>WOAB01000069.1:3603971-4204633 GCA_027886185.1 Rheum nobile
AACAAACAAGAACAAATTGAAACCCTAAAACAAACGTAAACAAAGCAACCTAATTAGCAAAAAAGTACCTTCTAGGAAGCTTGACCTAGACGGTGGAGAGGTTGAGAAGATGAGCTTAGACCGAGAGTGAGTTAGGGTTGCCTTATTTTGGCTTTTCCTAACTTTGGAAACTTTTTTTTTGAATATCTTTTTTTTTAATATCTGAGATCTTATCTTTTGATCTTTTCGGATTTGCAAAAGGAAACAAAATAAAAAGGTCTAAATAACAAGAATATCACAAGTGTGATCTTAGATATAGGAGAGAGAAGATAAGATTTGATAGATATCTTATATAAGAAAACTCGGTTAACTTAACTAAAAAGCAAAATCTAGCAAACAAGGAAACTCTATCCACGCATGAAATAAGGAAACAAAATTTTCTAGCATGCAAGATAACAAAATACCTAACACACCAAAACTTAGGGAACAATAAAAAAAAATTCGGCCAAGGTATTACCTTGTAGAAACCGAATAGGTGAGCAAAGATGGAAAATTTATGGTTTTTCTCTTCTTTTTCGCGCGAGAACTTACGAAAGCAAACGATGGGGGAAGAAAAAAATTTCGTGAACAAGATTGAAAATTGAGTTCGTGACTTACAAGACTGCTGTGCTCTGATACCAGTTGATGTGTCCTTGCCTCCGATGACAAGCCAAATTGTCAAAGGTGACGCCTTTGGATCTAGTCTTGGTTGAGAAGTCACTCGATGTTGTGATTCTGCTGTGGAACACGATGATGGGGATGATCGCGAGCGGAAGATCGCGATGAATGGGTTTGTTGACGTCGGCGACTGGGAAGACGGTGGCGACGACAAGGAACTCGGTGGTGATGGAAGCGATTTGATGGAAGAATTGTTAGCGGTGGCAGAAGCAATTTGGTGAAGGATATAAGACTTGAAAAGACAAGTCTTTGGGGTGTCGTAGCGTCGACTGCGGATGAAGGAGATGCGAAGATAGACTTTGCTTGAGAAGATCAAGCGATTGCCGTAGCATCGGCGGCGGAGATAGACTTTGCTTGAGAAGATACAATTCCATCGGTACAAGATCGTCGGGGATCGGCCCGTCGGATGGCAACTGCTGGATCTCATCAATCAGAGCTCTGGCCACCAGACGATCAACATCCACCCTACGACGAGCTGATGCAGTAACACCCCGCTCTGCTACACGGCGAATGCGCTCTCTATTAGCCTGATGTGTATCACTAGCTAGGCGAGCCACATTCTAAAATTCATGAATAATTTAATTAGTTATTGTATTTTCATTATTTATTTCATATTTATATTTTTCTTTTATTCTTTAATAATTATCTCTTTTTTATCCCAATATTTGTTTAATACTTAATATTTATTCTTAATTAACTACTTTTTCATTAATCATCTCTTATTCTTAATTAATATTTATTTATATGCATTTTGTAAATCTGTTAGTGGCATTGTTTTATAATTATTTCTTATTCAATTGATTTTATTTTCTCTACTATGTATTAAATATTTTATTAATACTCTTTCTTATCAATTGTTTTATTGTTAATTCTTCTTTTCTCTAATACTTAATTAATATTATTTCTTTACTTAGTAATATTCATTACTATACTATTTGTTTATTTTTTACTTGTTATTTCATAATTCACTCTTTTACCTAAGTTTACAATTCATTATTATTTCTTATGTATTTGTAATAATGTTTTTGACAATATTATAGTTAGGAATAAATAATTTGACCTAATAAATATGACAAAATGTAACAATTTGATAATCATAAATATAACTAATGTAATTCTCATAAAAATAACTATACATGACTAAATATCACAATATTGAACATGACTAAATATCACAATATTAAACATAACAAAATTTAAAAAGAATAAACGTTACAAAATTTTACAATCATAAACATAACTAAATTAACGAAATCCACATGAATAACAAAACTTTTATTTAACTAATAAATGACGGCTTCGGTATTTTACAAAATTAATTTTTTAACAAAATCCACATGATTATATTGAATTTGGCTACAATTTTAGGAACAATATTCACATTCATAACAAAATGTATCAATTTAAAAATCATACATATTACTAAATTGTTAAAAAATCAGTATTTAACTAATACATAACCAAATCAATATTTTTTTAAATTTTCAAATCAAATTTCCATACCTTAGGAGCACCCCACGACGTATCACCGCGTCTGCGACCTCTGTCTAGTTCGCCTCGAGCGCCAGCGGGCCGCCTTCCACACGTCCTCCGATTCACAATCACTAGAGGATCCACCGCCGCATCGCCGTCACCGCCACCGGAGTCGCCGTCACCGCCATCGACCACCACATTGCCAACCACCACGACGCCGCTAGGAGTCTGGCCATCTCGCGCGCCCATCTTTGTCGCGCCGCCAGCAACCGCTGCCGGAGCTCCAAAAAATTCGCTTGAATTCGCCATTTTTTTGGGGAGGAAGGTGATGAACGAGAAAACGAAGAAGATGGAGGTGAGAGAGGGAGGAAACGCCGGTAGAGGGAGGAGGAACGAGAACGCACTGGCAATTTTTTTGTTTACAGAAAATGGCAGAGGAAGGAAGAAGGAGAGGAGGAGGAAGAAAGAGGAGTATGCGGCGCATTTTAAACCTAATGGGTACGCGCCTGCGCCGCGTACTCCTTTTTTATTATTATAGAGGTATGCGGTTAGTCTGCATACCTATTTTTTTAATTATTATATATACGGGTACGCGGCTAGGCCGCGTACCTATTTTTTTAATACAAAGGTACGCGACTTTGACACATATGTGTATTTAATATTTTTTCAGAAAAAAATGTAGGTACGCGTTGCGTACTACCCCTACCAATCAGTTTGCGTTTTATATGTGTATCCTTTTTGGAGTTTAAAAAGAAAAAAAAGTTGGAGTATATATAGCATCGTCCAAAATTGATGTTCTCGGTCCACACCCCTAACTTTATTTTTACTCCATCAACTTAATTTCTTTTACTACTATTTTCGAGTACAAATTTTTAGTAAGATTTTCAATAAAATACAACAAGAAAATCTTAAGTGGTGGTACTATATGCTAGTGCTCTCTATTAGGAGTAATATCTATGCACAAACTCCCCCTATTCCACACCTAATTACCTAGGGTAAAACGTAGAAGAACGTAAATTACAACATTACCCTTAATTCGTCAAACTTTAATAACTCCAATCCAAGCCCAATCTCGTTTTTTTAGACTTTCAAACACGGTCAAAGCATCTAAGGCCTCGATTGGTATGTCTTCTGTAATCAGATTGGAATCAGGAATCAGAATAGAATCAGAAATCAGAATAGAATAAGGAATCAGAATGATTCATTCTTGTAAGTTGATATTTGGTTTAGTGTCGGAATGAACCATTTTTGAAAACTGTTATTTTGTTATATATGAAATCTAGAATGAGGAATGAAATCTCGTATTATGTTATAAATGTTATTTTATTATAATTTAAACTATATAGTTATTATTTTTCAAACTTTATAAGAAACAGACACAATTACCAAGTTAGATATAAATATAAATTAATGTGATGGACGTGAGTATAAGCAATTTAAATTGGAATGGCCAACTTAGGTATAAACAGAATAGCCAACCCTGGTAAATTAACAATTTAAATGTTCAAGACATAACGAGCCTTCCCCTTGTCATGTGGGCCACCAATTATATGGAACCCAATCCAACCCCACACAAATGTGACACTGTTTCATCGCCCCAATAATTCTTCCCTTTCTTATATATACACATTGATTCTTCTCTCTTTCACCATCCTTCTATGCACCGCCGATGTCCCCGGTTCCTTTGCAACTCCCACAAGATGAAGTTTGACGACGTCGCTTTTGTGGTTGATGTTGGCGAGGAACTTCAGCATGAATAAATCTACCAAACGACGCCGACGAGGAGCTTCAGTCTAGACAGATCTACTTCTCTCTCCCGCTCAACAATCTCCAGCAGGAGCGGAGTTGAAGCCGAATAGGAGCTTAATTCAACCTGAACAACTCCACTTCGCTCTCTCGCTAAGCAATCTCTAGCGGCCGCTCCTGCCAAAGGAGATACAATGGCAGTCAAACCTAACACCACTTTTATGAAAATCTCTCCACACGGGAGGTAGAGACCTAGAGAGTTAAAGGGGCAAATGGCTGAGAAATCCATCTTCTTTTGGAATGAATGAAACAATGACTTTTCTTTCGGACTGAAGGCCTTCTTTAGACTTGGAGTGGGCTATTCCATTCCATGAAAGAAATTTTCATTCCTTACCAACCAAACACAAATTTGGAATCATTCTTTCATTCTTGTTCCTTATTCCGCACTGATCAAACCAGGCGAGACCTAAGGGCGCGTTTGGTTATCCAGATTTGGGAATCATGTATGGGTTTGAGAAATGAAAACCCAATATTATGCGTTTTGTTGTGACAATTTTTGGTGGCAAATAGATACCTCAAACCCATCAGGTATTGGGTTTGGATACCTCTCATTTTGGTCAGGTTTCCCATCCCATTCCAGCTCCCTTCTAGCAGCCCTCTTTCTTCCTCTTATTTCCCCTACCATTATAGACAAATCAGGCTGCCCCTTTTTTATTGACTCCCAACATTAAGCTGGCTCTTTTTCATGTCATTATTGACAAATCAAGCTTCCACTACACTAGCAACCCCATTTCTTCCCTCATTTGTCCCCAACCACCATTGCATTATTGGCGTCCAACTTGGCGCCTCGCAAAAGGAGGCCTTTATTACACGAAGAAGCTCTACGGTGCTGATGACTTTATTGGGCGAGAAGCTCTGCTTCAATGGAGGAGTTTCTAGTGTTTGTAGTGTTTCTGGTTCACTAGAATTACTTCCCTGGGCGTTGTTTCTCCTCCCCCCTCCGTCGCCCGCCCCTCCCGGGCCCTGGCCCCTGGCCTTACGCCGGGACCAGAGAAATGGGTCGACGGAAGACTGCCCCCCCCCCCCACTCCTCCTCTCCTCCTCCCTCTTCATCCCCTCCACCTCTGAGCTCTTTCCCTTTGTTCACTAGTGGAAAAAACCCTTTTAGAGGCGGGCCTTTTGACACTTATTGAGGCGTACATCGTTCGCCTCTACTGCGGGGGCTGCAACAAGTAAGGACCCTTTTTGAGGCGGGCAATATACGCTTCTAAAAGGACCTTATTGAGGCGGGCCTCCTAAGCCCGCCTCAACAAGTCCCTTACTTCGGCGCCAAAACAAGGGACTTGTTAAGGCGGGCCTATAAAGGCCCGCCTCAACAAGTGTGTGTTTTTTTTTTTTTTGGGTGGGTGTCGGTTGTTGAGGCGGGCCTATATAGGCCCGCCTCAAAAAGTCTTTTTTTTAAAAAAAAAAAATAAAAATCGGGACCCCGGTTTTTTTTAATACCGGGGTCCCATTTCTTTTTTTTTTAAAAAAAATCAGCTCAAAAATTGAAAGCTCATACCCTGATCATATCTCTGCTAAAGCTACTGTAAATAATTTTTATTGTTTCCATTATGGTTAATAACAACATAACCAAACAAAACCTAACCGACTTTCTACCTGATTCCCACTAGAATGCATATCATAAACAATTCATTATAAGACAGTAATGCATATATTGTTTCCAGCCAGTTAAAAGTATTCAAAATCCAAACATAAGAGGCAACAACAACACGAAAATGAAAGGGAAAAGAAAATGTAGAGATCAATTGTATAAATTAAGCATCTCTCATTCAAGCAAGGACAAGCCAATGAAGCAATGAAATACTGTACCAACCCTCCAATGGCATTGGCCTTTCAGAGTATATCTGTTGTTACTCTATTCATTCCATATCTCCCTCTCTAGACATGTACTACTCTCAGCTTTTTAACATTTTCTGTGATTACAATTGTTGGTCTAGCACTATTCTAAAGTCCTACTATTCTTGCAGTATCTGTATTAGAAGGACGCTACCATGGGTATTTGCTGATTTTCTACTATAAGTTAGCTATTTCCAGTTTTGACTAAAGAAGTTTAAATTATCCATCCAAACCTCCAGATTTCTTCTTCATCAGCAACTCCATCTTCTTCAGCACTTTTGAGATCTCCAGCAGTTCCTGCTCCCTCCTTGCCTTCTCCTTCAGCATATCATTGTACCTTTCCTGTTCAAAAAAGAAGAATGATGGGTTAATCTAATTGAATTGGTGCTTCAAAGGCCAAATACCTCATACGGTTAGATGATTTTCACCTTAAACATAGCCGGATTTAGACTTTCAACAGCGCCTAAACTGCACAAGACAGGCAGATTTGCCAGTGTCTACTCGTCTTTCTGGGCTGCCATCACTTGCATTTCTCTGCAAATGGACGTTATTAGGGAAGACAAATGGGGCAAAAAAGTATCATTTAGTAGTGTTTCCAGGATGAGTTACTTTACACTCGGATTTGGGCTAATTCCTCCTTTAGAGCACTAATCACAGCAGCACAGTCAGAGGTGTGGTTATAGATGGGATCACCAAGATTCCACCCTGGTGGTGGGGTCCAATATGCATCTTGCACGCCAGCCTTCTTCCTGATATCATCAAGGTCTGCACTTTCCAGCCAATATTCCATCACCTCTTGGGAATCCCAGCGCCTTTTGAACCGCTCCGTACCCCCAGGGGCCAAAGTGTCAACGACATGCTTTAGCAGGTGATCTAAAAGCCCCGTGTCCCCAATTTGTTTCCTTGCCTCTGCTCTAAGAGCATATCGTGAAATGGGATTCAGGTATGCTGCACGTCTGGCTTTCATCACAGAAAACAGCTCTTGTTTTGCACTCTCATACCTTCAGAAAGAGCACTTGATCAGTAAAAATGCAGGAGGATCACTAAGGCATTCATTGCCTTTTTCCCAAGATAACGTATAAGATGATTAATTCTAGGGGATCTTAAGTTGAGCAAATCATGCCCAGAGGTCTATGTATGCTCCTACCGAAGAAGACGAGTTCTCCAGGTCTTCCAAAAGTGAGTTTCTGAAGCTTATTTAATTAAAAATATAATAGATATAACTTCAACATTATGGAGTTCCAGAAAAGTGGACTTGTCACATAAAAATCAGTATAAAATGCAAGATAAAGGGGAAAACATCATGCATTTCAATGGAGCAGTAAGAGCTTTAATTAAAACTAAATGCCCATATACTATGACAGCTAATTCATTTTCTGTAACACAAAAATACTGGCTAGGTGACTCTCTCTCTTATATATAATTAGAGCAATTTAAGTCAATTAATTTAAAAACACAAGCATTATTTTAGTCGGTTCCCTTTACGCCAAACGCAAGGAAGATTCATACAAGAAAAAAACAAAGAGACAGTGCATAGCAAGCGAAGTTCAGGCTAAAATGATTAACAGGAAATACCAACTCTAAGTTGTAAATAACAACTAAAAATCAAAGATTCTAACAACTAAAAATCAAAGATCATCTTCTCTATTATACATCGACCGTTGCCGCATATATCTCGCCCCTTCCTCCTCAGGGAGATCTGCTCCACTATCAACTATAAAGTCTGGAAACACAAGATTCTCAATCAGTAAACACAGAGATTCATGTGTTTGTTTCATGGCAAGTCCCACAGCCCAAGTTGTATTTTACAATCCATCTTTAAAATTCTACTAAGATACAAGAATCATGAAAGAAGAGCTTCTAAGTAGTCACTGAGATTCATGTTTTGTTTGATGCCAGCCACCAGAGCCCAAGTTGCACTTCACAATCTATCTAAAATTCTACTAAGAATTCCAGAATTATGATTGAATAGCTTCTAAATAATCGGCAATTATCAGTAGATTATAAGGCAATAAGATCATAAACAAACCGTCCCAAATTCATAAACCCCTATCGCCCCAATGTGACAAATTTAACATAAATATTTGCAGCTAAAATTACCCAGAAATCAATTAAGTAAAACCTAATATGTGTCACGAATCAAAGCACCCGATTCGTTAATAGTGTGCGAACCAACAAAACCCTAAATCGCAAAAAGAAAAGAAGCGGCAGAATACTAACCATCTTCACCCTCCTCCTCTTCTTCCTCCTCGTCACTGTCAACTATAGCTTCATCATCAATCAAAGCATAGACCCGACCCCTTTTCGACGAGCGCCGCTTGGAAGCACCACCATGATACTCCTCCTCCTCGTACTCCTCCTCTTCCTCCTCATCGTCTTCCTCAGTGACGTCGTCAATAAACTCGGATCTCCTCCCCTTTCCGCTTGGGGTGGCTCGCCGGTGGTCGGGGTGAGGGAGAGAGAGCGTGAGGAGGGAGTTCGGGGGAGAGATGGACGCAAAGGAGGGTTAGGGATGAGAGGTATCGGGGCTGGGAGAAAAGAAAGAGAGGAGAGAGAGAAAGAAAAGAAAAGAGGGAGAGAGAAAGAAAAGCAAAGAGAAAAAAAATAAAAATTTTTGAGGCGGGCTTTAAGAGGCCCGCCTCAACAAGCTTTAATTGAGGCGGGCTATTTCGCCCGCCTCAATTAGGTATCAGTAGAGGCGGGCCTAACATTGGACTGCCTCTAATACTTTAGCGAGAATATTTTTTTCAGAAACTTTTTGAGGCGTATAATAAATTGCCCGCCTCAAAAGATATTTTTGAGGCGTATAAAATAATTATCCGCCTCAAAAACCTGAAAAACTGATTGTGTAGGTCGTTGTTGAGGCATTTTGATATATGTACGCCTCTAAAAGGGAGCTTCAAAAAGTATTTTTTCCACTAGTGGTTGAGTTTTAAGCCTCCCCCCCCCCCCCCCCCCCCAAGCGTGGCCCTAAGACCTCTTGTTCCCCGTCCGTCGCTCCCAGCACGTCGGACCCCTCTGGAGGGAGTGTGTCTGGTGCTGCGGGAGTCAGCTCGGATCTCGACCTTGTCGACGTTGAGGTTAATTTTGACCCTAATCCTTGTGTGAGTCAAATCTCCATCGAGGATTCGTTGCAGGAGTTTTCTTCGGACAACGACGCTCAACAAAATCTGGAGAATCCCTTGTAGATTGTGGCTATTCCCACCGCCCCATCTTTGCCTCTGTCTCTCTCGAGGGCCAGTCTACCCCCCAACCCCCCCCCGGTGGAAGGGGATGAATCCCACCCTGACCTAACCCCGCTACTGCCGCCGAGTGACGGCCATTCTTGGACTGATTTGTTTCAGAAAGAGGCCTGGAAGCAAACCCCAACATTGACCTCCGACCTCATCAAAACGGGGAAGGTTAGGGTTTCGTATCCAGCTGGTGAAGGAGGCTCCCCGTGGATTACGGTGGAACCAGACGTATTGGAGGCGCTCGCTGCCCCTTGGAAACGATCAATGGTTATCAAACTTTTGGGACGAATGATCTCTTTCCCGGTGTTTGAACAACGGCATAAACAAATTTGGCACCCTAAGGGGGGAATGATTATCTCGGACCTTCCGAATAATTTCTTCCTTGTCAGGTTTGAACAGGAATCCGACCTCGAAGATGCCCTGTCTGGTGGGCCCTGGACTATGTTTGGGCATTATATAATGGTGAAGTGATGGACCTCAGCCTTCAATCCCAGAACATCTGAAGTTAATACCACTGGGGTCTGGGTGAGAATTTCGGGTCTACCAATGATGATGTACGAGAAGAATTTATTGTTCGCCATCAATTCTACCTTAGGCAACCCTCTCAGAGTTGATGAGAACACATTAAATGCCACCCGGGGATGCTTTGCTAGGGTTTGCGTGGAGATGGATCTCTCATGACCCCTAAAAGGAGAAATTTTCGTTAATAATGAGAGGCTGGTCATTGAATATGAAGGATTACATCTCATCTGTTATGCTTGTGGACGCGTTGGTCATGATTGCGATCACTGCTCCTTTATTTCTAACCAAGCTAGTCCGATTCAGGAGGACGGCGGTGACCCTACGACCGAGAGCGATTCCGGAGTTCCTCCGACGGCCACCCCTGCCGGCGATTGTCCCTGGGGCAATTGGAACTTGGTCAAGCCCAAACGCCCACCTCGGGCAAAGGTCCATCCAACCGTTCAAAGGCAGCCTAGGGTTTTGGCAAAAAATCGATTTACAGGGCTACAAAAGGGTTTTGCAGACTGCAACCTAGGACGTAACAGTGAAAAAGGGACAGAAGGGATAGCACAAAGACAGGAGACATCTTCCATGCAAGCTAGCTCTGGTAAGGGGCACAAAAAAGCCCCTTTAGGCTTGACAGGCAGTTCCCGAGACAAGGGGGCCCATAAGCCCGCTGCGATTGTTGCCCCGACTCTGATTTTGGATGAGGGGGCCCTACAGCCCTTGCCTTGTACCCAGGCCCAAGCCCAGAAACACAATTCGGCCCACGCTATGGGTCCCTTGCAAATCTCTCCGGCTTTGGGGCCCAATTCATATAGGCCCAAAGTCGCTGATCCGGGTAAGAGATCGTCTTCAGCGTCCAATGCTCTGGCCACTAGTCGGGCAGTCTCTAGCATTTTGAGTAGACCTAACCCTAAGCTTGCGGCCCCCCCCAGAGCTTCCGCCGGGGCTGTCGGGCAATGCAGTTGTTCGGTTAGCAGAACCACCAGATGGAGTGCCCTCTTCCGAGCACACTTCCGATGCCCCTTCTGATGGGGGGTGGGATTGGATGCGAACTCCACCAGCGGAGGCAATCCGCTGGAATTGTCAGGGCACAGTCAAGGACAACTTTCGCGGATCTATGAGATACCTTCTCAGGAAGTTTCAACCGGATTTTGTGGCTCTTTTTGAAACCCATGTGGCAGGGCCTAGATGATGTGTTCTTGCCTCAGATGACAAGCCAATTGTCAAAGGCGACACCTTTGGATCTAGTCTTGGGTGAGAAGTCACGCGATGAACGTCACGACAGTGAAGGTGATGGCGAACGCGGTGGTGAACACGGTGGAAGCGATTGCTGGAGCGACTGGATAGCGATGGCGAATGTGGTGGAAGCGATTGCTGGAGCGGCTGGATAGCGGTGGCGGAAGCGGTTTGATGAGGGATAGGTGACTTGAAAAAGACAAGCCTTTGGGTGTCGTAGCGTCGACTGCGGAGGAAGGGAGATGTGAAAGAAGACTTGGCTTGAAGGTTCAAGCGTTTGCCGTAGCGTCGGCGGCGGAGTGAAGGGGATGCGAAGATAGAGGGTTTTGACGTCCAATCAAGGGAAGGAGGATAAACACTCGACTTGAACCCTTGAATTAAATTGAACGTAAGGAAATAACAATAACAACGGGGGCTTTAAATTAGCCAAAGAACTCGGCCAAGACCTAATGGGCTTGGACCGAGATGAACCTATGGGCTAGCCCATACAAGCATGCAAAAGGAACAAACCCAAAAATAGAAAAGACTATAAAAGGAAACTATCTAAAATAAGCAATAATACCAAATATAGAAAATGTCTCGAAACTATAAAAATGACGCGTTGACTGAGTACAAACACCGCGAGGAACATCGACTAAGGGTCGATGGCCTCGCGAGTGGGTGCACGCAATGTTGGCTCTGAAGAATGCGTTGTTTCATTGCCGATGGTGGCGAGGACGGCGAGTCTTGGGTTTTCGTCTGGGCTTCATTGGCCAGCGACGATGCATGCGACAAGTGACGCGACAGCGGCAGAGATGGCTTTGGACCTAGACCTTGTCACTGGGCCCTCTGAGCGTATGCTCATGGCTTCTTCCTCGTCTTGGGCCATCATGGGAGGCAGGGTCACATCACCCTCCCCCACTTGGCTGTGAAGCGTCCCTGCTTCACCATCATCAAACTTTGGCTCAACATATGGTGTCAAGTCCGCCACGTTGAAGGACGCGTGGACTCTAAAATCTGGTGGGAGCTCGAGTTGATAAGCATTGTCCCCTATGGCCTTTATCATGCGGAAGGGGCCATCTCCACGTGGTGCCAATTTGTGCTTACGCCGCGAGGGGAACCTTTCTTTTCGCATGTGCACCCAGACGAGGTCCCCGGGTGCAAAAATGATGCGATGTCTGCCAGTGTTCTTCTGGGATGCATAATGCGCGGCCCTTCTCTCCAATTGGTCTTTGGTTCTTCGATGAAGCTCTTGTACTTGCTCAGCGCGATTGGCGACGGAGACATGCACGAGGTCTCGCAGTGGTCGTGGCGACAAATCAAGCGGTGTCAATGGGTTCATGCCATACACCACTTCAAAAGGTGTCAACTTGGTCGCCGTATGCCTGCATCTATTGTAACAAAACTCGACAAGTGATAGTAAGTCCTCCCAACGCCTAGGGTTGGCTTTAAGCATCGTGTGAAGGAGGGCTCCTAGGGTTCGATTTGTGACATCCGTTTGGCCATCGGTTTGGGGGTGGTAGCTAGTGGAAAATAGGAGTTTGGTTCCTAGCTTACCCCAAAGAGTTCTCCAAAAATGACCAATGAACTTAGAATCCCTATCACTCACTATGGTACGCGGGACTCCATGAAGATGCACCACATGCTCAAAGAATAGATCGGCAACCTCACTAGCACTATGGGTAGTCTTACAAGCTATAAAATGTGCCATCTTAGAAAATTTATCTACGACCACAAAAATAGAGTCTTTACCTTATCTAGAGAGGGGCAAACCCGTGATGAAATCCATAGATAAATCTTCCCAAGGGGCACTAGGAATGGGCAATGGGGTGTAGAGGCCGTGTGGGCTTGACTTAGCTTTGGCTCTTTGGCATGTCATACAACTTCTACAAAACCTAGTCACTTGGTGGGTCATCTTAGGCCAAAAGAAATGTTCTCTTAACGCGGCCAATGTCTTACTAATCCCAAAGTGTCCACGACTTTTGTGTGCTTCCTGAATCAAAAGGAGCCTAATGGAAGACCTAGGGATGCAAAGGCGACTAGCCTTGTATAAATAACCCTCAGAAAAGAAATAGGACTCAAACTCTCGCGATCTCAGGCAATGCTTGAAGATAGAGGCAAATAAAGGATCACTAGCATACAATTCTTTAATCAAAGCAAAACCCAAAACTTTAGTTTGCACATGAGTCAAGAGAACATACCTTCGAGATAACGCGTCAGCGACAATGTTCTCCTTTCCTTTCTTGTGGACCACGACATAAGGAAATGTCTCAAGAAATTCCACCCAACGAGCATGGCGTCCATTGAGGTGGGCGTGGCTCTTCAAATAGCTCAATGCTGCGTGGTCGTTGTGGATGACAAATTCACGCGGCCAAAGGTAATGTTGCCATGTCTTTAGCACGCGTATTAGGGCATATAACTATTTGTCGTAGGTGGGGTAATTGAGTGTGGCCCCTGTGAGCTTCTCACTGAAATATGCAATGGGCCTCCTCTCTTGGTGTAGCACACCACCAATGCCTATGTCTGAGGCATCACACTCCACCTCGAAGTGTTTGGCGAAGTCGGGAAGCTGGAGCAAAGGTTCTTGGCATAAGGCCCTCTTCAAAGCCGAGAAGGCTTTTTCGTGAGACTCAAGCCACAAGACAGTGCTTCCCTTCTTTGTCAACTCATATAATGGCGCGGCAATGGAGGAGAAGTCTCGTACAAAGCGCCTATAAAATTCTACGAGGCCGAGAAAGCTTCGCACCTGTGTCGGCGTCGTCGGAGTTGGCCACTCTTTGATGGCCGCGATCTTTTCTTCGTCGACGCGTAGACCAGCACTACTCACGACATAGCCCAGAAAATTTGTGGACGCGGAGCAAAAACTACACTTGGCCAGATTGGCAAACAGGCTCTCGTGAAGGCATTCGAGCACAAGTCGAAGATGATCGACATGCTCTTCCAGACTTCGTGAATACACAAGGATGTCATCAAAATAAATGACGACAAACTTACCAAGGAATGTTCTCAAGATGTGGTTCATCATGCGCATGAAGGTGCTTGGCGCGTTCGTGAGCCCAAATGGCATGACAAGCCACTCGTAGAGCCCATACTTCGTCTTGAACGTGGTCTTCCACTCATCACCTTCTTTCATCCTGATTTGGTGATAACCACTCTTCAAATCTATCTTGGAGAAAAGTATGGCGCCATGAAGTTCATCAAGCATATCGTCAAGGCGTGGAATAGGATGCCTATACTTGACTGTGATCTGGTTTATCGCGCGATAATCAACACACATTCTCCATGTGTCATCTTTCTTGGGCACAAGGATCACAGGCACAGCGCAAGGGGAGAGAGATTCCCTGACGTAGCCGCGATCCAACAACTCTTGCACTTGGCGCTGTAGCTCTTTGGTCTCTTCTGGGCCAGCTCTATATGCAGCGCGATTGGGCAAGGAAGCACCTGGCACAAGGTGAATCTGGTGCTCAATTCCTCTCAGGGCAGGTAATCCTTGTGGCAACTCATCAGGGAAGACATCATTGAACGCGGCGAGCAAGGTCGCGATGACTGGCGGCACGGACGCGGCATTCGATGACTCAGGGATGAACGGTGTTGGCACAAGTAGAAAACATGGAGCTTTGTCAGTCAAACATGCAGTGAGGTCACTGGGCCTGGCTAACAGGACGCGTTGCTCACACTTTCCTTGCAAATGAGACGTCTTTGGCAACGGATCAGCAAACTCTGTCGATGGCGAGGCGTTGTCCAATTTTTGTGGGGCACTTGGTGTCCCAGCTGTGGCGTTGGTCCTCTTCTTGTCAGTGCCTGGTGGAGACGAAATTTTGCCGGATTTGGAGGAGTTTTGCTTCTAGAGTGCCTCTGGACACTCTGGGGATCTAGTGGACGCGACCTCAATTGCTTTCTGGCGATCGCGTTCAACCTGGTCCTGCAAGATCTCATGTGGAGACATTGGATGCAAAGTGACGCGCTTCCCGTGGTAATTGAACACATAAGTGTTCAAATAGCCATCATGGAGCACGCGCCTGTCGAATGGCCATGGGCGCCCAAGAAAAATATGGGTAACGTCCATTGCAATGACATCACATAAAACTAAATCACAGTATTGACCTATGGAAAATGAAATTAAACATTGGCGAGATACTGTGTGTGATACCTCGTATTTCTGTAAGGATATTTTGGAGTTCTGGGATTATTCCCGAAAGCCTGTTTGGTACGTCAGATTAATTTCGGAGACAGAAAGACATTCTGTAATGTTCTCAATCTCTGTAATATTTTTCTCAGTGAAATAATATACAGTCGACGTACTTTGGGACTTAATACTCGTTCGTCTACGAGTATATTTATCCCGGGTTAAGCCAAGATTATCCATAAGCCAACCGATAAGGAGTGACCTGGCGGCACCCACCGTGGGTATGGCGGCGCCCGCCGCAAGTCAGCTCCCGGCTCCTTCGTCGAAGCTTCCTCCTCGCCAAGTGGCCTAGCAAAACGGTGACCGCCGCCCAAAAATGGCGACCGCCGCTTCGGAAGGTCAAGGGCGGCGACCAGGGGCTGCCGACGGCGACCGCCGCATTCGTGCAGAAGCTAGCCTCGCCAGCTGTCGGCGATCGGCGATGCTTCGATCGTGGCCCTCCACGTCGCATTTGGCCATCATTGTCTTCCATGGATGTTGGGCTATAAATAGAGATGAATTGGAGCTGGATTGGAGCACAAAAACAAGCTCAAAATCCCTCAAATTGTCTCACCGAATTCTGAGCTCTCGCCGGAAAGTTTGAAGCCGATTGTCGGAGCTCGTTTTGGTGTCGTTCCAGTTGCAAAGGAGAAGCTTTGGAGGCCCTTAGAAGCTTATAATCCAAAGCAAGGCAGAGACAAACCAAATCGATCGACGTTGGTAAGATTTCTGTTCTCGTAAAATTTCTGATGTTCGTAGCGGCGCCCGCCGTAAGGCCGGCGGCGACCGCCGCCACGAACACCGGCGACCGCCGCCACGAACACCGGCGACCGCCGTGAGGCTGGCAGCGCCCGCCGTAAGGCAGGCGGCGACCGCCTTGAGGCTGGCGGCGCCCGCCGTAAGGCAGGCGGCGCCCGCCGTAAGGCAGGCGGCGACCGCCGTGAGGCTGGCGGCGCCCACCGTGAGGCAGGCGGCGCCCACCGTGAGGCAGGCGGCGCCCGCCGTGAGGCTGGCGGCGCCCGCCGTAAGGCAGGCGGCGACCGCCGTGAGGCTGGCGACGCCCGCCGTAAGGCAGGCGGCGACCGCCGTGAGGCTGGCGGCGCCCGCCGTAAGGCAGGCGGCGACCGCCGCCCTTCAGTTGTTGCATTGTTGTGGGTTTGGCTTCTGTATCCTTCGATCGGACGTCGTTCCTTTCGATTTCTTTCGTTCGTGCTCGTCTTTGTCGAATCTAACTTAGGGTTTCTTTATGGGTCGATTCGAAGGAATCTGTGTGCCAGATCTGTCCCTATGTCGAGCCCGGAAACTCGTCGTTAGGCTTCGTTCAAACTCTGCGGATTAAGGCAAGTGGCGGTTCGCTCTTGCTCATCGTTCCATATTTACATTAATTATCAGTTTTTTATCTGAGTAATTAATTTGGAATGATTATTGTGTTTATCTGGAAATGGTTTTATAAACTGTTTTGGAAACTGTAATAATGATATTATAATAGGTTGTATATCTGTTAGAACAACGCTATTATTTATGTTCGCCTTGAGGGAATTTATGTGGATTTATCCCGAACTATTGTTGTGCTAGAACTGTTTAGTTAGCACTAGTGGTTAGGAACGCTATGTACCTTATGAGGGTTTAGCTGTTTCTTTATAACTGGTACTTGGTGGATTTTCCCCAGTACTTTCTCTCTAGTCATGACCATACCCTTACTCGGGGTTGGCGCACTTCGCTAGTGCCAAATCTTCCAAGGTGGATTTATCCCGAACTATTATTGTGCTAGAACTGTTTAGTTAGCACTAGTGGTTAGGAACGCTATGTACCTTGTGGGGATTTAGCTGTTTCTTTATAACTGGTACTTGGTGGATTTTCCCCAGTACTTTCTCTCTGGTCATGACCATACCCTTACTCGGGGTTGGCGCACTTCGCTAGTGCCAAATCTTCCAAGGTTCATCCTTTCTATATCTCTTGTGGGGAGGTTTGATATCTCTTGCGGGAAGATCCGATATCTCTCGGGTGGAGATTTAAAAGCTTATAACGTAATGCTCGTTTTGGAATTTAATAAGATAAAGTGCCCGAGTGCACATAATTAATATACCTTTGGCGAGTAGTGCAATTAAGTAAATAGTGCAGCTAGGAATGCTCGTCTCGACTTTTGATCAGAGTATGTTTTCTTTCCAATCTGGATTCGCTGTAAGCGGTGAGGTTGGTCGTGAACCAAAACATCTAAGTCAGCTTTTAAATCACTGATGTCTGATTCTTTAAACGTTCCAGATTTGTCATATTTCCTTAAGACTCACTTCCGTTGGAGTCTTCTTTCGGGTCGATTTCTGTGAAGATTCAGTCTTCCAGAATCTTCTCTTGTGCATGCCTTTTGTCATATTCAAGTATAGTATGGTGGTTGACTAACGTACTCGACTTTTATTCAAGAGACGAGGAGTATAACCTAATACGACTATTTCGAACCTTCTGCTTTGTACCCTTACATAGTCTATTCAGTAGACTAACCAACCGCAATTGTTCTCTGCATGGTTGGTGTCATCCATTCGATTCGGCACATCAGGTGTCATCCGTTCGATTCGACACATCAGAAAGAGCGAAGATATGAGGAGACTAGATTGACTATGAAGACGACGGTTGATTTTGAATGTTTTAATAATTATCTTTTAATCAGGTTGAGATCCTTGGGCAGTTGATCATTACGATCACAACCCTTTTTGTAATATTTCAAGAAAGACGTCCGCTGTACTTTGTTTAAACTCTGTATTTGTCCTATTCGGGATTGGGATATAATCCCGGGACTCATGTTTTATATGAATAAAGTTATCAATTTGTATCATTGTATTTCATGATTTGTATTCAAACGGTAAAGTCTGGGGTGACTTTGGTGAGGAATATCGGAGTCACTGACGGTAATACCTTTCCATTTGGGTTCAGATTTGGGGGTGTTACACTGTGTTACCTGGACTAGAAGAAATCCATTGGAGGGCATAAGGCTGTGGATGAGGTGTCATAGGCAACTTGAAGTGTGTCACGACCTTCTCATTGACAATGTTAGCACAAGATCCTCCATCAACAATTACACTCAAGGAAGCCGTTTGGACAAGAGCTCTTGTGTGGAACAAGTTCTCGCGTTGATCGCGTAAGCTTGCTTCCTTGATAGTGAGGAGACGACGCATCAATAAGCTCAATGGTGTGCCCGTGTGCAGAGAAGCGGGGTTGCAGTCATAGGCGTCTTCCTCTTATTCGATGCCGTCATCGATGGCCTCTAGGGTTTGCTCCTCGTCGTCGCATGACTCGTAGCCGGCGGCGGCCGTGGAGAACAAAACCTTTCGAGCGTTTGGGCAATCCTTCTTATAGTGGCCTCTTCCACCACATTTGTAACACTCGACGTCACGCGCGCGATATGTGCCTACTGAAGCTTGTCCAGGCGCGTTCTGGCGCGGCGCGGTGCTGGGCGTCGAAGGCTTCGCTTTGAGAGCTTGGCTCGACGCGACTGTGGTAGAGACACTAGGACGAACAGTAGTAGAAGGTAATCCACTAGGGTTAGAAGAATACCTTGGTTGGCCACTTGGAAAAGTGTAAGACTTTCGGCGAGAGATTTGTGCATGGATTTGCATCGCCGTGTGTGTGAGGGTGTTCAAATCTTTGATGGGCAAAATCTCGAGTTGATCACGAATGTTGGTGTTTAAGCCACTCAAGAATTTTGTCCTCAATGTCGATGGTGCAACGGAGATGTTGGCCTTGTAATACATGTCTTCAAGCTTGGAAAAGAACTCAAGTGGACTCATTGACCCTTGGCGAGCCATGGCGATTTCCATTCTCATTTGATTCCTATAGTCTAGAGGCACATATTTCTTTGTCATCACGTAGACTTGTTGATGCCATTCTGTGACTCTGGTCCTGTGGCGACGCACGCAGTCATCTTCGAATCTATGCCACCAAACGCGGGCGGCTCCTCGGAAGTTAAGTGTCGCGGCGTCGACATGCTCCTTGGGGGGCACTCGACAATATCGAAGTGTGTACTCCGTAGCCTGTACCCATTCAAGAAAAACAGAGAGGTTGTATTCACCATAAAAATGCTCGATTTTTACCTTGACTTGGTGTCGTTGGAATCGAGGCTGGGCAGGTGCTTGGTTGAACGCGTTGTTTGGCGCGGCAGCGTAGAGAGGATTCTCATAGGTGCGCAAACCATGGGGTCTATCGCATCCAACCTGGCGTCTATCGCGGTCTTGGTGCTCTTCTCCGCGAGCGAACTCATCCCTTGGCGCGTAGGCGTCGTCGCGTCGGCGTGTTCGCGGCTGGGGATCGTAGTTGTCGCGTCGAATGTCTCTTGGCATAACATCGTGGCGCTCGCCGCCAATGTCATGAACGTGTTCTCCTTGGGGCTGGAGACGCGGTGGAGGTATCCAATCCGAAGGGTGATCCTGCAATTCAAGTGGATCTCCAAGAGGGGGTGGAAAAAATAAGGGTTGACCATACCTGAGTCCTCGATCTCTTCGTCGTCATACTCGTCGAAGTCGTCGTGGACATTGGGTGTGATCGACGCGTAGCCATCGGATCCGTAACGCGGCGTCCGAACACTTTGGTGTCGAAGGTGATCGCGTACATCATGGCTCCGTGGCTGTGTAGTTGGTGTCCTCAATTGATCATCGCGTCGCGTATGCCCACTTGGTTGGCGACTGGGTCTCCTTGGCGTCGCGTCGGCTTGCTCGGCTCGTCGAGGGCGGCCTTCGCGTGGTGCTGAGCCCGGTACGCGTCGCGTATGCCCACTTGGTTTGCATTCGTCAAGCTTGGGTCTTATGATGGCAGGACCATAAACTTGACCTCATACAGTCATATATACTTTGTGTTTAACTGATGCTTCCACTCTCTCTTGGATTTATCTTGATGATTTTTGGTACATTGACAGGTGAAAGTTTTGCAATACTGAATTAAAGCTGAAATCCAACAGGGTGCTAATTTAACTATGTTTTTTGACTTTTGAGTTAGTTTCTATTTTGCTTGATCCCAGAGTTCACTGCATTGGTCCATTTCAGCAGCTTTATATGCAATTTTGATGTGCACCTCGATATTGTCTCGTGTGTCAGCTCGCATCTCGGCTTGTTGGACAGGTACGACAGGAACAATTTTTGCTTCAATTTTAATAACTCTGTCATTCTTGATTATATGAGAGATTTGGTTTTGAAGTTGCGTAACACAGGTCAAACGAATCAAACCTTGCCTGATTTCAGGAGATATTTTTTCACCTTGCCAAAAAGTAAAATGTACATTGGAATGCTTCCAAAAGAAACAATAACACTTCTGTATAATGGTTCCCTCCAGCTTTGGCCTCACCTTTTTCACCTCAAGGAAAAAACGAATGACCCGCCACCAAATACATGTATACATCTGCAGGTTACAACGTCATAAATTACACCCCAACAAGAAAGATTTTTCAAGAAAGACCCATTTCACTTGTACTCCATTTGGAAGAAGACATTTATATATAACAAAAAATATATTGTGTGACGGCTCAGATAGAGTAGAACCCCACAAAGTGTTTTGCTTACTAGGAACTGGTGGGCACGAAAGTGCCGACATAACCAAAGGCAGCAATGAAGAATGCAAATGCCTGGAGGAACAAGTAAATGAAGTAGTGGTTTCTTCCAAAGGCAGTATCGTAGCATCCACATAAGAAGAGGTATGCACCCACTGCTATCTCTGCTGTGTGGATTCTGCTCCATGAAGCCCAAATCATGAAAATGTTACTTAAAATTGCTTCTGTTACACGGAGGAGACGAGGCCTCTTGGGAGCTTTGGTGGAGGCAACACCTAGCTTGGTCTTGAGGGCGTCTCCGAGTTTCTCGGTGACAACCCACTCGTTTACTCGTCCAGCTTCGAGTAGGCCAATGAACGTCGCCTTTGTGCGGTGCAAAGACATGACGTTGTTTCAAATTCATTCTCAAATCTCAGTTCTAAAAGGAGGCTTGCTTGTATTGTAGTGATACGTACCTTGAGGTCGCCGATGTAGAGGAATTTCCAGCCCTTGAGGGAGGCACGAACAGCCAAGTCCATGTCCTCCACAGACTGTCGTGCGCTCCTTCCATCCGCCCGCCTCATTCAGTGCTGCTATCCTCCACACCCCGGCTGTCCCTGCACCGCGCATACAATAATTAACTAAGGCTTTGTTTGACACATCATGCACGTACCATTGAAGCCAAAGAAGGCGTGGCAGCTGGAGGACCCAACTTCTTGTTCAACCTTGAAATGGTAGTCCAGAGACATCTCTTGCATTCTTGTCATCAAGCATTCATCTGCGTTCACTGCAACAACCCATTTCCCCCTTCATTATTGCCTTTTGCCCAATCTTCCTTTTTTGCCTAAATTAATCAATACTATACATGCATTATTGTTATATGTCAGAAAATAACAGTATGTCCGGCCGTAATATTATCATCCAGTTCCAATGGCTACAAAATTAAACACCACACCATTTCTCCTTTGTTTAATTAGGTAGAGTCTGACCTACCAAATTTTTATTGGTTAAAAAAAGGTGCTGATCAGAATATAAAGGGCAATTTCAGTCATAAACCCAGTTCTTTCCGGAACTTCATTATTTTATGTACCCTTGACTAATTGACTCATTGTTTCTTACTGTATTAGTGTATTATCACTCTTTTGTTTCTCTGTATTAAAAGCGACGAGGGTTCGAATTATGAGTTTATTATGACTAATAACGGCTATAAAGAAAAGTTCAAATAAAAGCAAACCACTTTTTTTGTCGGTGTGATTACTTACAAGGATGTCCACTCTACCATCTTAGCCACTTGATGTGACAAGCAATGAACCTATAACTATTGAATTTTCTAATTTATTTTCCTTATTAATTTATCTCAATCACCACCTATGACCTAACTTTGTAGTAGTAATAATCAAGATAAATAAGCATCTGTAATGTCTGTTGTAATCCAAGTTTATTGTATAGTCTATAGTCTTGGTATATCAGGCCATGTAATGTGTAGAGCCATTTCCAGTAAGCCGGGTTCAATGGGTTATATAATATTAATAGGTGGTCTAGCCCTAAACCGGGTTAAGCAACCCCGAGCTGGTTAAGTGCTCGGTTGGATGGCTTAGCTTCTAATGGGCCTGATCCTCTGTTAACGCTGAAGCCCATCTTTAGCTGAAGCCCAACTCCTTGTAGCTGCGAGACTATAAGAGCTTCTCTTATCAGAAGCTAGGGTTTCAATTTCAGAAATTTAGAGCAAGGCGATTTCAGAGAGAAAGAGAGAAGAGAAAGGAAGAGGAGGGTTCCGGTGGCGCGTCTGACTTCTTGGTGGCGCGTGGTTCTGCAGACGATCTCCCAAGTGTTGGAGTAGTCCTTTGGCTTCGCTCAAAAGCCAAAGACTCTCGCTCGTTTCTTCTTCTGCTTCTCTTGTCTTCTTGTTGTATTTTGTTTAGATCTCTGTTTTTCTGGTTTTGGTTTTGCCATTCTTGTGCTTGTAACCGGCTGTAGAAACTCTATACCCCTTAGTGCATCTTGGGCTGAACCTCCCCTCCTGAGGTTCCGCAGAGTAGGGTTTTTTTTCCCGAACTGCGTCAACAATCTTCGCTTGTCCCTTTTTGTTTTTCGTTTCTTTGGTTTTTCAAAGTTTCGATCTATTATTTCTGTGATCTTGCGAATCTGTAGGCAATATCGATTTTCAATGTGGTATCAGAGCTTGGTTCTCTGATTTGATGCACTTTCTTCCGCTGCATGTCGTTTTTTAGACTTTGTTAGAGTTTATGGTGTTTTTTGATCAACCTTTAGGATCTGAGATTTCCTGCCATTAGGGTTTCCAGACTTGTGTTTCTTGAATAGTGCATTCGAGCTCAACGTCTGGCCCTTAGGGTTTTCTTGTGTTTATCCTTCTGTGGTTGATTCTGAGTTCTTGTTTCTCATTATTATCTTGAGCAAGTTCTCGCATCTCTGGATCATCTTGTTTCTCGATCTCTCTTCGAGCAAGTTTCCAGAGAATACAGGATTAGTTTCTTTAAGAACCTTTTTTTTTGTCCTGTTTGTACTTGTCCACATTTGTTCTAACTTGTTTACCTGTTTTTGTTTTCAGGTACCGTTCAAGATGGGAGACAATGTAAAGTTGAAACCCTATGATGGGGTTTCTGACTTTGCAATGTGGAAGGTGAAAATGAAGGCACTCCTGATCAAGGGGAAGTGCTACAAGGCAGTGTCCGAGGAATGGCCCCTGGACATGAGCAATGAGGATAGGAAGGACATGCAAGACTTGGCCCATTCTGAGATTATGATACATCTTGCTGACGACGTAGCTCGTCAGGTTGTAAGTCATACTCAACCAAAACAATTATGGGAAGCACTTGAATTGATTTATGAGTCTAAGTCCTTGCCTAGTCGTATCTCTCTGTTGTGCAAACTGTTTACCTTCAAAATGAATGTGGGTTTAACTGTGCATGAGAACTTTGACATCTTCTTGAAAATGACACAAGATTTAAAAAGATGTGATGATGCCATAAAAGATGAACACCAAGCTGTGCTTTTACTGAATGCCTTGCCTGCTCAATTTGACACTTTAAAAGATGTTATACAGTATGGTAGGGATGAACTCACTGTTGCTAAAATAACCGAGTCTATAATTCAGAAAAATGAGTCTTTGAAAGTGTTTAAGACCAAAGGTGGCCCTAAAACTGAGACTAAGGCTGAAGTTATGTTCACAAAAGGCAAGAATAAAAAGAAACCTCAGAAGAAATCTAAGATAGATAATTCTGAGAAGGCTAATGATGATAAGAAAAACTCTAAGTGTCATTACTGCAATAAGAATGGCCACTGGATTAAGGATTGTCACAAAAAGGCTAGAGATGAAAAGAATAAAGAAAAAGCTAAAGATAATTCTGGCTTCTCTAATGTGTGTGAATGTTGTTCCCAATATTCTGCTGAGCTTTTGATGGTTGCCTGTAATAATGATGATGCCTCTTCTTGGATACTTGATTCCGGTTGCACAATGCATGCTACCCCTCATAGGGGTTTGTTTGATTCTCTGCATACTATGAATGAAGGCACTGTCATGTTGGGTGATCATACATCATTAGCTATAAAGGGCATTGGGAGGGTTCCTTTAAAAATGCATGATGGGAAAGTTAGAATTCTGCAGAATGTCAGGTGGGTTCCTAATTTGAGAAGGAACCTGCTTTCTGAATCCATGTTTGATGACTCAGGTTGTCACATCATTACTCACCAAGGGATAAGGGATGTTATCAGAAATGGAACAGTCCTTATCAGGAGCATTAAGAAAGGAGGACTGTATTATGTGCAGACTTCTCCTGAACTAAATGTCTCCACAGTAAGGAATGATAGTGATAATCTAAGTCATACTAAAATTTGGCATGCTAGACTAGGTCATATAGGCAATAAAGGGTTGCATTACCTGCATAAAAATGGCATGATTGATAACCATATTGATGACTTAAAATTCTGTGAAACTTGCATTTTTGGTAAGAAAACTGCTCATAGCTTTCCTAAATCAACTTATGTTGCTAGTAAGCCTCTTGAGTACATACATTCTGACTTGTGGGGCCCAGCTCAAGTAGAGACTATTGGAGGTAGGAAATATTTCCTATCTCTAATAGATCACTACTCTAGAAAAGTTTGGGTCTACTTGTTAAGAACCAAAGATGAGGCTTTTGAGAACTTTAAGAACTGGAAAATTTTGGTTGAAAGTCAATCTGACCATAAAGTGAAATGCCTAAAAACTGACAATGGTCTTGAATTCTGCAATGCTATCTTTGATGAGTACTGTAAAGAACATGGCATTAAAAGACACCTCACTGTGCCTGGCACCCCTCAGCAGAATGGTACTGCTGAGAGGATGAACATAACCTTGCTCGAAAAGGCAAGGTGTATGCTCATCAGTGCAGGGATGAAGGGGTCTTTATGGGGTGAGGCTGTGACAACAGCTGCTTACCTCATAAACAGATCACCTTCATCTGTCATCGGATTTAAAACTCCTCAGGAGATGTGGACTGGTAAGAAACCTGGCTTAACACACCTTAGGCCATTTGGTTGTAGTGCCTATGCCCAGACTTCTCAGGGCAAGCTACAACCTAGGGCTCAAAAGTGTGTCATGCTGGGCTATCCTGAGGGGGTAAAGGGGTATAAACTACTCCTCATACAACCTAAAGGGTACAAGGTTATAACCTCCAGGTCAGTCACATTTAATGAGGAGGACTTCCATTTTAAAACAAAACTAATGCCTGCTTCTGAGCCCACAGGTACCACAGTCTCTGAGCCAAGAGTTGGAATACCAACTGGACACTTCTTTGACAACCTTCCTCAGGAAGCAGCTAATGATGAAGAGTTTGACATTGGCCACCCACAAACTGAGGAAACCTCTTCAGAGAGTCCCATGAATTCACACACAAATGGCAACATGGAGGATAATGAACAACAAACTCACCAAATTGGTGGGGCAGTAAGTAACTCTAACCAATTAGAAGTTGAGTCCCCTAATGCACTGAATGACAATGTTGATGTGTCTATGCATGATAACTCAAATGTGTCTATGCATGATAATTCTGAAGTGAACATTCCTGCTATGCATGACTTGACTGATTATCAACTTGTAAGAGACAGGGAACCTAGAATTAGGATTCCTAATAAAAGGCTTCAATTTGATGCTAATATGGTTGAGAGTTATGAGTATGACAAAGTTGTTGAGTTTGCTTTCATTGTTGCAAATGTTGTGAAGAATTATACCCCTGAAACCTATGAACAAGCTATTAAATGTTTCCATGCTAATGACTGGATAAAGGCTATGCATGAAGAAATACAATCTATGCATGTTAATAACACTTGGACTCTTGTCCCTAAACCAGCTAAAGCGAGACTTATTGAATGCAAGTGGATTTATAAACTGAAAGATGGCAATGATAATTCTGAACCTCCTAGATATAAAGCAAGACTAGTTGCTAAGGGTTTTACCCAAAAGGAAGGAGTGGATTATAATGACATCTTTGCTCCTGTTGTTAAATACAAAACCATGAGGCTTTTACTTGCTATGACTGCTGTGTATGACTGGAAATTAGAGCAAATGGATGTTAAAACTGCTTCTTTGCATGGTGACCTTGATGAGACCATATACATGAGGCAACCTAAAGGCTTTGTTGACAAAACTAAACCTGAACATGCATGCTTACTTAAAAGGTCTATCTATGGTCTTAAACAGTCTCCTAGGCAATGGAATAAGAAATTTGATGCTTGCATGAGGTCCTTGGGTTTTACTAGAAGTCAGTATGATACCTGTCTTTACTTGAAATCTGTGAAGACTAAGAATGCCTTGTATGTTCTGTTGTATGTTGATGATATTCTTCTTATTAGCAGTTCTAAGGTTATCATTTCTGGTGTCAAAAATGACTTAAAGAAATATTTTGACATGAAGGACCTTGGTCCTGCTCAGAAAATTCTGGGTGTTAACATAATCAGGGACAGAAAGAATAAGACTATTAAGCTATCCCAAGCTGATTATATGTCAAAAGTAATTGATAGATTTGCTATGAAATCTGCTAGACCTGCACCTATCCCCTTAGGGGGGCACCTTGAATTGTCTAAGCATGATTGTCCTGTTTCTGAAATTGATAAACAGAAAATGGAAAAGGTTCCTTATGATGTAGCAGTAGGGTCAGTCATGTATGCTATGTTATGTACTAGACCAGACATTGCTTTTGCTATTAGTGTTCTTAGTAGGTATATGTCCAATCCTGGTGACAAACACTGGCAAGCCATGAAGTACATGCTTAAGTACTTGGTTGGCACCAAAGATATGGGGCTCACTTATGCTGAGCATAGTTCGAGAACTGAGCTGCAAGGCTTTGTTGACTCTGACTATGCCAGTAATAAGGACAACAGAAAGTCTACTACTGCCTATTTCTATACTTGGGCAGGCAATTGCATTTCCTGGAAGTCCCAACAACAATCAATTGTTGCATTGTCTTCAACAGAAGCTGAATATATTGCAGCAACTGAGGCCACTAAAGAGGCTATCTGGTTGAAAGGTATCCTACATGAGATTGAGGGTAAGGCATATCTCCCTGTGCTCAATATGGATAGCCAGAGTGCTCTATACCTGTGTAAGGATCCTATATATCATGAAAGGACCAAACATATTGATGTAAGGTTCCACTTTATAAGGGATAAAGTTGAGAGGCAGGAAATCGGTGTGAAGAAAATCTTAGGTGATGTGAATCCTGCTGATTTTGGTACCAAGATTGTGCCTACTAATAAGTTTGTGTTCTGCAGGAAATCACTCCACATCTATGATGTTCACTGAGGTGTGGGCAGAGACCGACGACGGACAGGAGGCGATCCCTGGATGCACTTAGGGGGTTTTAGGGAGTACAACCAAACTCTGGATTAGGGGGGCATTTGTAATGTCTGTTGTAATCCAAGTTTATTGTATAGTCTATAGTCTTGGTATATCAGGCCATGTAATGTGTAGAGCCATTTCCAGTAAGCCGGGTTCAATGGGTTATATAATATTAATAGGTGGTCTAGCCCTAAACCGGGTTAAGCAACCCCGAGCTGGTTAAGTGCTCGGTTGGATGGCTTAGCTTCTAATGGGCCTGATCCTCTGTTAACGCTGAAGCCCATCTTTAGCTGAAGCCCAACTCCTTGTAGCTGCGAGACTATAAGAGCTTCTCTTATCAGAAGCTAGGGTTTCAATTTCAGAAATTTAGAGCAAGGCGATTTCAGAGAGAAAGAGAGAAGAGAAAGGAAGAGGAGGGTTCCGGTGGCGCGTCTGACTTCTTGGTGGCGCGTGGTTCTGCAGACGATCTCCCAAGTGTTGGAGTAGTCCTTTGGCTTCGCTCAAAAGCCAAAGACTCTCGCTCGTTTCTTCTTCTGCTTCTCTTGTCTTCTTGTTGTATTTTGTTTAGATCTCTGTTTTTCTGGTTTTGGTTTTGCCATTCTTGTGCTTGTAACCGGCTGTAGAAACTCTATACCCCTTAGTGCATCTTGGGCTGAACCTCCCCTCCTGAGGTTCCGCAGAGTAGGGTTTTTTTTCCCGAACTGCGTCAACAATCTTCGCTTGTCCCTTTTTGTTTTTCGTTTCTTTGGTTTTTCAAAGTTTCGATCTATTATTTCTGTGATCTTGCGAATCTGTAGGCAATATCGATTTTCAGCATCTTTTTTATAGTCAATTCACTACCTAGCTATATAATAATTCACCCTATGATCTAATTCCGCCACATTCCAACCACTTAAATTTATGAAAATTAAAATCTTAGCAGAAAAAAGGGATATATATAGTAATGATACTGAAAGCATCACCAACCTCATACCACTAAAAAAAAGGGTGCAAAAACGAGAAAAAGCAAGTATTAAGCACCGACAAACATTACACAAGATTTGCAAAATCAGTACCTAACTCGTATCATAAAATAGTTTATTATATCAATTTTTCTAACCTATGTTCTTAGGGCATAGGTTAAGATCCTATATATAAATTTTTTTGATTATGTGTTAGTTTTTTTAGATATTTTAATTTTTTTTAAATGGGTTCATCTTTCCTTTTTTAGGGTCTATATTCCTTAATAGGAATTCTTAATCTATGTCCTTAAAACCATTATTATATTAGTACCTAATCCTATTTTTATATCAAATCATTTGTCGCTTGAATCGTATTAACCCTAATAACCAAGATACCCACATAATCTAGTATCCTAATTTATATAAAGAAGTTACGAATTACCGAATTTCCAACGAGCTTGAACGAGTGCAATCTGAGGATTATGAAGAAGAAAAGGGACGGTCCGCCATAAGAAATCGGGTTCGGGTTGAAAATCGGCATCGAAAATAGCGACAAAATCACATTCTTTGACATAGCTGCGTTTCATTCCTTCCTTGAGAGCCCCTGCTTTGTATCCATTTCTGCTGTCTCTTATCTCATATTTTATGTTCACTCCTTTGCTTCTCCATCTCTGACACTCCATTTCCACTAGATTCTGCACATCAATTAATTTTTCATATATCATTCATTTTATTTCAATAGGAAAGAAAGCATTTTTTTCGTATTAAAAAAACACTTTCGAAACATGGGATATGTGTAAAAGTTCACCTTGATTATTGGGTCTGTTGAATCATCAAGGACTTGGATTATGATCCTATCAGATGGCCATGAAAGCCCACAAGCAGCACCACATGAGAGCTGATAAACCTGCAATTGGTTATTTAAAAAGGTCAAATGCCAAGACCCTTTTTAAATTACAAAAAGATAGCAAAAGGAGAAGAGCTAAGAAAAGATGTTGATTAAGATTTCGAAGTGTGTAAAATTGTGACCTCTCTCTCATTGTACATTGGGATTTGAACAAGAACAACAGGATAATTAGAATTGGCAAGCTCCAAATCTTCCTTGAGAGGCTCCCAATTGTACCTCTTCTGAGGCCTCCTTCCGAAGAGCTTCACAAGAAGAATGACAACACCCATGTAAACCCTCTCAATGAAGAGCATCACAGACATGGAAAGGCACAAAGTCATTGACAGCTTGAGCAGAGGAACTATCAATGGTGCCTTTGCTTGCTCCCAGATTAGACCCCCAATCCCACTCCCTCCAAATGTGTCTAAGCTTGAGGAAAGCCCCTCCATCTTCCAGAGATGCTCAAATTGCACGATGGGTACTTAGAAAGTCTTCACAAGGATGTTCATATATGTGTACCCTTTACTTGTTTGGCAAGTGTTGGGGATTCAGAGAATGTGGGGAGGACTTTTGCTTTGGAATCAAGCCTGAGGAATGTCAGAGAGCTTGCAAGTTTACAGATTGATGAGTGAAAGAGGTGAAGTATAAGCAGAGACAAGCAAGGGATGATGATGAGAAATGTTTGTTTGCGTTCTTTTTGTTTTCTCTTTCTAGGCCCAGGCCAGTTGGATGTGGCTGTGCAGCTTAGAAGAAGAGTTGATTTAGAGGAGGAGCTCAAGTTTGGTCTAGTTAAAGGAGCTCCAAGTTTTGGGAGTTTGTATGGGAAAATGGTATTGATTGTGAAGACAGATTTGGTGAGAAATGTAAACATGATTTAGCAAATTTAATGTAAGCATGAAAAAGACTGAGACGCTGAAACTTGCTGGGTTCACATAATAATATTTCAATGCCATCATTTTTGTTGGTTTGTATTTTTTTTTTTTTTTTGGGTCATAGGAGGCACTTAGGCCATTACAATGGGGATGGAGGATTCGAACCCATGACCTCTTGGTCACAGGGTGTCATATTTACCGGCTAAGCTGGAAACACTTGACTTGTATTTGGGTTAATTTCATTATTTAGTTTTTAGTCTATAGATGAAACTTATGTCATTACAATGGGGGATGCCGGATGCCCAATCGATAATTAAGATAGGAAGGTTACGGAAGGATGGGTTAATTTTCATTATAGGAGTCATTTAGTAAGTTTATTTCAAGTGACAAAATATATATGCTCCGTCGGCTACTGATTGCAAGTAACTAGACGTGAATACTTATCTTCACATTTAAAGTCACACTGAAAAGCGAAGCGAAGGAAACGCTCCCCTCTGGGGAGGGAGCCGGCCCTAAAACCTAACGACACAGCCACCGGAGTTGAGCTGACATTGAATCAAATGCTCCCAGAAGAGCCCCGCTCCGACCGAGCCCTCGCCCTAACCATCCCTAGCCCAGATCGGTTCACCAACTCCTAGATCTGGTGAGCCCAGATCCGGTTCCAGCCCGCGCTTCGTCGTCGGAAAGCTGCTCCCGACTCCACTCGCCACCTCGCCGCCGCCTCTCCTCCTCCGCCGACGCTTCCCCGTCCCATGGAAGAGCCTTGGCCGGTCGTCTTCCTCTCCGCCCTCCATCTCGGCCCGCCGCCGCCTCCCCCGTCTTCCTCCTTGTCTTCCTCTTAATCCCCTCCTCCTTCTCCGCCCACCTCCCTCCCATGTCCCCCGCCGTGAAACGGGTGACCCTCGTCCCTCTCCGCCGCCCTCCATCTTCGCCCTCCACCTCTGCCCCTCCGCGCCTCCCCCGCCTTCCTCCTTGTCTTCCTCTAATCCCTCCTCCTTCTACGCCGTCCACCTCCCTCCCTTGTCCCCCGTCCTACGAGTGACCCTCGTCCTTATTTTGATTTGTTGGTTGTTGCTCTTTGTTACTCTCACGGCTGTTGCAGGTTGCCTTTAGGTTTGATTGGAGATTGTTGTTTCGGTTCGAGATAAGACAGTGATCGTGTGATCCCTGGTGGTTTCTACTGACGATTTGCCACAAGATTGTGTCTTGTCTCTTCTTTCTGGCTGCTTCAAACGACTTGTTGGAGGTTTCCAACCCCTGTTTGAAGACTTTCTCGTTTGATTAAGCCTTGTTGGTTTGCTTGTTCGATTGTGTCTGTATTTTGTTCTTTTTTGTGTTTGTTGTTTTTATTTTTGTTTTGCTCTTTGTTGTTGTGTTTGTTGTTGTTTTGTTTCGCCGTTTGATCGGCCTCTCGAGTTTCCAGGTTGGATGTCCTGGATTCTTGAATTCTTACTTTATCAAAAAAAAAAAGTAACTAGACGTGAGAAATGGTATAAAGATCCGGGATGAGGTGAGAAGCGCGGATTCCGTGCAAAATATAAAGTATTCTCGGTTGTTGATCTACGCACGTCTCTTTTCTTTGATGTCCTTTGATGTTATTCTTTTTTTCGTTAAAACACACATAAATGCCTAATGGCTCAGCTGATAGTGGAGTGTGGAGAAGCCCATGAGGTCTTGGATTCACCTTCCCCAATAACTAGGGGTGGGCAAGGTCGGTTAACCTGGGTCTCGGTTAACCGACCTTCGAATTTTCGGTTAATGCTTTTATCAGACCATTAACCATACCGTCAAACCGGTTTACCATACATCGGTTAACTGTCGATTTCGGTACGGTTAATCGGTTTACCAAATAACCATAATATAAAAAAAGTTATACTTTAATGCTTCAAGTCTTACTACTATTAGTTGTTTTTTCAACTTTTGTATGTCGCGACCTCTTGTAAAATGTATAAAAGTAAAATAGAGAACAATATCTTTCATCGAGCTTTTTTTTTATTACCCAATATGTTTTGACACAAAATAGAACAATAAAATACAAAAGTCGAAGACTGGACATATTTTTTCAATCGGGTGAACCTTTTAACACTTTCCTCACTTATTTGATTTATCTCCATTGGTTTGGTTTTTAACTTCTTTATAAATAAAAACAAGATTAAAAGAAATGGATGATATATTACTTAGGCTAACAAATACATCCATTATCTAAGCCCATAAGCCGCAATAACTCACTTTATTTTTTCTCTTATCCCGAAAAAATGTAAAAACAAATATATTCATTATATTATATATGCTAATCAATCATATATTACTTACGCTAAAAAATAAGTAAGAGAAATGAATGAATAACTAAGTCATTTGAATATGAAAATGGTGATTGCATGCAAGAATATTCGAATAGAATGCAAAACATTCCATTTCCTTTTAGAATGTGTCTACAATAAGTAGGCCAATCTAGTTATCTTGTTATGATTCCAAATTTTTTTTTTTTTATAATTTCGGTTAGTCGGTTAACCGAGACAAGAAAAACTCATAACCATTACCATACCAAATAACCGGAAATTACTTTGGTCGGTTAATCAAAACCGGAAGTCGGTTTTTCTTCGGTAAGGTTAACCAAAAATTTGGTCGGTTTTTCGGTTTTTTTATTCAGTTTTTTGGTTTTGGTTTTTCGTGCCCACCCTACCAATAACACTCCATTGTTATTTTAAAATTTTGTTCACATTTTTCTTAATTTCGTGAACCAAAAACATTTTTAAATTATTTTAAATTAAATCTGGGAGTTAGAAGACGTTATCATATGTGAACATTAAGTGACAATATATGAACATTAGATGATAATATATGAATACCAACACACAACATATGAACCTCTAGTTTATGAACCTCATAAAATTAATATATGAACATGTGCATGTTACATATGAACTTGACGTTATTAGATATGAATATTGACACACAACGACCAGGTAAAAAGAATTTCAAACATACAAACATGTGCATGTTACATATGAACCTTACAAATTAAATATATTAACGTGTGCATGTTACATATGAACCTCAAAGACCAAGTAAAAAGAATTTCAAACATGAACATGTGCATGTCACACATGAACTTTACAATACTAATATATGAACATGTGCTTGTTACATATGATTCTCAAAGACCAAGTAAAAAGAAATAAACGTAAAGGGTGATGGGTTAATAACTATACACTATGCTTAGGGTTCAAGGGTTTTGGGTTTAAGGGTTTAGGGTTTAGGGATTTAGGGTTTAGGGATTTAGAGGTATAGGGTTTAGGGGTTTTAGGATTTAGGAATTTATAGGTTTAGGTTTTAGTGTTTAAGGGTTTGGAGTTTAGAATTTAGGGGTTTAGGGTTTAACACAACATAAGTGCATACTTGATAAACTTAATGAATCTCTAGTATAAAGTGTGTTTGTGCATCTCTAATTCACTTTTGTTTGTAAACTTTCAGTACAAACTGTATGAACATTTTTATGGAGCCTGATGGACTGTACACCAAAGTCCAACTCCAGCGATCCACCTTTGTACGGACGAGTTTTTTGGGCCTGATTAGGGTTTCGATCCTTAGCATAAATACTCACTTGATTATTGTAATCGTTATCACAAAATAGTAGAAAAAAACTTGGCTTGGTAGTGCGCCTAGACGTAGTCAATTTCGTGACAAATTGGGTTAATAATTCTTGTGTTCTTTGTTTCATTTTTTCTCATTACTGCGTTTGAATCCTAACAATATGAACCTTATAGTACAAATAAATGAACATATAGTGTTTATATGTGAATGTAAAGATAACAATTTAGAACGATTAGAGAAAAAAGTTTAAAAAATAAAATTTTGGACAGAAAAAAAAGTTTGCGATATTTACGAAAATGCCGCCATGCCACTTTTAATCTCACCTGTTCCTTCTCCTTGATCCAAAGACTCACAATGCTTCTTACTTCTTACTTTTAGAGGCAAATGTATGGGAACCCCTCTCATGGTATAAATATATATGTAGTATGTATGTGCAATGCCCGCTAGAATATCGATTTCATATATGAACAACTTTTTTTATATAGTAAGAATTCGGGGTTTTAAGCAAGAAATTCCGCTCTCAGACTACTCTCGTTTGGCGATTTCTTGCCGGTGAAGATAGCCAACTGCTCGGCTGATCTGACGGAATTTGATCGCGATGAGTTCTCCGGCAGTAGTGACAACGAGGTTTGGGAAGAAGTCTGGTCGTGGAGGCGCAGCTAAGACCACTACAGGTTCGAGATCTCACGATCCGAATCCATCTGATATCTCATCGGCGGCGAGGTTAGATTCTCTGATTCCGATTGCGAACTCGAATTCGGTTGTGAATTCGGATGCTCATGTTAATACTAAGAATCCGATTATGAATTTGACTGGAAATGCTAGTTCCTTACCTAATTCTGTGGTTGGAGAGATTAATTTGATTGCTGATGTGCCTACTAAGTCTAAATTGGTGGATTTAGAGACAGAGGAGATTCCTCGATCTGAGGATGTTATGGAATCAGTGCGTGATTTACAATCTAAGAGGCCTACTGAGGATAAAGAGAAAGGGAAGAATCAGAAGCGATCTCTACAGCACAAGCTTGAGAAAATTACGATTGAAGATAAAGAAATCTATGTCTTCTCTGATGAAGAAGTAAAAACAGAAGTTGATATCTGGAAACATACTTTAATTGGAGGAATTATTGGGAAGCAGGTCTCAATTGATGAAATGACTCACTTCGTCACGCATAATTGGGGAGAAATTGTGTTGGAAATTCAGGTGAAGAGCAATGGTATCTGGACTTTTAGATTTGGTTGTAAAGAACACTTGGACTGGGTTGTAGTGAATGGTCCGTGGTTAGTGGATGGTATTAAACCCCTGGCATTGAAGCAATGGTCTCCTGGGATGGCTGTTACTTGGTCTAGCTTTGAGGAAATTCCAGCTTGGGTTCAAATTCGGGATCTGGATCCTATCTTCTTCTCAAGGCATATGCTAAGTGTTATAGGAAGTATCATTGGGCAACCAGTGTGTATGGATGAGTTTACGACTAAAGGGAGAAAGGTATCATATGCTAGGCTTTTAGTCATGGTTAAGGTCCAAGATATACAGAGAGAGGCAGTTGTTCTTAAGGGACCAGATGGGAAGATCTACAGGTATAGGATTTGGTTTGAATGGGTGCCTTGGTGTTGTGCCAAATGCAATGTGTTTGGACATGATGATAGAGGTTGTTGGCATCAGAGGCAACATAATGGGGCTTAGAAAACTGGTAAACAGCAAGGGGAGGTTCAAGGCAATAAAGTTTGGGTAAGGAAAGGTAATATAGCTCAAGAAAAGGTTGTTGTTTCTACTAATGACAAGTTTTCTGATAATCATGACACTGTTGAGAATGAAAGTGAATTATGTCATGAAGGGATGGATCCTCATACAGATGGCCTAAGAAAGGGCTTAACTCAACAAAGAAGAGTGTTGAAGGAGTTCCTAAGGTGCCTCAGTACCTGGGACATAAGAGTAAAGCTAATAATAAGTCTCAATCTTTTAGCACTGTCCTAATGAATTCTCAGTATGTTGGCCCATCTGTTACAAAAGGGATTGGGAGTGGTAACAACTCTAATAACAATTCCAATGGCTGAAGTTAGATTTGGTGCTTGGAACACTAGGGGATGTTGCTCTTCCCCGAGAATAAAGATGATAAGAGATATGGTAAGGAAAAATAAGTTGAGTGTTGTTGCCTTTCTGGAAACAAAAATTCCTAAGAATAAGGAGATGGATGTGGCCAGTTGTAACACCCCCAAATTTAACCCCATTTGAAAGCGTTACTGCCGATGACCCCGGGCATAAACCCCGAAGTCACCCCAGGCTTTTCCGACGTCATAACTGACTTAAAACACAGTTACGATACTAAAATCATAACTTTTATTAAATCACATGGTCGCGGAATTACACGATTCCTAAAACGACCCAAATACATCATCAATACAAAAATAAGAATTTACAACGGAAGACTTATAAACAAAATACAAAATAGCAAATAGCACAGCGGAAATCGTTTTAAACACAAAGCGACAAGACAAGTTGTCGAAAACAAAACACCGTTCATCTTCATAGTCGTTCTAGCCTTCACTGAACAGCAACACACCTGATGTGCCGAATCGAACGGATGACACCAGCCAACCATGCAAGGAATATAACGGTTGGTTAGTCTAAATGAATAGACTAGCAAGGGCACAAAGCAGAGTGGTTCGAAGCAGTCGCATTAGGTTAGACTCATCGTCCCTCGAATAATAACCGAGTACGCTAGTCAACCATCATACTCCTACTGGAATAACAAAAGGGTATGCACAAGAGAAGATTCTGGAGATCGAGTCTCACAACAATCAATCCCCAAAAGAAGACTCCAAAATGAAATGAGCCTTATAGGAAACATGATAACAAATGTTGGAAAACATATCCAAACACACACAACCACATCACACAAGTATCGCATACGAGCGATTTACAACTAAGACGAGCTTTTCCTAGCTGCACTAGCGCCTAGCGGCACTACTCGCCAAACATTTTAAATAAGTGCTTACTCATACGGCACTTTAATAATATGGTCAAGGCATTTTCATTATGTGCATACTCATGGCACGTATCTTATTTAAATGACCACACACCACATCACGTTACAAGCTTTTACATACATGTCCGCCACTCGCGGAACACATATCGAACCAGGTTGTGACACCTGCAGAGTGCACCACTTCTTACTCCACTCGAGTATAGAAGTTAGTCATGACTCACCAATTTATTATAAAGAGACGACAGGACCTCCATCCATTGTCCCTACGAATACTCGTGCTAACTACACAGTTAAACACACAAACACACCACACAGAGCCATCACGGCCCCACCTGCACAACTATCCATATCTATGCCCACCTGGCAAACACCCTAGATTTAATAATCTAAACACACACAATAAATCACATCAAAGTCCCTTACGGCCTTCACCTGCACAAATCTAGAATAGACTAGCGTCGGTTCTAGCAAAATATACAACCTAATATAATATCTTCTTTTTAATCACATAACGTTATCAAACAATTCCAACATAATTAACAATCATCCCAAATTAATTAACAACAAAACTATTGATAATTAATTGAAGTATGGAATGATGAGCAAGAGCGAACCGCCACTTGCCTAAATCCGCAGAAGCTTAAGCAAAGCTGAGAGACAACGGGCTCCTGGATCTGAAACTGGAGAAAATCTTGGATAATAAATCCCTAAGAAATGGCCCATAACAAGACCCTAAGTTAGATTCAATACACTTATATATGAATCTAAAAGAATACAAGAAGAAATCAAAGGAAACGAGCAAAGCCCAAAGCCAAACCACAAACACACAACTCGGACACAATACCGCGATCGCGGCAGGTCGCGGTCGGTCGCGGTTTTCGTGCTGTGACAGTGGCTAGCTCGCGAGACGACAATGGAGAATTTCTTACCCAAACCGATTTGTTTGCCTTCGATTTGTCTATGGTTCGATCTCCCAACACCACAAAGCTTCACACAACACTCAAGAGCACCTTCTCAACTCAAGAGACACTCAAAATCTCCCACACACGAAGCTCCAAAACTGCTCAACAATGGTGGACAGAAAAACAGAGGAAGAAAGAAGAGGATGAAGAAGAGCTTCTTAGCTCCGGGTTTCACCTCCTTTTATAGCCCAATCCGACCACCTCCAAGGGAACAAAGGGACAAAGGCGAAGGGCCAGTTGGCTGCCCACTTGGCCTGCCCAAAAATATCCCAAAAACAGAGCTACAGTAACCGCCACGCGAGGAAGACGACACTGCTCAGCAAAAGGCATTACCGCGATCGCGGCCGATCGCGTCAGGTCGCGGTTCATCGCGGTCAATCGCGGTTGATCGCGGTTTCTGGCCGACTTCATTTATTCTTATCCAAACTTAGTTTGGATTAAATTTCTTAACTCCGGGTTAAATATATTCGTACTTTAACGATATATTAACCCCGAAAATACCTCAACTGTATTATATAATGCTCGGAAAATTCTATAGAGCTTAGACCCCTCTTCAGAAGGTCCGAGACTCACTGAATTAAATCCGTCTAGCAAAACGGGCATAAGAAAAATTTAAAATAATTCAAAACACCCTTAAAAATTACGGGGTGTTACATTACTACCCCCTTATTTTAAGTTTCGACCCCGAAACTTGCATTATCAAGGCCGACAACAAGTAGGGAAAGTATCTAAGTACACCCGTCTCAGTCTCCCAAGTAACCTCTTCGGTTTCTAACTTGGAGCACAAAACTCGTACCAAAGGTACCACCTTGCTACTCAGCTGTCTCAAACTTCACCCTGAATGGTAATCGAGACATCTGACAAACGCTTGGTTTAAACCAAATATTTATATTAGCAAGAATATTTACAACAAAAGTTTTACAACCTTGCTGCGTACTTAAACTTACTAACACAATTGTCCATAACAAAAGACTGGGTAACACCCAAATCTACAACCTACCATAAAAGTAGAAAGCTTTAAGCAAATGGAAAATCAGATCCATCCGCCTCACGCATCACGTAAAGACGTTGACCTTGACTTCCAGAAGCTACTGGAGCCTTCCCTTTATTCTGTGCAGTTGTCTGCATCGAAGGACTTGGAGCCTCAACCGGTTTATACTCAGGCCAGTTACTCTGATTAGCAGGCCCTTGCTGCGACTCCAGTCCTCTTTGCCTTCCCTGCCAACAAAACTCCTGCATGTGCCCAAACTTTCCACAGCCAAAGCATGCTTTCCTTTCCTTTTGGCACATACTGCTCCTGTGCCCAACGACACCACAATTGAAACATCGAATCAGACCCTGGTCCTGACCAGATCGTTGTGTCGACCCTCCTTGAGTCAACTCTGTCCTTGCCTTGCTTGACTTAGCAAGGTTAGACGGTGGCGCAGGATGTTTAAATCCGCTCGCCTGAGATTGATCTTGCATTGACTTCTGGTGATTCCTCTTCTTGGTTGACTCCTCTAGAGTCACTTCCAGCTTGTAGGCTGCATCCACGTATTGCTCCAAAGTATAACATCCGTGACGCACCATCAGTGGCTTAATGTCTGGACCCATCCACTCATGGAAGTGCCAGATCTTCTGCTCCTCGCTGGTTACATCTGACCCAACGTATTGCAACAAGTGATTGAACTTAGTCACAAGCTCAGTGACTTTCAATCCCTCTATCTCTGGATGCATGAACTCCTTGTGCTTCTCGTCCCTCATAGATCGGGAAAAGAAACGGTCCATCATTTTCGTCTTGAACATAGCCCAGTTCAAATCAACTCGATCAGCCAACCCAGTGTTCTCCCACCATTCACTAGCTTCTTCTTTTAACTGAAGAGAGGCTATCTGCACTTTCTCAGCCTCGGTGCAATCCACGTTGCGGAACAACCGCTCCATGTGGGAAAACCAATGAGCAGCTCTAACTGGCTCTCCTTTGCCATCATAATGGTCAGGTCTCAAAGAGGTAATGGTCTTCAACACTCGACCATAATCACCCCTATTCCTGACCGCTTCTTCTCTGTGTACATAAACAGTTGGCTCCTCAAATCTAGGAACCACTGGGGGAATCGGCACAGCTTGTGCCTGTGGTGCGGCAGGTTGCCTAGCCTCGGCGAGTACTTGCATCATTATCTCCCGAATAGATGCAACAGCTGCTGCATCAAAAACTATTGGAGCGTTGGCCGTAGCTTGGCCATTGACTCCTGGATTATTCTGTGACATTGACTCGTGTTCTTCTACACGGTTCAGGTCGTCCCTTATGATTGGCCTTGGATTGCTTGGCCCAGCACCAGCGCGTATGGTATTCCTTGTATTCACCATCTGTTTACCGATCAAATCCCAAGTATTAATATCTTTTCCATAATACTTATCATGATAAAGTCACTTGGAATAGATCAACTTGGTAACGTTCCTAGATGAATACCAATCTTGAATACTAGGTTCTACAACCTCAGCTCACGACAAGAGAACTAAAACTCGAGTCTAACTGGAGATGGCGAAACCACCTCGACTTCTTCCGAGTCTTTCAGAAGAGAACAGAATGCACCCTCAACTATGGGTGACAAACAGAAAGTCTTAGTCTTTCTAGACACAGAAGCAACTTCCGTATCAGACTCAAGAAGGCACGACTATGAACGGCTTTTTATTTGAAAAATTCAGAGCTCTTGGAAAACATTTTAGCTCTGATATCATTTCTATAACACCCCCAAATTTAACCCCATTTGAAAGCGTTACTGCCGATGACCCCGGGCGTAAACCCCGAAGTCACCCCAGGCTTTTCCGACGTCATAACTGACTTAAAACACAGTTACGATACTAAAATCATAACTTTTATTAAACCACATGGTCGCGGAATTACACGATTCCTAAAACGACCCAAATACATCATCAATACAAAAATAAGAATTTACAACGGAAGACTTATAAACAAAATACAAAATAGCAAATAGCACAGCGGAAATCGTTTTAAACACAAAGCGACAAGACAAGTTGTCGAAAACAAAACACCGTTCATCTTCATAGTCGTTCTAGCCTTCACTGAACAGCAACACACCTGATGTGCCGAATCGAACGGATGACACCAGCCAACCATGCAAGGAATATAACGGTTGGTTAGTCTAAATGAATAGACTAGCAAGGGCACAAAGCAGAGTGGTTCAAAGCAGTCGCATTAGGTTAGACTCATCGTCCCTCGAATAATAACCGAGTACGCTAGTCAACCATCATACTCCTACTGGAATAACAAAAGGGTATGCACAAGAGAAGATTCTGGAGATCGAGTCTCACAACAATCAATCCCCAAAAGAAGACTCCAAAATGAAATGAGCCTTATAGGAAACATGATAACAAATGTTGGAAAACATATCCAAACACACACAACCACATCACACAAGTATCGCATACGAGCGATTTACAACTAAGACGAGCTTTTCCTAGCTGCACTAGCGCCTAGCTGCACTACTCGCCAAACATTTTAAATAAGTGCTTACTCATACGGCACTTTAATAATATGGTCAAGGCATTTTCATTATGTGCATACTCATGGCACGTATCTTATTTAAATGACCACACACCACATCACGTTACAAGCTTTTACATACATGTCCGCCACTCGCGGAACACATATCGAACCAGGTTGTGACACCTGCAGAGTGCACCACTTCTTACTCCACTCGAGTATAGAAGTTAGTCATGACTCACCAATTTATTATAAAGAGACGACAGGACCTCCATCCATTGTCCCTACGAATACTCGTGCTAACTACACAGTTAAACACACAAACACACCACACAGAGCCATCACGGCCCCACCTGCACAACTATCCATATCTATGCCCACCTGGCAAACACCCTAGATTTAATAATCTAAACACACACAATAAATCACATCAAAGTCCCTTACGGCCTTCACCTGCACAAATCTAGAATAGACTAGCGTCGGTTCTAGCAAAATATACAACCTAGTATAATATCTTCTTTTTAATCACATAACGTTATCAAACAATTCCAACATAATTAACAATCATCCCAAATTAATTAACAACAAAACTATTGATAATTAATTGAAGTATGGAATGATGAGCAAGAGCGAACCGCCACTTGCCTAAATCCGCAGAAGCTTAAGCAAAGCTTAGAGACAACGGGCTCCTGGATCTGAAACTGGAGCAAATCTTGGATAATAAATCCCTAAGAAATGGCCCATAACAAGACCCTAAGTTAGATTCAATACACTTATATATGAATCTAAAAGAATACAAGAAGAAATCAAAGGAAACGAGCAAAGCCCAAAGCCAAACCACAAACACACAACTCGGACACAATACCGCGATCACGGCAGGTCGCGGTCGGTCGCGGTTTTCGTGCTGTGACAGTGGCTAGCTCGCGAGACGACAATGGAGAATTTCTTACCCAAACCGATTTATTTGCCTTCGATTTGTCTATGGTTCGATCTCCCAACACCACAAAGCTTCACACAACACTCAAGAGCACCTTCTCAACTCAAGAGACACTCAAAATCTCCCACACACGAAGCTCCAAAACTGCTCAACAATGGTGGACAGAAAAACAAAGGAAGAAAGAAGAGGATGAAGAAGAGCTTCTTAGCTCCGGGTTTCACCTCCTTTTATAGCCCAATCCGACCACCTCCAAGGGAACAAAGGGACAAAGGCGAAGGGCCAGTTGGCTGCCCACTTGGCCTGCCCAAAAATATCCCAAAAACAGAGCTACAGTAACCGCCACGCGAGGAAGACGACACTGCTCAGCAAAAGGCATTACCGCGATCGCGGCCGATCGCGTCAGGTCGCGGTTCATCGCGGTCAATCACGGTTGATCGCGGTTTCTGGCCGACTTCATTTATTCTTATCCAAACTTAGTTTGGATTAAATTTCTTAACTCCGGGTTAAATATATTCGTACTTTAACGATATATTAACCCCGAAAATACCTCAACTGTATTATATAATGCTCAGAAAATTCTACAGAGCTTAGACCCCTCTTTAGAAGGTCCGAGACTCACTGAATTAAATCCGTCTAGCAAAACGGGCATAAGAAAAATTTAAAATAATTCAAAACACCCTTAAAAATTACGGGGTGTTACACCAGTAGACTAATGACACAATGGCCTTATGTGACTAATTGTTCTCCTTCTAAGAGAGGCAAAATTTGGTTGACTTGGGACTCAACTATTGTCAATGTGTTTGTTCTCAAATATTCAAGGCAATTGATTCATTGCTTAATCACTAGTAAGGATAGACATATCTCTTTTTTTGCTTCCTTTGTCTATGCCTCTAATGCTTTTATTGGCAGAATGGATCTTTGGAGAGATTTTAGAGACCTTATCTAGCTCTATTGTTGGGCCTTGGACTATTATAGGTGATTTTAATTGCATATTGTGTTCTGCTAAGAAGATTTCTTTTAGGCATGTTGTGAATGTCAGTAATGAGTTATTAGATGTTTTGGACAAATTGGAGTTGTAAGACCATGCTTTTTCTGGTGCAAAATATACTTGGAGCAATCAACAAGAGGGGTTGGATAGGATTGCTTGCAAGCTTGATAGAATGTTGATCAATAGAGATTGGGATGCTGCTTTCCCTGAATCTAGAGTTTTTTTCTCTGATCCTAATATATCTGATCATTCACCTTGTGTTGTGCAGCTGAATCCTACAATTGGGAGCAAGAAAATTCCTTTTAAATTCAGAAATTTCTGGACTGAAGAAGAGGACTATGCGTTGTTGATAAAGAATGTCTGGCAAAGACCTATCATAGGAACTGCTCAATTTGTGGTGGCTGAAAAACTGAGAAGGGTGAAAGCTGAACTGAAGAACTGGCAAAGAGGGAGATTTAGAAAGCTAGAGATTTTGGTTGAAGAGTGTGTTGAGCGATTGAAAGCTGCAAATGAATCCTTGCAAAATGACTTCTCTAGCACTATGAAGCAACATGCTGTTTTAGATGGAAAAAGTGAGCTTAATCTTAGACTGGATCAGTTTCAAAGTTTTACTACTCAGAGGGCTAAGATTGACTGGATTAAGCTAGGAGAGGAGACTTCTCCCATGTTCTATAATGGCATCAAATCTCGAAGAGCTAGATGCACCATTTTTACTCTGAAAGACAATGCTAGTAGAGCTCTGGAGCAGCAAGATGAGATTGAGAAAGAAATCCTGGATTTTTATATTGGACTTTTTGGTACTATTGGCCCTCATTTTACAATCAACTTTGATGGTTATACTGGTGCAAAAGTCAGATCAGATTGCCATGCTAGCTTGTGTGAATTTCCTAGTCCTCAGAATGTTAGAGATGTTGTGTTTGGTATGGGCAACCTGAAATCCCCTGGTCCTGATGGCTTTGGGAGTTGGTTTTATAAGAAAGGATGGGATATTATCCATCAAGATGTTTTGGCATCTATTAATGAATTTTTCAGAAGAGGGAGACTTTTAAGACAAACAAATGCTACCTTTGTTTGTCTCATTCCTAAAATTGATCACCCTTTTTTCTGTGAAAGAGTTCAGACCAATCTCATGTTGCAATACAATGTTGAAGATTATTTCTAAGGTCTTGGTACTGAAGTTGAGGCCACTTTTGGATGAAATCATATCCATTAACCAAGGGGCATTTGTTCCTGGGAGATCAATTACACATAATATGATTGTTGCTCAAGAACTGGTCAAAGGATATGATTGCAATAGAATTTCTCCTAGATGTATGATTCAGATTGATCTACAAAAGGCTTATGATTGTGTATCTTGGGAGTACCTTGAGGAAAGTTTGATATTCCTAAACTTTCCAAGACAACTTATTCTGTGGATTATGGAGTGTGTTAGAACCCCTTGTTTCTCTGTGATTATAAATGGTGAAACAAGAGGTTTTTTTGAAGGGAAAAGAGGGCTTAGACATGGGGATCCTCTTTCTCCTTTTCTCTTTGTTATTGTGATGGAATTATTTTCCAGGAAAATGAGGAAGGTGAGTGCAGATAGAGACTTCAGATTCCATCCTAAATGCAAGCAACTGCAATTGACTAATATTGCTTTTGCTGATGATTTGCTATTTTTTTGTAAGCCTACTACTCCCTCTCTTAAGCTGATTAAGAAATGTCTTATTGATTTTGGCAAGGAGTCAAGTTTGGTTGCTAACTCAGCTAAAACAAAAGTGTTTTATGGAGGTTTGAGTAATGACAGAAAGATTGAGTGTTCTGAAATGCTAGGATTCAGTCAAGGTATGTTCCATGTAAGATATCTTGGTACTCCCTTGCATTCTCATAAACTAAAGTCCATTGAGCTAGCTTCCTTGATGAATAGAATAAGGAATGTGATTCAAGACAGGAGTGCTAGAAAACTTTCTTATGCTGGAAGAGCTCAAGTTATTAGAGATGTTATTGAAGGTGTTGTTTCCTTTTGGATGAAAGTTATATTCATTCCTAAGAAAGTCCTTAGAAAGATTGAAGCAATCTGTAGAGCTTACCTGTGGTCAGGTAAAGTGGAAAGAAAAAGATGTTTGGTTTCTTGGGAAAATGTTTACAAGCCTTATATTGAGGGAGGATTGAATTTTAAAGAGTTGCTTTCTTGGAATGATACTCTCATGTTCCACCTTATCTTTGATTTGCATAAAGAGAAGGAAAACTTATGGACAATGTGGGCTAGAAAGCACCTTACCAAGGGGCAATCTGTTTGGCTTATGGATGCAATGCCCAGTAGCTCAGTGGTGTGGAAACAACTCATCCTGGTTAGAGACAGGGTCTTGGAGCTAAGGAATGGCCTTGCTTTAGATGATATGCTCAGAAATTTATCTTTGCAGAAGGATTGGTGTTGTGTATTGTGGGATGGTATTCAGCCTAAGAGATGGAGCTTTATCTGCTGGCTGGCTACTCTGGGTCGTCTACCAACATCTAGCAAACTTCACAGATGTGGTTTGATCCCCTTTGCCTCTTGTGCTCTTTGCCACATTGATGATGAAGATGAGAGTCACTTATGGTTTGGTTGTCCAGTTGTTCATGATATTGCTCAGAAAGTTCTGCTTTGGCAAGGAATCAGAACAAGGAAGAGCAGCTTGTTGGAGTGGTGGTCCTGGTTTGCTCAATGCAGGAAAAGAGACAGTAATATCTATAGAAGTAAGCTGCTGGCAGTCATAGGGATTGTCTATCACTCTTGGAGACTAAGGAATGAAGTTATATTTTCAGGGATAAATATTGATACTGAACAATGTGCTGCACAAATTATTGAAGAATGCAAATTCAAAATTTTACAGAAGATGAAGATCACAGGGAGGAGAGGGGGAGCCACGAGGAGAAGACTTAGGATTTGATTTGGTTTGGTTTCTTGTCTTGTGTCCTCTGGTTCGGCTATCTGTTGTTAGTGTGTGTTTTTTCTAGAGTTGTTTTGTTGACTTGTTGTTGTTCTTGTTGTGCTTGTTTGTTATTTTTCTATTTTCTGTTTTCTTGTGTTGATAGTGCTTGTATTCTATTGCTTGTTTTGATTTTTTTTTTGTTGGTTGTACTTATGTGCTTGTTATTGTTTGATTTGTCTTGCATTGGTGTTTGTAAATAGGACGTTGGGCCTTTTTCCCAACCATCTATAAAATTTACCATTTGGCAAAAAAAAAAGAATTCGAGGTTTTAGTAAAAACCAAAACTGGATTCTTGAAAAGTCAAAAAATCGACAGTGGGGAAAACCGATAAGTGAAAACAAATTACAACAAAAGGAACAAAAATACAATAAAAGTTCAAAAGAAACAAATAACCGAAAGGAGAAAGACGAATAGGCTTAATCGATGAGAAATGCTCAAACATGGGTTGGAAGACACCGACGCGACGTTGACGCAGGCGGGAAGCAGATACAAGACACAATCTAGAGGCACTTCTTCAGTAGAAGCCACCAGGGATCACACGATTACTATCTCGATCTCTAAACCGAAACAAAAATCTCAAACCAAACCTAAAATCAGCTCCACATGAGTGTATCTCAAAATGGAAAAAAGTTGCAGTCAAGAGAGTAATGTTTCTATTCTTAAATTTCAACGTTCGTTGAATGTTAAACATCTTCTGGTGTGAGAGGCACTCTATAGATTGAAAATTAGTGATTGAGTTTGGTTGAGAGAAGAAAACTTTCTCACTTGTCTTGAAATCTTTTTGGTATTTTGTCAAATAAATTGTGCCTTTTGGGCAAAGTTACGAGTTTGTTCATCCGAGTATCGGGGGTCAGATCAAATCACACTATCTTTTGGTCTCCTCAACCTTAATGGTGTTGAAGTTATTTTGGTTAGCTTGGTTGATTTTTAGTTTCATAATTCAACATAAAAGGTTATGAATTTCATGTTTATATTTATACGCAATATATTCTTCCACATTTCCCATGAAAATCATGACAATAAATGTGTATGTAAATTGTGGGAGGTTCAGATTTGGAATCAGTTATTAAAAATTGTCCACAAAATACGAATCAACACAACTGTTAATGTGTTACAAGCTAAGAATGCCACAAATAATGGACTCCTCGCTCAATCCATAGGTATTGATTTCGATTTGTTTAGTCTGATCCATGTTTTCGATTTGGTCATCGAATCCCAAAAGAGGGGTCTCTTTCGAATTCAAGATAGGAGCAGTAACTATGGTTCTTCATATATAGAGTCTGAGTTTGTATTAAAAAAAACTGATGCAAAATATAAAGGGACAACCACCACCTGACGAAAGGAACCAGTAGTGCGCCATCACTAATTCCACGAAGCCCCCACCAAAAACAGCCACGACTAGTAGCTTGAACAACCATGAACTAGGGCTGAGCATAGTTCGGGTAAACCGAAATTTTGGATCGAACCGAACCGAAAAAACCGAACCGAGGTTTTTCGGTTCGGTTTACATATTTTGATATTTCGGTTTTGGGTTCGGTTTGGATCGGTTTCGGTTCGGTTTAAACCGATTATTTTATACAAATACACTAAACCCTTATTTTATACTCCATTTCTTTTTTGATTTATGCACCGCACCTGATGAGAATCAAACCTCCAAGAGGAGGTTCTTCTTCCCGGAAAGCTAGATCGTGACTAATCCAAGAGGAACTTCCTTCTCCTTGGGGTTGGATGGTCTCCTAAGGTCCTTGGAAGACCCAAGGCGGCAGCAAAGGAGGAGAACACCGGGGGAAACGCCAAGGGAGAAAAGGCCGGCCGAGGAGGAAGAAGGGTGGCCGCGGGAGGCGTGAGGCCGGCCGGAGCTAGGGCTGGCTGGCGGCGCGAGGCAAAGATGGACAAGGGAACCTCTCTTGGAGGTTCCTTGGCTGAGGTGACCGTGGACTGAATTCAAAGAGCTAGGTTGTTGAGTGAGACTTGAAAGATTGAGAGAAAGAAGGAGAGATTTGATTACTTGAGTTGATAGAAGTAAGTGAAAGGCCTTAGGGAGATATACTCAACCTAAGGGAAATGTCCACATCTATATTCTTCAACTAATGAACAAGGGAAGCCAAGGAAGGCTTAAATAGTCTAGGGTTTTGAAGGACTAGGAGTCCATTTGCAAATGGGTCCACACGCCCAAATTGGAAATGCAATTACATGATTTAATTGACTAAAGGGGATAAAATCCATAAAGGCTTGGATAAGGACGCGTGCTTGAATGCCTTGGAGTCAAAACATCGGATGCTTGATTGTCGTGGCATTGAGGCGTCAGCGTCTTGGCTACTCCGAAGTGAGGCACAAGAGTAGTGCGGGCTTTGGGCCGACGGCTCTTCGGCGCCTTGGCTCGTGAAGGCATGGTGGACTAGGGCGGTGATGGATTGGGCCATGGCTCGGGCCCGGGCCCTAGTCACCAGTCCTTGAGGCTCCTTGTTGATGAGTAGTTGGCACTCATCACTCTCATCTTCTTGAGGTAGAATTGTCCCCTATTCTTCATCATATTCCGGGGGCACATAAAGGGTGTGATCGGCCACATTGAAGGTTGGATGGGCATCGTACTTGTCGGGGAGGTCGACCTCATAAGCATTGTCCCCAAAACGGTGGAGGACTTGGAAGGGTCCATCACCGCGTTGGTTGAGCTTTGACTTGCGATGGTCCTTGAACCTTTCTTTGCGCAAATGGACCCACACAAGGTCACTAGGTGCAAAGAAGACACGGCGCCAACCTTTGTTGGCGTGGCTCTCATATTGGGCGGCGCACCATTCTAGTTAGGCCCGGGTGCGCTCGTGGAGCCCCCGAATGAAGTCAGACCGCTTGGCACCTTGAGGATGCTCGGCGACGCCCAAAGGATGAGGCACCATGTCAAGAGGAGTGATTAGGTTGCGGCCGTAGACCACCTCGAACGGAGTGAGCTTGGTTGCCGTGTGCATGGACCAATTATACACAAACTCAACATACGAGAGTAAGTCCTCCCACTTGCGTGGGTTGGCCCTAAGGACGGCTTGAAGTAAGGCTCCTAAGGTGCGGTTGGTAACCTCGGTTTGGCCATCGGTTTGGGGGTGGCAACTAGTGGAAAATAAGAGATTGGTTCCTAGTTTTCCCCACAAGGTCCTCCAAAAGTGTCCCACAAACTTGGGGTCCCGATCCAACACTTTAGTCCGAGGGATTCCATGTAACTTGACAACATGATCAAATAATAGGGAGGCAATTTCCGAGGCATTGTTAGTGGTCTTGCAAGCAATAAAATGTATCATTTTGGAAAACCTATCAACCACCACAAAGATGGAATCCCTCCCCTTCTTAGAGGTTGGCAATCCGGTTATGAAGTCCATGGAGATGTCCTCCCAAGGGGCCGATGGAATGGGAAAAGGGGTGTAAAGGTCGTGGGGTTGGGTCCTAGAGTTGGCTTGATGGAAAGTAATGCAAGCCTTGCAAAACATGGTGACATGATGGGCCATTTTGGGCCAAAAGAAATGCTCTCTAAGGGATGCGAGTGTTTTTGCCACACCAAAGTGTCCACGACCCTCATGTGCCTCCTTAATCAAAATGTGCCTAATTGAAGAGCTAGGGATGCACAACTTTCCGGCTCGGTATAAGTAACCCTCATCTATAAAATAGCTCTCAAACTCACCTCTAAGGGAACACTTGTCAACAATGGTGCTAAAGAAAGGGTCATGTGAATAAAGAGATTTAAGTATAAAAAAACCCAAAACCTTAGCATCAAGATGAGAAAGAAGGGCATACCTCCTTGAGAGTGCATCGGCCACCACATTGTCTTGCCCTTTCTTGTGCTTGACCACATATGGAAATGTCTCCATAAACTCCACCCACCTAGCATGGCACCGACCAAGGTGAGCTTGGCTCTTCAAGTAAGCAAGAGCCTCATAATACGAGTGAATGATGAACTCCTTTGGCCACAAATAATGTTGCCAAGTTTTGAGCACCCGGATCAAGGCATAGAGTTCCTTGTCGTATATGGGGTAGTTGAGGGAGGCGCCCGGAAGTTTCTCACTAAAGTAAGCAATGGGGCGGCGGTCTTGGAGAAGTACTCCTCCGATGCCAATGTTGGAGGTATCACATTCCACTTCAAAGACCTTTGATAAGTCGGGGAGTTGGAGAAGCAGGGCATTGCATAAGCGCTCCTTGAGCAAGTTGAAGGCGGCTTCATGCTTCTCCTTCCAATCAACCTCGGCACCTTTCATGGTGAATTCATGCAAGGGGGATGCAATGGTGCTAAACTCGTGAACGAAGCGCATATATAAGCCGGCAAGGCCTAGGAAGGATCTCACCATGGTGGCGGTCGTGGGGCGTGACCATTCTTTGATTGCGCGCACCTTCTCATCGTCAACGCGCATCCCCTCTTTGCCCACCACATAGCCAAGGAAATTGGTGGAGGGGGCACACAAGGTGCAGTTGGCAAGGTTGGCATAAAGCTTTTCCTTGCGAAGGCACTCGAAGACAACCCTCAAATGTGCCGTGTGGTCCTCTAAAGTCTTGCTATAGATGAGGATGTCATCGAAGTAGACCACCACGAACTTGCCCAAGTAGGCCCTCAAGACATGGTTCATGAGGCGCATGAAGGTGCTAGGGGCGTTGGTGAGCCCAAATGGCATGACGAGCCACTCATATAATCCATACTTGGTCTTGAAAGCGGTCTTCCACTTGTCACCCTCTCTCATGCGGATTTGATGATAGCCACTCTTGAGATCCACCTTAGAGAAGAAGATGACACCATGAAGCTCATCAAGCATATCATCAAGCCTCGGAATGGGGTGCCGGTACTTGATGGTGATTTGGTTGATGGCTCGGCAATCGACACACATATGCCAAGAGCTATCCTTCTTGGGCACAAGGAGCACCGGGACCGCACATGGGCTAAGACTCTCCCAGACATGGCCTTTGTCCATGATCTCTTGGACTTGCTTTTGAAGCTCGACGTCTCCTCGGGGCTAGCTCGGTAGGCGGCCTGGTTTGGGAGGGAAGCGCCCGACACCAAATCGATTTGATGCTCTATCCCACGCACCGGGGGCAGTCCAACTGGGAGATCGGCCGGTGTGATGTCGGCAAACTCCTTCAACACGGCCAAGATACAAGGCGGCAAAGAGGAGCCATCCTCCTTTGCGGCTAGGCAGCGGCGGGGCACCAAGAGGAAGCAAGGACGGCGGCCTTGAAGCTCCGGCGTGAGGTGGCATTGTCGGGCCAAAAGAAGGCAAGGCTCACACCTCCCTTGTAAAGGTGTCGGGCTGCGGCGCGCGGCCGAGGGAGGAGCCGCCGACACGGGCGCCGCATTGGGGAAGGCAGAGGCCGTGCCAGTAGTGGGCGCGACATGCTGTGGCTGGGCACCACCGGCGGCGCGCCCACCCTTGCCCGGGCGTTGTGGCGCCAAGGCGGAGATCGCCAGGGTCGCCGATGACCCGGGCGCCGCGCATGGGAAGGCAGCAGTCGGGCCGTTGATGAACGCGCCAGTGGAGCCGGCCACGCGCTCACCCTTTCCTTGGCGTTGAGGGGCCAAAACGCGGGCTGGATTGGGAGGCCCGTCCATGGGCTGCGGCGCCGTGGCCGTGGCTGCCTCCAAGGTATTGAGGTGGTTCCGCTCAACTTGATCTTCAAATATTTCTCGGGGGGACATGGGCAAGAGGGTGATGCGCTTCCCGCCATGGACAAACACGAAGGTATTGAGGAAGCCATCATGGATCACCCTTCGGTCAAATTGCCATGACCTACCTAGCAAAAGATGAGTAGCATTCATGGAAATAACATCACAAAGAATTTTGTCAAAATAATGCCCAATAGAGAAAGTGATATGACATTGCCTTGATACCACATCACATTTACCTTCGGATAGCCATTGAAGGCTATATGGTTGAGGATGGGGAGTGGTGGGGAGGTTGAAATGCTTAACCACCCGCTCATTGACAATGTTGTCACAAGAGCCACCATCAACGATCACGCTCAAGGATGCGGATCCCATGAGGCATCGCGTGTGGAAGAGATTCTCTCTTTGATCCTGGATGTCGACCTCCCGGGCCGTGAGCAGGCGGCGGGCCACGAGGCAAAGAGGAGTATTGGCCTCATGCTCAAGTGGGGCACAATCAAAAGTCTCATAGGCGGCCTCCTCGGTGTCTTCAAGCTCATCCTCGGTTGTTGGGGCAATCCCGTTGGTAATGGCCACGGCCGCCACACTTGAAGCATGCCCTATCACTTGACTTTTCGGTGGGTGGGGCTAGATTGCGCGTGCCGGGTGTGGGGCTACGAGGAGGGGCAGCCAAGCGCGCGACTATGGTGGGCACGGTGGGGCCGGGGCGCGGCTGCGGGGCGGCTCGGCTGGCCGTGTGAGGGGAAAATGAAGAGCTAGGGGTGGTGGAGAACCTTGGCGGCTGTGAGCGGGCCTAAGAAGCCTTTTTCTTCCTTTGGAGTTGGTTGTAGATCTCCATGGCCATTTGAGTGAGGGCATTGATGTCCCGGATGGGGAGTATGATCAAGGGCTCCCGAATCTCGATGTCGAGGCCACAAAGGAATATGGTGCGGAGAGAGGCGGGAGTGGTGGATACGTCGGTCTGGTGGATGAGCTCCTCGAGCTCGGCAAAGAACTCAAGCGGCGTACGGGAGCCTTGGTGGGCTAGCCCAATTTGAAGGCGCATGTGCTCAATGTAATCCTCCGGCACATATCGCTTGGTCATGACATGGATAAGTTGGTTCCAAGCCACGACCGGGGGCAAGTGGCACCTCTCTCTCTCTCGGTGGTGAAATAGAACCACCATGCACGAGCATTGCCGGTGAAGTGGAGGGTGGCGACCTCAACCCACTCATGAGCTTCATATTGACAATGATTAAGGGCGTATTCTGTGGCTTGCTTCCAATCAAGGAATTTGGCCGCATCGTACTCTCCCTCAAATGGCTCAATCCGGACCTTGACCTCCCGACAATGGCCTAAGTGTTGTGGAGGGCCAATGGGGTCACACCTCTCATGGTGTGGGCGCGGCCCTTGGCCACGGGCTCGAGAAATCAACGGGCGGCGGCGGCAGCCAATGCGGGTCGCGGCGGTCCAATGGGCATCGGCGACCTCAACCCACTCCTCCTCATATGGTTCTTGAAAAACCTCATCAAGAGCATCATCCTCCTCATGGGCTCCAAATGCCTAATCACCGTCATCAAAGGCCTCATAGTTGTCGTAGCCATACTGGGGGGTTAGGCAACTCATCGTTGGCGGGGGCCCGGGCGGCACGCGGATAGTTAGCACCATCCAAGGGGGCTGCAGAGTGGTGGCGATGCCGGCCCAACAGTGGCCGAGCATCGGGATGGCCGCATGACTCGATGCGCGCTGGCGGGTGGCCGTAGTAGGATGGCTCCCGGGGCGGAGGCAATCTCTCGGCAAAGGCCCGGGCATCGGAAATTGGTGAGAGGTGCATAGGGCCCTTTCCCCGGTCACGTGTCATGTGCTCAAATGGGTGGTAGGCCGTGCCACGGGAAGAGGCACCGGGGAGGATTGGCGCGGGGTGGGATGACCCCGTAGCCGGCGCGGTTGGTGGTGGCTCGGCTGATATGGTGGCCAAGCTAAGCTCAAGGGTGGCCATGCGCACATCGGCGGACTCCTTCTCGCTCCGGAGTGCAGTCAATTCGGCGTGGGCCGCGCGCGCGCAAGGCCTCGGCGGCCGCCTCCTTGGCCCGGCTCTCCTCGGCAAGCCTATCCGCGAATGACTCGGGGGATAGTGTAGGTGTGGAGCTCCGAGGGCTCCTATTGCCGGCATCCATGGGATCCTCCATTGTGGACTCATCTACAAGAGGCCACAAAGCAAACCAAGTAATTAGTTCAAGAGAACCAAGCAACGACACTTAAGGAAAGGAGGAAAACAACTAGGCCTATGACAACAAGCGCAAGCAATAGAGGGAAGGCTCAAGCAAGAGGCAATACGCCTAAAGCACGCAACAAGGAAGCATGCAAGTCTAAGATACAAGTACCTAGGACAATCACAAGTTCAAAGTAAATAGGGCAAGGCCACGACTAGGGGGGATCACAACACAAGGGCACACAAGCAAGGGAACACACGGGTCCAAGACAATTCGCCTAATGTAAAGGAAGGTGCAAGCAAGGGAAATGCTAGGCCTCAGTGGAGCATGTGATTTGCTAACCTTGACTAATACTTAAGTACTTTGCAAACTTTCCAAAGGTGAATGACTTAGTGATAGCTCCATGACCCCCTCAATGACGGAGAAGGACGAAGAGGAAGCAATGGAAGTGCAATCCAATGGCCCGATGACTAGAGCTCGTGCAAGGGCGATGGAACGAGCAACTCAATCTGTAGTCACCTGGAGTTATGCAGGTTACTCAGCGTCAAACAGTCCTAAATGGGTCCTCCTCTTGACCTACAAAAGGCTGGACGACGCCTCGTTCTAATTCAGCCTTCGCGGCGCCATCGATGCCACGACGACGATCATGGTCATCCGATTAGGGAATGATATTCCAGCCGGCATTTTCCAGCTTTTCTTGGGCTATCTTCTCACCATATCCATCATTTTATGAGTACTTTAGTTTGGTAAGAAGAATGCCTATGAAACTATCCAGTTGCCCGGTGAAACAGACTTGCTATTTTGGGCGCCGACGCGCCGAGGAAGACCCGAGACTTGCCTTAAGTCTCGCCTATCTTTTATAGTTTTCTTTCCTAATTTATTTAGACTATTTTATCTAGTTTTGGGTCAGGTTGGGCGTGCCCCTTATGTGTTTTGGGCCGACCCACTCGTTGGTGTTTATTAGTTAGACTACTTTCCTTACTCGGTTTTGTCTAGACTATTTAAACCTTCTTTCATTCATTAATGAGATTATGTTGATTTGAGTTGTTAAGTGGAGTTATATCCTTCCTTGAATCCTAACATCAACCCATACGATCCCTAGGATCGATCCTACCCCGTAGCTCGTTGCTTCGAGCATTTATCCAACGTTCTTCTAGCGAACGTCTTGATCATCTCTTTGATTGTACTTGTCCATCACTTTGGACGTGTGAAGACCATTACTTTGGTCCAGTTCTCTACGTGAAAAGGCTATCTCTTTAGCCTTAGAAGATGCCATCTCTTTGGCAAGTTAGAACAGACGAAGGAAGGCTTGTTCAACGTTAAAGATCCGATCTTGCAACGGCGTTTTCGAGGGTTGTTCGCATCAATTGGCATCACAGCCAGTACAAGCTGAGTTTCTTATTCTCTTTTAAGTGTTCCTTGAACTTTTTCCGCGTTAAAAACCAAAAAAATATCGCACCACCACCCCACCGCCGGAAACACACCACCGCCGCCGTGCAAACCCCCTACCGCCACCAAGACTTACCATACACAACTGTCTTAGGGTTTAGATTAGTCTTCAAGTAAGATTAATCTTTGACTTTTCAACATTCCTTATCTTAATTTGCTAATAACCATAAGTAGCATTATCTTGTTTCCTTATTTGCATATCTTATTCCCTTGTTTATTTTGTGATCTTTTTCTTGCTTTATCTTAGGGTTAATTACTTGACTAGTTGTTCGATTTTATTTCCTTCTAGGTTGCATAAGTCTATCTCTTCTTATCTCTTGCACTTTACTCTTGTGCTTCTTTCTTGCAAAAAAAAACAAAAAGTGTAGGCCAAAATAAAATAAAATAAAATATATTACCTTCCTCAAACAAGAAACTTGGAAGACGGAAGCCTAAAAACATAGGCAAGGGAAATCCCTCACTACGGTCCTACACTCCATCTTCATACCTTTCATGTCTAAAGCAACTTAAAATCAAAGGAAAGATTTCTTGCAACTCTCTTGTGCTTAACTCATAGAAACTTGAATTTGATCATACTTGAACTTGTGGGGATATTGATTGTTGTTTGGACTTGATTTTGCTACTTCTCCTTCTTTTATTGCTTTACGTTCAAGCCTATCCCTCCTCACGAGCAACCAAATTAGTACGCCTTGCGGAAAATTTCTTGGATCACTTTTGAGACAAGGACTTGGTTTGAACTTGTTCTTTTGCTTGGTGCATTTTGATCCTTGTGCTTTGCATGCTTCATATAGGTACGATGGACATCCCCACTATGAGTCGCTCCCGCTCGTCTAGACACCGTAGTTCCGACCCCATAGACGACGTTCATCATGAATTGGAGGCCGCCAATGCCGAGAAGGACCGCGCCTTGGCCGACCGTGAAACCGAGGTTGCACGCCGGTCACATCATCAAGCCAGCCACGTCATCGCAAAGGCAAGGCAGTCGTGTCTATACCGCATGATCGCCTTCGTTCCCAAATTAAAGGATATCCCACTTCTAGACGCGTTGTTTCCCGTGATCGGTATGATCCTATCCATGATGCAGACTATTCGGATGGCAATCGCTCGAGACGCAGCATTCGTGCTACAAAGGATCCATTCCGTTATGTCAACACTATGGATCAGCGACAAAGAGGACAACGCTAAACCCGGTATGACGATCCCGAGTCCGACGTTGATGAACACCGTGATTCCGCCTCAGATGATGACTGAGACAAATTTGATGATGAAGAAGCTTATGAGGCAGAACGCCAAGCAGAATATAGAGCACCGCGCTACAACGCCGAGCGTCGACGCCCGTATGACCAACGCCGGCCAAGCCCGCTGTGTCACGACACCCAACGCTGAGACATCAAGGTGAAAGTACCTCTCTTTTATGGTGATTATGATCCAATTAAGTTCCTTGATTGGCAGCAGTCCGCGGAGTATGTGTTGGCTTATTATAACAATCCTGAGGGGGGCAAAGTTGAAGTCGCGACGTTGCACTTTGAGGGCGCCGCGCGTGCATGGTGGCACCAGTTCCGGACTGACCGTGACCGCCGTGGTGATCCCCCTATAGCCACTTGGCGTCACCTCATCCATGTCATGAGGATGAAGTACGTTCTCGAGGACTTCAAATCCGAGATGTGCCTCAAGATACAACTTGCGTCCCAAGGAAACCGATCCCCCTTGATTTCTATGCCGAGCTTGAAGAACTTTCACACAAGGCGGGTATCTACCATTCCGGTGAGGATTTTAGGAGTATGTTTCTTCGCGGCCTACATGCACCTATTTGGGACCAACTTCGAGTGCTCAACATTAGGAACCTACAAAAGTGTGCACACACGGCTCAAGAGATTTGGACGCAAGCACAAGCGGCTAAGAAGGCGTCTTGGTCTCGGCCTAACACAAAGTATGGTTCTAATCCTATGTCAAGTTCCCCTTCTACTAATATGCGTTCATCTTCGCAGTCCACTCTCACACCATCGACACCGACGCCGGCCAGCCGTCCTAGTGCCCCGGCGCACGTCAATCAACCTCCTCCGCGCGGCACCGCTACTTATGAAGAAAGGGCTCATGATTGAGTGTGTTTTAAGTGCCAAGGAAGAGGTCATGTGCAGCGGGACTGCCCTAACAACAAGAGGGTACTCTTTTCCAACACTTCCGGCTATGAGTTGTTTGACGAAGACGACGTCGACCCCGGCCTTGTGTTTGACGAGTACAATTCCGAGGACGCCGGCGATGACGAGGACTGTGTTTGTAGCCACATGGATGAACCGTGCCTCTTAGCCTAGTCACAAGACGTGTCCTCACCGCCAAAGAAGGTACATCATTGGACCAACGCGAGAGTCTCTTCCATACTAAGTGTGTAGTCCAAGGTGCGTCTTTGAGTGTGATCATAGATGGTGGGAGTTGTTGCAATATCATCAATGAAAAGGTGATCAAGCATTCCAAGTTCGAGACGACTCCACACCCGCAACCTTATAGCCTTCAATGGATCTCGGAAGGCGATGATACCAATGCTGTCAAGCATCAATGTACAATAAATTTCAGCATTGGGTATTACAAGGACTCGGTGCTACGTGATGTAGTTCCTATGGATGCCACACATCTTCTTTTAGGGCGACCTTGGCAATTTGACAAGAGAGTCCTTCATGATGGTTTCCTCAACAACTATGTCTTCATGCACAATGGGAGAAAGGTCACCTTACTTCCTATGAGTCCTAAGGAGATCTTACACGACCAAGGCGAAAGGAACCGAGCCAAGGCTTTGGAGCAAGACAAGAATACAGCCGCCACTGCCCAAGGTGACAAGGGTGCCATGCCATCTAAACCAGGCTGTGACAGGACCACCAAAGCCGTAGCCAGCCCGTCTTCGACGCCTCCACAACCCGACATTCAAGGCAAATGCGAGAACCGGCTTCTCTTAGCCCGGTCCTGGGATGTCTCTCCAATTATTCAGGGACGTCTTCCTTGCTTTTTACTTGTTCCTTTCGCGTGTCTATTGTTAAGGATTTGGTTGATTTACCCCCTGCGGTGTCTACTCTTTTGCATGAATTTAAGGATGTTATGCCCGAAGAGTTGCCTGAAGGATTGCCACCAATCCGAGGAATAGAGCACCAAATCGACTTTGTGCCAGGCACGTCTTTGCCCAACCGAGCTACATACCGTGCGAGCCCGGAAGAGACCAAGGAGTTGCAGCGCCAAGTGCAAGAGTTGATGGACAAGGTCTACGTCCGAGAGAGCTTAAGCCCCTGTGCCGTGCCGGTCATCTGCCGGTCATCTTAGTGCCTAAGAAGGATGGTACTTGGCGTATGTGTGTTGATTGTAGAGCCATCAACCAAATCACGGTGAAGTATCGCCACCCTATTCCTAGACTTGATGATATGCTTGATGAATTGCATGGTGCTACTTTGTTTTCTAAGATTGATCTTAAGAGTGGTTACCATCAAATTAGGATGCATGAGGGTGATGAATGGAAAACTGCATTTAAGACTAAGTATGGCCTTTATGAGTGGTTGGTGATGCCTTTTGGCCTTACTAATGCTCCTAGCACTTTTATGAGACTTATGAATAATGTTTTACGGGCTTACTTAGTAAAATTTGTAGTTGTCTATTTTGATGATATCCTTGTTTATAGCAAGACCTTAGATGAGCATGTTATACATCTTAGGAAAGTTTTAGAATGTCTTAGGAAAGAGAAACTTTATGCTAACTTAGGTAAATGTCTTTTTGCTCGGAGTCTACTATTTTCCTTGGTTTTGTTGTTAGCAAAGATGGATTGAAGGTCGACCAAGAGAACGTGCGCACCATTGAAGAGTGGCCACGACCTACTACACTGACTATGGTTCGATCCTTTCTAGGCTTGGTTGGCTTCTACCGTCGGTTTGTGCGTGATTTCTCCACCATTACAACCCCGTTGCATGAGCTAACCAAGAAGGCTGCATCCATAGAGTGGACGGACGCCCATGAGCTTGCATTTGTCACTTTGAAGGACGGTCTTTGCCACGCCCCTTTGCTGTAATTATCGGACTTCTCCAAGACCTTTGAAGTGGAGTGTGATGCCTCTCACCATGGCATTGAAGGTGTTTTACTACAAGACCGCCGTCCCATTGCTTACTTTAGTGAGAAGCTCACCGGCGCCCAACTCAACTACCCCACGTATGACAACGAGGTCTATGCTTTTATTCGGGTATTGAAGATTTGGCAACACTATCTTTGGCCTAAGGAGTTTGTCATACACTCAGACCATGAGGCTCTGAAGTACTTGAAGGGATAATACAACCTCAGCCGGCGCCATGCAAGATGGGTGGAGTTCATGGAGACCTTTCCCTATGTGGTCAAGTACAAGAAAGGTAAGGAGAATGTGGTTGCCGAAGACCTTTCTCGAAGGTATGATTTTCTTACTCAACTTGATGCTTCTATCTTCGGCTTTTCCTTGATCAAAGAAGTGTATTTGCATGAAGATGACTTTGCTGAAAATTTTAAAACATGCATGGAAAAAGGAGAGTCTAATGAGTTCTATGTTGATAATGGCTACCTATTTAAGGCCGGGAAACTATGCATCTCAAAAACGTCTATACGTAGGTTGTTAATTCAAGAAGCTCATGAAGGTAGATGGCATTTTGGTATTCCTAAGACTTTGGCTGCATTAAGGGAACATTTTTATTGGCCTAAAATGATGCATTATTGATAGCAACATGCATGGGAGACTTAATCAAAGACCTACAAGGAAGAGGCTCAAGCAAAGGGTGAAGTCTTGTGCAAGTTCGGAATAATTACTGTCGATTTGGTTCTGGACAGTCTTCGATAAAACGGCCATAACTATGGTTAGAAAATTGATCTCGTGATGATTCAAGATGCGTTGGAAAACTGATTCAAAGATCTACAACTTCATAGTTTACGTCGGATCAGATTCCAACAAGAAGATGTTCAAAATCGAGTTTTACTGAGAGCTGTGCATGTCTTCCGCGACCGCGGAAGAATTTCCGCGACTGTGGAAATGTTCCTGAGACTTGGTATTTTTCGGCGTATTTTCCGCAACCGCGAATTTGCTACGGCTTTTTAATTCGAACAATTTTCCGCAACCGCGGAAACGAGCATGCGCGCTCATTTCGACGTCTTTATTTCCGAAGTTTTCTTATTATTTTATTATTATCTTTATCGCTATTTAAACCCATAAACCCTAGTTTGTAATCTTACGTTGAATTTGAGTAGTAAAGTTGAGTACGCTCCTTCCCTTGAGTTCTAACGTCAACTCTTCGATCCCACGGATCGTCTATCCCGTAGCTCATCGCTTCGAGCAATTCATACATCGTCTCTTCGGTGTTTCAAGATCATCTCTTTGATCTCTCCGTCATCTCTTTGACGCGTTTGAGGGTTATCTCTTTAGCCCTAGGAAAGCCATCACTTTGGATACGGAAGAGAAGGAATCAAATTCAAGCTTGAGGAATCAAGATCCTGCGTTGCAGACAACACTTCAGGGGTTGTTCGCATCAACTAGAATCAGAGCCTATCCAAGCTAAGTTTGTTCTTCTCTCTTATTGTGTTTCCTTGCAATTTTCCGCTTGCAAAACCCATAATTTTTTTTCTCTCTCACCCAATCGCCGGAATCACCAACCATCTCGCCACCACCACCGTCCGCCACCACCACTCCGTCCGCCACCCTCTCCCTCTCCCTCACGGATGCAAAACCCTAATTTCCCTTAGGTTTTGGTTCCTTTTCCAACAACCCTAAAATCTATCCTCTAGCAAATCTTGTTTCGTTATTTGCATATTTGATTTCCTTGTTTCTTGTTGATCAAGTCTTGCTTCATCTTTGGATTAATTGCTAGATTAGTTGTTAGATTTTATTCCCTCATAGTTGCTTTGTCTCTTCTTTCTTCTCCTACATTTGCTTGTGTGGTTCTTTCTTGCTTGATTCGCCATCATCTCAAAACAAAAACACAGTGTGACCGTATAAACAAAAACAAACATACTATTCTCACCTTCCATCCAACAAAACAAAACGTTTGGGAAGGCGGAAGCCTCAAACACACAAAGAAACAAAAGAAAAGGGAGAGAACACACTATACGGTCATACTCCATCTTCTCTTCTTTCATGTCTCTATGCAACTCTCTTTGAAAAGGGCAAAAAAAAAATTCAACTCTCTTTTGATTAATTCTGAGAAACTTGTTTTGATCTACTTGACCTTGGAAATTTTGTGTGTTGTTTGGGATTTGATTTGCTAGTTTTTGCTTTGTTGCCTTCCGTTCAAGCCTCTCCCTCCTCACGAGCAACCAAAATTAGTACGCCCAACGGAAAATTTCTTGGTTCACTTTTGAGACAAGGACTTGGCTTGGACTTGTTCTTTTGCTTGGTGCACCTTACTCCTTGTGTTATATGCTTTGTATAGGTACTATGGAGGTTCCTACGACAAGCCACTCTCCTTCTACGGGCAACCGAAGCCCCGGACACATGGACTTCGTTTATGAACACATTGACACATTTCACCGCCAACTGGCCGAGCTGACTGTCGAGAATGAGCACCTTCGTTGGGCCATGAGTGGCATGAAGTGGCCCACAGCTGACCCAATGAACCCTCCGGTCACAACTAGCCGGCCAATGAACCGCAAGGGTCCCCTTCTCAATGTCCTCTTCTCGAACACCTCCGGCTACGATTCTTTTGACGAGGACACCCCCGACGTCGGACCGATATTTGACACCTACGACGATGAGGAGGAGGAGGAGATGGACATCTACATATGCAGCTCTATGGACGAGCAAGATAACGTGCCTATTGGCTTGGTTCCACGCAGCGTTATTACCGCCAACGAAGATGGTGGGAGTTACCGCAACATCATCAATACAAAGGTGATCCAGTACTTCACGTTTGAGATGCCTCCACAACCCGACATTCACAGCAAATGCGAGAATCGGCTTCTCTTAGCCCGGTCCCGGGATGTCTCTCCAATAATTCAGGGACGTCTTCCTTGCTTTTTACTTGTTCCTTTCGCGTGTCTTTTAACTGTTAAAGATCATGTTGATTTACCCCCTACCGTGACTTCTCTTTTGTAGGACCTGGGGGATGTGATGCCCGAGGAGCTGCCCGAGGGATTACCCCCTATACCCGATGACTATGGTGCGCATCCTACGTTCAACGTCGCTGATCTTTCTCCTTATACGCCTCTTGCTTCTGATGACGAGGACGAAGCGGGGACGCTTCACAGCCAAGAAGGGGAGATTGATAGCAACATGCATGAGAGACTTAATCAAAGACCTACAAGGAAGAGGCTCAAGCAAAGGGTGAAGTCTTGTACAAGTTCGGAATAGTTACTGTCGATTTGGTTCTGGACAGTCTTAGGTAAAATGGCCATAAATATGGCTAGAAATTTGATCTCATGCTGATTCAAGATGCGTTGGAAAGCTGATTCAAAGATCTACAACTTCATGGTTTACGTCGGATCAAGATTCCAACAAGAAGATGGTCAAAATCGAGTTTTACTGAGAGCTATGCATGTCTTCCGCGGTCGCGGAAGAATTTCCGCGGTCGCGGAAGAATTTCCGCGACCGCGGAAATGTTCCTGAGACTTGGTATTTTTCGGCGTATTTTCCGCGACCGCGGAAGTAATTTCCGCTACCGCGGATTTGCTACGGCTTTTAATTCGAACAATTTTCCGCCACCGCGGAAACGAGCTTGTGCGCTCATTTAGACGTCTTTATTTCCGAAGTTTTCTTATTATTTTATTATTATCTTTGTCGCTATTTAAACCCAGAAACCCTAGTTTGTAATCTTACGTTGAATTTGAGTAGTAAAGTTGAGTACGCTCCTTCCCTTGAGTTCTAACGTCAACTCTTTGATCCCACAGATCGTCTATCCCGTAGCTCGTCGCTTCGAGCAATTCATACATCGTCTCTTCGGTGTTTCAAGATCATCTCTTTGATCTCTCCGTCATCTCTTTGACGCGTTTGAGGGTTATCTCTTTATCCCTAGGAAAGCCATCACTTTGGCTACGGAAGAGAAGGAATCGAATTCAAGCTTGAGGAATCAAGATCCTGCGTTGCAGACAACACTTCAGGGGTTGTTCGCATCAATTATGTTACTCAATATTGCAAGGCTTGTGTTACTTGTGTGCAAACTAAGTCTAGGTCGAGTCCCCAAGGTTTGTATACCCCTTTGCCTATTCCTAACGTCCCATGGGAGGATATTAGTATGGACTTTATAACTGGTTTGCCTTTGTCTAAGAAGGAGAGGGACTCGATATTTGTTGTTGTTGATTGGTTTTCTAAGATGGCTCACTTTATCTTATGCAAGACTACTAATAATGCTTCTGAGATTGCTTCTTTATTTTTTGAGCATGTTGTTAGGCTGCATGGTATTCATAGAAGTATAGTGTCCGATCATGATGATAAGTTTGTGAGTTATTTTTGGAAATCTTTATGGGCCAAGTTGGGGACTAAGTTGTTATTTTCTACTAGTTATCATCCCCAAACGGACGGCCGAACGAAGGTCACTAATAGGACTTTAGGTGCTTTATTACGTACTATGTTAAAGTCTAACCTCCGCAAGTGGGAAGAGTGCTTGCGTTTTGTTGAGTTTGCTTATAACAGGTCCATGCGCACTCGACGACGCAATTGAGCCCGTTTCAGGTTGTCTACGGCATCAATCCCCATACGCATTTGGATCTTGCACCGAGACCCATGAAGGATAAGGAGAGTGTCAAGGGCGTGGAGCGTGCGGACATGGTGAAGGAGCTACATGAGAGGACCAAGAAGAAACTTGAGAAGAAGGCCGCGCAGACCGCTCGTCAGCACAACGCAGGCCGGCGTGCCGTGGAATTTGAGGCCGGAGACTTGGTGTGGCTGCACTTGCGTCGCGATCGCTTTCCGTTGAAGTGACGCCACAAGTTGGATGCTAGAGGTGACGGTCCATTTCAGGTGCTACAACGCCTTGGTGCCAACGCCTACCGATTGGATTTGCCCGATGACTATGGTGCGCATCCTACTTTCAACGTCGCTGACGTTTCTCCTTATACACCTCCTGCTTTTGACGATGAGGACGAAGTGGGGATGCTTCGTTGCCAAGAAGTGGAGATTGATAGCTCCATGACCCCCTCAATGACGGCGACGGACGAAGATGAAACAATGTAAGTGCAATCCAACGGCCCGGTGACTAGAGCTCGTGCAAGGGCGATGGAACGAGCAACTCAATCTTTAGTCACCCAGAGTTATGCAGGTTACTCAGCGTCAAACAGTCCTAAATGGGTCCTCTTCTTGACCTACGAAGGGTTGGGCGATGCCTCGTCCTAATTCAGCCTTTACGGCGCCGCCGATGCCTCGATGACAATCATGGTCATCCGATTAGGGCATGATATTCCAACATGCATTTTCCAGCTTTTCTTAGGCTATCTTATCACCATATCCATCATTTTATGAGTACTTTAGTTTGGTAAGAATAATGCCTATGAAACTATCCAGTTGCCCAGTGAAATAGACTTGCTATTTTAGGCGCCGGCGTGCCGAGGAAGACCCGAGACTTGCCTTAAGTCTCGCCTATCTTTATTGTTTTCTTTCCTATATTATTTAGACTAATTTAGCTAGTTTTGGGTCAGTTTGGGTGTGCCCCTTATGTGTTTTGGGCTGACCTACTCTTTGGTGTTTATTAGTTAGACTACTTTCCTTACTCTGTTTTGTCTAGACTATTTAAACCTTCTTTCATTCATTAATGAGATTATGTTGATTTGAGTTGTTAAGTTGAGTTATCTCCTTCCTTGAATCCTAACACCAACCCCTATGATCCCTAGTATCGATCCTACCCCGTAGCTCGTCGCTTCGAGCATTTATCTAACGTTCCTCTGGCGAATGTCTTGATCATCTCTTTGATTGTACTTGTCCATCACTTTGGTCTAGTTCTCTACATGAAAAGGCTATCTCTTTAGCCTTAGAAGACGCCATCTCTTTGGCAAGTTAGAAGAGACGAAAGAAGGCTTGTTCAACGTGAAAGATCCGATCTTGCAACAACGTTTTCGAGGGTCGTTCGCATCACTTAGGCTAAGGAGTAAAGTCCAATTTGAAGACTTAGAATGATGGGAGAGGGAGAGAGAGGTAGTGGGCGGCCATATAGGCAATGAAAGGGGAGAATATGAAATGGAAAGCAACGAGAAGAAAATGGGGGGTAGGCTTAGTGGCCCATTTTTGCCAAGTGAGGTGGGAGAGCCCACAAAATGGGTGTGGCCCAATCGAAAAGAGCTTGTTTGTTTGCTTTCGTTTCTGTTTTTTTTTTAATTTGAGCCTTGCCTTTTTCTTGGCCTCTTGATGTTCCTTAGGCTTTTTTCAATTGCTTGTATGAGTGAGGCCGAAATTTGAAGGGTGGGACCACACTTTTGGGGCTTCAAAAGGTGGCAACAAGGGTGTTGTTTTTTAGAGTGGCAATGTCCCTTTTTTGCGGGGGGGGGGGGGGGGGGGGGGGGGGTGGGGGGGAGGGAAGCTTTAGAAGGGGGAAAGAGAATGGTTGACTTGCCACTTAAATTCAACCCTTTTTGAACCTCACAATGGCTAGCTTCCTAGCTTCTCTACCCCAAACAAATCAGCCAAGAGTCCATTTTGGCATTTACCCAAATAGCCTAAGGCAACCAAATTTGCAAAGTAAGAAAGTAACTATAAGTTTATTCCAAAATAAACAAGTCACATGCAACACTTAAGGAATTCAAAAGGGAGCTAGCAAGGGAAGGGTGGTACATGGTCGGCCATGAGGGAAGGGAGGGGCGGCAGTAGGGTGGTGGTGGGTGGCAGCAAGGTGGTAGAAGCGGTGGTCCGGTCGCCGGCGGTGGTGGTGGGCGCCAGAAAGCAATTTTTTGTGGTTTTTGGGGGCGTTTTTGGGAGGGGAATAAAGGGCAACTAAACTAAACACAATTTCATCATGCCAATCAAGAAAAAAGTCTTGCAAACATGGCAAAAAACTGAGCATAAGAAGAAAAACTGAACACAAAGCAACATGGGAACAAGAGGAAACATCATGCAAACAAGAAGAAAAAAAAGAGCATAAACACCAAGTCATCATGCAAATAAGAGGAAGCTATGCATGAAAACTAAAATTTAAAAAGAAGAAAGGGGGCTTAACTTAGTCCGTGGCTCTTGATACCAATTGATGAGAGCTATGCATGAAAGCTAGATCGTGACTAAGCCAAGAGGAACTTCCTTCTCCTTGGGGTTGGATGGTCTCTTAAGGCCCTTGGAAGACCCAAGGCGGAAACAAAGGAGGAGAACGCCGGGGAAAACGCCAAGGGAGCAAAGGCCAGCCGAGGAGGAACAAGGGTGGCCGCGGGAGGCGTGAGGCCGGCCGGAGCTAAGCCTGGCTGGCGGCGCGAGACAAAGAGGGCCAAGGGAACCTCTCTTGGAGGTTCCTTGGCTGAGGTGACCGTGGACTAAATTCAAAGAGCTAGGTTGTTGAGTGAGACTTGAAAGATTGAGAGGAAGAAGGAGAGATTTGATTACTTGAGTTGATAGAAGTAAGTGGAAGGCCTTAGGGAGATATACTCAACCTAAGGGACATGTCCACTTCTATATTCTTCAACTAATGAACAAGGGAAGCCAAGGAAGGATTAAATAGTCTAGGGTTTTGAAGGACTAGGAGCCTATTTGCAAATAGTTATATACTATGATTATATCTTATAGTTATAAACTATGGTTATATCCTATATTATATTATGTAGTTATATACTATGGTTATATCCTATATTATATACTATGATTATATCTTATAGTTATATCCAATTTGGTTATATCCTATTGTTATATCCTATAGTTATATACTATGATTATATCTTATAGTTATATCATATCGTTATATCCTATAGTTATATACTATGGTTATATCCTATATTATATTTTATAGTTATATACTATGGTTATATCATATATTATATAGTTATATACTATGGTTATATACTATGATAAAGACCATAAATCCTAAACTCCAAACCCTAAACCCTAAAAAAACCCTAAAACAATCCCCACACAACCCTTTGTGCGCAACTAGGTTACGTCCAAAACTCTGGGCGCAACTAGGTTGCGCTCAAGGGGTTTCTAGCTAGTGTTTTTTTAGGGTTTAGGGTAAGTATTTATGGTTTAGGGTTTGTGGTTTAGGGTTTAGTGTTTTTGTACTATGATTATATCGTATGGTTGTATTCTATAGTTATATCCTATATTACATTCTATAGTTATATCCTGTAATGACAGTATATATTACTCCCCCAACCACCATCATACCTTTGAAGGTCTAAAATAATTTAGCAAATATTCGGTCAATAAATAGATATTAGAAGTTATTTTTCCAACTTCAACTTGAAAATTTTAAACTTTGTACTGCAATGATAAAGACCCTAAATCCTAAAAAACCCTAAAACAATCCCCCAAACAACCCTTTGGGCGCAACCTAGTTGCACCCAAGGGGTTTCTAGTGTTTTTTTAGGGTTTATGGTTAGGTTTTGGGGTTTAGCGTTTGGGGTTTTTGTCCATTCGAATACAAAGTCTAACATTGATTACTTAATTTGAGATTAGGGAGAAAACCGCGATAAAATAGAGTTTAATCCATAAAAAAATCTATTTTTCAGTCCGTGTGCCTCCAAATAGTTGAATATACTATGATTATATCCTATAGTTATATAATATGGTTATATCCTATAGTTATATACTATGGTTATATCCTATAGTTATATACTACGGTTATATCTTATAGTTATATCATATCGTTATATCCTATAATTATATACTATGATTATATCTTATGGTTATTATCTATAGTTATATACTATGGTTATATCCTATATTATATTCTATAGTTATATACTATGGTTATATCCGATAATTATATACTATGTTATATCTTATGGTTATATTCCATAGTTATATACTATGGTTATATCCTATATTATATCATATAGTTATATATTATGGTTATATCATATAGTTATATACTATGATTATATCTTATAGTTATATCCAAGTATATTGAAACCTCATGATACAAACAAATTTATAGCCATGTAACCCTGATTACTTGAAAACGTCTATTACTATAGTCAAATGCACACAAGTGTACAAATCTACTAGGTATTTGAATTTCCAAATCATATAAAATAGCAGGATAGATACAATGTCATGAGTATGTAGTAAATTTATCTTAATATGACATAAATTTGTTGATTTAAATACAAATCTTCAAGTTTTTTTTGCGCCCAAGTGTTTTGTTTTGTTTTTATACTTTTCTGGGTGCAATTTGCGCCCAACTGAACCGGTTCTGATAAAGAACTGGTTCAATAATCTTTAAAAAATCATTTTTCACAATAAAAAAAATTCACCCGGACCTTGGGCGCAACTAGGTTGCGCCCAAGGATTTTTTTTTCTTGGGCGCAACCAAATGCGGTGCGGGGATGAATTTTTGCGGTGCGAAGATTCTCCACGTAGTTATTTCTTTAATTTAATGCTTTTATGGATACTTTAACGTGTAGTAAAATTTGTGATGAGCCTTTTGTTGTGTCCTAATGTAATCCGATATCTAGACCTCCATAATAGCACACAAGATCAAGGAAGAGAGGAAATTAGGGATATAAGAAAGGAAATGAAAGAAAATAGAAAGAAAGGTGTGGTAGCAAATTTCTGTCACCACAATTAATTGATGATGACGATGATGAGAATCCGCAACTCCGGCGAACGTCGATCCATCACACCCTCATTCCAGTGCCCTGCGAATGTAGAAAAGGCCAAAGGCGGGGGTTTTTCCCCCGTTTCACTTCCGACGCTCAAGTCAATCAAGAGGCAAAGAAAAGAGAATGATGAGCGTTCAATTGAATGAGAGAGGGTTTTTAGGATAATTAATACCTCTTCCCTTTAGTAAATCAATTTATTACCTCATGGGCCTCCATAATAATCCTCAAGCCCATTAAATATGATGGCTGCATATTTAAATAGGGATAATAAAGAGTAGACAATAAAATATTTAAAGTGATATATTTACCTTCACAAGAGTCCACCAAATTGTCTTCTAGGGTTGGAATAATTCGGGCAGGAGAGCACTGCAACACCAATTTCACGTGCGTTTTAGCGCACAACGTGTGCATTTCTCTTGAACAAGCGACCGAGTCTTGTCATCCAGCCATGTGTGAAAAGGCGCGGTCTTGTGCGTTTGCCCCGGTAACCTTGTCGTATGTGATGCATGACCGATGCGGTGGTTTTGACAGCTCGTGCCCATAGTGCATAACTCATGCAATGGTTTTGACAACTTGTGTCCGGGGTGCATAACCGATGCAATGGTTTTGACAGCTTGTATCCAGGGTGCATAACTGATGCAATGGTTTTGACAACTTGTGTCCAGGGTGCATTACCGATGCAATGGTCTTGACATCTTGTGTCTAGGGTGCATAACCGATGCAATGGTTTTGACAGCTTGTGTCCAGGGTGCATAATCGATGCAATGGTTTTGACAGCTTGTGTCCAGGGTGCATAACTGATGCAATGGTTTTGACAACTGATGAGGGAAAATCCATCTTTCCCCTTTTATTGTAATTAGTATTTTTTTCCCAATTAATAAGGTAATTAATTATAAAAGGGAATAAATGACAATTAATGTGCAGTCTTTATTGATAGAAGGTAGCTAACGGGCCTATTAAGTGATAGGCCCATAAAGGAGTAAGCAAGGGAAGCCCAGTTAATAAATATCCTAGAAAACCTAGCTTTCATCTTCTTCTAGATTATTCTCTCTTTTCTCTTGGGCAGCCACCATATAATTTTGAGAGTTTTTTGTCTGACTTAAGCGTCGGAGGGGCGTTAGGGGAGATACAGCCCTCCCGTTTTGTGTTCTTGATTGCAGATTCACACAGTCAAGGGCATCTGAAGCGTTCTTCGCAAGAATCATCCGTCTCTTCATCAAATATTTGTGTAGTTCAGATTCTTGCTACTACATTTTGGCGCCGTCCGTGGGGAGAGTCCACGATGGTGAACGCGAGACGAACGACGAGTGCGTCTGATGCAGCACGTCAGGATGATTTGGACACGGCTAGGGCATAGCAAGATCGTCGCTTTGTCGAGTTGGAGTTTTCTAGGGTAGAGGCAGAGCGCCTCCAGGTAGAGTTGCAGGCTGCCGTGATGGAGTCGCAATGCGAGAACGTCGAGCTGGCGGCAGCGGTTACGGAGAATGACAGTCAGCTTTTCTCTGTTCAATAGGAGCTGGAAACCATCAAGCGGGCATTTGAGCGTGCTCAGGGAAAACGTCCTGCAGATGGGATGGAGTCAAGCAAGGCATGCGTCACCAGGTTGGCGAGCGTCATTGAGTCCCCGTGCAGGCACGAGGAAGGGGAGTGAGTCATAGCTGCTGACCATGCTCGCGACTGCGCTAGTGGTGCGCAGGACGTGCACTACCGTGAGATTAGGGTTCCAGGAGGAACCCGCCATGATGCCAGCCCGAGGCGATAGTGGGCTGATAGGACATCCTCCTCGGCGTCACGCACGGACAGGGCCCCGACACCACCTCACCAGCGCTCCCGTGCGAGCCGCTCTGAGAGGGAGCGCAGTGGCCGGCGTCGTCGGTCACCATCACAGGACCGTGCATCGCATTCCAGGGGGGATGCGTGTAGGGACCGATCGAGGAGTGCAGAGCCTGGTCAGTCCGGAGGGCGGAGACGCGAGATAGACATTGCAGAGCGTCATCTCCTGTGCCTTCTTGATAACCAGGGGGAGTCCCTGGTCAACGCTCAGGAGAAGGCTGAATTGAAGCTTGCAAGGATGATAGCAACCACGTTCGCAAGGATAATCCGCAAACAACCACCACCAACTAAGTTTTCATCTCCATCTTTTGATGTTTATGATGGGAAGTCGGACCTTGTTGTTCATGTTGCATCATATTCGCATAAGATGGCTCTTTGGGTTGATAATGATGCACTGATGTGTAAATTGTTTCCTGCTAGTCTTGGGAAAATAGATGCTAAGTGGTTTCATGCTTTAGAACCAGACTCAGTTTATTCATGGAATCAGCTGGCTACGAAATTTGTGTCTCGTTTTATTGCTAATAGTAGGGAGCCTACTATTATGGATGCTTTACTTGATATCAAAATGCACTGGGGCGAGGGCTTGAGGCAATTTGCTTCCAGGTTCATGGATTGTTTCACTGATATTAAGAATTTTGATGAGAGGGTTGCTGCCACGACCTTCCGATTATCACTTCCAAAAGATAGTAGGCTGAGAGAGAGCTTGACTCTGAGACCAGCTGGTGGGGTTCAGGAACTTCAGGGGAGAGTCAGGCAGTATATCAAGTTGGAGGATGATCAAAAGTCGTCCAGGGACAAGAGATCACCCTCTCCATAGGCACGCCCATACGAGGGCGAAAAGAAGAAATCAGGGAAGGCCAAAAGCAGAGGGCTTCCGCCTGTTATAGATCTACGGGCAGTGCATACCGTATTCAAGGAGCCAATTGAGGAGTGACTCTAAGGACCGGGATATGGGAAAGTACTGCGCTTTTCACAAGGAGAAAGGGCACCTCACAGGGGAGTGAAAGGTGTTTAAGGTGGCGCTTGAGAAGGGGGCGTCCCAAGGCTACTTGAACGAGTTCATTGATTCGGGCTCGGGTTCAGGTGGGGATCAGGCAAGGAAAAACCTTCCTAATGACCAGCCTGAAGGAAGCAAAGATGCTCAAGAGAAGGTGATACATATGATAGAGTCGACAGTTAAGCATACTGTAAGTTCTAGACATGATTACAGGAAGCGTTGTCATGCACTAGAGGTCATGAAGAGTGATAGTGCGCTTGCAAAGAAGCCCAAAGTTGAAGTAACGCAGCTGCTCACCTTTTCAGATGATGATCTGCATGAGCTACAACACCCTCATAATTATCCACTGGCTCTCACCGTAGACATGGGGACTTGCGAGGTATGTAGAATTCTTATTGATTCATGTTTTTTTATTTGTTTAAGAAGTTGGGTAGAAAGCAAGAAGATCTAATCCCTATTTCTACTCAATTGTTGGGACTTGGTTCTATACCCGTCTGGCCACTTGGGATGATGCGTGAGGCGGTTGAGACAGAATTTTGGGTCGTCAACGTCCCATCTTCCTACAACACCATTTTGGGGCGTCCCTGATCAGTGCTATTTTATAGTGCATATCTAGGGGTTATTACCAGGTTTGAGGCGCCATTTGGATGGATTTAGAGCACAATCGTGGATTATGGAGTTAGAGTGGAGAAGTGAAGAAATCATGGGATTTATAGAGGTTTGAAGTGTATTGAAGAGTAGAAGAACAATGTGCTGAATTCAAATGGTTCGTTCTCTCTACTCAGATGTCTAAATGAAGTGATTCCAATTCTAGGAGTTATATCTTGAAGTCTAATGCAAGTCCTCAAAATATGAGTGCAATCCGAGTTGGGAATCAAAAGTTATGGCATTTTTACAGAAGTGTCGCAGAAGTTGAAGAAGACACCGTCACCGCCGCCCCGCGGTAGAACTGGCCGCACCGCGGTGGAACTGGACGCCCCGCGGTGGACACCCCGCGGTGTAACTTGACGCCCCATGCCAGAAGCCACCACGACCCGGCGGTGGATCTCAGAGAAGGAACTGACGCCCCGCGGTGGAAGTCGCCGCCCCGCGGTGGAAGCCGCCGCCCCGCGGTGGACTTGTTAACGCCTCGCAGCCAGCGAGATATTATTTCCTATTTTGCAATTTCGGATTTTCTAGTTCTATTATCTTGTTTCCTTTATTAATTTTTAGGTCAAGTTTATTTCGTTAGCCTATTTAAGATATTTTCCAGGTCTTAGATAGGAGAGTCGTTTTTCATTCTACCTCTAGGGTTTTAACCCATGAAGAACTAAACACGTTTGTTTCGCTAGACGATTGAAGCATTGCAATGGATTGGTTGTGAGATTTCTATTCCTTGTTCTATATCTTATTAAGTTGGTTTAATTCTCTTGAGCATATTGTCTATTGGTTTGTGTTGATTTATCTAGAGTAGCTAACTAGGTTTATCGATATTTATCATAGTGCTAGGATTTGCATATAGCGGAATGCGAGTGCATATCTAGTAGCAAACACAATTGTTACATATAGTGGAATACGAGTGTGCAATTGTGAGAGAGAGTTATTTGTATGTTAAGTAGTAAGGTTTTCTTCTATTTGCATGTATCCTATATCCTTGTTTGAATGCTATTGCTTTATTGATAGTAAGGTTTTCTTCTATTGATATTGTGGTAAGTACTACAACAACTGTCTGAATTGGTAGTTATCAGTGATCAACCAATTGATAAGAATCAACCAATTGTCTGAATTGGTAGTTAAGATTGTGAAAAGAACTTGGAACAATAGTTATCAGTGATCAACCAGTTTTATCTACAGTATGGATATTTGTCTAGTGGAATACTTCCACACAGCATACTTATTCTTTCTCTAAAGCTTGCATCCTTGTTACTCTGTGATCATACTAAAAACCCCTCTGTTACTTGTCGGTTACACGTCTTTTGTATGCTAATCAACACTCAGAAAGATCACTTCCTCCCTATGGGATTCGACCCTTGCTTGCCTCTACTACTTGTTTAGGTTTGTTAGGTTTTATTTTGACCGGGTTTAGTACAACTAAACACTCGTCTGTCAGTCCCTGGCTGCATCGGTTGGGAGTCATGCACTCCACCCTGCACTATCGGATGGGGCGTGGTGCATGTCAAAGGAGACCAAGGAGCTGCCCGACATTGCTTGGGAGTAAAAGCAAGCGACGTCAATATGGTCCAGGCCTCTCCTTAGGTGTTGGACGAGGTGGGGACGTCTCATGCAGAGAAGTCAGTGGAAGCCCTGCAAAAAATAAATGTAAGTCCCTCTGAACCTGATAAGTATTTTTTAGTGGGAGCTAACATTTCAGGAGACGAGTTAAAGTCTTTGTCTGGACTCCTAAGAAGAAATCGCGAGGTCTTTGCTTGAACCCCCTACGAAATGCCAAGATTGAGCCTGGATATCGCCTTCCATCGCCTGAATGTTGATAGGAACATCAAGCCCGTTGTGCAGAGAGCTCGCAGGTCCTCAATGCAACATACTGATGCAGTTTTGAAGGAGTTGTAGAAGTTGTTAAAGGCAGGGGCAATCAGAAAGGTCCAATATCCAACGTGGGTCGCCAACACCGTGGTGGTTAAAAAGAAAAATGGCGAGTGGCGCGTGGCGCGTGGCGTGTGTGTGTTGACTTCACTGATTTGAACAAGGCTTGCCCGTAGGATATGTTTCCTCTCCCCAAGATTGATCAACTAGTTGATTCAACCGCGGGGCATGCTAGGATGAGTTTCTTGGATGCTTACAGGGGTTATCATCAAATCCCATTGCAAGAAGATGACCAGGAAAATACAGCCTTCATGACGCTGCAAGGTATCTATTGTTACAAGGTTATGCCCTTTGGTTTGAAAAATGTCGGGGAAACTTTCCAGAGAACGTGTCTCCTTATTTGAAGACTTGAGTGGAAAGTCAGTTGAGGTTTACATTGATGACATTGTGGTCAAAATCAAGCAGCAGGGTGAGCACCTGGCGGATTTGTAGCAGGTGTTTGATATCTTGAAGCGGGCTGATTTGAAGCTGAACGCGTCCAAGTGCGCCTTCAGTGTCAGCTCTGGCAAGTTTCTAGGGCACCTAGTTACCAGACAAGGCATATAAGCGAGTCCAGATCAGATTCGAGCTATTCAGTCTATCTAGAGTCCTCGCAATGTAAAAGACGTGCAAAAGCTTACAAGAATGGCGGCGGCTCTAAATCGTTTTATCAGCAGATCGTTTGACAGGTATAGCGCCTCTTTCAAACTGCTAAAGGGGGATCATATATTCCAGTGGGATGATGAGTGTGAGCAATCGGTTGCGGAGCTCAAGACCTACCTTCAGCAACCTCCTATTCTAGTAGTACCGATGGAAGGGGAGGAGCTTTTTCTGTATTTAGCAGTTTCAGAAAAGGCTGTTAGCGCCGTTCACATCAAGGAGGTTGGTAAAACTCAACACCATGTCTATTACGTCAGCAAAACATTATTAGATGCAGAGAGCAGATACACCCCATGGAAAAGCTTCTACTTGCTTTGGTAGTTGCTTCCAGGAAGTTGAATCACTACTTTCAGGCTCACCCAGTCGCAGTTATCACGACTTTTCCCCTCAAAGCTTTTCTATCTAGTTCAGATGTGTCAGGCAGAGTAGCGCGCTGGGCAGTTGAGTTGGGGCAGTATGAGATTCGGTTCATCTCTAGAACATCGATCAAGGGCTAGGTCCTGGCAGACTTCGTTGCAGAATTTGTTGAGCAGGCCCCGAAACTCTTGAAGGTGGCCTGGACACTAAGCGTAGGCAAGCAGTCTATGTGGGTGCTGCAGATTGATGGTGTTAGAAACAGAAAGGGTGTTGGAGCAGGTTTGGTTTAACTTCCCCAACTGGGGAGGTGATCAGGATAATAGTCAAGCTTGGCTTCACAACAACCAACAATGAGGCAAAGTATGAAGCGTTGATCTTGGGTTTGATTGCCGCCAGAAATAATGGAGCCAGGGAGGTGGTGGTCTATTCAGATTCACAACTCATAGTGAATCAGGTTACAGGCAAGTACGGGGCATAGTCGTCCCGAATGTTGGCCTACTTGGAGAAAGCAAGAAGCATGTTGGCAGGGTTCCAGGAGTTCAAGGTCCACCAAATTCCCCGTGAGCAAAACGAGGTTGCAAATGCTCTAGCAACCTTGGCTTCAACAAGCACTAGTGAGGCGGGAGCTTGGGTTCATATTGACATCCTAGAAATCCTGAGTAGTGAAGCTGAAGAGGTAGCTCCTGTTGACACTGAGCCTAGTTGGATGGATCCCATTTTTTACTATCTGAGCCGAGACATCCTGCCTTCTGACAAGAAGGAGGCGCGTCTGGTCAAGCTACGAGCTATGCGTTTTTGGATATCACCAGAGGGGATTCTCTACAGAAAGTCCTTTTCGGGTCCTTACCTGAGGTGCGTTCCCCCTTCCAGGGTTGAAGATATGTTGTTCGAGATCTATGAGGGAGTATGCGGGGTCCACGCCGCAAGGAGAAGCCTGGCATTCAGGGCTAGAACTCAAGGCTACTGGTGGCCTTACATGCAAAAAGACTCAGACTGTTACGTCAAGAAGTGTGAAAAATGTCAGAAATTTGCCAAGTTGACACATCAGCCTGCAGTTGACTTGCATCCTTTAACAAGCCCGTGGCCATTCGCCCAGTGGGGTATCGACCTCGTTGGTCCTTTCCCCAGAGCACCAGGCAACAAGCATTATTTTTTTACCGCCACAGATTACTTCACCAAGTGCATGGAGGCCAAGCCGTTGTCCAGCATAAGGGACATCAACATCAAGAAATTTATTTGGGAATTCATTATTACTCGTTTTGGCATTCCTTATTCTTTGATTTCTGACAATGGCACTCAGTTCAGCAGTGCCGAGTTAAAAGCTTTTTGTGCAGGGTATGGAATTAAGAATTTCTACTCATCTGTAGCTTACCCGCATGCTAATGGGCAAACAGAGGCTACTAACAAGGCGATTCTTAAGGGGATCAAGAAGAGGCTGGACCAAGCTAAGGGGCAATGGGTGGAGGAGCTTCTGGCGGTGCTCTGGGCGCACCGTACCACACCCAGAAGGTCCACTGGTGAGTCGCCTTTTGTTTTGGCTTTTGGCACAGAGGCGGTCATTCCCCTGGAGATGGGGTTACCGACAATCCGAACAGCAGCCTTTGAGCAAGGAGGAAACGACCAAGCCCTCGAGGCCAATCTCGATCTATTGGACGAAAGGTGTGAGGCTTCGGCCGTCCGAATGGCTGCATACCGGCAGGAGATAGCACGGTCCCATGGCAAGCACATGACACCGCGTAGCTTTGAAGTCGGCGACTATGTTCTCCGGAAGGTCCTCACCAATACTAAGGACCCAACGGAGGGCAAGTTAGGGCCAAACTGGGAGGGGCCATATCGGGTGATAGCAAGCCCCAACAATGGCTCCTACAAGCTGGAGGATCTTAGTGACAAAGTTGTCCTGCGCACGTGGAACATCTTCAGCTTGAAGAAGTTCTACATCTGAGCTGGCGCTAGGCGTGGGGTACTCTTTTTCCTCTTCGTACGGGTTTTTCCCATGAGGTTTTCCTATAGAGAGGTTTTAACGAGGCCTCCGGGTTTCCCCCTAGCAGAACTACTTTTCATATTTGAAAACAATTTATGTTGATTGATTTGCTGAAACATGTCATTTGGCAATTGCAATGCATTTTGATTTAGCTTGATCAATTTGTTTGAGCTCCTAAGTGCATGAAATATGCATGGGTTGTGGCGAGTCAGTAAGTGCTGAACTCCCACGGCCAGCCATCAAGTCGAGCCGGTAAGTATCGCTCAAATAGGCTGGTCGGTGGGCCATAGCAAGTCAGTCAGTGCTACTCTCTTATGACCATCCCGGATTACAAATAGTCTGAGCCGGTAAGTGCCGCTCAAATAGGCCGGTCGGTGGGCCATAGCGAGTCAGTGAGTGCTGCTCTCCTATGACCACCCCAGATTGCAAATAGCCCGAGCCGGTAAGTGTCGCTCAAATAGGCCGCGACGTGAGCCATGGCGGGTCGGTGAGTGCCGAACCCCCATGACCACTCTGGATTAATAGCCTAGGTTTAAGTGAACACTAATCAAATAGCACGGGCAACCTAACAGTGACCGCACGGCCGTGCGTTTTACCGTACGGGCCGTGCGATGCCCTCGATATTTCAGCCAATAAGTGAAATAGTGACCGCACAGGCTGTGCGTTTTATCGCACAGGCCGTGCGGTGCCCTCGAATTTTCCAAGAAATAGCATCACCGCTTGCACGGCTGTGTGTTTTATCGCACAGGCCGTGCGGTGCTCTCGGCTTTTCAGCCAAAAGTCGTAGCGAATACCGCACGGCCGTGCATTTTACCGTACAGGCCATGCGGTGCTCTCGGCTTTTCAGCAAAAAATTGTAGCGAAGACCGCATGGCCGTGCGTTTTACCGCACAGGCCGTGCGGTGCTCTCAGCTTTTTAACCAAAAATCGTAGCGAAGACCGCACAGTCGTGCATTTTACCGCACAGGCCGTGCAGTGCTCTTGGCCTTTTTTTCTGAGAAATCAAATCACCGCCTGCACGGCCATGTGTTTTACCGCACAGGACATGCAGTGCTCTCGGCTTTTCAGCCAATTTTTGCCAGCTAAGACCGTACGGCCGTGCGTTTTTACTGCATGGGCCGTGTGGCGCTTTCGACTTTCTGGCTAGCAATAAAGTCCTTGGTTCAACTTTCGGCTCGTCGGACCCACCACGGCTCCGAAGACCCGAGGGGCAAAATGATGAGGGAAAATCTATCTTTCCCCTTTTATTGTAATTAGTAATTTTTCCCAATTAATAAGGTATTTAATTATAGAAGGGAATAAAGGATAATTAATGTGCAGTCTTTATTGATAGAAGGTAGCTAACGGGCCTATTAAGTGATAGGTCCATAAAGGAGCAAGCAAGGGAAGCCCAAGTAATAAATATCCTAGAAAACCTAGCTTCCATCTTCTTCTAGATTATTTTCTCTTTTCTCTTGGGCAGCCACTATAGAATTTTGAGAGTTTTTGTCTGACTTGAGCGTCAGAGGGGCGTTAGGGGAGAACCAGCCCTCCTGTTTTGTGTTCTTGATTGCAGATTTACACAGTCAAGGGCATCTGAAGCATTCTTCCCAAGAATCATCCGTCTCTTCATCGAATCTTTGTGTAGTTCAGATTCCTACTACTACAACAACTTGTGTCCATTTGGCCCGGAGGCGAATAGAATAGGATGGCAGTTTGTGCCCATGCGGCCTGTAGGCTAATAGAGATTGATGGCAGCTCGTGCCCCTGCAGCCCGAAGGCTAATAAAGATTGATTGTAGCTCGTGTGCCTGTAGCCCGAAAGCTATTAAAGATTGATGGCAGCTCGTGCCCCTGCAACCCAAAGGCTAATAATGATTGATGGCAGCTCGTGCCATTGTGCCCTGAAGGATAATAAAATAAAGACCGATGGCGCTCGTGCCCTTGCTGCCCGTAGGCTAACAGAATAAGATGGCAGCTCGTGCCCCTGCGTCCCATAGGCTAATAGAATAAGATGGAAGCTCGTGCCGCTGCGACCCATAGGCTAATAGAATAAGATGGCAACTCGTTCCCCTGCGGTCCGTAGGCTAATAGAATAAGATGACAACTCGTGCCCATGTGACCCGTAGGCTTATCAAAATAAGATGGCAGTTCGTGCCCTTGCAGCCCGTAGGCTAATAGAATAAGATGACAGCGCGTGCCCCTACGGCCCGTAGGCTAATAGAATAAGATGGCAGCTCGTGCCCCTATGGCCCGTAGGCTTGTTGTTTCAAACAATTTGTGCTATGATATCAAAACAACCTTATAGGAATCAAATCAATTGTTCAATGACATCACTCGTGTCTAGTTGCAACTTAATACTTTAATGCTAATTGCATTTGTCAATACAACGACTAATTCAAAAGGTTGAATACTTAGTTGACGTGTACTTTTTAAGAAACGTCTGAGTGATTGTAATAGAAGTGATCCGGGTGTTTTGTAATCCCGTTTGTGCTTAAATTGAGATCGTCAATTTGCCTCGGTGTCAAGCTACCTGGGCAACCTCCGTACGGCTTGTTGCATGCCCTTAATGTCGATCGTTGTGTTTGACGTCAAATCATTTTCTCAGGATCTTAGTTTTCCCATACCTTAGTTCAACGTTGCGATTTTTGGTCTTCCATAGCAAGCGATTGGATCTCACTTCCAATGGATCGATGATGTTTGTCGATAAGATCATATGTCTCGCTTTAATTAGTGATTTCCTCCCGTGTTTGTACCGACATGGTATATGAATGTAATGATCATGTGTATATAGAGTTATATTAAATATACTTGTACTGAAAAAGAATAAAATTAATTTATGCTAGGCGTAAAAAACATTACGTATCGATTCATGTTCCTCAACTGATATACAGAACCCCTTAGCTATAATGGTTGCTTGTGCGAGTGTCCCATTAATGATGTATCGCCAAGTTGGACTCATTGCTTCCATATAGTCTAGCCAAATTGACTTTGAATTGCCAACTCACCATGGGCCCACCACTCCTTCATCTTCATGGAGAATCAATTCTCCATTTATTCAGCAAAGAGCAACACTACAGCAAGTCGACAACATCTATCCGACGTCGGCTTTGACTGGACGTCGACGAAATTGGTCAGTGATGGTGCAACAATGGCATCGTCGGGATGGTGTTGGCGTCCTCTGTTTTTTTCCCAGAAATCAGGACTCGAAGCAGGGGCTCCGCACTGGTGCGGTGCAGTTCGTGAAGGGCTGACGGTAACTCCGTAACGGTCTAGTAGAGGCTAGATATACATGCTTTCCAACATCAACACTCATACTATTCGATTGCAATTGCATAATACCATTAACAATTTTAAGTGGGCCTCTGATGGCGGTGTACGCAGGTCGAAGATGTAGGAACGCAATTTGAAACACGAACGGAATTAAACTGCAAACAAACAAGCGCACAAAAAATTACAATCGAATGAACGAAATTTTACCGAACAACGATCGAATGCAGAGTCGAGATTAGATCTCTCTCCTTAATTCTGAAAACGTCCCGGCTACGAACCAACTCTGTGTAGTACTCTCAGACTCGATATTTTCGGAAATCAGAGAAGAGGGAGGAAGATTGTTGTGTTCTGTTGTATGTTCGAATGAGAAGCTGACAACTCCTTTTAAGGAGCTTCGGAAGGCTTTTATGGAAGATAACGTTACAGATCTGCTTCTGAACGTTACAGATCTTCTGACATAATGGAGGACGTTACGAACCCAGATCCGGACATTACAGATCTGATTCTAACATTACAAACTGTAAGCTAGGTCAAAGCCCACTAGTGGGCCTTTTGGATCGGCCCAAAAAGATAGGCCATTGGCCAGCCCAAGCCCGATCCGATCCTACCCGGCCCGAGCCCGGCACGGCTCGCCCGAGCCCGACTCGGCTCGGCGCGCGTGTGGGCTTGATGAGCTAGGTCCTCTCCCCATTGAAAATGGGTAATGACCCAAGGCCACAACCTTGAGTCAATTTCTCCATTATATATGGTGGTATTTCTACCTCCAAATTTCCAATGTGGGACAAGAAATTTGCCCCCACATTTCCCAAGTTTTGCACTTCATGCAAGCTACTTTGGGCCTCCATTTCTCATTCAAACGGAAATCATTTTTGTCGTATGAGTACACTACGAGAATGTGCTCGCGTAGAGGAAGCCAATGCTTCCATTTTCCGGTGTTGACGTTGGCCGGAGCCCATCGGAATTGTGCCCGGAAAAGTGCCCGGCGCCACATTCAAAAATGAGTTCCAACAATCCCCCACATGAATAGAAATGATTCTAAACATTGGTTAAAAATAGAAAGATTTTTGAGAGTACAGTCGAAAAATCACTGCATCTGGGCTGGTAGCGTGTTTCAGCGTTGAACCACCCATAGTGAGTAGCTATCAGATTTACTTGACCAGGTAGTGAACATGATGTCTTGAACCACCCGGGCTTTGATGTAAACCGAGACAATAACTATCACACAATTTTATCTTCTCACAGAACTAGGTTCTCTTGTTATGTTTATTTTGGCCTTGAACATCCCTGGTTATTCATGAGTGAACTTGGAGAATTTAGCCTTTCTTAATTCTCCTAGAAACGGCCCCATTTCACACTCATAAGGTGATTGCTATAAAGAGTATCATGTCATACCCCACTTTTATTTCAAAGCTATGGAATCATTAAAAGTCAAGCTTAACCTTTAATCATACAGGTAGCATTGTTCATCATCCTAGGAATAGGGAGGAGACTTAAGTCTCCCAGTGCTCATCTTGATTCAGCTTAATTTAGTTTTCCCTTTGAACCTACTTCTTGGGATCTCCAGTCATGTAGGTAGGGTTCGCCATCAAGCATCCTCTTTAGTCATAGGCTTTAAACCCATTCCTCTTGATGTTTTTACAACTTGATCTCGTGACAAACCTTTAGTAAACGGATCCGCTAGGTTGTCAGCCGATTTGATATAATCTATTGAGATTATACCATGCGAGAGTAGTTGTCTAATGGTTTTATGTCGTCTTCGTATATGACGTGACTTACCATTGTACAAACGACTCAGTGCCCGAGCTATAGCCGATTGACTATCATAGTGTACACCTACTGCTGGCACTAGTTTTTCCCACATTGGGATATCTTCCAACAAATTCCGAAGCCACTCAGCTTCCTCTGTTGCTTTGTCTAAAGCAATAAACTCAGACTCCATAGTGGATTTGGCCAATAGTGTTTGTTTGGAAGATTTCCATGATACTGCTGCACCACCAAGTTTAAACACATATCCACTTGTAGATTTTGAGTTTCTGGAATCTGATATCCAGTTTGCATCACTGTATCCTTCCAGAACTACTGGGTATTTACCATAGTGCAGCCCATAACTTTGAGTATAACGCAAGTAATTTAATACTCTAGTTATCATTTTCCAGTGTTTGTGTCCTGGATTACTTGTGTAGCGACTTAGTACATTGACTGAGTACACCAGGTCAGGTCTTGTGCAATTGGTCAAGTACATGAGACTTCCAATCACACGTGCATACTCCAATTGTGACACTGCATCCCCCGAGTTCTTGGTCAAGTGGAGATGAGGATCCACGGGACTTTTTGCAATCCCGCTTGAATAGTTCTTGAATCGTTCAAGTACTGTTTTAGCATAATGAGCTTGAGACAGAATAATTCCTTCAGAATGTCTAGTGATTTTGATCCCTAGTATGACATCTGCTAGTCCCAAGTCTTTCATATCAAACTTCCCACTAAGCATGTTCTTAGTTCGGTTGATCATGTCTTTATTGCTACCAATAATGAGCATGTCATCTACGTACAGGCACAACAGAATGTAACCATTTGGAGTGTCTTTGAAGTAGATGCATTTGTCACATTCATTGATGCTGAAGCCATTTGACATCATTACATTGTCAAATTTTTCATGCCACTGCTTTGGAGCTTGTTTGAGTCCATATAGAGACTTGACAAGTCTGCACACCTTGTGTTCCTGTCCAGGAATGACATAACCCTCAGGTTGTTTCATAAATATCTCATCTTCTAATTCTCCGTTTAGAAAGGCAGTTTTCACATCCATTTGATGGATTTCGAGGTTTCGTAATGCAGCTATTGCTATTAGCATTCTTATTGAAGTTATTCTCGTAACTGGAGAATAAGTGTCAAAGAAATCCAAGCCCTCTTTTTTCCGGAATCCTTGCACCACAAGCCTCACCTTGTGCTTATCTACTGAGCCATCGGTTTTCAATTTGGTTTTGAAAATCCATTTGCACCCAAGTGCTTTACACCCTTGTGGCAAATCAACTAACTCCCATGTATGATTTTGCATAATGGAGTCGATTTGACTTTTAATTGCTTCCTTCCATGAAGGTGCATCAGGTGTAGACATGACTTCTTTGAAAGTTCTAGGCTCATTCTCCAAAATAAAGGCCGTGATGAACTCATGCCCAAAGGTTCTTTCCTTTCGAGCTCTTTTGCTTCGTCTAGGTTCAGCTTCTGTTTCCTTTCTTGCTCTTTTGCTTTGTCTAGGTTCATCTTCTGTTTCATTTACAGAAGTACCTGCTTCACTTTGTTCACGAGTTCGTTTCGGATGTTCTTTATCCTTGCACGGAAACACGTTTTCAAAGAAGGACGCATTCCTTGATTCCATTATTGTATTTGCATGTATATCTGGTATATCAGATTTATGTACCAGAAACCGATAAGCACTACTGTTATGTGCATATCCTATGAAAATACAATCAACGATTTTAGGTCCAATTGTGACCTTCTTAGGAGGTGGCACTGCCACTTTTGCTAGGCACCCCCACACTTTGAGGTATTTGTACGAAGGTACGTTACCTTTCCAAAGTTCATATGGCGTCTTGCCAGTAACTTTATGCGGTATCTTGTTGAGGATATAATTGGTGGTAAGCAGCGCTTCCCCCCACATGTTCTGGGGTAACCCAGATTCCTACAACATTGCATTCATCATCTCTTTCAGAGTTTGGTTCTTTCGTTCCGCAACTCCGTTAGATTCTGGTGAGTAGGGAGCAGTTGTTTGATGAATAATCCCATGTTCTCTACAGAACGCGTTAAATGGTTCATCATACTTGCCTCCTCTATCACTTCGGATTACTTTTATTGATCTACTAAGTTGATTTTCCACTTCCAACTTGTATTCCTTAAACTTTTCCAAGGCTTCATCCTTGCTTCTTAGCAAGTATACATAACAGTATTTTGTGCAATCATCAATAAAGGTTACGAAATACTTTTTACCGCCCCTAGTTTGCACATATTTTAAATCACACAAATCTGTGTGTACTAAACCTAGAGGTTCGGTTGTTCTCTCGACATGTGGGGATGGCGTTTTTGTGAGTTTGGCCTGTACGCATACTTCACATTTGTCTTTACTTGATTTGCATTTCGGAATCAGGTTCATGTTCATTAGTCTTTGAATAGACTTGTTATTCACATGCCCTAATCGTTCATGCCAAATATTAAAAGACTCAACAACATAAGCAATAGGATTAGTCTTATTCATTGAAACATCAGTTACAATAGTTTTTGGGATGACTGTCATTACATTCATTTTGACCAGTCCATCCTTTACATAACCCTTGCCTAAAAATACCCCATTCTTTGAGAGAACCAACTTGTCAGACACGAAGTTGGTCGCAAATCCGTTCTTGCTCAGCAGAGTGTCGGAGATCAGATTCTTCCTTATGTCTGGCACATGCATGACATTGGTGAGAGTCAGCTCCTTTCCTGAAGTCAGCTTCAACACCACTTTCCCGTAACCTTCCACCTTGGATGTGGACGAGTTCCCCATAAACAGATGCTCATCGCTCTTGCTCTGCTGATAGGTGGTGAAGCATCCCTTGTGAGAGCAAATATGTCTGGTAGCACCTGTATCGTACCACCATTCCCTTGGGTTGCTTCCAACCAAGTTGACTTCAGACACTACAGCACACAGATCTGCATCCGAGAGCCTGCCTTCAGTCATGTTGGCTTGGGATTTCCCCTTGTCCTTGCGTGGATCAGCCTTGCTACGACACTCGTCAACCTTGTGACCCATTTTTCCACACTTGTGGCACTTCCCACTGAACTTCTTAGTTGGTTGCTTCTTGAAGTTGTTGGAGCTTTGTGGCTGAAACTTCCGCTTATTGCCTTTGTCCTTGTCCTTGTGTTCAGCCAGATTTGCCTTTTGTTCAACAGGCTGAACCCCATCTGCTTTGCGGTATGTTGACTCAATCTGCAGCCTGACTATCAAGTCTTCCACAGTCATCGCCTTTCGCTTGTGCTTCAGGTAGCTCTTGAACTTCTTCCATCCTAGAGGGAGCTTTTCAATGAAAGAAGCCACCTGGAACGTCTCACAGATAGACATCCCTTCAGCAATGATCTCATGCGTAAGAAGCTACAGCTCTTCGACCTGTTTCATGATGGGCTTATTGTCCACCATCTTGAAGTTCAGAAATTTCGCCACTGCGAACTTCTTTGAGCCTGCATCCTCAGACGTGTACTTCTTCTCCAAAGCAGTCCAGAGCTCCTTGGAGGTCTTGATCTTAATGTACACATTGTACAGTGGATCTATCAGGCGACTTTGAATCCAACCTTTGCACAGAAAGTCTGCATGAGTCCAGGCCTCAACGCTGGCTAGGAGGTATGCATCAGTATTGTGAGGTGACAGCACAGGCTTCTCCTCAGTCAGATACTTCTCGAGCTTCAACGTGGTCAGGAAGAAGAACATCTTCTGCTGCCATGTCTTGAAGCCAGTTCCATCGAACTTTTCTGGCATCAAGCCTGCGTTCACAGCGCCAGGCATATGGACTGTCGGTTGGACAGTCTGAAAAGCAGCTGGGTGGACAATCTGACGAACCTCAGAAGTTCCGACCTCTGCGGCTTGTAGATTAGCCGCTGACAGGGTTGCATCTTGCAGATTCACTGCTTGCATATTCCCCACGGGCAGATTCACCGCTGGAAGACCATTCCCAAATTGGATTTGGGGCGTCGACTCAGACGGGTTTCCGTTTCCAGCTCCAGTAACATCAGCAACAGATCTCTCATTGTTATCACCCATGATATCAGAATCTGTTCACAAAAACAACCCAGAAATCAGTACGGAATGCAATTTAAATCACGAATTAAATTACATATGCGAATTAATAATTTTCAGAAACGACTTCGAACTAAATTCGAATGGCCAAAACAGATTTGAAATTAATTCGATTCCAAACGCGATTTTCTTTCCTGCAAAATAAAGTTAGAAAACTACAGATTCGATTTGAATTGCCTGCAAACGACAGATTAGACCGAAAATAGCAAATAGAAACAATTACACAAATCAGCAAATTAAATTTTATGAACTGCAGAAACAAATACACGAACAGCAGAACAAAAAATTTCCGAACAGCAGATTACAGAAACAGATTACAAATGCGAATTTATTTCAGCAAAAAACACGTTAGAGATTGCACAGAAATTGATCCGAATTAATTCGAAATAAATCCTGCAAAAATGAGTTATACAGATGCAGAAACAGATCGAAATAGAATTTTCAAAAAAGAAAATTTCCTACAGCGAAACCTTAGTAAATACGCAGATATAAAATTCAGAATTAATTTTATGCGCAGAATCGAAAAATTCCTATGCAGAATCGAAAAATAAATTCCTGTGCAGAATCGAAATCAGAAAAAATAGCCCAGAAATTCGGAATAAAATTCTGCAAATGTTCCTGTGAAACAACAGATTAGAGCGCAGATACAGAAAAAAAAAATCGAATTTATTTCGAGTGTAATGCCTGCGAGAAATCAGATTAGAACCACAGATATACAGGCGAAATATATTGAATTGTAATTCGGATTTTTTTCCGAAAGGATTTCCTGCAAAAGAACGTTAGAAACGAATAGGAAATACAATCTGCGCTCAGGAGAAAAAAATATGTTAGTGCGATGATAGCAGTTTAAGCGTTTTTTTTCAGAATTAAGACTGTAGGAACGCAATTTGAAACACGAACGAAATTAAACTGCAAACAAACAAGCGCACAAAATAGACTTATTACTATGCCAATGGTAAAACGTTTCAACTCATTCAAAAGTTACAAACCCATGCGTTCAAAACATATGTCTCTCCCTTTTTTATGTTAAAATTCATGATATTATGTGAGTTGATAAGCTTAGTAATTAGTTCAATTCCTTGACAAACAAATGATTATATTTATTTGGTTTGAGGTAGAGATCACATAGTCCCACAATCTATAAGGTTTGAAAACTAATTTTTTTGCTTAATATGTGATTGTCAGTGAGACAAGAAAATTGTACACACAAAACAAAATATTTAATCAAATATGTAAACCTAAAGTTGGAAATTTTAAACTCTTGGGCTTTATTCTACTATAATTATTCCAGTTTATCTAAGAATAATCGGTTCTATTGTCTCTTGCTCCGAAAAGCCTGCAACGGGAGTTTGTTTGGTTGGAAATTTGTTTATTCTTTGAATTTATGGTTGTTCCCACCCTGATCTTAAGTACTATTGATTCTCACAGTTGTCAATAGACTTATTACTATGCCAATGGTAAAGCACCTCCGATTCTCACAGTTGTCGGTGTACTTTACCACCAACAAAGCAATAGCAATGCACACAAGGATATAGGATACATGAAAATAGAAGGACGCATTAATACTCGCATGCAACTGATTCTCACTCACAATTGTATGCTCGGAACCCCTATACACACAATTGTGTTTTCTACTAGATATGCACTCGGAACCCCTATATGCAATCCTAGCAATTGATAGATATTACTCAACCTAGCTGGCCAGACTATGAAGAACAATGATAAATCAATAATCAATATAACCAAGAGAATCAAACCAACACACATAAGAATAAGAACAAGGAATAGAAATCTCATAACCGAATCAACTGTATTGCTTCAAACGTCTAGCGAAACAAAGGTGTTTAGCTCTCCATGGGTTGGAAACCCTGGAGGCCAAACGAAAAGAACGAACTTGTAAAACTTCATTCTAAGTTGTTAACAAAAGGTTCTATTTAACCTAAACCTAAAAGTGATAAAAATAATAAAAAGAAATAACAATAAAATAATAACCAAAAGTAAACAAACTAAATTGGGAATTAATCTCGTACTCCTCGTGCAAGTATCTCGTCAATCCATGCATCAGCTTCACATGCTTCAGCAGCTGCACAGCCTAATCTTTCGCTCGCGGCGGCCCACTTCTCGGCCCATCATCCAGCATCACATGCGCGGCACCAATCAAGCAGCAAATCCACAGCAATTCATTCTCCCGCCGAAGTCATGCTGATGTCGTCCATCCGTATCTTCAATCTTCACTTTCCGCTTTCAATTCACGCGGAAACTTCATGGGCCGAACTTTGTGGGCCTTTCTTTGCTCACGTGGGCTTCTTCTTATCAATTCAGCCCAACATCAAACAGCAGCACGCGGCTTAATTAATTGTGTAACACCCCCAAAACTTAACCCTTTTGGAAAGGTATTACCGCCAGTGACCCCAGTGTTCCTTACCGAGATCACCCAAGGCTTTACCGTTTAAAAACAATTTATGAAATACAATTGATGCATAATGATCAAATCATTCAATCCAAAACATAACATTGTCAAGGAACAAGAGTTACGGGATTACAACCCAATCCCGAATAGGATAATACATAGTTTAAACCAAACACATCGGAAGTCTCGTAAAACACCTTACAACCAAAGTCATTGTCCAAAAGATCTCAACCTGATTAAAGAAATAATTAAAACGTTCAAAAACCACCGCCGACTCCATAGTCCTTCTAATATTCTGGGCTACTTTCGATCTGATGTGCCGAATCGAACGGATGACACCAGCCAACCATGCAAGGGAAAATATTGGTTGGTTAGTCTAAATGAATAGACTAGCAAGGGTACAAAGCAGAATGGTTCGAAGCAGTCATATTAGGTTAGACTCCTCGTCCCTCGAATAATAATCGAGTACGCTTGTCAACCACCATACTCCTACTTGAATAAACAAGAGGTATGCATAAGAGAAGATTCTGGAAGACTGAATCTTCACAGAAATCGACTCGAAAGAAGACTCCAACGGAAATGAGTCTTTAAGGAAGTATGACAATTCTGGAAAGTTACAGAATCATACAACAATGATTTAAAACTGACTGAGATGCTTCAGTCAACGACCAACCTCACCGCCTTTCAGCGAATCCAGATCGGAAAGAAGACGTATTACATTCAAGTCAATACGAGTCTTCCTAGCGGCACTATCACCTAGCTTCCCTACTCGCTGAGCGTTCATTAATTATGTGCATCAAGGTAGCACTTATCTGATTATGTTCCAAAAACACATATCACATTATAGGCTTTTACATGTGTACCCCACCAATGGGACGACACATCTTAGTATACGTTTCGTCGAGAGTGACGTACACCGAAAGGTTTGTGACACCAGCTAAGTGTCATGTCTCTACACACTTGTGAAAGAGACCGATCATGATCTTAGAATAGTACCAGATGGAGACGAGCCACCCCGATACCAGATTATAAAGAAACGACTGGACAGAGTCCGAGTAACATTCCTATTTAACAGTGCTAACTAAACAGTTACAGCACCACAATAGTTACAGGATAAATCCACATAAAGGCCTGAAAGGCGATCACAGATAATAGCGTTGTTCTAACAGATATACAACCTATTATATGATTTTCAAAACAGTTTAACAAAACCGTTTCCAGACAAACAGAATATTCATTCCAAATTAATTACTCAGATAGACTACTGATAATTAATGTAAATATGGAACGAATGAGAAATAGCGAACCGCCACTTGCCGTAATCCGTAGAATAGTCTAACGACGTCAATTGGATTCCGGGCTCGACACGGGTATAGTTCCCACAGCACAACAACCTTCGAGTCGACCCATAAAAGGAACCCTAAGTTAGATCCGACATAAATAGTACGAATCTAAACACGGCCAAAGAACACGAAAGGAAAGACGCCACAACGACAACCAACCAAGCCAAAGCCACGAAGGCATTCTGGGCACTGGCGGTGGTCGCTGTTCTTGGCGGCGGTCGCCGTATTCATCACGGCGGTCGCCGTGAAGAACACGGTCGACAGAGACGAGAGAAATCTCACCAAAACAATGCGCGTTTCGACCCCTTTCCGCCTTGCTTGGTTTCTGACCTCCAAAGGCAACCACAAGGCTTCAAAAGAGCTGCTGGAAACACCACCAAACAACACCGACGAAAGCTTTAGAATTTCCGGCAAAGGCACAACTCCGGCGAGAGGCAAATTTGGCAGAGGTTTGGTGCTGGGATGGCTCAAAACCTCTCCCCCAACACCTCCTTTTATAGCCAAAGCATCTGGAGCATGAAGAAGATGGGCCTACAGCTAGTTCGGCACGGTCAGAGCTCGCCGGCGACCATCGGACAATGTCTGCTGGGTAATCACGGTGGGCGCCGTGATTTTGCCTACGGCGGGCGCCGTAATTACGGCGGTCGCCGTTCCTAGCTCTGGCGAGCACAGAGTAGGAGACGACGGCTGGCACTTCGGGCCCAGCGATGGCGGGCGCCGTTACGGTACAGCGGTCACCGTTTCTGCCTTTCCCGCCCATTCAGCTCTTGAACGAACATGGCGTTAAACCGGGATAAAAATTATCGTACGCGAACGACAATTAAAATCCGAGGCATGATGTCTGTATATTATTTCACTGAGAAAAATATTACAGATACAGAGCACCTTACAGAATGTCTCAAACTCTCTGTATTAAATCCGACGTACTCAACGGGTACTCGGGAAAATTCCAAAATTCCCAAAATAACCTTACAAAAATACGGTGTATCACAAATTGCTTCGCCCATCAGATGGCCGCGGGGCGCCATCCTTCCCTGAGACCCACCGCCGGGTCGCGGTGGCTCTTGGCGTGGGGCGGTGACTTCCCCAATGTGGTTCCTTCATAGATTTTCTTCGTCTCCTCAGGTGGTCAACTCCTTTTCCTCTGGATGCCTCCAATTAGCTCCTCCAGACCACCAAAACCACACTTTTCTGCTCCAACTCCATAATCTCCAATTGTGCTCTAAATCCAACCAAATGGCGCCTCAAACCTGTTAATAATCCTTAGATATGTGCTACAAAATAGCACTTATCAACCCGCCCGGTCTCTTGTCTAAAGTAAGTCTCCTTTCCAATCTGGATTCGCATTATGCGGTGAGGTTGGTCGAGGACCCAAATATGCAACGAGGCGTTTTCAAAATTTGTGTGCTAAATCTAATGTTCCCAAGCAAATTCATTTAATTCTCATAAGACTCATTTTTCTTGGAGTCTTCTCTTTAAGCATGTTAGTTTCTTTCTTTTCAGTAGAAGTCTACAGTCATATACCGTTTATCGAGTTTTATTCGAGAAACAAGGGTAGTGACTATATACGACTACAAGAAACAATCTGTTTTTCACCCTTGCTTAGTCTTTCATTATACTAACCAACCTTTCTATTCCTTGCATGGTTGGCTGGTGTCATCCTTCCTTTACGGCATATCAGTGGTTGGTCTGAGACGATTTGAAGTAACATTTGAAGACGAAGACTTGCAGTTGAAGGTTGTGTTCTAAAGTAATATTATTCTGAATATGTTTTTAAATAAATGTAATACTTATATAAATTAGTCATGTATTTAGGGCTTATTTAAAAGTCTTCCGTTGTAATTTCACATTGTTTATATTACCTTTCTTCTCAATTTACGAGAGGAATTTTAATAAAAGAATTGAGTATTCGTTATACAAGTCTTCCGTTACTCTTTTATTATTTAATGTTACTTAAGCATAATTGTTCCGATTAAAGCCTAGGGTGACTTTTGACATTAAAGTCTGAGGTCAGTGGCGTATGGCACTATCGACATAAGTTGGGGGTGTTACAGGGGCGCATCGGTTAGTTAACCTCAAAATCTCTGAAGGTCAAGAGAGTGACCCATGGATGGATAGAAGGTGAACCAACACTGGCATGCGTACGTGTCACGGGCCGAGAATCCCTAACTCGAAATCATGCGGCTCTTAGACAACTCGATCCTCTTGAGAAGCTAAGTCAAGCCTTACCCGATGAATGTCGCTTACGGAAGCGCATAAAGACGATGGATAGAAAGGACATCGAAAGAGATTTGTGGGAAAGAGCTATTGTAATATAGAAAGAGAGCTTTATAATGTTAGAAGGCTTTTACAAAGCTTGGATGGAGATGGATTGGCAAATGAGGAGTGGAGGGCTATTTATAGCCAAGTTTACCACCTTTGCAAGTAAATCTAGAATATTCCTAAGGAGGGGATTCTAGTTAAGCTAAAGGAGGAAGACTCCAAGCTTGCTCCAGAATTCTCTAGCCCGCTCCAGCCACTCCGAGTTCACTCCGGAAGATTCTGGAGTGTGTGACTCTGGAATGCTCCACTCTACTCCGCTCCGCTCCAGCCCGCTCCGGAGCATTCCATGCGCCTCCGGATGCTTCCGCACGCCTCCGGATGATTTCCCATGCTTTCGGATGCTTTTGCGCTTTTCTAGATTGCTCCAACCTACTCCGGTCCTTTCTAGGCCCGCTTCAGGATACTCCGGCTCACTCCGGACTATTTCGGGTCTTTCTAGAGGACTCCGCCATTCTCTATCATTCTCTATACCTCTCTGTATGGTTCCAGATGGCTTTGGAAAGGCCTTGGACCACATCATTGCTGATTTCTTGGACTCAGATCCACCATCCATGTCATCCTCCCCCACCAAATGACGCAACGCCCTCGTTGCGTTGGACTTCAGTGCCTTGCCCTTATCAACCTCTCTACTGTAAGAGCCCATGCATGCATTTAACACCGTAAACCCATTTGATGAAATCTTTGTTTCCTTTGGTCTTGACAATAGCCGTATGGTACCGAGCCTAAGCGTCTCACGTTCCGTTCCCTCTTATGGTGACGACGCATCGTTAGTGCCTTTGGTTTTGTCTTGACCTCCGATAGACTGCTCCTCATCACTCTTTTTGATGGGCATTGATGTTATCGCCCCGAGCTTCAGAATCTCGCGTTTGGGCTCCTCTTCTCGTGATAAGTTGATAGGAACTAGCTTGTTTCTCGATGGACAATCTCGCATCAGGTGCTCACCATCGGATAGGTAGCAGTTCAAGTGCTTCCTCTCTTTGCGCTTTCCCTTCTCCTGATCACCCCAAGACTTCTTCTTTTCCCCGGTGGGACGCTCGTCATCACTCCCAGATGACTTGCCCTTGTCCTCTTATTCAAGATATTGTTTCGCGTTTGTCATCCTTTGTTGCTTTTCAGGTACACCATTACTTTCGCGAAGCCAACCGTGTAGCAGATTTCCTTTCTAGACATATTATTCCTCCTTCGGGCCCTTTTAAGTTTTCAGCGACTTCTCCTTCCCCCTGTCATTCCTCATAGCTCACAAAGTTGATTTCGCTCTAGATATGAGTTCACCAATTTGAACTCTAATTTTAATTCTTTTGGTACAAAGTTTGTAAAGATCATCCATTGGGATGATTTAGGATTGCCATCTGCTTTAGATGGGTCCTAATGTTTGCTTGTAATAAAAAAAACGTTCCAACTCATTCAAAAGTTACAAACCCATGCGTTCAAAACATATGTCTCTCCCTTTTTTATGTTAAATTTCATGATATTATGTGAGTTGATAAGCTTAGTAATTAGTTCAATTCCTTGACAAACAAATGATTATATTTATTTGGTTTGAGGTAGAGATCACATAGTCCCACAATCTATAAGGTTTGAAAACTAATTTTTTTGCTTAATATGTGATTGTCAGTGACACAAGAAAATTGTACACACAAAACAAAATATTTAATCAAATATGTAAACCTAAAGTTGGAAATTTTAAACTCTTGGGCTTTATTCTACTATAATTATTCCAGTTTATCTAAGAATAATCGGTTCTATGTATTTGTTTAGTCTGATAATCAATTCTTTTAATTAAAATACACATGGTGACTGAATGATATACTTGTTGCGCCTTAGGCCCATTACCATGTCCAGCCCAAAGCTCTTCTTTTCTTGGTCATATATAAAGCTATTTGGAGGATGGAAGTGCACGAGTTGTTGCACATTTTCCCTAGTAGCTTCAAGAGAGAGAGACACCACCATCAAAGGAGAACAAGAGAGAAGAGGGAGAAAGAAGAAAAGAGAAGAGAAATTGATAGAGAAAGTGAATAGTCTTTCTTGCTACACTTTGGATCTTTTGTCTCTTGCTCCGGAAAGCCTGCAACGGGAGTTTGTTTGGTAGGTATTTTTTTATGCTTGTCCTAATCAAAGGTGTAAGTGATCCTCTTTATATTAGAGTTTTTCATTTGTTTATTCTTCCTATATGGTTATCTCTTATGTGAGATTTGTACTCGTTTTGGTGATTAGTGGATTTCGTGCTCTGGCGGACGACAATGGGTTTTTTTCCCTCTTGGAATCACTAGTGGAAAAAACCCTTTTAGAGGCGGGCCTTTTGACACTTATTGAGGCGTACACTATTCGCCTCTACTGCGGGGGCTGCAACAAGTAAGGACCCTTTTTGAGGCGGGCAATATACGCTTCTAAAAGGACCTTATTGAGGCGGGCCTCCTAAGCCCGCCTCAACAAGTCCCTTACTTCGGCGCCAAAACGAGGGACTTGTTGAGGCGGGCCTATAAAGGCCCGCCTCAACAAGTGTGTTTTTTTTTTTTGGGTGGGTGTCGGTTGTTGAGGCGGGCCTATATAGGCCCGCCTCAAAAAGTTTTTTTTTTTTTTAAAAAAAAAAAATCGGGACCCCGGTTTTTTGTAATACCGGGGTCTCATTTCTTTTTTTTTATTTAAAAACAATCAGCTCAAAAATTGAAAGCTCATACCCTGATCATATCTCTACTAAAGCTACTGTAAATATTTTTTATTATTTCCATTATGGTTAATAACAACATAACCAAACAAAACCTAACCGACTTTCTACCTGATGCCCACTAGAATGCATATCATAAACAATTCATTATGAGACAGTAATGCATATATTGTTTCCAGCCAGTTAAAAGTATTCAAAATCCAAACATAAGAGGCAACAACAACAAGAAAATGAAAGGGAAAAGAAAATGTAGAGATCAATTGTATAAATTAAGCATCTTTCATTCAAGCAAGGACAAGCCAATGAAGCAATGAAATACTGTACCAACCCTCCAATGGCATTGGCCTTTCAGAGTATATCTGTTGTTACTCTATTCATTCCATATCTCCCTCTCTAGACATGTACTACTCTCAGCTTTTTAACACACTCTGTGATTACAATTGTTGGTCTAGCACTATTCTAAAGTCCTACTATTCTTGCAGTATCTGTATTAGAAGGACGCTACCATGGGTATCTGCTGATTTCCTACTATAAGTTAGCTATTTCCAGTTTTGACTAAAGAAGTTTAAATTATCCATCCAAACCTCCCGATTTCTTCTTCATCAGCAACTCCATCTTCTTCAGCACTTTTGAGATCTCCAGCAGTTCCTGCTCCCTCCTTGCCTTCTCCTTCAGCATATCATTGTACCTTTCCTGTTCAAAAAAGAAGAATGATGGGTTAATCTAACTGAATTGGTGCTTCAAAGGCCAAATACCTCATACGGCTAGATGATTTTTACCTTAAACATAGCCGGATTTAGACTTTCAACAGCACCTAAACTACTCAAGACAGGCAGATTTGCCAGTGTCTGCTCGTCTTTCTGGGCTGCCATCACTTGCATTTCTCTGCAAATGGACGTTATTAGGGAAGACAAATGGGGCAAAAAAGTATCACTTAGTAGTGTTTCCAGGATGAGTTACTTTACCCTCAGATTTGGGCTAATTCCTCCTTTAGAGCACTAATCACAGCAGCACAGTCAGAGGTGTGGTTACAGATGGGATCACCAAGATTCCACCCTGGTGGTGGGGTCCAGTATGGATCTTGCACGCCAGCCTTCTTCCTGATATCATCAAGGTCTGCACTTTCCAGCCAATATTCCATCACCCCTTGGGAATCCCAGCGCCTTTTGAACCGCTCCGTACCCCCAGGGGCCAAAGTGTCAACGACATGCTTTAGCAGGTGATCTAAAAGCCTCGTGTCCCCAATTTGTTTCCTTGCCTCTGCTCTAAGAGCATATCGTGAAATGGGATTCAGGTATGCTGCACGTCTGGCTTTCATCACAGAAAACAGCTCTTGTTTTGCACTCTCATACCTTCAGAAAGAGCACTTGATCAGTAAAAATGTAGGAGGATCACTAAGGCATTCATTGCCTTTTTCCCAAGATAACGTATAAGATGATTAATTCTAGGGGATCTTAAGTTGAGCAAATCATGCCCAGAGGTCTATGTATGCTCCTACCGAAGAAGACGAGTTCTCCAGGTCTTCCAAAAGTGAGTTTCTGAAGCTTATTTAATTAAAAATATAATAGATATAACTTCAACATTATGGAGTTCCAGAAAAGTGGACTTGTCACATAAAAATCAGTATAAAATGCAAGATAAAGGGGAAAACATCATGCATTTCAATGGAGCAGTAAGAGCTTTAATTAAAACTAAATTCCCATATACTGTGACAGCTAATTCATTTTCTGTAACACAAAAATACTGGCTAGGTGACTCTCTCTCTTATATATAATTAGAGCAATTTAAGTCAATTAATTTAAAAACACAAGCATTATTTTAGTCGGTTCCCTTTACGCCAAACGCAGGGAAGATTCATACAAGAAAAAAACAAAGAGACAGTGCATAGCAAGTGAAGTTCAGGCTAAAATGATTAACAGGAAAATCCAACTATAAGTTGCAAATAACAACTAAAAATCAAAGATTCTAACAACTAAAAATCAAAGATCATCTTCTCTATTATACATCGACCGTTGCCGCATATGTCTTGCCCCTTCCTCCTCAGGGAGATCTGCTCCACTATCAACTATAAAGTCTGGAAACACAAGATTCTCAATCAGTAAACACAGAGATTCATGTGTTTGTTTCATGGCAAGTCCCACAGCCCAAGTTGTATTTTACAATCCATCTTTAAAATTCTACTAAGATACAAGAATCATGAAAGAAGAGCTTCTAAGTAGTCACTGAGATTCATGTTTTGTTTGATGCCAGCCACCAGAGCCCAAGTTGCACTTCACAATCTATCTAAAATTCTACTAAGAATTCCAGAATTATGATTGAATAGCTTCTAAATAATCGGCAATTATCAGTAGATTATAAGGCAATAAGATCATAAACAAACCGTCCCAAATTCATAAACCCCTATCGCCCCAATGTGACAAATTTAACAGAAATATTTGCAGCTAAAATTACCCAGAAATCAATTAAGTAAAACCTAATATGTGTCACGAATCAAAGCACTTGATTCGTTAATAGTGTGCGAACCAACAAAACCCTAAATCGCAAAAAGAAAAGAAGCGGCAGAATACTAACCATCTTCGCCCTCCTCCTCTTCTTCCTCCTCGTCACTGTCAACTATAGTTTCATCGTCAATCAAAGCAGAGACCCGACCCCTTTTCGACGAGCGCCGCTTGGAAGCACCACCATGATACTCCTCCTCCTCGTACTCCTCATCTTCCTCCTCATCGTCTTCCTCAGCGACGTCGTCAATAAACTCGGATCTCCTCCTCTTTCCGCTTGGGGTGGCTCGCCGGTGGTCGGGGTGAGGGAGAGAGAGCGTGAGGAGGGAGTTCGGGGGAGAGATGGACGCAAAGGAGGGTTAGGGCTGAGAGGTATCGGGGCTGGGAGAAAAGAAAGAGAGGAGAGAGAGAAAGAAAAGAAAAGAGGGAGAGAGAAAGAAAAGCAAAGAGAAAAAAATAATTGTTGAGGCGGGCTTTAAGAGGCCCGCCTCAACAAGATTTAATTGAGGCGGGCTATTTCGCCCGCCTTAATTAGGTATCAGTAGAGGCGGGCCTAACATTGGCCCGCCTCTAATACTTTAGCGGGAATATTTTTTTCAGAAACGTTTTTAGGCGTATAATAAATTGCCCGCCTCAAAAGATATTTTTGAGGCGTATAAAATAATTATCCGCCTCAAAAACCTGAAAAACTAATTGCGTAGGTCGTTGTTGAGGCGTTTTGATATATGTACGCCTCTAAAAGGGAGTCTCAAAAAGTATTTTTTCCACTAGTGAATTGAGGATTTTTCCCATATTAAATTCTTGTGTAGATCATTGTTCTTGATTGCGTTGCAGGATTGTTGTAGCTCCTAGCTTACCTGAATTTGCGCTTCTGGACCCAACAAGTGGTAGCAGAGCTTTTGGTTGTGTTGAGATTCTGAATATTGGGAATGGAGATAAGAATGAAAATTTATGATTTTACGGGTATAATGATCGATTTGATAGCTTCGAATTATTAGATTTGGAAGTCACGGATGAAATATTTATTGTAATGTAGAGACTTAAATGATCTGGTTGAGTTGACTAAAAAAAGTCGAATGAGACATCAAAGAGTGATTGGAAGAAACTAGCATAGAAAGGCTATTGAAACCATCAGACAGTATGTTTATCAGCATACTAGCAATGAGACAAATGCACAAGTGTTACAAAAAAAAAAGATATGCGATCAACATGCTTGAGTGAGATGGGGTTGCGAGTTCAGGCAAAGAAGTCTCTCAATTCTTATATCGGTTTGACCCTGAACACTTGTGATGATTGATGTCTGTGAAGTAGACAAGATACATCGAGTCTTCAATGGCATCATAAGAGGATGACATAAGTGTGAAGTTATCTTCATAGTATGGTGTTGTTGAGATAATACATCAGGTGTTGAAATTGATGAAAGATCTGAGCACGGGGAGCCAGCACGAATTGAAGAATTTGTCGGGAGGTCAGAAAGAGAGGAGTATGAATCCCCAGGATATCCTACCTCAGTGCAACAAAGAGTTACTATAACATATGATGCTTTGGAAGCGCTATCCCATGCCAACACGAGAACTTCTCATGAGATCATCCATCCTTGTACTACTTTCGCCCTAGCACGCTTAACTTCAGAGTCCTTTGTGCTCACTTGAATCCTGAAAAAGAAGAACTTTTCTTGACATGAGTAGCACTTTAATCCTTATAAACCAAGTTTGTGGTGTGAAGATCACACTCACTTAAACCCTTTATGACCTCGTCAAGTCCCAAAGACTACCCTTTCGATTGAGTGACCATCCTCCAAGCCGAACATACTTGTATCCCGGAGTCGGCTTTGATACCATTTCTAAAACATGAGGCCTTAGAAACTTTATTCTATGCCAACACGAGAACTTTTAAAGAGGTCACCCATTATTGTACTATTCTCGCCCTAGCACACTTAATTTCAGAGTTCCTTGTCCTCACTTGAACTCTGTGAAGGAAGAACTCTTATTGACATAGGTAGCACATTAATCCTTATAAACCAAGTATGAGGTGATACAATTATGAAGGAGGGCGAGCTAGAGGGTGTTGGTGATGATATTTGGTGAGCATCGGTTCTACGCAACGATGGTGGGACATGAATTAGATACATGTGAAAAGGACGAGGACCTTTTCCCCTTAGGCTAGAGGGGGAGATTGTTTGGCCTTTTGGGCCCAAGATGGATTCCGCCCAAGTGTTGCTTTGCTATGATTTCGCAATCTAACAAAAAGGAGATGTGGGCTTCTCATTTGCCACCATCACAAAGAGTTGAAGCTTTTTGCTTCTTGGAGTGGTCAGCAACCAAGGAGAAAAAGAGAGAAGAATAGAGCTTGGAGTAGAGAGATTAAGGTGGAGAAGAAGCATGTCTATACTTCTTTAAACTTGGAGATCGTCTAGGTTCCGGATTGTTCGCTACCAAAGAGTTTTTTGGTAAGTTCATCTATCTTGGAATCCTCACGAGCACGTACGTGATTTAGCTAGTTGAGAGGAATCTTTCTAAATCAGGTTTTATTTAGAGGGGTGTTTGATATCTCCATGATTGTCTATGGTGTGTGAGACGTGTGTATTGCCAAACTTGTATCGATTTGTTGATTAGAACATTGATTAGGTTGGTTGGCCATTTTGGGTTTTTTCCCCTCTCGTGATTTAGGGTTTTTCCCTATGTTGAGTATTGTGCTTCATTACGTTGCTTTATTTTTTTTTTGTTTGGTTGTCCTAGAATTCTGTGTGTGTCACTATTTGGGGGTCATTTGATTGTCGGAGGGATTATTATAACTCCAAGCTAACCTAAATTTGCACTTACCCAACAATACCTACAAATGTATAGCTTGATATAGGTTTTAGTTTTAGAACATTTTTATATTATTAAGGTTATTAATATAATTGTTTCAAAAGTTGTCATCCTTAGTTCTCAAAAGTTTTTATAAAAGTTAATTTTAGTTGTAAAAAATACTGGAAACTAGAATTTTGAAGCATTACCCTTTAAAAAAAACGTTTTTACTATATTAACATATTAAGAGTATATTACTACCAAATTGAGAATGAATATGGAAAAGAAAGTCTAATACCTAAAAAATATAGGTTATAATCTTTTTTTATCTAAACGTAAGGTATGAGTTAACTTTTATTAAAAATAATTAAATACATGACCAATTCTTTTTCTCCTCGTGTTGTAGGTTTTTCGTGTGCCCTTTGTGTTATGTAGAAAAGTTATCAATTGACAAACGAACTACTTGAAATGGATAACACCAATCCTAGGTTGATTAGCATAAATTACATCAACATGTCCACAAATAATAAGCTCATGATATTTCTCGCTTATGTTCCCCAGAATGAATCAACAAAAAACACTTTTCGGGATGAAATGATCTCGTTTATCAAGGACTGCCATCTCCCATGTATCTTTATGGGAGACTTAAATGAAGTCCAAGATCCATCGGAAAAGAGTGGTAGACTTCAATCCGACATAAACCAATATAGCAGATTACTTCACTTGAAAAGTGAGTGTAAACTAATGAATATTTCTTCTTAGGGTAATGAATTTACTTGGAGGAAGAATAAAACAGAAATAGATAATCTGTATGAAAAATTGGATCAAACTTTAGTTTAGTACTAGATTTTACAATGATATCCCGAACTAATAACAAGAAATTACGTTCACTACCTCATATCATTGTCAAATTTCTATTGAACTAATAACTTCAACACCCTTCAAAACCCAACCTTTTAAATTTAAAAAGGTCTGGATGACATGAAAAGACATTTGAAGCGTTGTCAAACAAGCATGCATGGAGAACAAGATACCATGGATCCAAAATGTATGACCTTGTAAAGAAAACAAAACTACTCAAAAGACATGCACAAGAATGGAATATACCTTTGGAAAAATATGTTCACACAACTACACAAAATTGAGGAAGATCTAATATCAATTCAGAATATCATTTGTAATTTTGTAAATAGAGAATTAGCAAAAAAACAAACAAGACTCACTGCCAAGAAAGAACCACTACTAAATTTCCAAATAATATTCTGGAACCAACATATCCAATTCATTGACACAAGCGCAAGTTATTTTCATAAAATAGCAACGAGCAAGAGAAATAGGAAAATAATAAAAGAAATTTGAACACAAGAGGGAACCACCATAATTAAGGAACAAAACATTAGGAATGAAATTCGATATGATTTTATAAAAGGATTTAAAAAGTAACCCAATAAATGAAAGCATCCTACGAAAACATCTTAACCTAATACAGACATAAATATCACACGAAAATAATATGAAGCTAACTAAACAAGTAACCAACAATTAAATTAGAAATGCGACATTTGCTATTGTTCAAGACAAATGTCTTGGATAAGATGGAAGTACGACTGAATTCTACCAACAGTATTAGGATATTGTAGGCCCATTGGTAATACAAGAAGTGAAAAGTTTTGTCATCTTCGGAAAAATTCTGAAATAGATTAACCACACATTCAGCACTCTTATACCAAAATATGACCAACAGTATTAGGATATTGTAGGCACATTGGTAATACAAGAACTGAAAAGTTTTGTCATCTTCGGAAAAATTCTGAAACAGATTAACCACACATTCATCACTCTTATACCAAAATATGACAACCCAAACTCGACAAATCATTACCGACTGATTAGTCTATGCTCGACAATATATAAAATCATATTTAAGATCCTAACATAACGAATCAAGAGAACAATGGAAAAGTTCATTCACCCACTATAGGGTGCATTTGTTGCAAATAGAGCAATGCAAGACAATATCCTCATTGCGCATGAAATATTCCACTCGTTTAAATCTAGAAAAGGCGTTGAAGTCACATTGCGATTAAAGTGGCATATGACCGAATTGAGTCGAATTTTATCCTTGACATTCTTCAAAAAATTGGATTCAACACAACATTTATAAACTGGATTAATGAATGCATCTCAACAGTGTCATTATCTGTCATAGTAAGCAATGGACCAATAGAAATTTCCAGGCCCAAAAGAGGATTGTGCAAAGGTGACCCACTCTCCCTGTTTATTTTTATATTGGGAGTGGATATCCTTGTTAGTAGACTACAATAAGCCTTTAGGTTTTCAGATCACCCGCAATGGGACAAGAATCATATTTCTAGCCTTTGCAGATAACATTATAATATTATCAAAAACAACTAGGGGTGGAAATGGGTCGAGTGATGGATGGGTGGAGCCATTTTATCACTCGACCCGTGAAGTTAAATCATCCACCCAACCCACCGTCACCCGCGAAACTTTTAACCCGCATCCGTCCATCCATCACGCACGATTGATTCGGGTGGGTTGGGTGGGTCGGGTCATCCGCATAACTTATTTATCAATATTTAATAATTATTTAAATATAATAAAATACATGATCAAGTGCAAAAAATAATTAGTTTTCTTCAATATATGAAAATAGTGTTCTAAATATAGGATTTGATGGATGTTAATAGAATATTCTTAAAATATTCAACTATTAAACAAAAAAAATTAAAGTCATACATTTTATTAAAAAATAGAACTAGAACTACAATTGTCGATGAGTGAACGGATGGGTGGGTGAAGTGTGGGTGAATCGGGTGATGAGAGAGATTTACATCACCAAAAACCCACCCATCACCCGTTTCACCCGACCCACCAACCATCCATCATTTGGTTTACTTCAAGTGATCATCCACATATTCGGGTCGGGTTTTTCGGGTGGGTCGGTCACCCACGGGTAATTTCTCGCCCTGAAAACAAACCGCCATAATTCTATTAAAATAAAATAAATTATTTACTAATATTGACAAATCTCTGGACAAAAAGTAAATTTCCATAAATCAACTTTCTAGGTTACAAAAAAAGTATCACACATACAAAAACAACAGATCTAAGGAATTCTTACAATAATAAACATTACAACTATAGAGAAATACATTGGATATCCAATTATCAATGTCAAATTGAATTCCATCACCTTTGAGGATGTTATAACAAAATCAAAGACACGAGTGACCGAATGAAAATCTAACTCTCTATCACAAGCATGTAGAACGACATTAATCAAATCAAACCTGGTTGTTAGGCCAAATTTTCTAATATAAAGCTTTATGCTACCAACCAACACTCATCATGAATTAGACAAAATTAACATATTATTCTTCTGGAACAAAGACCCATCCTACAAACCTCTGATAGGTTGGAATAAAATTTGCAAACCAACCAATCTCGGCGGACTAGGCCGAATAAAATCTAGGGACATGAATTGTGCTCTGTAATATAAACTAATATGGAAAAATCATTGCGAAACCAAACAATTAATGTGTTAAAATAGTTTCTAAAAACATACCTAAAGCAACAACATACTTTAAATTATGACAAAAAGGCAATCACTCTTGGAAATGGTCGAAGATGATGAACATCTGATAAGACTTTTAAAGGGACTAATTTGACAAGTTGGTGATGAAAAAATGATTAAGTTTTGGACACATAAATGGGTCCTCAAAGAACCAGTATGCGGTATTATGAATATTGCATCTGGAAACAATCCCAACACTAGGGTGGAAGAGTTTTTTGATATTAGTAAGAAATGGAACAAAACAAAACTTGAGCAAATACTCCCACCTAATATAGTATCTCTAATCGCAAGCACTCTTATTCCTATTAGTCAAATCACTGACCGTATGCATTTAGAACCCAATAAGAATTGTGGTTCTCTACGAACTCTGTAATGGAACTCATTGCCATAAATAAACGATATAATACGTATATATAACTACTCTTTGATTTGATACTTATCCCAAGTTTAAAAAAAAATTGGAAAACAATAAAAATGATATACCGACCAAAACACGAATGCATGAGAAATGGATTGCGGTTCCTCCGGGATGCATTTCATGTACCCACTAAACTAAGGACATAAACCATATCTTATTACACTACACCCATACAATATAGACAATCACTAAAAAAAAAGCTTAAATCGGAAGGTATATCCGTATAATCAATTTCACAAATAGAGGAATTTAAGACATTATTCAAGAGATAAAAAATAAACTAACTTAAATCCATTCTCAGAATTGGCAATTATATGGTGGAGCATATGGTACTAGAGGAACCAAAACCTTTTCTAACAGCAGCCTGGAACCAGAGATTATAACAGACTTGATGAAGTACACACAAAATCAAATTTTCAGCTGGAACGAAACAAAAGTGTGGAATACATTGACATCCATATATATAATAAGATTATTAAGATTAATCTTAATGGATCCACAAAATCAAATGGGCATTTTTCATTTGAATTCATATTTAGAAATGACAAAGGAGAACTAATACTAATCAATGTTGATAGTGTGGTAAATCCACAACGCTAATAACATAGGCTATTGCTTTTTGTGTTGGTTTTCTGATTAGTTATGTTGTATCCTCCTTGACTTGTTTTTTTATATCGATTTGCCCAACTGTAAATTTTATTATCCTCTCAAATTATCAGATATATTTGATATTTCAAATTATTACCTTTAAAAAAGCAATACATTGACATCCATATATATTATATTAAATGATAATCTCATGACTTGTATGATACGACTGTAAATAATCAAATTTCATATTATACTAGGTTTTACCTTCCCGTGCTTCTTAACGTGTTGTATTTCTTAAAGTAGCGACTTTTTTTTCCGGTTAATTGTCAATGTTTAGTAGCTTAAGATAGATTAGATGTTGTTTTAGTTGGAGTTAAAGAGACATTAAGTGCCACGAAATTCTATAAAATTTATGTGTCAAGTCATTTTTGTGTTGCGGCCGTAAATATTATAATGAGATGAATCAAAATAATCCTAGAAAGTATTAGCATGCAAAATAATTGGGCACAAACATGGCGCTACAACACAAGATCTAGGGAGTGACATTAAAAAGGTGGGTATGGTTTCATTGAATCACTCTGATACGTTATACTTTGTAGTGCGTAACTAGGAGCTGTTACTAGGTTATTAGGCATCTGTATGGGTTTAGGAGATAATTTAGAATTATGGAGTAGTAGAGTAGAAGTGGAGAAATGTTGGCATTAGTGAAGTGTTGGAGTTGAGGAGATATGATGGCCGTAACTGCGGTGAAGGATTGCTACAAGCCGCGGCATAGAAAGAGTTCGTCAGGAAGCGGAGAAGGCAAAACCGAGGGCGCGGTTTGGAGTGTCGCGGTCGCGGCCAATGAAGGATTTGCTGGAGTGCCACAAAGAGTAAGCCGCGGGCGCGGCGGAGGAAACCGCGATCGCGGCCTTCGCCGCATATTATCTTGTTACTTTATTTTCTTTATTTTATATTTTTATATTTCGTTTATTCTTTTTAGCAGATTTCGTTTTAGGTTATAAAAGACTAAGTTCTCTTTAGGTTTGATTAATTTTTATTGTTCATTCTACCATATTTCAGAACGGCAGTCAGTTTTCTAGATTAAAGGTTTTTGCTATTTCTCTATGAAGAACTAAGTTTCCTTTGCTTAGTCAGACGATTGAAGCCTTCGTTTGTTTTGGTTGTGAGATTATAACTCTTGTTCTATTCCTTTGAATGTTATTAATTCTCTTGTGCTTAATCCCTTTGAGTTTAACTGATTATACTAGCCTAATCAACTAGTGGTTGAGCACGGGCCAGGAACCGACCCGAACCGAACCCGAAAAACCCGAAACCCGAACCCTCCAAAAATTGGGACCGAAACCCGAACCGAAATATACGGGTTCGGTTCGGTTCGGTTCGGTTTGGGCCTTGATCGGTTCGGTTCGGTCTGGGCTGAAACCCGAACTGGCCCGATTTTCTATTTTGTCGTATTTTATGTTTAAACCTGTAAATTTTCTGTTTAAAGTCCAATAAATATAATATAATACCAAAATAATATAGATTAATAGCTAGCTTAACTACTGAAGTCTGAAGTTATCAAGATCGACTTTATCAAGTTCGACTTACAAAATAAAGAACTTCAAAACACAATATTCATGTTTAAAACTTTAACTAATGAAGTCTAAAGTCTGAAGTTATCATTAGTCCATAATCCATTGCCAAAATGCCAAAAAATTCACTTCTTTTCCTTCAAGTCTCCAAGACTCCAACTGCAATGAAGTTAACAAATAACAATAGTTATTAATCAATTAAACAATAGTTTTAGAATAAAAATGAATCAATTAATTCAAAAGACAAGTTAACAAGTTAAAGTAACTAAGAAAGAACCTCTGAATCTGATTTGCCCAAAATGTTGAAGATCTTACTTTGATGTCCTAGTTAAGAACTTGATGCCATGTTTCTTTCAACATCTAACAAACGTATAAAAGATAATCAAACCAACCATTCATCAATCAGCAATCATGAAAATAAAACAATGCAAATCAACAATAATAAAACATTACAATAGCCAGTAAGTCAGCAATTTCCAGCCACATGAACAATGAATATGAATATACGATACTTACATTTGATGAGAGTCTATCCATTTTTATTTGTTTAACAATCTTTGAATCTCATAAGACTGCTGCACAGCCTGCACTAAAAAGGCATAATTACATGTTTGTTGTAAGTTCCGATTAAATAATAATATGCTTGACAACGTGATTACACTTGGTATTATTTAAAAATAAAATTATAGAATACAATGAGACACTATACTACAAGAAAAGCACAATCCTCAAACACAGTTGAAGAAATGCATCTTTTATCAGTCAGTTCTTTTATGCATTGTTTGAGTTTGTGTATTTTTCCCCCTCAAATTAGTAGAAAAAAGCTTGATTCTTTTCAGATATTACTATACCAAATAAACATCTCTTTTTCAAATTGAATGCTACATCACAATTAACTTTCACACATGAATTACACAAACTCCACCATCAAAAAAAACAACTCTACAGCAATTTCAGTATCAGATAAGAAAGCTAAGGTTACCTACTCTTCTGGCAAGCCTATCAAACTCAGAAAAACAAATACATAAACTGAAAACAAATGCAAAGGATATACAAAATGAATAGACATCAAAAAATTGGATGGTAGCAAAAAACAATTAAATAGCTAAGCGGCTAAGCTACTAACTACTAAGCAGTAAGTTCCGATTTCCGAAGCAAAAACAATTACCTGTTGCTGCGTTTTAACTATGCACAGTGCACCGGCGAGAGCCGGGAGGCAGAGCGAGAAGAAGGCGGGAGGCGAAGGGAACGAGCGGTGGAAGGGAAGAAAGGAGGCAGACTGGCGGAGCAAGAAAGGAGGTGGACTGGCGGAGCAAGAAGCGACTTGTCGGGGACTCGAGGGCAGAGGAGTAGAGGACTTCGGGTTTTGTCGGAGGGGGCTGAGGAGACTAGGAGAGGAGATGACTGCTGACGAGGAAGGGAAGCTGGGAAGAAATGAAGAATTGGGCTAAGGGCCCAAGCAATGTACAAGCCCAATTGCCCAAAATCATAACAGGAAATCGGTTTTAAATAGCCATTCGGGTTAGCCCGAAAAACCTGAACCGAACCCGAATCCGACCCGAAACCCGAAACCATGAAATATTCAGACCGAAACCCAAACTGAAAAATTCGCATTCGGGTTCGGTTCGGGTTTTTTGGGTCGGTTCGGTTCGGTCTTTCGGTTTTGACAGCCCGTGCTCAGACCTAGTTATTAGTATTATTCTTATGCTAGAGTTAGACTGTTTCTGGTTAAAATACCTAATTCAGAGTAGCAACTACGATATTCTAGAACTGGTTGTGATAGTTTATTGTAGAAGAGAATTGATTGCATGCTAAGTAAAACTGGTTGTTTTATGTGCATGTATCTGCTGAATTCTTGCACTTACTGTTGTTGTTGAATTGAATCTGGATAGTTTCATGGTTGTTTGATAGTTAGTATTTTCAGGGTCTGGTTGTCATGTTAATAACTTAAGAAAAGGAATAGGAACATTCACTGGTCTAAAGAACTAGAGATAATCAAGGATCAACCAATCAAACTGAAGTGTGGATGTCCGTCTGGCTGAGTACTTTCATCAATATATGTTTACATCATCATTAATTCTGCTAGTTTATTTCATAGTTTAGAACAAACCAATCAAACCCCCCTTTGTTACTGCTGATAAACAATTTCTGCAAACAGGATAGATAACTTGATTTTCTGTGGGTTCGACCCTTACTTGCCAGACTACGTTAGTTGGGTTTTTAAGGTTTCTTTGTTAGGTACACACGACTAATTGCCTACCAAATTTGGCACCGCTGCCGGGGAATCTAAGTTTTATTCTTTTCGTGTTTGTGTGTGATTGTTTTCCAACTGTTGTGTGGACCTGTCTTATGGTCCAGGCTCGTTCTACTAATTCTCCAATCTTAGATCTTGATACAGAAATTGAGCAAACACTTTCCAGGAACCGTAGAACCGTTCGTGAGCAACTCGAGATGGCTGAACATCAGACTTTGAGGCAGTTAACTGCACCGAATCTAGAGCAGCAACCGCTTGCTGTGCAATTTCCTGAGTTGGCTGATGGTGTCAATTTTGAGTTGAAGTCTGGATTGATTCACTTGCTACCCCACTTCCATGGGATGAATGGCGAAGACCCCAACAAGCACTTATCTAAGTTTCACGTTGTCTGCACCAGTATGAAGCCAGGGGGCGTGACAGAGGTCCAAATCAAGCTGAGGGCCTTTCCTTTCTCTCTGAAGGATTCGGCCAATGACTGGTTCTACTATCTAGCTCCAGGAAGCATTGATACATGGGCAAATATGAAGAGAGCCTTTATGGAGAAGTACTTTCCTGCAACAAAGCTCAATAGCCTAAAAAAGAATATCAGCAACATTGAACAACATGCTACTGAGACTTTGTATGAGTACTATGAGAGATTCAAGAGGTTAATATCAAGTTGTCCATACCTATGGTTATTCTGACCAAGACCTCGTTCTATATCTGTATGGCGGACTTCTTGACGATGAGCGTAGAATGGTGAACGCAACCTGTGGCGGTAACATTTTGAATAAAACTACAGCTGCAGCATTTGAGATGTTTTCTGAGCTATCTGAAGGCTCAAGGCAGTTTAGCAAGAGAGCAAGCTCCCACGCAACAAAGGCCATAGACTCGCATCCATCATCTTCACTGCAATATGATGTGAACGAGTTGAAGGAGATGATGAAACGTTTTATGCTGAAAGGAAATCCACAACAAGTCAAGGCCTGTGGCATCTGTTATGACAAGATGCACCCTACTGATGCATGTCCGCAACTGCAAGAGCATGCAGCTGAAGTGAATGCTATGGTAGGTTTCGGACCGCCTAGACCAAGATATGACCCATACTCCAACACCTACCATCCTGGGTGGAGAGATCACCCCAATTTGAGATATGGGAACCAGCAGAACTAGCAGTTCAATCAGCGGCAGCAACAATTTCAGCAACCTGGAGGTCAACAACAACAACCATTCAGACCACCATATGACCCTAGACCTCAGGGGCAGAGTTCGAGCTCAACTATGTCTACAAAAGACATGATCAAGGCCCTTGTGCAGAATATGACCACCAAGCAGAGCAATCTGGTTCAATTTCAGCATGAGACCAAGTCAAGCATTCAGAACTTGGAGAATCAAGTTGGGCAGATCTCTCAGGCAGTAAGCAAACTGGAGGTTAGCGAGGTGAGTAAGTTGCCATCTCAGACGGAGGTGAACCCACGACAGAATGTGAGTGCCATTATGCTGAGGAGTGGGAAGGAGTTGGATGACAGAAGAAAAGTTCCCTTAGCTAAAAAGGATGAACCAGCTACAGAAGAAGAAACCACGGGCGCGGAAAAGAAACCGCGGGCGCGGAAAAGGAACCGCGGGCGCGGAAAAGGAACCGCGGGCGCGGAAAAGGAACCGAGGGCGCGGCCATTGAACGCGGACGCAGAAGGCGATATCCAGGCAAAGCCGCGGGCGCGGCCAGAAAACCGCAGTCGCGGCCTTGCCTCAGAAGCTGGAGATTCGTATGTTCGACCGGATTTTCCCCAACTCAGTTCGTATAAGCCAGCTCCTCCATTCCCTGAAGCACAGAAAGACACAAGAAAGTTGGAGAATGACAAGGAGATTTTCGAAACCTTTAGTAACTGTGAGGTAAACATTCCCTTGCTAAAACTGATTAAAAGTATTGTAACACCCCCAAATCATAACCCATTTGGAAAGGTATTACCGCCAGTGACCTCAGTGTTCCTTACCGAGATCACCCAAGGCTTTACCGTTTAAATACAATCATGAGATACAAAGGATACAAAAGCATAGTTTTATTCATATTAAAACATGAGTTCCGGGATTACATTCCAATCCCGAATAGGACAAACACAGAGTTTAAACAAAGTACAGCGGAAGTCTTTTAAATATATTACAAACAAGGATCTTGACCACAATGGTCATCTCCCAAGGATCTCAACCTGATTAAAAGAAATTATTAAAAACATCGAAAAACCACCGTCGACTCCATAGTCCTTCTAGTCTTCTCATCTACACTCTATCTGATGTGCCGAATCGAACGGATGACACCAGCCCACATGCGGAGAACAATGTTCATGGGTTAGTCTAATGAAAGACTATGCAAGGGTACAAAGCAGAAGGTTCGGAGTAGTTGTATTAGGTTAGACTCATCGTTTCTCGAATAATAACCGATAACGATAATCAACCTTCATACTTCTACTGAAAACAACAAGAGGTATGCACAATAGAAGATTCTGGAAGACTGAATCTTCACAGAAATCGACTCGAAAGAAGACTCCAAAGAAATTGAGTCTTAAGGAAATATGACAAATCTGGAACGTTTAAAGGATCATACACAAGATTTAAAAACTGACTAGATGTTTCGTTTCACGACCAACCTCACCGCGTATAGCGAATCCAGATTGGAAAGAGAACGTACTCTGATCAAAGTCAAGACGAGCTTTCCTAGCTGCACTATTTACTTAGCTACACTACTCGCCAAAGGTATATTAATCTTGTGCACTCGGGCACTTTATCTTATTTAATTATAAAACACACGCCACTGAAATACATTAATATTATTAAGAGCGGCTACAATGCTTTAAATCTCAGGGTGACCTTTAAGTCGACCCAAACTAAAACAACACATAAACACACACACACACGAGGCTTAATATTATTCCGAGAACAACGGAAGTTATTATTACACAGGGTGACCTTACGTTCACCCAGATTACACTGCCACAGTGCTTACACTTTAATTTACAGGGTGACAGTTACGTCCACCGCAATTGCACTAGCTAGGTGCTTAATACACAGGGTGACAATTATGTTCACCCAATTGCGCTAGCAAGGCGCTTAAACACTTCAGATCCTTAAAGGTGGATAGGAAGCATAGGTCATGACCCTTAAATTATTATTCGGAATTATTCCGAGGAATATTACGTTATAAAGAAACGACTAATCCTTACTTGGATTAGCGTTCCTACAAACACTCGTGCTAACTAAACAGTCTAACACAGCAATTTTTCGCATTAAAGCCATCCAGGAAAACGACTTAAACATAGAGATAATAGAAACGGCTAATCCTTACTTGAATTAGCTTTCCTATTAATCCACATGCTATTCTAGCATTAAGATAAAATTCACAACAATACCATCACGCTAATTATCACATATAATTGCGTTGTTCTAACAGATATACAACCTATTATAATATCATTATTACAGTTCTCCAAAACAGTTTATAAAACCATTTCCAGACAAACACAATAATCATTCCAAATTAATTACTCAGATAACTAACTGATAATTAATGTAAATATGGAACGATGAGCAAGAGCGAACCGCCACTTGCCTTAATCCGCAGATCTGGAACAAAGCTAGAGACAATGGGTTTCCGGGCTCGACACAGGGACAGCTCCAACAGCACAGATTCCTTCGAGTCGACCCATAAAGAAACCCTGAGTCAGATCCGACATAAACTAGTACGAATTTAAGGACAAACGAAAGAAATCGAGAGGAACGACGCTCGAAAGACGACCACCCAGGGCCGAGGCCAAAAGAGGCCACAACCCTCTGGAGGCGGTCGCCGCTGCTCTTGGTAGCGGGTGCCGCTGTTCATCACGGCGGTCGCCACCATCAACACGGCGGGCGCTGCGATGAACCCAGAAAACAGCACGGCGAGAACAAAACTCACCAACGACGATCGGATTGGCCTCCTTTAGCCTTGCTTTGGATTCTAGGCGTCTGAGGGCCTCCAAGGCTTCACAATGGCACTGGAAACAACACCAAACAACACCCCAGTGATTGCTTCGACAATTCCGGCGAGGCACCCAAACTCCGGCGAGAAGAATTTTGAGGATTTAGCTTCTGATTTGTGCTCCAATCCGATCCCCAAGTGCTCCAATTTATAGCCAAAGATCAGGGAACACGATGATGGCTATAGGGGAGACGTGGAGAGGCTAATTCGGCGTCGTCAGACGCTCGCCGGTGACCACAGGCCTACGCCCCCAACAAGCTCACGGCGGGCGCCGCGCCTCCACAGGTCGCCGCTTTGCAAATACAACGGCGGCTGGCTAATGGCGGCGGTCGCCGCACTGTACGGCGGTCGCCGTTTCCTAGCCCTAGTGCCCACCTAGAAGACGAGGGGACGGCTGCCTCGAGCCACGAACGGCGGTCGCCGCTGTACTTACGGCGGGCGCCGCCAGGTCACCTTCCTCCGATTGGCTTTTGGATGACGTTGGCTTAACCCGGGATAAAAATAATCGTACACGAACGAGTATTAACTCCCAAAATACGTCGACTGTATATTATTTCACTTAGAAAAATATTACAGATATTGAGCACATTACAGAATGTCTCAAACTCTCTGAATTAAATCCGACGTACAAAACGGGTGTTCGGGAAAATTCCCCAAATAACCTTATAGAAATACGGGGTATCACATCACCTCCCCCTTAAAAGAAGTTTCGACCCCGAAACTTGCATTAAGCCAATGAGGATCCTGCCTCAATACTAATCTGGATCCAATATCCTTAACCACTTCATCCTTGAAATGGATCACAAGAGATTTTACTCTTACTTCCTTAGGATATCATTCTGAAAATGATTCGCTCGTCTCAATGCTTATAACACAACTCACTTATGAGAGATAGCTCTTAATCTCTCTGATCATAACTCCACAAGTTCATCCTTTATATCTTAAGAAATCTCGGAAGAACTCAGCGTATGGGATACCGCTTACCACTATATTCCTTAGATGTAAACAGACAATTCTCTTTACTGAATCTTTAATGCATCTGGATCATTAACATATCCCGGTCTTCAACTGAAACCTTTCTTCTTAACACAACAACTCTTACAACTTATTCTTCCTCAAAGAGTTGCACCCAACCTTATAGATGACATACTCTATGTATGAAGAAGAATCTTAGGAATGGATTTAGATTTAAACAGCAGTAGAGTCGACCCTGTGATTAATCATATAGGGGACAAATATCTAAGTTGCCCACACTACTCTACCACCATAAGTCCGACAGTCTTTATCCTTACTTGGCATAAGCTGTTCTCGACACTTACGAGGTTTCGTATGAACAACTAATTTGTAACGATAACGCATTCTGAAATTTCCAAAATAAGGAAACACTTCATTATCATTCAAACCTTACATTACTGACAAAAGTTGAACAACCAGATCACGATACCACGGAGATTATCGACACACGTCGCTACTCCTTAATCTTAAAGAAAGACTTAACACAAATACAACTTAATGGATCATGGTTCTTCTTCGCTGGCTTGGCTCATTACAAAGAGTCTTTGCCCTTGGCCTAAAGATTCCATAGGCGCTTTGCCTTTATTACGAGCCATAGACTGCTCAGGAGCAGATACCTCTGGCCTTGGGTTCTGTCCACCGCCAACATTTGACGCCTGATAAGACTGCATTGGTCCCTGACCCTTCAGTCTGCAGTATGCTTTTATGTGGCCTTTTCTCCCACAATTATGACATACTCTCTTGTCCTTTTGGCAATTAAAATTTTTATGCCCAACTTCACCACAGTTGTGGCACTGAATTACTCCGCTGCTCCAACCTGAGCCTCTGGCAGAGTCAGACTGAGTTGTCTCGGTCTTAGCACGACCAGACTTCTCAAACTTGGTAGGTGATGCCGGTCGTTTGAACGAACCAACCTGGCGATCTTGTTGCCCATCCTTTCCCTTAACTTGCTTCTCCCGTTTATGGGCGGATTCTTCAAGTGTGACTTTTGTCTTGTAGGTTGCGTCCACATATTTTTCTAACGTAGAACAACCGTGACGCAACGTTAGAGGCTTGATTTCTGCATTCATCCATCCATGGAAGTATCAGGTCTTTTGTTCTTCGCTTGACACCTCAGGCCCAGCATATTGTAATAAGTGATTGAACTTAGCTGCGAGCTCAGTCACCTTTAACCCATCAGTCTTTGGGTACAGAAATTCCTTATGCTTCTCATCCCTCATAGGACAGGAAAAGAAACGATCAGTCATCTTTGTTTTAAACATGCTCCAATTCAGCTCGGGATGATCTGCCAGACCGGTGCTCTCCCACCATTCGCTAGCCACATCCTTGAGTTGAAGGGAGGCGATGTGCACTTTCTCATCCTCAGTGCAAGTAATGTTCCAGAGCAACCGTTCCATATGCGAGAACCAATATGTCACCCTGACTGGTTCTCCAGTACCGTCGTAGATGTCAAGCCTCATTGAACTCACGGCTTTTAATGCTTGACCGTAAGCTCCTCTGTTCCTGACAACATTGATCTGAGTTATTTGCTCCACTGACTCCTCGACTTCGGGAATAGCCTGAGGAACTGGACCACCTTGTGCTTGTGGTACGACTGGTCGCATAACATCTGTGATTGCTTGCATGACAATTCCTCGAATTGCCTCAACTGCTGCAGCATCAAATATTATCGGTGCGTTGGGCTGATCTTGGTCATTGCCTCTTGGATTATTGTTGAAGACAGACTCATGCTCTCTTGTTGGGTCTGCAGCATTCCTCGCATTTGGTCTGGGGTCATTACTTGGCCCAACACCAGCACGGATAACGTTCCTTGTGTTCACCATCTGTTTACCGATCAAATCCCAAGGATTTTATCACATTAATATCATTCTGATATACTTATTGTAATAAAATCAACTTAGAATAGATCAACTTGGTAATTTCTATTGATGAACTCAAACCGAGTTACTAGATTCTACAATCTTAACTCAAAACGAGGGAACTGGGAATTCAAGCCTTATTGGGTATGGCGAAACCACCTTGGCTTCTCCCGGGTTCCTCTGAAGAGAATGGAATGCACTCATATCTTACGGGGCAACGGGGAAGGAATTAGTCTTTCTAGATATAGAAGCAAGCTTACTATATCAGACTGTATAGAAGACAGGACTATGAACGGTGTTTTTAAATTCTTTTTCACTTTGAAAATTCAGTGTCCTTTGAAAACACTTTTCAATTAAAATGAGTAAATGGTTTTCAAATACCCAACCCGTTTTAAAAACTTTGGCTCTGATATCACAACTGTAACACCCCCAAATCTTAACCCATTTGGAAAGGTATTACCGTCAGTGACCTCAATGTTCCTTACCGAGATCCCCCAAGGCTTTACCGTTTAAATACAATCATGAGATACAAAGGATACAAAAGCATAGTTTTACTCATATTAAAACATGAGTTCCGGGATTACATCTCAATCCCGAATAGGACAAACAGAGAGTTTAAACAAAGTATAGTGGAAGTCTTTTAAATATATTACAAACAAGGATCTTGATCACAATGGTCATCTCCCAAGGATCTCAACCTGATTAAAAGAAATTATTAAAAACATCAAAAAACCACCGTCGACTCCATAGTCCTTCTAGTCTTCTCATCTACACTCTATCTGATGTGCCGAATCGAACGGATGACACCAGCCCCCACATGCGGAGAACAATGTTCGTGGGTTAGTCTAATGAAAGACTATGCAAGGGTACAAAGCAGAAGGTTCGGAATAGTTGTATTAGGTTAGACTCATCGTTTCTCGAATAATAACTGATAACGATAATCAACCTTCATACTTCTACTGCAAACAACAAGAGGTATGCACAAGAGAAGATTCTAGAAGACTGAATCTTCACAGAAATCGACTCGAAAGAAGACTCCAAAGGAATTGAGTCTTAAGGAAATATGACAAATCTGGAACGTTTAAAGGATCACACACAAGATTTAAAAACTGACTAGATGTTTCGGTTCACGACCAACCTCACCGCGTACAGCAAATCCAGATTGGAAAGAGAACGTACTCTGATCAAAGTCAAGACGAGCTTTCCTAGCTGCACTATTTAGTTAGCTGCACTACTCGCCAAAGGTATATTAATCTTGTGCACTCGGGCACTTTATCTTATTTAATTATAAAACACACGCCACTGAAATACATTAATATTATTAAGAGCGGCTACAACGCTTTAAATCTCAGGGTGACCATTACGTCGACCCAAACTAAAACAACACACAAACACACACACACACGAGGCTTAATATTATTCCGAGAACAACGGAAGTTATTATTACACAGGGTGACCTTACGTTCACCCAGATTACACTGCCACAGTGCTTACACTTTAATTTACAGGGTGACAGTTACGTCCACCCCAATTGCACTAGCTAGGTGCTTAATACACAGGGTGACAATTATGTTCACCCAATTGCGCTAGCAAGGTGCTTAAACACTTCAGATCCTTAAAGGTGGATAGGAAGCATAGGTCATGACCCTTAAATTATTATTCGGAATTATTCTGAGGAATATTACGTTATAAAGAAACGACTAATCCTTACTTGAATTAGCGTTCCTACGAACACTCGTGCTAACTAAATAGTCTAACACAACAATTGTTCTCATTAAAGCCATCCAGGCAAACGACTTAAACATAGAGATAATAGAAACGGCTAATCCTTACTTGGATTAGCTTTCCTATTAATCCACATGCTATTCTAGCATTAAGATTAAATTCACAACAATACCATCACGCTAATTATCACATATAATTGCGTTGTTCTAACAGATATACAACCTATTATAATATCATTATTACAGTTCTCCAAAACAGTTTATAAAACCATTTCCAGACAAACACAATAATCATTCCAAATTAATTACTCGGATAACTAACTGATAATTAATGTAAATATGGAACGATGAGCAAGAGTGAACCGCCACTTGCCTTAATCCACAGATCTGGAACAAAGCTAGAGACAACGGGTTTCCGGGCTCGACACAGGGACAGCTCCAACAGCACAGATTCCTTCGGGTCAACCCATAAAGAAACCCTGAGTTAGATCCGACATAAACTAGTACGAATTTAAGGACAAACGAAAGAAATCGAGAGGAACGACGCTCAAAAGACGACCACCCAGGGCCGAGGCCAAAAGAGGCCACAACCCTCTGGCGGCGATCGCCGCTGCTCTTGGCAGCGGGCGCCGCTGTTCATCACGGCGGTCGCCGCCATCAACACGGTGGGCGCTGCGATGAACCCAGAAAACAGCACGGCGAGAACAAAACTCACCAACGACGATCGGATTGGCCTCCTTTAGCCTTGCTTTGGATTCTAGGCGTCTGAGGGCCTCCAAGGCTTCACAATGGCACTGGAAACAACACCAAACAACACCCCGGCGATTTCTTCAACAATTCCGGCGAGGCACCCAAACTGCGACGAGAAGAATTTTGAGGATTGAGCTTCTGATTTGTGCTCCAATCCGATCCCCAAGTGCTCCAATTTATAGCCAAAGATCAGGGAACACGATGATGGCTATAGGGGAGACGTGGAGAGGCTAATTCGGCGTCGTCAGACGCTCGCCGGCGACCACAGGCCTACGCCTCCAGCTAGCTCACAGCGGTCGCTGCCGTACTTACGGCGGGCACCGCCAGGTCACCCTCCTCCGATTGGCTTTTGGATGACGTTGGCTTAACCCGGGATAAAAATAATCATACACAAACGAGTATTAACTCCCAAATTACGTCGACTGTATATTATTTCACTTAGAAAAATATTACAGATATTGAGCACATTACAGAATGTCTCAAACTCTCTGAATTAAATCCGACGTACAAAACGGGTGTTCGGGAAAATTCTCAAAATTCCCAAAATAACCTTACAGAAATACGGGGTATCACAAGTATTCCTCGTTATGCAAAGTTTCTTACAGAATTGTGTACAATTAAGAGGAATCAAAAAGCCAAAAGCAAGAAAAAGGTTAACGTGAGTGAAAATGTGTCTGCTGTGTTGCAAAGGCAAATGCCTAAGAAGTGTGACGTCCCTGGCATGTTTAGTATTCCTTGTACGATAGGTGACACCAAGTTTGAAAAAGCCATGTTAGATTTAGGTGCATCTATTAATGTGTTGCCTTACTCTTTATATGAATCTTTGGGGCTTGGACCATTGCATGCAACTGGAACGGTGATTCAAATAGCTGATTTGTCTAATGTGTATCCGAAAGGAGTAGTAGAGGACGTCCTTGTGAAGGTTGAAAATTTGAATTTTCTTGCTGATTTCTTTGTGATGGATATGGGACATGATAAGCATACAGGCCCTGTTATGTTAGGTAGGCCGTTTCTTAAGACCGCCAATACCAAAATTGATGTGAGTAGTGCTTTACTGACTATGGAATTTGATGGGGAAAGGGTAGAGTATAACATTTATGATGCTAAGAAACACCCTCCTGATGATGATTCTATGTGTTCTATTATTGTGCGTAACTAACATTGATATGCAAGGCACTATGTCGAGCCCACGACATTAACCAAGGCGCTTCTCGGGAGGCAACCCGAGGTATGAATTCTATTTTCCTGTCATTTGTTTTCTTTTTCTTCTGTTATTAGTTTTCCTTGTTGCATTTTTCGACTAACTTGTAGGAAAAGATGCTCTCGCAGGCAAAGCCGCGGTCGCGGTTTGAAAACCGCGGTCGCGGCCTTGCCCTGGACGTGAAGGACGAAGTCGCGGTCGCTGTGTTTTATTTTCCTGTATAAAAAAATAGAAAAAAAAGAAGAAGAATCGGAATATCTCAAGCCGCGGTCGCTGCCTGAAAACCGCGATCGCGGCTCTGCTTTTTCACAAATATAAACCCTTTTTTTCTGTTCGTCTTCCTCCACGTTTTTCCCTAAGAACCGCGACGCCGCCCTTCCCCTACACTTCCACCGCGACCAGATCTGCTCCCCTCCTCGTTGCTTCTCCCCCCTGAAGGCCGCAACCGCTGTGCTTGAACCGCGACTGCGGCTCCTTCATCTGCAGCGAGCCCCTTCGTGTTTGTGGTGAGTTCTTCACTTCCCTCTTGTGTTGATTTCGAGATCTAAGCTTGGAAATGTCGGGTTAAGGTTTGCAAAGGTTGAACAAGAAGCAAATGAAGCGTTTGGATGCACTTTGTCATCATGAAATTGTGCAAACCCGTTTCCTTGATGTGCCCATTTTACATACTTTGGAGTTGTTTGACTGCACAAGGTTGTTGTTTGAGAAGGGTGGTTTGAGAGATTTTGTGCATAAGGGGGCTCCTACTATCCTCTTTATGTGTTGGAATTTTTGGCTACTTTGGAAAGAGACGAGGATAGGATTACATGTCACCTGAATGATGTGGAGCAGTCATTATCTTTTTATGAGCTTAGACAGATTTTTGGGGTGTTCGTTCCCCCAACTGAGGGGTGGACTGCTGTTAGCACCCGACATTATGAATTCTGGCAGGCAGCTACTGGATAGGTTTTCAACCCGAGGAAAGGAGAGTACAATTACGCGATTACGCATCCTTGCCTGAGATTGGCCCACAAGGTGATAGCTATGGCGTTTTTGGGGCATGGCGAGGTCAACAAAGTTTATGCTGTTGATCTGTCAGTGCTCTGGTGCATGACTCCAAAGAGTGAGTCTGTTCCCGACTGGGTTGCTCTGTTTATAGCCAGTTGTTTCCAGGCCTGCGACAAGGGATCCGACAAAATAGCTTTGGCTGGGATGATCACCCTGATTGCTCGTACGTGGAGACCGGAAGCACCAGAGTTTTATACGCAGTTGCCTGGTGCATATGTCTATGATGAGCACTCTCTGAAGAAGGCGGGGTTGTTAGGTTCTACACAGGGATGTTATTTCTGGAAGGCAAGGAAGGGTGGCATCCATCATCTTTCCCTACCTCGTTTCATTCCCTTCAGACCTACGGCTCGGGATTTTTATATGGTTGATGATGAGGATAGAGTTGCTGCTGAGGAGGAGTTTCCCGGGGCGACTACCGATATGATGATGGACATGGGACTCCAAAATGCGGCCGTAGATACAGATATGCGGTATAAGGCGGGCACTTTGAGTGGTCCTGCAGGCCATTCTGGTACGTCTAGTTCTTGGCAGGAGCAGATGCTAGCTGCTATGTCTAGCATGTCTATTCGCCAGGAGAAGATGACTTACCGCTAAGTGGAGATGGACATGACACTTAGAGACATGGCTGCAAACCAGCAGTATATGATGGACGAGTAGTATCGGTTTGCCACTAGCCTGGATCGTATTTCTGCAGACGTGGCTGATGTCAGAAGGACACAGATTCAGCATGTTGGGTGGATTGCAGAGCTAGATGAGGATGTTAGGATGCTCTGAGATCAGCAGTTGGTGGTGTGCACTTACGGCCAACACTGGGACGAGTTTGCTCGTTCTGAGTGGGAGCGATATACGGGACCACCAAACGATGAGTTGGATAGCACTGCCATACGCCAGCCCCGACGTTCGAGATGCGGATCACCCTGGCAGCCCTAGTGGGTATTTTTCTTTCTTCCCTAGATTTTCATTTTCGTCTTTCATTACATTGAGGACAATGCAATATTTAAGCATGGGGGAGGGATTTATACTTGATGTTGGTTGTAAAAAAAATTGAGAATAAACCTGGCTGAGCTGAAATTCCGAAAGGCGGTTCAGGCAAAATTCAGGGGCCCGGACCAGCACTAGGATGGGGTAATAAGAGGTTGAAGAGTGTTGTGAGAATTGGTGAGCCCATCCTTGTAAAATGAAATGAGTGGCTAGGTGAAAATCCGAAAGAACGCCTAGGCAAAATGAGTGAAAAAAAGAGGAGTGATTATTAGGATTCATTCATTCTGGCGTGGCGACATAAGTGGTGGAGTCATAAGGAGGATTCGGGTAGGTCCCTCTGGGAGTTATAAGAAGATAGACTGGAGCTAGGATTAGCAAATATCATTCACATCTGAAGTTCGGGTTCAGCTTGGGGGAAGTACTATGCTTTCCCTTAAGGCTGGTGTGCTGTGTTTCTGTATTGGTGCTATGGAGATTCATGAGTAGGTGCGGTTCTTAGTGGAGAGTTATGCTGTGCTTCCTGAGACCTTGGGTATTTCATTGGAGGAGTAGGTTTCTATTAGCTCACTCGAGGACGAGCAAGGTCTAAAAATGGGGGAATTTGATACGCTCTACTTTGCAGTGCGTAACTAGGAGCTGTTACTAGGTTATTAGGCACCATTTGTATGGGTTTAGGGGATAATTTAGGATTATGGAGTACTAGAGTAGAAGTGGAGAAATGTTGGCATTAGTGAAGTGTTGGAGTTGAGGAGCTGTGACGGCCGCAACCACGGTGAAGGATTGCTACAAGCCGCGGCATAGAAAGAGTTCGTCAGGAAGCGGAGAAGGCAAAACCGCGGGCGCGGTTTGGAGTGACGCGGTCGTGGCCAATGAAGGATTTGCTGGAGTGCCACAAAGAGTAAGCCGCGGGCACAGCGGAGGAAACCGCGATCGCGGCCTTGAAGATCAGAGACCACGTGGGAAGATTTCGCTGCATATTATATTGTTACTTTATTTTCTTTATTTTATATTTTTATATTTCGTTTATTCTTTTTAGCAGATTTCATTTTAGGTTATAAAAGACTAAGTTCTCTTTAGGTTTGATTAATTTTTATTATTCATTCTACCATATTTCGAAACGACAATCAGTTTTCTAGATTAAAGGTTTATGCTATTTTACTATGAAGAACTAAGTTTCCTTTGCTTAGTCAGATGATTGAAGCCTTCGTTTGTTTTGGTTGTGAGATTATAACTCTTGTTCTATTCCTTTGAATGTTATTAATTCTCTTGTGCTTAATCCCTTTAAGTTTTACTGATTATACTAGCCTGATCAACTAGTGGTATTCCTTGTGGCACTACACACTTTGCACCCGGATTAGATACCCTTACCTTTGACCCCGGGGTAATCTTACATGGAATCCCTTGTGCTATTGTGTTGGCTTGGGACCCTAGCTTTGTGGGTCATTTTTGGAAGATTTGGTGGATGAAATTTGGGAAGAGCTTTACCCTTGACACTAGTGGCCACCTCCACCATGCAGCCTTGCTTAGAGCCATCCCTAGGACCCCACCATACCGGTTGGCTAACCTTTCCGTTGCTTGTTGAGTTTGCTTGTCCTAGGACATTGGCGAACATGCCTCCACTGTTTGCATGGATTCCAGCCCGGCGTCACTCCAAACCTCGCCCATACGGCCATGACACCTACCAAGTGATCAAGTGGCTCGTCGATGATGCTTATATGGCAAAGCATCCCGAGGGCTACACGACATCAATGCTATCCCATCTTGTTATGCCCAAGGAGCCGCCTGACGGCTCTCGTATGCTCGTGCTTCTTTGTATTAGTGGCGGTCTCCCTCACTTCACCTTCACCTTTAAGAAGGGGAGACGCGCCACCACACTTTCTCCATATCCCAGACTTCCTACGCACTCGAAGCGAGGATGCTTCGAAGCTAAGAAGGGGAGAGTGATGAGTGTCTCACCTTGGAGGATCCAAGGCCTTGACCACCAAGGCGCCGACGCCTCAATGCCACGACACTCAAGCATCCGATGCTTCGATTCCAAGGCATTCAAGCGCGCGCCCCTATCCAAGCCTTTATGGCTTTTATCCCCTTTCCTTTTTTGTTAATTAATCATGTATTTGTCTTTCTATGTTGGGCGTGTGGACCCATTTGCATATGAGCTCCTAGTCCACCACAACCCTAGACTATTTAAGCCACTCTTGGCTTCCTTTGTTCATTAGTTGAAGAATATAGAAGTGAATACTTCCCTTAGGTTGTGTATATATATCTCCCTAAGGCCTTCCACTTACTTCTATCAACTCAAGCAATCAAATCTCTCCTTCTTTCACGCAATCTCTCAAACAAGTTGAATCAACACATTGGAATCCAAGCCAAGCTAGCCAAGGAACCTCCAAGAGAGGTTCCTTTGGTCATTCTCCTTCCAAGGGAGTTTCGAAGACTTCACCCTTGCTTCCGCCATCAAGACACTTCATGATCTCCTCAAGAACACCATTGAAGACTCCTTTGTTGCCCAAGAAAAGAAGACCAAACTTTCTTAGCCACGATCGAGCAAATCCGTGAAGAAAGGCCTCTTCTTGGAGGTTTGATTCTCATCATTCAGGATCCAGTAAGAGGAAGATGAAAGAAGAAGAAGGTGATATTGCCTCCTCTATGCTGATGGGGAACAAAAAACCAAGGAACTAATCAATTAAGATTTCATGATCAAGTCAAGAATTCGGACTATCCACTACAAGAAAACCCATTTTTTATAACGGCTAAAGTCGTTGCGATACATAGCAAGTCGTTGCGATACATAGCAAGTCGTTGCGATACATAGCAAGTCGTTGCGAATAATATTTTTTGCAACGACAAATGTCGTTGCAAGGTCGTTGCCCGTAACCCCATAGTGAAAGGCTTTTGCAACGACATTTTTTGTTGCAAAAAATAGCCTTTTCACAACGACATGATTTGTTGCAAAATATCTATCGTTGCAAAAAAAGTATCAAATGATAGCATACGTTGGTAACATTTACAACAACTTATGTCGTTGCAATACATTGACAATATTTTGCAACAACCTTTTCCGTTGCAAAAAAAGATAACATTTACAACAACTTATGTCATTGCAATACATTGACAATATTTTGCAACAACATTTTCCGTTGCAAAAAAAAGTTATTAATTGGTAGCATAGTTTGTTTTTTGCAACAAACTATGTCGTTGCAATACATAAACTTAAACTAGTAATATATTTTTTGTTTTGCAACGACTTGTGGGTGTTGTACCAAACAGTTATTTTCCGATGACCTGTTATAACAATTCTTATGACTCATTTCAGTTTATACTACCTGTATCCAAGATCATAACAATAATAACTTCGACTATATAACCTTTAGAAATTTGTTCAAAATACAAAATATATCCATAATTATCAAAAAGATGTCTAACATCCAAATTATCATCTCCCAACATGCATCAAATATCATACGATAAGTATCCAAAATCATTTCATAATAATCCCTTCGACAATATCCAAAAAAGGTCAACCTTCAAAGCTTCGACATCCAAAAGCCTTTGTTGTTCCATCTGGTGCTTTCCTTTGGTATAACCGCGTAAAGCAGTCCCTTTTCCATGAACATACCCAGACCTTGGCTCCAGAACTTGTGTCAATATTTCCTATTGTGTCATTGAATCACCAGCTGATCGATGAGGACCCAGAACATTATAAAGAATTAACAAGTATAAAGTATTCAGCTGATCGATGAGGACCCAAAACATTATAAAGTATAAACAATTACAAAGCAAGACTACTATTAGCACCAACGGAAGATATTTCTAATAGGTTAACAATAACTTATGTCCTGGAGTTAAGCTATTACTATCAGCAAACACCCCAGGAAACACAAAGGACTTGAACTCTAAAGCCTAATACTATCAATAACTAATGTCCTGGAGTTAATCTAATCATATCAGTAACTAATGTCCACTCTAAAGTCTAAAGTAATTACAATAGTCACTAGGAAGAAGAGATTGTCGGAAGCAAAATGTAAGAACTAGGAAATAAACTTTTTTAGCTAAAAAGTGTTTATAAATAATAAAATTCAGACAACATTACATCTTTTACTATAACATTTCACTGTGAAATACGATTAAAGAACCTATACACTACAACAATCAAGAGCAGTCCATAAAAATATATAAGCTGAATCCAGAGTTTTGATAATTTTCCTCACTAAGTGTCCAAAAACATGAAGGCATATTAAACAACTAATTCATCAAATGTCCCTTGTGGGTTGTGTTGTATATATAAGTCAATTTATTACAAGACAAAGGATTCATCGAAAGAAAAAGTACACTTGATTGTGGATTTATTCGGTGCTTAACAAATTTGTTGTTGAAGCTTTGGTATGGGTGAAAAATTCTCGCGCTTGGCACAAACATATCCAGTCATGATTTGACTTTGAACCTTTGAAGTTATATATAGCTCTGATTTAACAAGGGAATGGAAGTTCCACAAACTACACTTAATACCTAAACAAAGCATTCATCTAAACCTAATTAGAAACCTAGTAAAGAGAAAGAAAGATTGAATAGATTACCTACTGCGAAGTGCGAATTGGCTCGATTGGAACAAAGCATTCTATTAATGTCTGCATTTCTGGCCTCTTTTTGCCCGGTAACTTCCTCAATGAGAAGTCATTTCCTCTCAGTAACAGAACTTCTGATGGCGCAAGAGGTAGCACGATACGAGAAAACTTGTTAAGCGACAACTCGATTATATCTCTAGGGAGCAGGTTACGCTTCACCGCCACAGCTGTACCGACCATCTTGCGGATCTGTTCAAGAGTAATGATCAAGTAATTTTGTTAATAACCCAATATTAGATAGTTCTGAAATGGAATGAGATAGTATATCCCACTCTGATGGGTGATGACTGATGACCCATTAAAAAGTCATAAATTATATGCTAGATATGGAAAAAGATAAATTGAATACTTTACTGAACATAAATAATGGTAACTTACTTGGTGCAGCATGAAGGACTTGCCAGATATAGAAATCTCAACAAAACCCAGCCCAAGTGACATATCTAGCTTCCCACAAGAGCGACAATATATTCTTCACCAATGCGCAACACTTAAGTCATGAAAATGATAATACAACTAACACAAATACAGCAGGCTGTGGACTAAGGCAAAGCTATTCTGTCCAGCAAACAAGCAGGGAAACAATATAGGTTTTAGTTGGCTGATTTTAGTGCCCTCTCTTTTGGTTTTGGCTTCTAGAGAATATACACATACATGAGTACTATTTCTGTAAATGAATATTTTTTTCAAACCTAAGGGTCACCACAGACACCACACTCAACTAAAAGGGGCATGTTGTGTTAACTTCTTTAACCTTAGGCTTAGGGTAATCACAGACATCACCGTTGAATAGAGTTCATTGCTAATTACTTCAAACCTGCTATTTGCTGTAAAGAAGATAGGGCAATACCAAAACTGAAGAATGGACCTTAGTATCCAGGATACATGAGTTACTATAAACATTAAAGTTGAAGCGATTGGCCAGGTCTCAAATAAGAAACAAAGGTTGACCAGTATAGGATCTTTCTTTTCCTAACCTACACAAACGAAATGGAGTTTTAAATTAAGAAATAACATATTTTTTGGTAGAAAAGAACATTGAGACAAGTATGAGTGTTGACGCTAAAAATCAACAGCTAAAACCAGCAGCTAAAAAGTATAGTTTAGATCCACCAAAGCAGCTAAAATCAGCAGGTAAAAATCAGCAGCTGAATTTAAATGATACACCAATTTACTCAACACATAGATCTACATTTTCATGATACACCAATTCACTCAACACACAAAGCAGTTTTCAGTCCAAAAATATACAAGAAAAGCCTCATTGCAAAATAAAGTTCACATGTTTAACCAAATGGCAATCCATTTCAATCATTTGACATAAGATTTCAACTACATTTCAGTTAATAAACTCCAGATTCAACAAACTATTAAAACATTGTAGCAAGCTTCATAGAAATGCCAATAAAAATTCAAAACACTTCCACTCAATACAATAACATCAAAGTTTAGCAATGCAACAGAGACTGAATTAGAACAATGTAGTTAATACAAATTATAGATTAAGAACATTAACAAGTATAAAACAAAGCTTACTTGGTGCTTTGTAAGACGACAAATGCAATAGACCCAAAAAAAGACGGCAATCCAATTAAAAGCGAATACCTGATTCTCGAGGGTGATCATGGAAATCAGAGTGCAAAAAGATATCCACACGAAAAAAAGAGCATACATGAAAAAACGGGTGTTGTAGTGCTTCTTCTGCACTAGGCCGTTTAAGTGGATCCCAAGAGCAAAGTCTCTGTCCAGTCAAGAAGGGCACAGAAAATTAATATAACCAATAAAACAGAAGCACAATGTTGGTGTTAGTTATAAATCCAAGGAAGAACTACACAAATAATTCCTACCGTAATCAAATCAATAGCTTCCAAGCTTGCACTCGGAATCATCTCCGACATATTAGCCGCGAAGAACTACAAGGAAAAGCAAAACAAATTATTAGCAGCACAAGGGAGTCCAGGATAGGCAAGAAACACGCAACATAATGCCATTAACAAGCAGCCACCTCACCTCTGAATGACTAATATTAATCAAGAGTGGGAAGTTCTTTGCTTCAGGAAATATGGTCCAATCTGGTGCACCAAGAACACAACATATTTTGTACAGTTGATCTGCTTCACTGCCCAATAAATAACATATCATATCAGAAGCCGCCATACATTTTGCATCTAGAATAGCATAAACTATATCACCGTTAGACCAAAAAAGTTAGTTTGACAGATATAAACACAAGTTATGCTGTTAGAGATAAAAGAAGTATAAAATAATAGGCATAAATGCAGAGCTATAGTTCTGTTTCTCTTGAAAATAGTTTAGATTTAAGGATAACTGGTGAGTAAGAATACTAGCACAATGAAGTTTTTCCACCAAGAACAATGTACTATGGATGGATTTTTTTATACCTTTCCCCAGGAAAAAGAGGGCACAAGGTGAAAAGCTCAGCAAGTATTGCACCAACTGCCCACATATCTGCATATATTGGATTTTTTTTCAGTTAGCAATCCAAAATATATGTTAACTTAATGTGTGCGAACCCTACAGGATTTGGTATAACAAAAAGAGAAAAAAAAATACATAGCCTCAACAAGACCACTCCTCGGAATTTTGAAACTAAAAATACCTAAACGATCCTGACAGAAAATAGGCTTTACAACACCAGGAGGAGAACCTAGCCGACCAGTTTTCAACATGGGTGTGAGGTTGTTGAATTTAACTTGTAAGCCATAGTACAGAAGTTTATTATGTTCAAAAATCAAAAATTTAGTTGAAAACGAAATAAAAGTTTGGATTCTTACCATGTATTCAAAAATGAATAACAACTCATTATTCTCCCTCGTGACTTCTTTCAACTTTATAATATTCGGATGACTAAGTTTGCGAAGAGACTGCATAATTAGTAAATTCGAATTAGGTTAGTCTGTTGTAGCATCATAGCCATAATTTCTCATACTGCACACAATTTCAAAAATATTGTGATTACCTTAATTTCTTGCAAATTCATGAATTCCTCCCAAAAGTAGAACTTCCTCTTCATTTTTTTGACAGCAACCTTCGGGAGATGAACAAATTTTATTTCCACAAAACCAAAAACTAAAATTGGTATAAAGTACAAGATGGAAAAAGGCAAATTCCAGAACAAATTGGTAAAAGAGGCAAATGCACTTGAACAGATGGAAGAGTAACAAAAAGCTTCAGTAAGCCGCTTTGCTCAATAGATCACTTACAGTCTCATATGTTTGTTTATTGACAGCTTTATATACAGTTCCATAGGTTCCATCTCCAAGCTCTTTCAAAAGTTTATATCTGCAGCCACAAAGCAGAATGATATAAAATGCAATCACAATGCGATAAAGATCTTAGAACATTTACACCGAGCGGGTGAAGATTGGGGAGTACATCTGTGCAATTTCCAATTCAAAGCAGCAGACAACGGGTGGCGCTAATTCAATTTAGGGCACGCGCTAATTCAATTCAGTGAAATAGCAACTCTATCGATTCCTCTATATGACAACAATTCAACAATTCAGAGAGAGTAAATAGCAGCTTCATACCTTGGGCGAAGGAGACGAGATGAAGGGAGAGTGAGATTAGGGCGCGGTGGCTGGCGGCGCTGGCGAAGACGTTGAGAAAGACGATGAAGAGAGCGGGAGATTAGGGCAGAAGCGGAAGAAGCGCGGCGAATTGCGGGGGCGACGAAGAAGCAGCGGTGGCTGGCGGCGTCATTAGGAGTGCGGAGGGAGACGAAGGAGAAGAGGCGGAGTACGTACAGGAGATCGAGTAGGAGACGATCGAATTGAAGGGGATAAGCCAAGGGGAATTAAATTAGGTTATGTTTTTTTAGTGTCTTTTGCAACGACAGTTCGTTGCCAAATTGTAAAATATTAATCGCAACGACAATTGTCGTTGCAACACATACATAACTTTTAATTGCAACGACAAAGTCGTTGCGATATAAAATTTCCAATTTTTACCACCAACCCGCGCCAAATTTGGGTGGAGGGAAGAGAAAAAATTATATATAGCAACAACATTGGCAACGCTTGTCAGTTGTCGTTGCGAAAAGTATTGTTAGCAACGACAAAATTTAGGTCGTTGCAAAAGCTCGTTGCTATAAATGGTTTTTCTTGTAGTGATTTTGGCCACCAATAGAGGATACCCATCTAAGTACTGGTGTGTAGGGACATCTTTTAATAGCATCTTTATCACGAACTTGTATCCTTGTTTGAATTCTAGGCTTATGGTCTACTATAATTCTGCCTATGATGCATCCAATGTTCTAAAAGTCGCTAAACGGGAGCTGGGCGGTGAGGGGGGGGGGGGGGGGGGCTAAAGCCTAGGCGGCTAGGCGGGGGCCTAGGCGGACTAAAAATTAATGCATGATCCATGTGATTATTTCATTATGTTCTACCAAATCCATTAATCTTTATAAAACTATGTTGGGATGAGATTTGATATTATATTATGGGCCTTATTGTACAAAGCCTAACCTAAAATTATGTTAATGCATTAGTCATCTTCTAAATATTATGGCTTCCACAATATTTGAGGATTCTTCTCGCCTAAGCGGATCTAGGCGGGTCCTAGGCGGAAGGTGACCGCCTAGCGCCTAGCCGGGGCCTAGGCGGCCCTAGGCGGGGATTTCTAGAACATTGGATGCATCTGCCTTTCTATTTCAATTCATGGTGTTCTATAAACCCTACTTTTGTAACTCTACTATGAGTAAATTCCTAAACAATGATTATGTTGGCAGAATGATTATTATCTGGTCTTCTTTCCTAACAAATCATGATCAAATTCAGTGAATACCAATACTTCTCACCCTTACTGATATACCTCTATTGTTACAAGGAAAAAATATATGTATATAGGGTATTAAAAGTCTTGGCCTCCAATACTAAACGGCCCCATGGTGCCAAGATCACCGCTGGATTACTAATTAGTTCATATGTTCTGATCAAAAACACTACATGCTTCAATCTTATTAGTTTATCAGAGACTACTCATAACAGAAATTTGATTTATTTGATGACAACAAGAGAAACAAGAAACTACATCAAAAGGCAACACAAGATGGAGAGTACTAACCACCAAAGGAGGAAGACACAACTCGTACCTACAAAGCAACATAATCATCTCATCCAGCTATACAAACACAACAATATGGTTTGTAACCCAGGGACTGTTCCTAAAAAAACTAAGTATTACTTATTTGTATCCAAGTATGAAGGGCATGAACAACATGTACTATTGGATAAAGCATATCATTGTATGTTTGCAACACCAATACAGAAAAGTAAATAACAACAACCAGATATGTCGATACCAACGTGAAAAGAAACAACAATGTATACTCATACATACCCATCAACATACTAACTATGATTACGGTACAAGAACAAGCACCAAAAGCTACAACCACTACAAAACCTCAACAAAGGCCTAAAAAAACCAAAACATAAGCCCATATATCAGACCACTAATAGCAGATATTACCCTAACAACAACGCATTAAATAATAGAACAAACCAAATGAACAACCAAACTAGAGAACACACAATAATTACTAAATTGATGAAACCAAATAGCCCTAAATTGATGAAACCAAATAGCAAGCTCACAAAATCTCCAAAAAATAGTGATAACAGCAACAATAATATATTTAACAAAACAAAAACTACCCAACAATTGATACCCCTAAAGAGGAAAAACAAAGTTTATCCTCATACACGAAGAAAAATTCGAAGATGCCACGAAGCAAATAATCGGAAAAACAAAAACAAAAATCATAAATCACAAATAATAGCTCAGCATACAACAATTTAAAACCTAGCAGGAGGAACAACCAATACAACCAAAACTATAATATAATGCAAACTTTATACCAATACCCACTAGTATATCTAGACATGGACCGAAAATCCACATAATAGTTGCAAAGGAACTAGAGTCCAACATAAACACGACATACCAATCAGTTAAAAATATAGGAAACTGATACCCCATCCCAGCAAGACCAAAATTACTTACAAAAACACTACATAAGTTTTTATGAACATAAGCCTATGAAACTGTCGCGGTATCAGGCAAAAGAACCTCTGGAATGATATCGAATCTCTATGCAAAATCGAAAAAAATTCAAAAAATGGCCCTTGTTAAAACTAGGACCAAGCAGGAACCAAATAAAATCATGTGGCAGAAACCGGGATTTGACACCCTATACTACTCACCCGTTGTAGGATTTTCGGGAAATCCTATCAATTATAAAATTAATTATGCGAGCTTGCACACATTGACAAAAGATTCATTGCCATTAAATACAAAATTATTGATAAAAACTACTGCATGATGCTCATTTCTACATATGTCCCTCCAAAAGAAAATGAAAATAAATAAATTTCGGAATCTTATTACAAACATCGTCAACCAAACCCAAATTCCATGCATCGTGATCGATGATCTAAACGAGATAGCTTCCTATGGGGATAAAAAAAGAAGGTAACCCTACCACCTTAGCAAAATTCCAACGTTTATAGAACTTCAAAAATAATTGTAACCTGCTAGACATCCCAACTAAACGGGGTGAATTTACTTGGCGAAAAAATAGAACGGAAATTAACAACATATATAAAAAAATCGATCGCACTTAGTTCATGATCAAATTCTACAATGGTTCCCGAGAATTTTTACAAAAAAAACCCGCCCTTACCTTCTCCGACCACTGCCCGATATCAGTGGAATTAGAAAATCCAAATCCCATTAAAGCACAACCTTTCAAATTTGAAAAAACGTGGACTGCAAGGAAAGACTTTGAAAATCTAGTTAGACAAGCATGGCAGATTGACTTACAAGGGTCCCATATGTATAACATCGTTAAAAAAACACTAGCACTCAAAATAAGTGCAAAAAAATGGAATAAAACAACATTTTGTAACATTTTCAAACAAATCAAGGAAATTGAGGAAGAACTAATTAGGATCCAAAAAGATATCATTATCTGACTAGATCAAACACTAATTGAAAAACAAAACAGACTCATACACAAGAAGGACTGCGTACTCTCCTTCCACAAAACATATTTGAGCCTGAGAGCAAAAATCAAACAACGTAGAAATCGGAAAATCATTAGAGAAATTAGAACACAAGAAGGAACGATCATTATAGGTCTCGAAAACATACGAAACGAAATTAAGACTGACTTTGAAAAACGATTTAGAAAGGGATCAATCAACAACAATAGTCTCAACATATTCCTTGAGAATATAAGTAAGGAAGTCTCTGATCAAGACAACATAAAACTAACACAAAAAATCACCAACGATGAAATCAAAAAAGTTGTATTCAACATTAGAAGTGACAAATCCCCAGGACCGGACAGGATGTCTGCTCTCTTCTACCAGAAGTACTAGCATATTGTTGGACCTGCAGTAATTAAAGTAGTCAAAAGCTTCTTTCACTCTAACAAACTCCTTAAACAAATCAACCACACTTTCATCACTCTAATCCCAAAATGCGACAACCCAAATTATGCCAATCATTATCGACTTATTAGCATGTGCTCCACAATCTATAAAGTCATATCAAAGATAATCATTGAAAGACTAAAACCTATTATGAACAACCTCATTCAACCCCTACAAGGTGCCTTTGTGGCTGATCGGGCCATCCAAGACAATATATTAATAGCACACGAAATTTTTCACTCCTTCTGCGCCAAAAAAGGCAAAGAAGGATGGCTAGCTATCAAACTAGACGTGGAAAAAGCCTATGACAAGACTGAATTGGAATTCATTCTAAAGGTCCTCGAAAAATTTGTATTCTCACCTAAATTCATAGAATGGATTAAAGAGTGCACTGAAACAGTATTGTTCTCGGTCTTAGTTAATAATGGCCCTACTGATGTATTTTACCCAAAGAGAGGACTACAACAAGGTGACCCTCTATCCCCATTTCACTTCATACTAGGAGCAGAGGTTCTTGCCAGAAACTACAACATGAAACAAATATAAATAATCAACAACTGGGATTTAAAATTAGCCGAATGGGAACAAATATCCCGTTTCTAGCTTTTGCATATGATATCCTCGTATTTGCAAAAGCAAACCAAACTGCATGTTCAAAGGTCAAAACAATCATAAAAGACTATTGTTCCATTTCAGGACAATGTGTTAACTATTAAAATCGTCCTTCCAAACTACTTTAAACACCTCAAACAACACTAAAAACTTAATACAATCAGTTCTTAATATACCAAGGTCAACATCTCTTGAGAAATACTTAGGATGCCCGATCATCAACGGGAAAGTCAACCAGAATACTTTCCAAGACACTATCCAATCCACAACTACCCAACTAGCCAAATAGAAAGCTAGTTCCCTCTCCCTGGAAGGAAGAGCAACACTTATTAAATCAAATCTCGTGTCAAAATCAAACTACATTATGCAATGCTTCATGCTACCAACATCAATACACAAAAAGCTTGATAAAGTAAATAAAAATTTCCTTTGGAATGAAGACAAAAACTATAAACCACTAATAGGGTGGGACAAAATATGCAAGAACAAATCTAATGGAGGCATTGGAATACGAAAAACATTAGATATGAACAAAACGCTACAAATGAAACTTATATGGAAAATCTTCGCAGAACCCGATAATATCTAGGTCAAAATCATCAATAAGAAATACTTGAAAAATACAAGTATATTTCAATATGCCAAAAAATCTAACCAATCCTGGCAATGGTCACAATTACTGAAACTTCGAACAAAATTTCAATCTGGTCTTCAATGGCTCATAGGAGATGGACACTCCATCAATTTCTGGAGGGACAGTTGGAATGCAAACCTTAATCTGAAAGATAACATTCTCCCACAAACTGTCATTAACCCATCAACAAAGGTGAGCGAATTCATCGACAACAAACAATGGAACAAAAACAAACTTAGTAGTATACTAAATAAGGAAATAGTAGATAGTATTACCAACATAGAAATCCCCAAAAATAGCATTACAGATAGACTATATTGGACCCCAAATAAAAACGGGTGGTTCTCTACTAAAACAACCTTTGAACTAATAACCAAACAAACAACTTACCCCAAAGATCATTCATGGATTTGGAAACTCAACACCTATCCGAAAATGAAAAACTTCTCGTGGAGAATATGTCATGATGGACTACCAACCAAAGCTAGATTATGTCAGAAACATGTAGCTATTCCACTTGCATGTGATGCATGTAATAACCAATATGAGGACGTAGTGCATTTTCTCTTCAAATGCCCAGCTACCTTAGCACAAATTAAAAAACAACACCCATGAATTGAAAATATTATTGTGCATATAGATATAACCAACAAAAAAACAAATGACCTACTCTTTGAAGCACATACACTACTCACACAAAATGAATTGATATGCCTTGCCACCACTTGGTGGGGAACCTGAATTAACATAAACCAAATCATATTTAACACACCACTCACTGAGAAAATAAAAGATCTCAGCACTTATATCAAAGTACTAATCCAGAACTGGGACAAAACGAAAAAGCATGAACAAGATGACATTATTCAAAGTAAACAAAAACCATCACAAAGGAGAAAAATCAAATAAATGAAATGGGAAAGACCAAAAACCAACTTTGTAAAAATCAATTTTGATGGGACGAAACTTCCCTATGGAGAAATAGGAACTGGATTTATCATCAGAAATGAAAAGGCAGAGACTATTCACATGGAATGCTAGAAATATGGCATAAGCTCCATATTAATGGCGGAAACCATAGCACTAAGAAACAGTATCATTAAAGCAAAATCCCTTAACCTCACTAAAATTGAAATCGAAGGGGATAATTTATGTCTTATCAACTCCATTTTAGGCATTTGGACTTGTCCTTGGGAAATTGAAATGGTTGTCACTTATATCATGATCGACCTCCTTTTCTTCCAGGAAGTCCTAATTAGACACATTTTTAGAGAGGTGAATCGTTCCGATGATAGAATTGCAAAACTTTGCTTTTCACCTTATGTATCTAACTTGTTAACTGATCCAGAACTTCGTGTTCTCATCCGCATGGATGCTCTAGGCGAGACTGTGCACATATGCTAGGTCTCACCTAATTTTTTCCTCATAAAAAAGAAGAAGAAATTGTTAAACTTTGTTATTCAAGGATTTGATCAAACAATTCATCGTATGTTTTTATTCTAATGTATAATATAAGCAATTAGGGAATCGACAATGAAGTTAGTTAAACAAAAAAAATTAGATATATTATTTTTAAAATAACTTATATATTTAATAATTGTTAAATGAAGATATTCTTAACCCATTGGGTCAACCTCAATCCCTACCAGACTACAATGACTTGTGTCCCATAATTTAATTGACCTGAGCTCATTCTTGATTTGAACTCGACCCGACTAATGGTCTGTTTGAATTACATATTATTTGACATTATAATGTCAAATAATGCGTAATCCAAACTGACCCTAACATTTCTACATCCGATATGGCACTCGTCTTTGTTTGCTCCATGCTAGATTCCTCCACCTGCTGCGTTTGTGAAGTTAAACATGAACGAATGGACGATACACTTCTCTCCTCTCTGTCAGTTTGGGGCAGTTACTGTGGACACTTTCTGTATGCTTCCTAGTGTGACTTCTACTGAATTTGATGGGCATCGAGAAATTGAGTGTGCTGAAGCTATGCACTGTTCTACTGGCGTGGAGTTGCTCATAATACAGATTTTACACATCAACATTACAATTTTCAGAAAGCGAGGCAACAATATCTATAAGTTCTGTTAATAAGAAAAAAAGGCTAAACAGTAATCAAGCAGGAATGCCCGACCCGACCCTAATTTGAATTTCCCGGTTAAGATGTTTCAATAATTCCAGCAACTGAATATATATAATACTTCTATACGAGATTTTGATAGCAAGAAAGAAGATTGGGAACTCATGACTACTCTGGAATACTCGAACATCAAACAAAACCAGGCTTTCTGCTGACTGCAATTTATCACAGATAAGGTCGCATCGCCTACCTAAACACAAATGCTATTTCCAGCAGAATCAGAGCTGTCTTTTTTGCAGCTTTTTATAATTGCCGGAACTATGTGCTATGGTTTAGTGATACTTTCAGCAAGATATATAACCAAGATTTAGTGTTGTGCGGGCCAAAAATCAAGTTTATCAGAAGCTCTCGAAAATTCCTGTGAAATTAGCCTTTTATGACTACATTGGCAATAATCCGGCAAAGGGAGGTGATCATATACAATTCATACCGACATCTCTGAATCTGATTACTGTAACACTGTTACAATACATGTAAACATACTCTCCATATATTCCTCAATCCCCATGCTGTTGACACAAACACACAGACAGCGAATCATTCTCACAACATTAAAAAGTAGGATATCACGTAGTCATCATAGTAAGAGGACGAGCATGAAGATATTCACACCATACATACCTTTGCTGTGGAAAAGAATGCCTTCACTGTGGAATTAGCTTCAACTGTGAAGGTGCATCAACTTGCCTAAAGATGAAGTGTTACAAAGCACACCCATTCTCAAGCCTAAAAGCTGAATTGTCCAGCATCAAGACCCCTTGTCTAATGGTTGCCTCTGTTGGTGGAAGGAATCATCTCATGCATCTTCATTCAAATAATCGCCGAACCTGATAGTGTCTGCGCAATCTATGAAAGCTTTGGCCTCAATTTCTCGACCAAACCTCCAAACGTAGTTTAGACCAACAAGGAGCTCGGTTATGACAGATTCTGTTTTCTCTTGGTCAGCATAAAAAAGGGTTTGAACAAGTAGCACGTTTGTCCTCGCGCCTAGATTTTGCTGTTCATAACTCCTTTCTGTTTTCCATCTGATCATGTTATGAGCGAGAGGGGCCAACCACTCCAGAATCTTGGACATTGCCATACTCCATTCATCTGCAAGAGATGTGTCACAAAGGGAAGATGACAATGTTTTGCTGAACGGCTTAAGCCTTGCCCTAAGGGCAGCTCTTATACTAGAAGGTAACATATCGTACACATCCTCTCTAGCGTCATTGCCAATCAGGTGAGGAGAGGCTGCTAGCTTCTCAATCACAATGATGATGTTTGCATAGTGCAAAGCCAGGGCTGCTGCTCCAAGAGTTTCCGGAGGAGGATCAAGTAATCTGCACTTGGTACTGAAGTTAAACATATTAGCATGAACTGGATTATCGGGACAATGTTGTTCCAACCCTGGGGTTCGTCTCCCAATCTGATTGTCCAAATCGACCCCATTTGCTGGAGAGTTTGTTCCATTCATCGTTAAAACTTTAGAAGCTCCAACAAAAGCTGATGGGATATGCTTTGAAAGTGAGTACTTCCCTCTATGGGTTGATGAGCTATGGTGAGATTGCCACAGTACGAGTCCGAATATCTTTCTCTTATATGATGAACCAGATTTTCCCGAAGACTTTCCTAGAGGTCCTGAATGGAAGTTGCTCGTAGAGTTCGGACCCGGGCTTCCAAGTGGACCTGAAAAGGACTTGTATGTCTTGCTTGTCATCGACATTGGACCTGATTGAGAACTGAACTTCCAAAGAGGCCCTGATGAAGCCCTAAGAAGGCTACTCTCGGATGGATGAACGGAAGATTGCATCAAAGCCGCAAGTGAGTGACCATTATGACTTTTACCAGAAATTGGTCCAGAATCTTTGTTTTCCCCAGCATCTGCAATCTGATCAATGCCAAAGACATATTTGATCCTACTGAAGATTGTAAGTATTGATCTCAGCATGAGACTGATTGCATAATCGTAAGACTTATTCCAAAGGGAGTTCTCCTGCAAAGTCCTTACTTCTTGCTGCTTCCAATCAATCTTCTTCTGGTATTCAAGCATACTCTTATTATCTGCGTCTGAGCAACACTTCATTCTTCCCAAAGTCTGTTCCAGCTCCGTGAGCATCTCAATCTCTTGGTACAGATTCGCACAAACTGATATAAGTCTTTCCATCTTCTTCACCTTGCTTTCCATCTTCTTCCATGTGAATTCCAATCCATACTGATCAACACCAACCTTAATCAAATCACTAAAGACATGCTCTAAGCAATTCAAACTAGGATCACTACACTTCTTTCCAAGCCTAGCCACAGCCATCGCCACATTCCCTAAGTTATAGTTCAGCTCCGCACATATCAACCGTACAATATATTCATCATCCTCAGAAACAAGCTTCTTTACACCTGTAGAAGACATCATCTCTTCTCTCAACTTCCTTACATGTTCATCATTCAAAGCTTGCCACAAATCAATCAACTTTGACATTAAGATTGCCACCTCAAATGCTAAGACCCCAATCACTGCCTTCCGTGGCCCATTATCATGCTTGTTAGAAGTTCTCCAAATATTGCGAAACCATGTTTCTACTGCCATATTTACTTACTTGAAATTATGTTGGTAGTATGTTTGCAAGTAAGCAGAGTTGCGCCTGCAGAAAATCCATTGAAAAGCATAAAACAAACAGATCAACTGAACAAATCAAATATGTTGGGGAAAAAGTGATTAGTAATCCAAAAACTGTTCTCTTGGTGAGTAACAATATACAGACTTTAAGAAGCAAGATCAATTTACCAAACTTCTACAAAATATATGCTGAACTCTAAAAGTACATCGATCAGAAGTCAGCAGATGATCAAGAACTCCAGATTCACTAATATATAATAAAAAAATCACTTTTTTCACAAAGACGGATGCGATATCATAGTTAAAAAAGAAAATTTCATTTTCAGCATTCTTGACCAATAAGGACAAGTATGATTTTGACGAAAAACTTCATTCAAAGGACTAAATCAAGCAGCCAAAATACGCTGAATGTTTCTGTATAACCACATTTAATCATCATGAACCCTAATCCGACCACAATTTTTTCCTAAGAAAGAGAAGTAAAAATAACATTATCACGAAGAACAAAAAAAACCCCTCAAAACTATCAAATAAATCCTCTAACTAGTTTACCCCGGACGAAGGGAAGTAGGAACAAGACAATTCATTTCTCCATCGTTACAATATCATTGAAGCTAAAATCACTTCTAGGATCAAATTACCTATCCACACACCTTATAAACAGAAGATCCAACCAAAAGAATACAGAACTCTCAACTTTAATTCAAATTGGCAAAGCATTAGATTCCCTGAGCAGGCACCATAAGTGGCCCAAAAAAACACCACGAATTAGAGAGGAAAATGAAGAATACGTACCAGAGAAGTGCTTGAATTTGGAGACGACGATGAAGAATACCAAATCACGAGAGAGAAAAAAGCAAGGGAGGAGTTTTGAAAACACCGAGTTGGGGGAATTGGAAGTGGAGCAAAAGACCACGACTTGTTTATTATCAAAAAGCCGACCTCTTTTTCTTTCTTTTTTCATTTACAGGATTCCGTATTTTATTTTTCATAATTAGTAGTAGCGAAAAGCAGCGAAGCAGCTGGATGAAGGGGATGAATATATTTTGCTATCTGCTCCCTTTTCTCGGTGTGAATCCTCTGGACCGCTAGTATGGTTCTGATTACTACTTCCATCTCATGATGAAAGTTTGGGTCCGTTCATTAAGGTAAACGGTGAGAGAAATCGTTTGACCCATTTTTATTTTTTATAATTTTAAAACGGTGTTAACCATCGTTTGGCAAATTTTTATTTTTTATAAACTCCAATTTCTGTTGGAAAAAAAAATGAAAAAAAATATAAATTTTTTTTTAATTTTAAAACGGTGTTAACCACCGTTTGGAATTTTTTTTTTTTTTTTTAAACTCCAATTTTTGTTGAAAAAGATTTTTTTATGTTTTTTTAATTTTAAAACGGTTTTAACCACCGTTTGGAAAAAAAAAAATTGTAAACTCCAATTTTTGTTGTAAAAAAAAAAATTAATCCAGTTTTTTAAATATAAACGGTGTTGACCACCGTTTGCAAATTTTGTTTTGTAAATATAAACGGTGTTAACCACCATTTACGAATTTTTATTTAAAAAAAAAAGAGCGAATTTTGGGGATTTTAATGGGGGTTTATGGGATATTTGGATATTATTTTTATGGGGTTTATGTAATTTATTTAAAAATATAATAAAATTTATGTATTTTATTTTGTTAAAAAAAAATTAACAAATTTATATTAACATATCAAATAATTTCAAATCATAAAAAATAAAATATTAATGAACTAAAGTCAATAAAATTTAGATTAAGGTATTACAAAAGATTTATTTAATTGTTCCCCTCATTTCTTCTCTCATACCCTTGTCCATAACCTGTCCCGTACGGTGGATGATACCCTTCTCCGTATTGTCGGTACTCTTGGACAGATCCAAGTAAATTCATGAATCCACTCGTTTCCCTGTACTGCCCCCCGAACCCTGTCGGCACTTCGAACGGTTGCCCTTGCCCATAGCTTGGACGTCCTGTAGCTTGTGCGAACGGTGGGCCTTGGAATGCTTGCTCCCCGAACCCTGTCGGCACTCCGAACGGTAGCCCTTGGAATGCTTGCCCATAGCTTGGACCTCCTGTTGCCGGTGGGAACGGTGGGCCTTGGAATGCTTGCCCAAAGCTTGGACCTCCAGCCGACGGTGTGACTTGGTATCCTTGGCCGAAGTATGGACCTTGATACCCTTGCCCTGTACTTGGACCTGTGGATGACCCATATTGTGTCCCGTGCTCCTCGTATTGTGTTTCCCGAACTGGTACATACCCTTCTGGTTCGGCAGCCTCTGCAATTGGAGCTTCAACCAGTTGTACATTCACAAGCGCATGGATCCGTTGAAGCGCCGCTTTTGCGATTTGCAAGTCTGGCATTGTATCCAACTGGCGAAGGGTCTCGTTGACTATCCCTTGTATATGATTAATTTTGATAACAGATTCTATGTATGCGGGCATGGGACGTTCGTTTTCCATCACACTCTTGGAATCCGCATACATGTAAGGATGAGAAAGACGTTGCAACCATGAAACGTAGCCATCCACCGTATGCGTGCTTGTGATACAATTGGATAGCCTCATAATCGGGGATTGGTAGTTGGGCAGTTCATCCCAATGGTCGTCCGTGGAAAAGAACACTGCCTCGTAATTATATAGCGTCACGTGTCTGGTTCTACTCTTGGGGCGAATCGGGTCAATGGGAATCGGTTGAACCTTACCGAATTGACGAGTCACTCGATCAGGCATGTAAGGTTCACTGAATTTCATGCACTTCAGAGTTCCTCTGTACATCGATATGCGGTAGTGTTAAGGTTGAACATTGTCCCACGGCTTCCATACGACCTATACACATAAGAGTTTGAGCATGTGTTGCATAAATTTAAATGAAAATTAATTAATGTAAAATGAATAATGAAAGTGTAGTACCTCGTCGGGTCGTAATAAGTCCAGTGAAAGCCTCATTTCCTTGACCCTGATGCTACAATCTTCTTTTGGCGATCGAGGATCGATGTGGGCCGCCCGTGGGCCTTCATTTCTTGGGTCGTTTTGAGACAGATTTAAGTGGCCCCTAAACTTAGGAAAGTAGCTCCAAATCCAGTCCTGCACGAAAATAAGAAAACTTTAGGCAAGTAAAGTTTGAGAAATAATTATTTGAGATGACAATAAAAGAAAGAGTTTTGGATCCTTACATGAAGGAGCAAAAGGCAACCAGAAATTTGAGCGGCTTCTGCACGACTTGCCATACCAAGCTGTCTATACAAGTAGGCAAGCGTAGCAGCACCCCATGCGTATTGCCTTGTCTTATTGTGTTCCCATAGTAGCTGAAATAAAGATAGCTTGATTTTGTTCCCCGACTTGTCGGGAAACAACGTGCTACCAAGCAAAACAGCCAAAAACCCAGAGGCTATAAGACTGTCAGATTTCCCCGTCGTCGTCAAAAATTCATTGAGCCATTTGCAATTAAAACCAGATTTCGTCTTTGCCGCTTTTAATGCTTGTATTGGAATGCCCATCTTCGAGTTGATATCCATAATTAATTCGACATCTTCGAATGGTGTATGTACAGCACTGCCTTGGATTGGCATATTCAGGATCTGAAAGACATCGTGGAGTGTAATGGTAATTTCACCCCATGAAAAGTGAAAACTGTTTATTTCCGGGTGCCACCGCTCCACGAAAGCTGAAATGAGTGCACTATCCATCCCCTTGTACTTGAGATTCAAAAGTCCAAGGAGGCCGCTGCGAGCTGCCAACCTATACCACTCTGCTTGGTTATCATTCGCGATTAGGTCTTTCCAAAAGTTCAGGGTCTTTGACCGTGTCAGCGCCCTTAAACATTTATTTTTCTGAACATAAAGGTTTAAATAAAATTAAAAACGAACATGTGCATAAATAAAATATTAAGAAAAGTACTAAAAAATGCATATGATAAGCGCTGAAGTTGACACTTACATATTTTCCATTATCGTTATCGGCATACACAAATCCAGCTATGTGTGTGTCGTAATCCCATAGGAGTTGACGATCCAGAGGCCCGCCGTATGGAATGTTACCCTTCTGAGGCCCACCATATGGAATGTCACCCTCCTGAGGGCCGCCGTATGTATCGTCATCCTCCATATCTCCTCCCGTTACACTGTCAGTTGCATGGGAGGCGGTTGCACGAGAGGAGGATGCACCAGTGGACGAATGATCGTGTCTAGTGCTAGCAGAGCGGTGCAGCCTTGATGCTGATGGCGTCCTCGTACTACTACTTGAGGGAACGACACTAGTGCTGGCTCGAGGGGCGGTCAATGAAAGTTGGGTGGGTTGGGGGGGGGGGGGGGGATGCACTTTGGCCATGAGGGAGGTCCACTTGCTCCTCATGTTCCCTCTCTTGAGCCCTTCGCGAATCGTTACGATTACGAGCCGATTGCGTGACTCCGCGTTCTGAAACGTGTCGGGAACCCCCGAAGCCAATGCCTCTTGAAAATGATTTCTAGCAAATTTATGACGAAATGACGACAACTATTAAAATGACGATAACGGAAATTAATACAAATTAAATATATAATTTCTATCAATTTAAGACGAGTATTAAACGACAACTATTAAAATGACGATAACGGAAATTAATACAAATTAAATATATAATCTCTATCAATTTAAGACGAGTATTAAACGACAACTATTAAAATGACGATAACGGAAATTAATACAAATTAAATATATAATCTCTATCAATTTAAGACGAGTATTAAACGACAACTATTCAAATGACGATAACGGAAATTAATACAAATTAAATATATAATCTCTATCAATTTAAGACGAGTATTAAACGACAACTATTAAAATGACGATAACGGAAATTAATACAAATTAAATATATAATCTCTATCAATTTAAGACGAGTATTAAACGACAACTATTAAAATGACGATAACGGAAATTAATACAAATTAAATATAAGTATAGAATAAAATATACCCATAATGATGAGTGTCCTTTCCCTTGATTGGCATCTTTTGGAGGCATCTTGTATTAGGAGAGACTAAATAAGTGCGTAAAAAAGTGTTTAAAATGAGAGTAGGAAATTGATAGTAGAAAATGAGAGTTGAATTGTGAGTTTGAGAGGGGAAGGGTTTGGGTATTTATAGGAAAAAATGAGAGGTTAATCTGAGGGGTGATAAATCGGGTCGTTAAAATCAAATACGGGATATCAAAGGAAAGGCGTCGCCAGTCGTCGGATTTGCCACGTTGGCAATCCGAAAACGGTTTTGGAACACGTTTGATGAAATCTGGGGTAGGGAGAAAACGGTTCTGGCCCCCGTTTGCCACCTTGGCAATCCGAGCCCCCCTCCCGAATTGCCTCCCGCCACGATGGCAACCAGTTGGCCCTCCGAAAATAAACGGTACTGGGCCCCATTTTGCTCCCTTCCCCTTGGCTCCCGCCTTCCATTTTGGTTTGAAAATTTAGGCTTTCAAAAATTAATTATCTCCCCCGCGTTTATTCCCTCCCTCCTTCCATTTTTTTCCCATTTAATTTATTATCTTTTACCTTCCATTTTTCAGTTTTTATTAATAATAATTTTTTACATTATTATTAATTATATATGTTACATTTTTTTCATATTTATTTCTTCATATCTTTTACATGTTCGTGTTTAGGGGAAAATAAACAGATTGATTTTAATAATATACTAAATGAATAATAAATCAGTACACTTTAATAATCGAGTAGGATATATACCCATTTTTCGAAAATGACAACAAACGAAGTTACAATATTCATTACATTATGATCCTAATTATACGAAAATGACAACAAACGAAGTTACAATATGATCCTCATGCGATAGGGCGACCATTCTCCATACGATATCGTTGGAAGTCTGCTATCCGTTGCTGAAATGCTTGATCCCAATTATCAACACTAGAATGGTGGTAGTTCCTCCACAAACCAACAATGGGAGGAATTGGGGCATCTTTATACAACCATACCTACAACATATGATTAATTTGATTAAAATGAAAACAAGTAGGAAACGTTAAATTAAAGACGAGTGACAACATTTTTACCGGTACAAAATGGTTACAATCGCCGACTAAGGCGACTGTAAGAACGTCTGTAGGAGGGTGGTCGCTGGAAAGGTGGGAAATCATCGGTAGACTTGTATGTGCACCGCTCCATGACAACATCACCAACGCTTTTTGGTACGCTGTAGCAAAAATCAAGCCACACATCGGCATCTCCATCCATTGATGTTGCATGCAATTATCACCAGTGTAGTTTATGTTGTGCAACAGATCAGGCAATTTGGTGACAAGTATATGCTCCATTGCTTTGTACACATGGATGTTTCTTTTCAGCTCTGTCACCATCGTCCTTCGAACCTGCTTCCATTCACCCTAGCCTAACCCAAGTAACTCAGCAAGTGAACGGTAGCCACAATGGCCGTCTCCCGCAACGTTTAAGGCTTTGGTCATGTATACGAACATGAATGAGTCCACATTTCGAATACCAAAATTCACCCCAAAAGCTTCCTCTGGTTTTTCCTTTTCGGGCCCGAGCACCGACCCGCTGAGTGGTGCCTTATGACGTCCGCGTTTTCCCCGACTACTCTGATGCTTCAATGTTGAGTCGCCCATCAACTTGGACTTGGTTAATGTGGCTTCTTCTGCGTGCTCCATCCAAGTCTTATCCCTTTTTGTTGAATCATTTCTTCGCCTCCCCTTTGTTATAAATGAGCTACTGGGCGGCTCCTGAAGTGAGGACCTTCCTGGAATTTTCCCGTCATCGTATGCCGAATTAACCCGGTGCAGGTCATCATAGCTCATCCTGCTTCCCAAAAAATCACTAATTACGGAACAAAACTTAGATTCCTCTTCCGTGAATGCCATGTTGACCCCTTGGATCATTTTTACATCTGTAACACCTTCCCATTTCACTTGTTTCCAGAATAGGTGGATTTGGTCAGGCTGGATAGGGGTGTTGTTTGCCATCGCTTCGAACAAATCATGTCCGCATGGAAGCCCTCTGACCACCCTCCACCAACCGTCATTGCAAACAGAGACATCAAATTTATATTTCGGGTTCAAGATTCTATCTACCGTGCCCAACATTGTGTCCAAACACAATTTTGACACTTTGTTCAGTAGCAGACTAAACAGATTCTCGTAAGGTGCTCGTAGCCTCAACACTGCGGTTGGGATCGTATTACGATCCATTTCCATGTTTCCTCTCACTACACTAACCTGGTCTACTGTGAGTTGATGGATCTTATGTGCTAGTGTGTTGAAACCTAATACGGGTCTGTTTTCAATCCAATCTTTAAGCACAGAGTGCGCGCCCTCAACTCTGCAGACACATGAAGAATATTTTATAAATAAACACATTGATACACCAACAACCTATACACAATAAACTTAAATCACTTTACCTGTTCGTGGTCCTTGTGATCAAATGAAGTTTGGTATCAGTCCAGGCTCTGATGATACGTTCTCTATAAGGCCCAAGCCACGTAGTCATAAGGTAACCCATAAAACCAGTGTAGGTCTCTTGCATCTCACGGAGGCGCGCGTAGTATGTATACTCGGATTTCGAGTTGAATAGTAACCGACACGCTTTCATGAATCCATCTGCTAGACCGCCATTATGCGTCACGGTGAGGACAAAGGCCCTGCAATTGTGCAGTATATGTATCCAACACAATAGATGTTGGGCATCGGGGAATACATGGCCTACAGCTTTGACCTCAGCCAAATCTCGATCCGTGACTATTGTCGTTGGCCTCTTGCCGACTTGAGCGAACAAGTGTGCCAACTCTCTGAGTGTCCATTCGTAGTGGTCGACATTCTCACGTGCCATGAACGAATAGGCAATGTTGAAGGTATGTCCCGTGCACGTAAAGCCGACGATCTCAACAAGGGGCAAATTGTACCTATAATCGGTTTATAAGAAAGTATTAAAACGACTCTAACCATGCTACAGTAATGAGTAAAATTTCTCAAAATTTGTAATGTCGGAACTACTGACCTGTTTGTCTTGTATGTCGAATCCATGATGACGACATAAGGGAACAAGCTCAGCAGATGAATGGAATGAGGGTGAGCCCAAAACAAGTCTTGAACCACATCGTCATGTCCATGTAGCCTTCGGGGATTGATATAGTAACCAAAGCTAAATAAATATGAGAGGGTGTACTGGGTTACAGTCATACCATCCATCTCTTCAACGTGAAACTGTTGCCGAATGTTGTAGATTTGCTTCCTCGACGTAAAGACCCTGTTATACGTCTGTCATAAGAAGGTCATAATCATCTTCGGCTTTGCGGACGCTTGCGTCAATGTCTTGACAATGTTTTTTTGATGCTCAGTCAGGCGTCCGACATAGGCATGACCCTCCAAGCTCGTCGCAAGATCATGATCATGTGTACCGCATTCCACATACAACATCCATGACCCATCCTTATGCATCACCTCGTTCAGCACGAATGGACAATTGCTCTTCTTTGTACGCGTCTTTTTTATCAATACATCCTTGAACGGCCGATAGCTTCCCGACTTCTCGCATGCCAGTATGACTTTTCACTCCCAGGATTTCTGAATAGTCAACACCATGTTAAGTCTAGTTCCTTGTTCGCGTGCCCAAGCTAACATGGACTCACGATCCGACCACTTGTAGCTCGTTTGGAAGTACGAGGTAAAATTCTGCCATTAATTCCAGATATTTTAACATGTATTGGTTTAGTATAATAAACATCCAACACAATAAATTTTCAGTGATGTATAAAATATAATATTTATAATTCAAAGTATTTTAAATATTCATGCTTTTTTTGTCCAATTCTAACTTTCCAATAACATATATATTAATTTTACAAATAAAATAAACATGTATAATAAAATAGTGGAAATTATATGCAAAACAAACATTATTTAAAAAATACAATTGTTTATGACTTTAACTTTTACAAATTATGTATGTGATATTAACTTTTATTTGAATAAATGTACATACACTATAACAAGTTTCAAACTATTTACATTAAAATAATGTATACACTTGAATCTAATCTATAAAATCGTGGAAATTATATGCAAAACAAACATTATTTAAAAAATACAATTGTTTATGACTTTAACTTTTACAAATTATATATGTGATATTAACTTGAATCTAAAATATATACACTTGAATCAATGACATTAAAAAAGTAACATAATATATAATTACAGTAAATGAGAGTGGAGTTTATATACCTTAAGGAAACATATAAATTACAGTAAAACATATAAATTAAGCAAACATATAAATTAAGATATTATAGTAATTACATAATAACATAATATATTTACATAATATATATAATTACAGTAAAAAGTAACATAATATATTTACATTACAATAATACCATGGTAAAATTCCTTTTAATTCAAATGATAAAACAACCTACCATGGTAAAATTCATTTTAAAATCCAATTACAGACCAATCGTTCGTTCCAACCAAACATGCCTCATTCACATTAGGAATAACAATCATATTTACATAAATTAAAATCTACAAGTCATTACTCTTGTTATTTAATCTATAAATTAAAGATATTTGATCGGCACTATTTTGTAGTGTATTTCTAGGGGTTGTTACCAGGTTTGAGGTGCCATTTGGTTGGATTTAGAGAACAATTAGAGATTATAGAGTTAGAGCGGAGAAGTGTGATTTTGATGGTCTGAAAGAGCTAATTGGAGACATCCAGAGGAAGAAGAGTTGACCACCTGAGGAGATGGCTAATTTCAGGAATTAATATGGGTCAATTCGAGAACAAACCGCGACCGCGGCCAAAAGGCCGCGACCGCGGCCATCACGCGTGAATCAAAGCCAACTAATTAAAGAAGCCGTGATGCTGCTTTTAAATAATGGGCCAAATTGGAGGGAAGGCCCAAACAAATGAAGAAAGGCCCACGTGAAGAACCGGCCGCGTGAATTGAAGCTGGAATGAAGCGGAGCATGACGCCACCATGTCATCTTCATGACATTAGCGGGATAATGAATTGTTGATGCTGGGCCGAGATGTCACGCCGAGAGGAGTTGTTGGACCGAGAAAGTGAGTTGGGCCGAGAGGGTGAAGTGAAGCTGGAAAGGGCTGAGAAGAAGGAGCCCACGTGAAGGATGAATTAGATGACATCAGCGGGAGCAGGTGGATTTTGGAGATGGGCCGCGCTGATGCATGTGCTGTCGAAGGTGGGCTGAGCTGCTTGCTTGGAGTTGGGCCGCTTGAGCTGCTGGATGAGATGCTTGCACGAGGCCTCTTGAATGGATTCTCCGACATCTTCATTTGACCACGACATTAGGATAATATCTCATAATCCACCTTTGATTTCTTCTTCTTCTTTTTAATCACCTAATTCTTTCTTTGAAACTCAACTAACAATTTCAAAATTTTTACCATATCCCCTCTTCTCCTCCGAATCCATTTATAGAAAGCTAATTTTTTTTTTACCATATCCCCTCTTCTCCTCTGCATCCCCCTTACCCTGCATCCTCCCGATTGTCCATTCTGCATTCTGCATCCCTACGAGCATCTCCCCTAGGAGCCATTCGCAGTTGTGAGTCAAATAAAATTCAAACGGTGATATAATCCCCGTTTTAATCCCATAAAATTAAAACAAAAATCAAACGGCGATAGTCCCCGTTTTAACAAAAAAATAATAATTAAAACGGTGCTAATCACCGTTTTAAATTCAGGAAAAAAAAACATAAGTTTAGAACGGTGCTAATCACCGTTCTAAACTACAGAAATTAAAAAAAAAATGAACTCCTCAAACGGTGTCAAACACCATTTGATCAGATGGCCCTACAGTGGTGTCTGCAGCACCACTGCAGGTGCAATTAGCTCCTGCCTTCTTTTACTAGTCCAAATTTTTTATTGGTCCACATAGGATATGATGACCAAATTATTTAATAATTAAATCAAAATAACACATTACATTTTTAGGCTTCTCCTTTACATTCTCTTTCCTTCCCGACTCCTCTCCTAGTTTTATATATCTACAAATCTCCATAGACACCACAACGAAATATCTTGTCGTTGTGCTAGATTGTGGCCCTATAAACAATTTCAGCCACCTAATCAAGACCTTCAGGGAACGTTAAAGACAATTTCAGAAACTATCGACGCCTTCACAAGCAAACCGCATCAACGAACGATATCTTCTGTGCTCACTACTGGCCACTTTAGATGCACCAGATCTACTCTCGACCGATGACCATCGACCTTAAGATCACTTCAGAGCACAAGTAATGAAATTGAATTTTAAATATTTTCTTTTTAATTGCTAAGAAATTGGGGCAATACTGTTGGGTGGACATATATGGGAATTTTGGTGTTACGGGGAGGGGATAGGGATTTGGGGGTTTGGTTGGTCTTGTGTGGGTTTGGGAAAGAAGAGGGCAGAGATGGACAAAATTGGAGCTAATGGAGGCGGCGAGGATCATTGAAGACGAGAGTGGCAGTAGATCGGTGATGACAAGTTTGAGCAAGAAGTTGATCGGTGGAGGAAGAAAAGAGAGTATGTAAAATTATGTTATAAGTACGCCACGTGGACCAATTAAAATTATGGACTAGCAAAGGGACTATACTAGCGGACCAGAAGATCCGCACCGCCCTCTTCTTAGGCAGATATTCATTTCCAGACCCACTAGTCACTAGTCACTAGTTTGTCCACATTGTGGTTTCTTTTCTTCGTTATTGCATGTTAGAGGTTTTTTTTACTTTGTATTTGAGTGGTATACCATCATAGTCATAGATAACAAATATGTTGTTTCATTTCTATAGATTCTAACGTTGAGCGGATTTTACTAGAATATTTGAAAACCAGGTTTCATATTTAGGACCCGTTTGCAGTGTTCTAAAAATCCCCGCCTAGGGCCGCCTAGGCCCCGTCTAGGCGCTAGGCGGTCATCCACCGCCTAGGACCTCGCCTAGGACCGCCTAGGCGATAAGAAGTCTCAAATGTTGTGGAAGCATCAACATCTTAGGAGATGGCAGATGCATAGAACATAGTTTTGAGTGAGGCTTTGTAAAATAAGGCCCATAATTAAACATCAAACCTCATCCCAATATAGTTTTATAAACATTAATGAATTTGGGAGAACATAGTCAAATAATCACATGTATCACACATTAATTTTTAATCCGCCTAGGCCCCGCTCAGGCGCTAGGCCCCTCCTCACCGCCCAGCTCCCGCCTAGCGACTTTTAGAACATTGTCCTTTTGTTATGTAAAAGTAACGCGCTGGAAATGGATTATTAACGTTTGACCAACTACGCGTATTTGTTTACTAACCTCAATCGATTGTTTATGTTTTGGGCCTCTAACTGTTATGCTAATTCTTTCCTTTGAAAGTAAACCCTACTTCCGTTTCTACTTTCTTTACCCGTTGATGAGTCATCTTCCACACATCTCTCCCATTCAACTGTTCCCGCAATTACTGGTGTGGTTGTTGATCTTCCTACGACGAGTTTCGCAGCAAACACCGCTCTTTTGTCCCCTCAACCTCCTTCAACGGCACCAAATATTTTTCAAATATGTAGTCCTCAAAGAAGAGTTTGATCCATATGCCGCTCGTTATCGTCATAATTACAAATTTACACCATTGAAAGTCGATGCTTCACTTATCCCCTAAGACTGATGAGGCTTTCGAAGGGGTATTGCAAATTGAATAAGCACACTGGAGGATGAATATAGAAAGGAAATTGAAGAATATCCTTGCTCTGGAAATCTTCATATCGGGGTTAATACAGCTAGTTGATTCCATTGTTAAAATGGACCAAACATATATGAGATTGATAAGCACTACTTTGTAGGGCTTAACTAAGAGTTATTAGAGATTTTATTGGTGCCATTCGGGTAGATTTAGACACATTCTTGTGTATGGCGTTTGGAGGCGAAGTTGATGTTTTTGGAGGTGTTTGAGCTACTTTGGATATCATGAAGACACTGAGGAAGGAAGCCATCAAGAGAAGACGCCAAGGAGTGAAGAGGAGACGGGTTGGTGCAAGGCAAAGGACAAGAGTGCCGAGTATTAACCGCGATCGCGGACATGGGTGTCGCGATCGCGGGACTCGGAGCATGTCGAGAGTTTTCTGCGGGCGCGGAGAGATTGAAGGGCGCGGAGCCACATGGGCCGCGATCAAGGTCCACCACCCACGATCGCGGGTCTGACACGGCAGAGGCTCGGACTTATTCCGAATTATCTTTTTAGTTTTCTTTTCCCTTTTTCTTATTTCTATTTCAGTTTTTTTGCTTAATGGGCTAGGTCATTTGTTAGGGCCTTATAAATACTCTCCTTATGCATTAGGGTTAGAGAATCCAGACCTTAGTTGCAATTTCAATTCATCGTTGTTTATTCCTTTGAAGTTTCTACCATGACTATGAGGAGCTAAGCCTCTTTGGCTTAGTCCGGTAATAGAAGCATGAGTTCGTTCATCTGGTTGTGAGGTTTTGTTCCTATCTATCTATCCTATTGAGTTATATCTTTTCTCTGAGCAAATTCATATTTGAATGTTTATTGGTTTATCTAGACTGATCACCTAGGTTTATTGCTTTCATTCATATTGCTATTACTAGGGAACTGTTGGGCTAACGCTCTAGTATAAGTAGCAAGCATTGATTGTTATCTGTATCTGTGGATTATATCTATGTGGGAATTGATTACATGGTAAATGCATCTGAGCGAGCGTTCTGTGTATCATGGTTAATTCTTATATGCATTGCTGCCTTTGGGTTGAACCTTTAGTGGTACTAGGGTTATTCATTGGTAAGGGTTCTTTGTGGAAGGTTTCCCTCTGAATTTACATAAGATCGGGACAGGAATAACCGAATAGGAAGATAAGACTTAATCTATGAACAACCTTTGAATGACTTATGTGGACATTACTTGGCTAAGTGTTTTTCTCTCTTGATATTTCATCCATTCTACTTTGCTTTGTTTGTTTCGTTTGTGACCAACCAACCATACAACCCCCCTTTGTGACATTTCATGCTACCACCATTGAATTCCTTCCTTTTTCTGTGGAATCGACCCTGACTTGCTTACTATATTTTGTTTAGTGAAGATTTTAGGATTTACTTTTGATTAGGGGTACAACGACTAATTCCACACCTATCAGAGATGTAACGTAATCTAATTCATTTTCTTCTTCTTAATTGTTCACTTTTTCATTCTTCCATGACAACCAAACGCCACATTAGTATATTTTATTCATCGTATATGTTTTCTATAGGTGAAATTGTGAAAATCACAAAAAAAAATTATGTTCAATTTCTCTTTTAAGAATCAAAGTCTTGAAGCTAAACCACGAACATCATAGCTATTTGACCTTGATCAATATGTGGACTAGTTCAACCAATTTATAATAAATTACTTGGTGCCTAATTGGATAAAAATAAACACGTGCGAATGTATAAGGAATTTGGTTAAGTACTCAGTAGTCAGTTCAATAGGCAAGGACCAAAAAGTAAAACGTTTCCTTTCAGGGGAGCCGGCCCTAGAAAGCCCTTGGCCACCGCCTATCGACGAGCCACCGCCGCTACCATGGCACCCGCCTCACCGGCACCCGTGTCACCAGCACTCACCGCCTCATCGGGTTTCGCTCCCGGCCTTCCGCCGCCACCACCTCTCCCCCCACCACCTTTCCACCGCCACCACCTCCTTCCCCACTTTCACCTTGCCATGTACTCGAGATTTTGACCTTGCGTGCGATGTCGTTCTCGGCCACCGGGAGGGAGATCTCCGGCCAGGGATTCGTCGTCACCGTGAGGGAGATCTCGGCGAGGGCACTCCGGCTTACCGCCGACACCACCGAGCAAGCGACCACATGAAGAAGATGAGATCTCGACAACCGGCGAGAGCACTCCGGGTCCATCCGCCGGTGAAGTTTGGCGCTGGAGGGTGGTGGCCCCGGTGTTGGCTTCTGGTTCCTCTCTGTTTTTTATTTCTGTTTTTGGTTCTTTATTGTTTCTGTTTTCTTTTGTTGTTTGTTTCCTTTGTTTGGATATGGATTTTGTGCCTTTGTCAACCAGATCTTGTGTATTTGTGGTTTTCGTTTGTTCTTGTCTTCTTGAGATGCATTCTTGGTGAAGGGAGCTTCCTAGATGGTGAATCGAGTTGTTGTTCCGGGCTAAGACAAGAATGTTCATCCTTCCGGCGGTGCAGATTCCATCTGTGCTTTACTCACCTCTCCTATAGGATTCTGCTTTCTTCTTCCTTTGTGTTTCTCTTGTTGTTTTTTCTGTTTATTTGGTTTGTGGTTGGTTGTTTGTTGTCTTGCCGGTCTGCCTACTGTCGTTTTTCGGCCTCTCAAAGTTTGTAACTTTGAATTGTTACCTTATAAAAAAAAATAGGCAAGGACCAAAAAGGACTGAGGGCCATTCGTAAATAAGAAATAAGAAGGGGTGGAAAGAAAAGAGAGAGAAAGGGAGGGACGATATAGAAAAAAAAAAGAGAAAAGGAAATAGGGAAGCTGTCACAAACATTAAAGATTTAACGCGGAAAGAATTAATGGATTCGGGTATGGTTTTCATCATTTTTCTCTTCCCCATCAAGCTTGGCTGTCAGCTGGACAGGGTCTGACTCTGACGGGTTAACAACAGATAAGACTTCATCTATACATTCGCTTTGCTAAAAACCACAACAAAACATGCTCCAAATTATATAATTCATTTCATGCATATGCTTTTTTTCTTAACAAATAAAAAATCTCTAATTGTACTTGTCCACGTTGTTGTAAATAAATTTTTTTTTTGATAAAGTAATAATTCGAGAATCCAGAACAACTAAATCTGAAAAACTCGAGAGGCCGAGCAAACGGCGTCAGACCACCCGACAAAGCAACCAACCAAACGAACAAACAACAAGACACAACAACAAAGAGCACAACACAAAAAAACAACAGAAAACGAAATACAGACACAACTGAGCAAGCAGACCTACAAGGCTAATCAGCGAGAAAGTCTTCAAACAGGGGTTGGAAACCACCAACAAGTCGTTTGAAGCAGCCGGAAAGAAGAAACAAGATACAATCTGGAGGCAAATCGTCAGTAGAAACCACCAGGGATCACACGATCACTATCTTGTCTCGAACCGAAACAACAGTCTCAAATCAACCCAAAAGGAGAACCTGCAACAACACACACAAGGAGAAAGGCGGGGGACAATGAAAGAAAATGCTAGGCGGGGGACCGAGGAGGGAGGAGGTCGGCGGAGAAGGAGGTGGAGGGAAAAGGTGGAAAACAAAGGGGAGGGGCGGCGGCGGCGACCAGAGAGGGAGGCCAAAGAGGAGGAAGGCGGCAGCAGTGGCCATGGAGGGAGGGAAGAAAGGAAGAAGGCGGCGGCGAGGTGGCAGAGCTCTTCTGGGAGCAAGAGAAAACTGGATCTGGCACGTGGGGGTGGGGCTCTGCTGGGAGAAATGAGGCAGCGGGGAAGGGGAGGTTGGAGAGGAGAAGGAGGCGGTGGGGGCAGAGGAGAAGGCGGCGGGAGCCCGGGAGCGGAGCTCAGAAGGCGGAGCAGCAGGTTGTGGCGAGGCTCGGTCGGAGCAGGCTCAGTCGGAGCGGGCTCGGAGCAGGGGGGAAAGAGTTCGGTCGGAGCAGGGGTGAGGCGGGGTGCCGGTGAGGCGGAGGCTTGTCTCCGGTGGGTGCAGTCCACACCGGCGGATCTGGGCTTGGATAAGCTCGGTCGGAGCGTGGTCAACCATGGTGGATGGAAGCGGCGGTCAGCCATGTTGGAGGCTCGGAGGAGGCTCACCGGCGGGAGTTTCTCCCTCCTATGCCAACACCACACCGACCGGTCAGGCTTGGAGAAGCTCGGACTTCGTGGCGGCATCGGCGGAGGCTCGGTCTGAGCGGCGAGGTAGGGCTCGGTCGGAGCAGCGGTGAGGCGGTGAGTGCTGGTGTCGCGGGTGCCGGTGAGGCGGGGCCGGTGAGGCGGTGGCTCGTCGGAGGGATGTGGCCAAAGGCCTCCTAGGGCCGGCTAGGGCCGGCTCCCTCCCCAGAGGGGAGCGTTTTTTGGGTACGTTGTTGTAAATAGTTGAAAGTTCGTACGTTATTTAATTTCTCCATTTTGTCTATTTATATGAAATATTTTAACACTCATGAAATAGTGAAATATTTCGCTATTTGTCTCTTTGTTAAGTTTGTTTAGTTAATTCCCTATATCTAGTTGTCTAGATTTTTTTATTTATATGGTTTGCAAAATTATGCCGACATCCTATTTTCAAAAGGTTAACGCAATTCATTGTCCTATCTTTGCAAAACTCCTTCAAGTTGGACCTATTCGCTACTAAATACAACAAATTGCATGGTGTTTCGGATCAGTTGGCGTGGGGAGGCACCACTATTGGCTCGTACTCTGTGGCGTCGACTTACATCTTGCTTTGCTTGGACCGCATGTCGGGGCCTCAGTCTGGCCACCTGTATGGGAGTGTTTGACGGATTCGGATTCCTGAGAGGATTTGTGTGTTTTTATGGCTGGTGATTAAGCAACGTATTCTGACCAATCAAGAGCGCTTTCGCAGGCATATGGTGGATGATGATGTTTGTCCGGTTTGTAATGGAAATGGTGAATCCATTCTCCATGTCCTTTGGGATTGCGCTCGCATTAAGGCGGTTTGGTGTGCCATTGTTCCGGCTCATCTTCTGCAGTTTTTCTTCTCTCTCCCTTTGTTGGAATGGGTCTATGGTAACCTTGTTTCCTCCTTTTCTTTCAATGATGGGCTGCCTTGGTCGACTCTTTTTGCCTCGACTGTGTGGTGGGGATGGAAGTGGCATAATGATGTTGTTTTTAATGACGATGAGCCTCAACTTTTTCAGCATCTGTTTGTGTTTGCTAGAGCTCGTGAATATTTCCATGGCCATCAGGTGGGTGGCCATCACAGTGTGCGCATTAGGGGTCGTGAGATTGATGTTGCTTGGAGTAGGCCGGAGATTTTGTGGACTAAGTTGATAACTGACGAGGCTTCTAGGGGTAACCCGGGGCTTGCGGCTGCTGGCGGGGCGCTTCGCGATGGTGATGGTAGGTGGCTTAGGGGGTTTGTCTTGAATATTGGTATTTGTTCGGCGCTTATGGCGGAGTTGTGGGGTGTTTACTATGGTCTTCATATTGCTTGGGAGCTCGGATACAGGCGTCTTCTTGTGGAGGTTGATTCGGAGGTTGTGGTGTCTTTGTAGCACGACATTGAGGCTACTCACCCGCTCTCTTTCCTGGTACTTATGTGCCATGGCTTTCTTACCAGGGACTGGATAGTCCGCTTTGTTCATGTGTATCGGAAGGCTAACCATCTTGTTGATAGGTTAGCTAACCTCGCTTTCAATTTCCCGTTAGGTTTTCAATTGTTAGGGGATCCTCCTAATGAGATTTTGTCGGTTATTACGGATGATGTTAGGGGTGTAATGCCTCACTTTTCTTTGGTTTATTCGGCCAAGTTTCGGGGTCGAAACGTTTTGTAAGGAGGAGGTGATGTGATACCCCTCATTTTAGTAAATAGTATTTTGGTAAGTTTTCCAAACACTCGTATTATAGTCGAATTATTTTCAGAGAAGTTCAGACTTTCTGTTAAATACTTGATCTCTGTAAAAATTCCTTGAGTGGAATAAAATACATTCGACGTATTTTAGGGCTTAGAATATTTGTTCGGATACGAATATGTTTAAACCGGGGTTAAAACCCGTACCCATAATTCTTCCCGGACAAAAGTGGGCAAAAGGCACAGAATTTGCCTTGACCGCACCCGCGGTCATACCCACCGCACCCGCGGTCAGAATTGGTCGCCACCGCACCCCGCGGTGAGACCCACCGCACCCGCGCCGTCATGATTTCTTTTCTGCTCCACCGAACTTCGCCTGAGCTGCTTGCCGATCTTGTCGGGGCTGAAGCGGTGAGGCGGTGGGGGAGATGCCAGCTGAGCTCCTTGCTTGGCCTATAAAAGGAGGAGGCTTGGAGGAGGAAGACATCTCAAATCTCTCTCTCTCGTTCCATTGTCGCCGGAGTTACAAGCTGTCGCCGAAGTTCTTCAAGGTCGTCGCCGGAGCTACCATAGGAGGAGGAGGTGCCCTCAAGGTGGTGTTTGGTGGCCCAAGGAGTTTGGAAGTCGAAGCTAATCCAAATCGAGCCCAAAGCGTCGTCCCCGGTAAGATCTCATCTTCGTCCCCGACGACTGCACTTGTGACCGCACCCGCGACAGGGCCACCGCACCTGCGGTGTGCCTGGGCGATTATGGGTGTGGCCTTTGGTTTTGTGATTTCGATCGGGACTCGTTCCTTCGATTTCGTTCTCTTTTCTTTAGATTCGTACTAGTTATTGTCAAATCTAACTTAGGGTTTTGTTATGGGTCGTTCCGTAGGAATTTATAATCCGAGTTCTTTCTCGTTTCGGACCCGGAAACCCGTCGTCTCGAGCTTCGTTGAGCCTCGTCTAATCTAAGGCAAGTGGCGGTTCGCTCTTGCTTATCATTCCATATTTATATTGATTATCAATTGTTTAATTGTTAATTAATTTGGGATGAATATTGTTTTCGTCTGGGAACAGTTTTGATAACTGTATGTGATTTAAAAAGAGATATTATAATAGGTTGTATATATTGCTAGAAACAACGCTATTATATATATATGATTGAAATACAGATATTATAATAGGCTGTATATATTGCTAGAAACAACGCTATTATATCTATTATTGGCCTCGATGGCTTTGATGTGAATTATTGCTCTTATGTTCTAACTGTTTAGTTAGAACGAGTATTCGTAGGAACACTATGTACCTTGCGAGGTTTAGTGGTTTCTTGATAATGGTGCTAGGAGGATTTTCCCTAGTATCTTCGGTCATGACCTTACCCTTACTCAGGGTATGTGCACACAACTGGTGCCGCCATTTGGGATGTATTCCCTTTGATATCTCTTGTGAGGAGATCTGATGTCTCTTGTGAAGAGATCTTAAAAGCTTATAACATAAAATGTACGTTTTGGAATTAAATAAGATAAGTGCTTTAGTGCACATAATTAATATACCCTCAGGCGAGTAGTGCAACTAAGAGAGTAGTGCAGCTAGGAAACTCGTCTAGACTTTGGTCAGAGTAAAGTTCTCTTTCCAATCTGAATTCGCATTGTGAGGTTGGTCGTGAACTGAAACACCAAGTCAGTTTTAAAACGCTTGTGTGAAATTGATGTTCCCAAGCACTTGTCATACTTTCCCATAAGACTCAACCTTTTGGAGTCTTCTCTTCATATGTTTCCGTAAGACTCATTCTTTCAGAGTCCTTTCACTTGATCATGCCTTTTCGTATATTTCAGTAGGAGTATGGTGGTTGACTATCGTCATCGACTTTTATTCGAGAAGCGATGAGTTTAACCTAATACGACTACTTAGAACCTTTCTGTTTTACCCTTGCATAGTCTTTCATTAGACTAACCAACCGGTTATATTCCCTTGCATGGTTGGATGGTGTCATCCGTCTCATACGACACATCAGATAAACTGCAGTTCCGATGAAGGCTAGAAACGACAATGATGGCAGTTGGAATTTTGAAGTGTTTTACCAGGTTGAGATTCATTGGCGGGTGATCGTTTAGATCAAGACCCTTGTGTCCTTTATGTATTAAGACTTCCGCTGTAATATATTTGATTATGTATTTTGAATCATGGATGTAATTCCGAAACATTTGCTTTAATCAAAAGTTATGATATTTTGTATTATAATTGTTGTTTTATGATTTATATAAATGGGTTAAGCCTGGGGTGGCTTCGGATGTGAAATCCGAGGTCACTGACGGTAATACCTTTCAAGGATATATATTTGGGGGTGTTACAAGGGGAGTGGCTTTCCCCCGCTGAATTCATTCTTAGCCATGTTTCCTTTTGAATAAAATTTAGAGACTTATATCTCTCTTACCAAAAAATAATACAACAAATTGCAAAACATGCCTATAGAGACACTAGGGCCTAGTGGGGGTTTTCTAAATAGCTTGTCCGTGCCTTGCACGAAATTTGTTTATTTTTTTTATATTAAAAAAAATAGTATATCAAAATTATACATTTAATCGATATAGAACTGTTATAGAAGTAGATGAGTGATAATATAAAAAAAGACTAATTGAATAAAAAATATTAAAGAGATTGACAAAATATTATCGAAAGAGATGCTAAATTATCCATAACTTTATATATAGTAAAAATTGGCTAATTAATTTTGAAGCGGAGATAACCACATCACTATCATTAATACTACTAAAACTAAGGATTGGCATACGGTCTGGACCGGACTGGACCGGACATTTACGGTCCAGTCGGGACCGGTGGACCATAAAATTGTTAATATATGGACCGTGAAGATCGGATTTCAGAATTTTTGCCATTTTAATTGTTCGATTACGGTCCAGACCGGACCGTAAAAAATACGCCCAAAATTGTAATGATTTTTTTTTTAATTTTTACGGTCCGACCGGTCCGGACCGTAAAAATTAGGGTTCATACCGAACCATAAACCCGTAAATGTCAAATTCCCAGACCAGACCGTAAATTTACGGTATGGTCCGGTCTACTTTTGCCCTTCCTTAACTAAAACGATAAAGCATAATCAAAATGTTCATCTAATACATGAAAATGAAATCCTAAACATAAAATCTCGTAAGATGTTCAAAATTGCTACAAATTATGAAAAACTTATTTGTATACTACAATGGTTGTAGTCAATGTTCTAAAAGTCGCTAGACAGGAGCTGGGCGGTGAGGGGGGGCCTAGCGCCTAGGCGGCTAAGCAGGGGCCCCGCCTAGGCGGATTAAAAACTAATGCCTAATCTATATGATTATTTTACTATGTTCCCTCAAATTCATTAATATTTATAAAACTATGTTGGGATGCGGTTTGATATTTTATTATGGGCCTTATTTTATAAAGCATAACCTAAAACTATGTTCTATACTTCTGTCATCTCCTAAGATATGGTTGCTTCCACAACATCGGAAACTTCTTCTCGCCTAGGCGGGAGATGACCGCCTAGCGCCTAGGCGAGGATGTTTAGAACACTGGTTGTAGTATTAGATCTTTTTTTTTGTCACATATTAAATCTTCAAAACTTTCTTGCTGGTAACTCTTAATGATACAACATAAAACTGACCATGAGTGAAAACAGGGCGTGGAAGATATAAACCGACATTTGCAAGTGATTGGCCCCGGCTCTTGTTTATCGTCATAGCAAAACAGACACTCAAGGGAAATTGACTTCATTGAAACTTAAATGGGTATGAAGTGTCTGATGGTGACATGAGCATGCGAGGAATCAAAACTTGTCTGATATTGTTGCCTGAAATATTCTTCCTTGTTTGACATGACTGTCGAGCTGCATGGTTATCAATCTTGTCCTATTACATAAACTTGAAGACTGATCAATATTTTGAAGCACATTAATAAGGACCCCAACCTTAAGTTTAAGTACATGATTTGGGACACCAGAACATCTAATACTATTCAAGTAGTCATATGTATAAACACTTGCATCGTTGTCTGCAATAAAAACTATCTTGCACAAGATATCCAAATTGAGATAAACTTTATCCTCATTAGGTAACAAATACAATATATAGTCATTAACTCTATCTACATCTTCACGTGTTGGTACAAGAATTGCCCGTTCTTCAAAGTATTTCGAAAACAACTAATTGTCCAAAAGAGATGAATAAACACACTTAAGAATTATTGGAATCAGATCTAAGTCATAATCTTTCATCAATAGTTCATCAGAAATTTGTATTTGTGCTTTTCCATCATTGTCATCACCTAATTACCATCACTCATGCTTAAAACCTATTCAAAAAATTCATTTGCTTCTTGGATATCATAAGCAGATGTACCTTATTGAATCCGTGTGTTTCTTATCAAATTAAGAACTTTACAATATTTCCACAAATAAGAGGAATTAATGGTGGCGAAATATTATATTTTTTAGTAACATGGCATTAGAGTTTATAGAGTCAAATATGGTGGTACTTATAGATGATTAATTTTTATACATCAATACTCATAAAAAAACATCATATTATAGGAAAAAAATAACAATCAAAACCAGTATTGAACCACTATAATTCTCCAAACCAAAGTTGAATGTTAAATAGAAGTCATATTATGTTATCCGAGCGGAAAAAAAATTTGAATTGTTTTTATGATAAATTTTACTAAAAACTAATTTTATGTAAAAATCTATATGATACTACATAATAGTTTTAATCAAAGTGAAATGTTTCTTGTCTTTAACTAATTTCTTAGCTTAGCTTATTCGATACTTTTCTAACTATACATTTATATTAACCAAATTTGATAACATATGAAGATTTCTTGAAAAGATACGAATAAAATTTATAGGGTTGTAAAATTAGTTATTTTCTTAATAGAAATTAAAATTAATTATAAACTAAATTAATTTATAAAGGGCTCTTAATTATAATTGTCAAAATATCTAAATTTAATAAGATATTGTCGTTTAAGGATAAAAATTAGTTAGGATTCTTTTATTGGAGAATTGAATTCAAAATTTGGTTATGTTATCAAATAAAATTTTGTATTATAAAAATAAAGTTGCTATCAATTTTATAATTACGTATAAAAAGTAATTAATTAGATAATAATAGTAATGTTCAATATGAAATTACATATTGTACGTGTAATAGTAGACTTATTATGGGTTAGTCTAATATTTACTTAAGATGAATTACATATGTCTACCATAAAAATAATTTTAATTAAAAAACTATTTATTATTTTTAATATCACAAAGTCATAGAAGATAAAGTTTTGAAAAGAAATAAACAATAAGATATTAACTTTAATATCACAAAGTAATAAAAGATAATATTTTTGGAAATAAATAAATAATAAAATAAATAAATAATAAGATAAAGCACAAATAATTTTATAAATAATAAGACGATACTTAGGCAAATTGAACGTGAGACCGACACATATGAAATAAGTTTCTACTTTAGTGTATATATATATATAGAATATAGATATATAGTAGACTTTTCTACTTTTATTTATAATTATTAAATCAAATTATAAAAATAGTATTTTAAAGATTTCGAGAAATATATTGAGAATATTTTAATAATATTCTTATTACTGAAATTGGAAAGAAAGAAGATATGGAATTGATTTAAAAATCTTTGTGATTGATTTGAATGTAAATTAGGAAGAGATTAGGTAGGTTTAGCAACAAATCTTGATAAGCTATATGCTTTTGATTGGCATGTTTAGTTTTGAAAATGAAATAATCGTATATATAATTATTGCGATTGATATGTTTAGTTTAGGATATAGGAGAATCTGATAAATATTTATTATATTGAATTTGAAGAAAAATGAAAAAATGATAAAATGCCATGTGGCAGAAAGAATAAGAGGATACCATGTGACGTAAGAAGGGGGTGAGCTTAATAGGTAAATGTCATTTGGCTTAGAGAGGTTGTGATTTAGTAGATATATAGTACATTTTGAGGTTTAAAAATGTAAAATTATATCTTAAAAGTATTTATGGAAGAAAGTAGATTACGAAAATAATTGTGTGATTCTTTTCTATTTAAATTAGGAAATGTGCGATTGATTTGTATAGTATATTAGGAAAGATTCAAATGTTTGGTATATACTTTAAGGTTTAAAAATGAAAAATTATATTTTCAACACATTTATGGAAGAAAGTAGATTACCAAAATAATTGTGTCATTCTTTTCTGTTTAAATTAGGAAATGTGCGATTGGTTTTTTATAGTATGCTAGGAAATGATCAAATATTTGGTATATATTTTGATGTTTAATAATTCAAATTTGTATCTTCAAAATATTTATGAAAGAAAGTAGATTACGAAAATAATTGTGTTATTTTTCTTTTTCCAGATTCCTAATCAATGTCAATATTTTGTATAAATTAGGAAATGTGTGATTTGTTTCTATCTTACTTAGAAAATGTGTGATTTATGATTGATTTATATGGTATAATAGGAAATAATCAAATATATGCTATATTTCTTGATATTAAAAAAATGTGAATTTGTAAAAAAATGACACGTGGCGAAATGATCGTGAAAACGCCATGTGGCCAAATTAATGTGGAAGTGCCATGTGACGTAGTTTTATTCTGTTTTAGTAGATATATAGTACATTAGGAAATTTTGGATTTGTAATCTTTGTGATTAACTTGTAATCTTTGTGCTTAATTTGTATTTAAATTAGGAAAAAATGAGTGATAGGTTTAGGATAATAATATTTGATTTATAATTAGATTTATTTTAAAAAATTGAAAAAAACAAAAAATGACATGTGGCGATTTTAATAAGAAGGTGTCATGTGTCGGTTTTAATGAAGGAGTGCCATGTAACGTGATTAGGTTCTAGTTTATGAGATATATAGTAGATTGTATTTCCCAAAGAGTTTACTATAATTCAAACGACCTTTACATTTTACCTTAAAAAAGCAGTCCTCTTAAAATGACTTATTGATACAATATGGAAGAAGAAAAGTTGGTCATCTAGTTGAAGCCTTGAAAAATCCATCAGTCAATCTATGAGAAAGTGATTCTCAAGGGAATGTCTTTTTATAGGGCTAGAAAGAGTTGGGTTCTTTAGATTGGCATGAGCATGTTTCCCTGCAAACTATAAACGACTTATCTAGAGCGGATAGAAGAAAATGTTGAATAGTAAGAGTTGTACAATGAGCCTAACCGAGTTATGAATCTGCAGAGTTAATTAACTTAGTTTTTTTTCCCTTTTTTTCAACTTCACAAGCTAAGAACTTGATTTGTCATGCAAATTATACTAAAAAAAACTCTGTGATAAGCACCCAGTATATAATGTGCATCCCTTGTTAAGTTGGACAAGCTCTATTCTTCAACTAAATCATATGAATTAGACCTGGTGGAAAGTGCTAGTCTTCCGCTGGAGGTTGATTGTCAGTGGAGTCCCCCTTCTCGGCATTTGCCCGTCTCTCTTTCCACTTTGCCCACCCCCACTTTGTTGGTGATTTTAGTGTCATCAAGAGACCGTTCCCATATGGGGAACGGTGCCATTTAGTATGATCGGGATTCATACGACACTATAAGATCTCACTTAGCTACATTGCGGGTTTGGAGGTATGGAGTACACACTCGTGTAAGCATACTTGAGATTCTGAGGGAGACATTAAGGATATGTGACGTTACCCATATCGAAACAGTGCATCAGAGAGGTTAATTGTGTCTTTAAGACAGATCGACGTTACTTAAGGTTGAACGAGTGGTCGTTCTCTGGAGGGATCAGCCGTTCCCTAGGTGGGAACGTCAAGTTCCCTAAGGCATGGTTAAAGTTTCAGCACGTGATTAATGTGTTATAACCGCCCTGGTAACCGTCGGAATAACCACCTCTTAACTACCTTAAATCAGTTGATAACTGATAGAAGTAGTTGGATATCCTTGGAAACGGTTGGTGACAGTTGGAACGGTTTGTAACACCCCCAAATTTAACCCCATTTGAAAGCGTTACTGCCGATGATCCCGGACGTAAACCCCGAAGTCACCCCAGGATTTTCCGACGTCATAACTGACTTAAAACATAGTTACAATACTAAAATCATAACTTTTATTAAACCACATGGTCGCGGAATTACACGATTCCTAAAACGACCCAATTAATCAGAAATACAACAGCGAAATACTTTTAAACAAAATACAAAATAGCACAGCGGAAATCTTTAAAATACAACGACAAAACAACTTGTCAAAACACCGTTCATCTTCATAGTCGTTCTAGCCTTCTTAGATCTTCAACACACCTGATGTGCCGAATCGAACGGATGACACCAGCCAACCATGCAAGGAATATAACGGTTGGTTAGTCTACATGAATAGACTAGCAAGGGTATAAAGCAGAGTGGTTCGAAGCAGTCGTATTAGGTTAGACTCATCGTCCCTCGAATAATAACCGAGTACGCTAGTCAACCATCATACTCCTACTAGAATAAATGAAGCAGCATGATCAAGAGAAGACTCTGGAGACCGAGTCTCACATCAATCAATCCCAAAAGAAGACTCCAAAATGAAATGAGCCTTAAAGGAAACATGATAAATGTTGGGGAAACATAACCAAACACACACAACCACATCACACAAGTATCGCATACGAGCGATCTACAACTAAGACGAGCTTTTCCTAGCTGCACTACTCGCCAAACATTTTAAATAAGTGCTTACTCATACGGCACTTTATATTATGGTCAAGGCATTTTAATTATGTGCGTTATTCATTGCACGTATCTTATTAAATGTCATCACACACACACACACATCACGTTAAGCTTTTAACATACATGTCCCGCCACTCGCGAAACACATATCGAACCGGGTTGTGACACCTGTAGAGTGCACCACTTCTTACTCCACTCGAGTATAGAAGTCAGTCAATGACTTTACAAATTTATTATAAAGAGACGACATGACCTCTCATCCATTGTCCCTACGAATACTCGTTCTGACTAAACAGTCAAACACACAACAATTCATATACAGGACCATCACGGCCCACCTGCACAAACATCTGTGTCTTTGCCCACCTGGCAGTCATCCTAGATTTAATAATCTAAACACACACACAATAAATTACATCAAAGTCCCTTAAGGTCTTCACCTGCACAAAATCTACAATATACTAGCGTCGGTTCTAGCAAAATATACAACCTAGTATAATATCTTCTTTTTAATCACATAACGTTATCAAACAATTCCAACATACTTAAAAATCATCCGAAATTAATTAACAACAAAACTATTGATAATTAATGAAAGTATGGAATGATGAGCAAGAGCGAACCGCCACTTGCCTTGGATCCGACAACTTCGAATCAAGCTGAACAACGTCTAGTTCCGGGATCTAAAACTGGAGCAGATCTTGGATATTAAATCCCTAAGAAATGGCCCATAACAAGACCCTAAGTTAGATTCAATACACTTATATATGAATCTAAAAGAATACAAGAAGAAATCAAAGGAAACGAACAAAGCCCAAAGCCAAACCAACAAGACACACGACTCGGACGCCCTCACCGCGATCGCGGCGAGTCGCGGCCAGTCGCGGTTTTCGTGTGGCATGACAGTGGCGAAGCTCGACAGCTCCCATGGAGTTTTTCTTACCCCAAACCGATTTGTTTGCCTTCGATTTGTCTATGGTTCGATCTCCCAACACCTCAAAGCTTCTCACAACACTCAAGAGCTCCTTCTAACACTCAAGAGCCTTCTCGAATCAAGCTCAAACGGCTCGAAAATGGAGGATTTCAGAGGAGAAAAACAGAAGAGAAAGGAGGAAGAAGAAGAGAAGAAGAAGGGAGCTTCAACGTCTGACTTTGACCCCTTTTATAGCCTCAATCCGTGCCACCACTTGGGGAACAAGGGGACAAAGGCGAAGGGCAAGTTGGCTGCCCACTTGGCCTGCCCAAAACTGAGCCAAAACAGAGCTACAGTAACCGCCACGCGAGGAAGACGACTCTGCCCAGCTCTTGGCATTACCGCGATCGCGGCGAGTCGCGGTCAGTCGCGGCATCTCGCGTCAGGTCGCGTCAAGTCGCGGTTTACAGGCCGACTTCGTTAACTATTATCCGAACTTGGTTTGGATTAAATTTCTTAACTCCGGGTTAAATATATTCATACATTAACGATACATTAACCCCGAAAACACCTCAACTGTATTATATAATGCTCGGAAAATTTTACAGAGCTCAGACCCCTTTTGAGAAGGTCCGAGACTCACTGAATTAAATCCGTCTAGCAAAACGGGCATAAGAAAAAATTGAAAATAATTCAAAATACCCTTAAAAATTACGGGGTGTTACATTACTACCCCCTTATTTTAAGTTTTGACCCCGAAACTTGCATTATCAAGGCCGACAACAAGTAGGGAAAGTATCTAAGTACACCCGTCTCAGTCTCCCAAGTAACCTCTTCGGTTTCTAACTTGGAGCACAAACTCGTACCAAAGGTACCACCTTGCTACGCAACTGCCTCAAAGCCAAAGAGGAACCTGCCTCAGTACCAATCTTACTACCTAGACTTAATATCCTTAATCATAACATAATCATACAATCTTATCTCCATATAACATACCATGTAATAATTCTTACTACCTCCACAAGATCATGTCTACCTTAGAATAATGGTCTTCCACAACCATCATTACGATATTACTGCACCTTCACTAGGAGAACACACATTTCTCCTCCAATCTCTTTATAGACAAACCCAAGGTTTATACATTAACTTCTTACAACTCAGCTTAAATCTTAGTAACCTCGAATCATAACTTCCTTAATTTCCTTAATGGTACTTTACACAATTCCATCATTTATCTTAAAGTAAGACTGGCCTTACGCCATCTCTAACTTAAAATCCTTACAAGAATAATTTAACACCTTCCTTTAAACAATCTCTAACTTAAATCCTTTAAGAATAATTTAACACCTTCCTTTAAACAATCTCTAACTTAAATCCTTTAAGATTCCTTAATTTTCTCCAAGAATAATCACAACATCTTATTCCTACATTCCTCAAAACGAATTACATACGATACAACTCATATTTCCTCAAAAAGAGTGATACCACAAGTCTTATAATCTCAAAGCATAACAAGGAAACTAGGAACTCAAGTTTAACTAGAGATGGTGAAACCACCTCGACTTCTTCCGAGACCTTCAGAAGAGAACAGAATGCACCCCTAACTACGGGTGACAAATAGAGAGTCTTAGTCTTTCTAGACACAGAAGCAAACTTCCGTATCAGACTGTAGAAGGCACGACTATGAACGGCTTTTTTTTTTTTTGAAAAAAATTCAGAGCTCTTGGAAACATTTTAGCTCTGATACCATTTCTGTAACACCCCCAAATTTAACCCCATTTGAAAGCGTTACTGCCGATGACCCCGGACGTAAACCCCGAAGTCACCCCAGGCTTTTCCGACGTCATAACTGACTTAAAACATAGTTACAATACTAAAATCATAACTTTTATTAAACCACATGGTCGCGAAATTACACGATTCCTAAAACGACCCAATTAATCAGAAATACAATAGCGAAATACTTTTAAACAAAATACAAAATAGCACAGCGGAAATCTTTAAAATACAACGACAAAACAACTTGTCAAAACACCGTTCATCTTCATAGTCGTTCTAGCCTTCTTAGATCTTCAACACACCTGGTGTACCGAATCGAACGGATGACACCAGCCAACCATGCAAGGAATATAACGGTTGGTTAGTCTACATGAATAGACTAGCAAGGGTACAAAGCAGAGTGGTTCAAAGCAGTCGTATTAGGTTAGACTCATCGTCCCTCGAATAATAACCGAGTATGCTAGTCAACCATCATACTCCTACTAGAATAAATGAAGCAGCATGATCAAGAGAAGACTCTGGAGACCGAGTCTCACGGCAATCAATCCCAAAAGAAGACTCCAAAATGAAATGAGCCTTAAAGGAAACATGACAAATGTTGGGGAAACATAACCAAACACACACAACCACATCACACAAGTATCGCATACGAGCGATCTACAACTAAGACGAGCTTTTCCTAGCTGCACTAGCGCCTAGCTGCACTACTCGCCAAACATTTTAAATAAGTGCTTACTCATACGGCACTTTATATTATGGTCAAGGCATTTTAATTATGTGCGTTATTCATTGCACGTATCTTATTAAATGTCATCACACACACACATCACGTTAAGCTTTTAACATACATGTCCCGCCACTCGCGAAACACATATCGAACCGGGTTGTGACACCTGCAGAGTGCACCACTTCTTACTCCACTCGAGTATAGAAGTCAGTCAATGACTTTACAAATTTATTATAAAGAGACGACATGACCTCTCATCCATTGTCCCTACGAATACTCGTTCTGACTAAACAGTCAAACACACAACAATTCATATACAGGACCATCACGGCCCAACATGCACAAACATCTTTATCTTTGCCCACCTGGCAGTCATCCTAGATTTAATAATCTAAACACACACACAATAAATCATATCAAAGTCCCTTAAGGTCTTCACCTACACAAAATCTACAATATACTAGCGTCGGTTCTAGCAAAATATACAACCTAGTATAATATCTTCTTTTTAATCACATAACGTTATCAAACAATTCCAACATACTTAACAATCATCCCAAATTAATTAACAACAAAACTATTGATAATTAATGAAAGTATGGAATGATGAGCAAGAGCGAACCGCCACTTGCCTTGGATCCGACAACTTCGAATCAAGCTGAGCAACGTCTAGTTCCGGGATCTAAAACTGGAGCAGATCTTGGATATTAAATCCCTAAGAAATGGCCCATAACAAGACCCTAAGTTAGATTCAATACACTTATATATGAATCTAAAAGAATACAAGAAGAAATCAAAGGAAACGAGCAAAGCCCAAAGCCAAACCAACAAGACACACGACTCGGACGTCCTCACCGCGATCGCGGCGAGTCGCGGCCAGTCGCGGTTTTCGTGTGGCATGACAGTGGCGAAGCTCGACAGCTCCCATGGAGTTTTTCTTACCCCAAACCGATTTGTTTGCCTTCGATTTGTCTATGGTTCGATCTCCCAACACCTCAAAGCTTCTCACAACACTCAAGAGCTCCTTCTAACACTCAAGAGCCTTCTCGAATCAAGCTCAAACAGCTCGAAAATGGAGGATTTCAGAGGAGAAAAACAGAAGAGAAAGGAGGAAGAAGAAGAGAAGAAGAATGGAGCTTCAACGTCTGACTTCGACCCCTTTTATAGCCTCAATCCGTGCCACCACTTGGGGAACAAGGGGACAAAGGCGAAGGGCAAGTTGGCTGCCCACTTGGCCTGCCCAAAACTGAGCCAAAACAGAGCTACAGTAACCGCCACGCGAGGAAGACGACTCTGCCCAGCTCTTGGCATTACCGTGATCGCGGCGAGTCGCGGTCAGTCGCGGCATCTCGCGTCAGGTCGCGTCAAGTCGCGGTTTACAGGCCGACTTCGTTAACTCTTATCCGAACTTGGTTTGGATTAAATTTCTTAACTCCGGGTTAAATATATTCGTACATTAACGATACATTAACCCCGAAAACACCTCAACTATATTATATAATGCTCGGAAAATTTTACAGAGCTCAGACCCCTTTTGAGAAGGTCCGAGACTCACTGAATTAAATCCGTCTAGCAAAACGGGCATAAGAAAAATTTGAAAATAATTCAAAATACCCTTAAAAATTACGGGGTGTTACACGGTTGGTAACCGTTAGTAGCCGCTTGTAACTGCCGTAACCGTTCTATGTAACCGCCCGAAAGCCTATACAAAGGCATTTCGATGATAGTGTTGGGAGATCAGAAAAACACACGATTTGACTATCTGAGTTAAAGTCATACATTAATAATACTTGAACATAGTTTAGTTCCCATCAGAAGCCTTGAAGGGAACTAGAGGGTTTGTCTTATCTCAGTTCAGATTTTGCGGATTCCCTAAGGCTTAGTAAGGGGCAAAATTCTGATTTCGAAAAGTGTTCTCACGATTCAAATCTTATCCGAGTTACAGCGTTCATTGACCGTTCCCTATTAAAGCCGAAGTCAACATCAAGAGAAGATCAAGACTTGCATGGAACAGTCGCTTCAACATACACTGTTCCCTTATTCAGCATATATTGTTCTTACAATCGAAATTAGAATTTTCGGATCAATGACGACTGTTCGTGAGATGACGACGAAGTTCCAGAAGTTGGAAAAATTCGAAGGGATGGACTTCTGCAGTTGGCAAAAGAAGATGCATTTCCTCTTGACCACCCTCAAGGTGGTATACGTCCTATCCACCCCCATGTCGGAGTTAGTCGATGATGAACCACTTGAGGCTGTGAGGAAAAGGAGCAAATGAGAGAACGATGACTACATTTGCCGAGGCCACATCTTAAACGGTATGTCTGACTCCCTCTTTGTTGTGTACCAAAATGTTAAATCCGCCAAGGAACTTTGGGACTCTCTAGAGTTTAAGTACATGGCTGAAGATGCTTTAAGCGTAAAGTTCCTTGTGAGCAACTTCAATACATATAAAATGGTTGACTCAAGACCGGTGATGGAGCAATATCATGAGATACTCCGTATCTTGGGGCAGTTTGCTCAACATAAATTGAATATGGACGAGTCCATTTCTGTGTCAAGCATTATTGACAAATTGCCTCCATCATGGAAAGACTTCAAGCACATGTTGAAGCACAAGAAGGAAGGTATTTCCCTTGTGGAACTTGGCAGCCACTTGCGTATTGAAGAGGGCCTTCGTTCGCAAGAGAAAGGAAAGGAGAAAGAGACTCCCAATTCTTCCACCATCAACATGATGGAAGATGGTTCCCATAAGGGTAACAACAAGAAGGGCAAGAAAAGGCCGCATAACAACACAAACACCGGTCCCAACAAGAAATCCTCTCAAAAGGGGTGTTGGAACTGTGGGAAGCCTGGACATCTTAAGAAGGATTGTTGGGTTGGAAAGGGCAAGAAGGGAAACGTTCCCAACCAGTCTGCTCAAGGTTCTAAGGACCAATGGAAAAAATCTCATCAAGGTCAGAAAGGAACGGTTCCCTCGAACGAAACTGTTCCCTCTTTAGTAACATTTCTTGGTTTGGACTTTGTTCCTAATATTTCTGAGGCCTTTGATAGGTGTCATTTCATGCACCTTAACTAGCAATTATTAGCATTATTTAGAGGAGTTTAGGATGAGATTTGTGGCTAAGTCTATAATCCAGAAGTTGTGGAGAGAAGTGAAGAAATCATGGGATTTATAGAGGTTTGAAGTGTATTGAAGAGTAGAAGAACAATGTGCTGAATTCAAATGGTGAGTTCTCTCTACTCAGATGTCCAAATGAAGTGATTCCAATTCGAGGAGTTAGATCTTGAAGTCTACTGCAAGTCCTCAAAATATGAGCGCAATCCTAGTTGGGATTCAAAAGTTATGGTGTTTCTACTAAAGTGTCGCAGAAGCTGAAAAAGGCACCGCCGCCCCGCGGTGGAACTCACCGCCCCGCGGTGTAACTTGACGCCCCGCGCCAGAAGCCACCGCGACCCGGCGGTAGATCTCAGAGAAGGCAACTAGAAGACTGACGCCCCGCGGTGGGCACGTCACGCCTCGCGGCCAGCAGAAGATTTTATTTCCTTTATTTCATTTCAGACTTTCTTATTTCTATTATTTTATTTCCTTTGTTATTTCCATTAGGTTAACTTATTTCCTAAACCGATTTAAGACCTCTTTCTAGGTCTTGAGTTGGCAGTCACGCCCTAGAGGCAGACACTTTTACATTACGCAGGTTACTTTTCTATTAGGTTTTCATTCTCGTTTGAATGAAGAACTAACTTCCCTTTGTTCTACTAGACGATTGAAGCAATACAGTTGATGTGTTTGTGAGATTTATATTCCTTGTTCTTATCCTTATAAGTGTTGGTTTGATTCTCTTGGTTATATTGAATATTGATTTCTTGTTGTTCTTCTTAGCCTGATCAACTAGGTTGAATACTTTTTATCAATTGCTAGGATTGCATATAGGGGTTTCGAGTGCATATCTAGTGGCATACACGATTGTGCGTATAGGGGTTCCGAGCGTACAATCGTGAGTGAGAATCAGTTGCATGCGAGTATTAGTACGTCCTTCTATTTGCATGTATCATATATCCTTGTGTGTATTGATATTGCTTTGTTGGTGGTAAAGTATACCGACAACTGTGAGAATCGGTGGTATTTTACCATTGGCATAGTGATAAGTCTATCGATAACTGTGAGAATCGATAGTACTTAAGATGAGGGTGGGAACAACTATAAGGATAGTAAGAGAACTTGGATTAAATAGATTTCTGTGATCAAATTATATCTCTGTATTATGGATCTCGCTCTAGTAGGACTACTTTCCCCATTATATTTTCTCAACTCAACCAAACTTGTTTGCTTTGCTTTCTCATGATAACTAAACCCCCCTTGCTTGTTACTTGTCATTCACAATTGCATACTGCATTAGATCTTCCCTGTGGGTTCGACCCTTGCTTGCTTACTTTACATCTGTTTAGTAGGTCTGTTAGGACTTTTTACTTTGATAAGGCTAATCAACGATACTTGCATTGCGCACTTTTAGCCCCATCAAATTTGGCGCCGTTGCCGGGGAAGTTTTCTGTTTTGTTGTGTGTTTTTGTGATTGACTGCGGTGTGGATCTATCTTACGGTCTGCACCTTTGCTACTGATTCACTACTTGTTGAAGTTGATACATAAACAGGTACGAATGTCACAGACACTCCGACAGCTGACTGCGCCAGGTTTGATACAGCAGCCATTGGCTGTAATCATTCCACCCCTTGCGGATGGTGTGACATTTGAGCTCAGAACAGGAGTGATACGGTTGCTCCCGAGATACCATGGACGATGTGGAGAGGACCCCATCTTACACTTGGGTAAATTCCACAACGTCATCATGAGCATTAAACCAGCTAACGTCACTGAAGATCAAATTAAAATGAGAGCCTTCGGGTTCACTCTTAAGGACGATGCTGAAGACTGGTACTATCATCTGCCCGGTGGAAGCATAGATTCATGGGCTAAGCTACAAAAGGCATTCCTCGCACAATATTTCCCAACCAAGATGGCGAATGCCTTGAAAAGGGCAATTGCCAGTATTGAACAAGGAGAGGAGGAGATCCTTTATGACTATTGTGAGCGATTCAAACGACTTTGCTCTAGTTGCCCGTTCTATGGTTTTGACAAGAAAGCTCAAGTACTCTATGTTTACAGTGGGTTGCTGGATGATGAAAGAAGAATCATAGATGCTACTTGTGGTGGTAGTATCTTGAATATGACCCCTGACGCAGCCATGATTAGACTTCATGATATGGCTGAGAGCACAAGGGATTTCGATGAAGCCCAAAAAATCAGAGGAGTTAATGCTGTCAACTCCAATGATGCACACTTATTGCAAGAAATTGATTCATTGAAAGACATAATTGCGAAGGGGGGTAGACAAGAAGCACCTCAACATTACAATGCTTGTGGAATTTGCGTTGATCCGTTTCACAACACCAATGCTTGTCCCCGACTTCAAGATGCCACTACTGCTGAAGTATACGCTGCTGGAGGTTACAGACCTATTAGACCTCGATATGACCAATAACAGCTACAACAACCAACACCATGACCTCACTTTGATGAGCTACCAGTTGCTCCCTAAGCTAGTAGCTCCCCTTCAACTGAAGACTTGATCAAGGCCTTAACAATGCACCTCATAACTCATGTGCAAACAACTGAGGAAAGCATCAAGAGCATGAAGGAGACAGTGGGTCAGTTAACAGATGTGGTCACTAGGATGGACAAAAGGGCCGCACAAGAAAGTGTAAATGTTATGACCCTCCGAAGTGGCAAGCAATTGCAAGTCGCTCCTACTGCTGAAAAGGACGACAAAGCTGAATTTAAAGATGGGCGAACCCTACCGCCCCGCGGTGCTTGTGACCGCGACCCGACGATAACTCCCAGTTGTCCTGAGTCAACACTGCCGCCACGCGGCCAAGAGCACCGCCCCGCGGTGAGACTACCGCCCCGCGGTGAATGCCCAGATCTGGATATTGATCATGACAAAGAAGCGGACCCCTTTGTTTGTCCAATTTTTTCTCCTCTTGGTTCTGAAAAGCTCCCTGTCCCCTTTCCGGAGGCACTAAAGGAGAGGATGATAATTGACGACAAGGATCTCTTCGACACCTCCAGTAGCTGCAAGGCAACCATCACTTTGGCCCATTTGGCAAACAGTGCGCCGTGCTACACAGAACTTTTAAGGGCACTGGGTAAGATCAAAAATAAACCAAAGGGGAAGCACAAGAAGGAGGCCTTGATGCCAGTGGCTGATTTTTATACGCTGGATACGGGGCAGGACATACTTGCAGCCCCTGAGATGTTGGGTAGACAGTTTTTAAAGATGGCAAGTGCATTCATGGATACGACGAGTGGTCCAGCCATTAGCAATTGCACACGCATGGGGGAACGGATCGACATGGAGTATACAAAGAGACATCCCCCTTATATTGGTCTTAGGAGTTCAGTTGTTGTGAGCAACCCAAGTTGAGAATGAGCAGGATGTCAAGCCATGACAATAACTAAGGCACTATCCGGGAGGCAACCCGAGGTATGTTTTTCTTTTCCCTTGTTTTTCTTTCTTTGTTTTTACATTTTTTCTTTAGTATGTTTTTGCTTTGTTTTTGTTTTTCTTTGTTTCCGACTAACCTACAGGGAGGAGGCCCTATGCGAATTGAAGAAGGTGTTTCCACACCAATGTAAGTCTCTCCTGTCCCTGCACTAAGTCACTCCCCGAAAAAACCTTAAACGGGGGGCAAAAAAAAAAATCAAAAAAAAAAGAGGTACCGAAGGCCAGCTGTCCAGAGTTCCCTATGGAGATGGTGCGCATCATGTTGTCAAGGAAGAGACATTCACCCCACATTTTTATTTGACAACGATGATAGCCCTACAATTGACCGCTGAGGAGGAGGAACACTAGAGTCCACACCATGATTACATCTGGGCTCCACCATGTGTTCCTAGAAGGCCGTGCAACCCTACTATCACTGTTTTATCACTACTCACCAAAGTGGTTCCCTTTTGATTGCACGGTAGGAGAAGATTATAGAGTTGATGAAGACACCCGCCCAACACCAGAGACCTGGGCATTTATTGAGAAGACCGCCAGCGACACCTACAGTGTCCAAGCAGCTTGGCGACGTTTGTGAGTTATTTTTTTGTTTTTCCCTGTGCTTTATTCTTTTGTCTTTCATTACATTAAGGACAATGCAATGTTTAAGCATGGGGGAGAGTTCTATACTTGCTACGTCGCTGAGGAGAAAAATGAATATAAAATGAAAAGAGCCAAAATTTGAAAAAAGGCATACATTAGAAATCCTGGGATAGGTCGAAAACCCGAAAGGGCGGCCTAGGCAATAAGCAGGTGGCTTGGACCAGCATTAGGTTGGGGTAATATGTGGTCAAGAGTGACGTGAGCTTATGTGAGTACATCTATTGAAAAATGAAATGAGTGGCTTGGTGAAAACCCGAAAGGGTGCCTTGGCAAAATGAGCGAAAAGAAGAAGAGTGATTTTAGGATTTCTCATTATTCTTGGCGAGGCGTCACAAGAAGAGGAGTTATAAGGAGGATTCGGGTAGGTCACTCTGGAGAGATAAGAAGATAGATGGGAGATTAGGATTAGCTTTGATTCACTCTGTGGTGTTTAGGATAAGCTTGGGGGAAGTACTCTGCTTCCCTTTTAGCTTGATTGTCTGGAGCTGATTGTTGAGATGTTGTAGTTGCTGGTGTCATATTTTCTTGTACTTCCTGAGACCTTGGTGTTCGATTGAGAGAGTAGGTTTATCATTAGCTTACTCGGGACGAGTAAGCTAATGATAAATAGGTTTATCCTAAACCTATTTAAGACCTCTTTCTAGGTCTTGAGTGGGCAGTCACGCCCCAGAGGCAGACACTTTTACATTACGCAGGTTACTTTTCTATTAGGTTTTCATTCTCGTTTGAATGAAGAACTAATTTCCCTTTGTTCTACTAGACGATTGAAGCAATACAGTTGATGTGTTTGTGAGATTTCTATTCCTTGTTCTTATCCTTATAAGTGTTGGTTTGATTCTCTTGGTTATATTGAATATTGATTTCTTGTTGTTCTTCTTAGCCTGATCAACTAGGTTGAATACTTTTTATCAATTGCTAGGATTGCATATAGGGGTTCCAAGTGCATATCTAGTGGCATACACGATTGTGCGTATAGGGGTTCCGAGCGTACAATCGTGAGTGAGAATCAGTTGCATGCGAGTATTAGTACGTCCTTCTATTTGCATGTATCCTATATCCTTGTGTGTATTGATATTGCTTTGTTGGTGGTAAAGTATACCGACAACTGTGAGAATCGGTGGTATTTTACCATTGGCATAGTGATAAGTCTATCGACAACTGTGAGAATCGATAGTACTTAAGATGAGGGTGGGAACAACTATAGGGATAGTAAAAGAACTTGGATTAAATAGATTTCTGTGATCAAATTATATCTCTGTATTGTGGATCTCGCTCTAGTAGGACTACTTTCCCCATTATATTTTCTCAACTCAACCAAACTTGTTTGCTTTGCTTTCTCGTGATAACTAAACCCCCCTTGCTTGTTACTTGTCATTCACAATTGCATACTGCATTAGATCTTCCCTATGGGTTCGACCCTTGCTTGCTTACTATACATCTGTTTAGTAGGTCTGTTAGGACTTTTTACTTTGATAAGGCTAATCAACGATACTTGCATTGCGCACTTTTAGCCCCGTCAGCCTTCTTTGTGCAAGATGATGAAATAGCATGGTGGGTTGACTCGGGTGCCACCACACACGTGTGTAGGGACAAGTCAATGTTCAAGATCTTCGTTCCCTTGGATGATGGATGTGTCCTTCATATGGGAAACGAGTCAACTGCCCCCGTCTTAGGCAAAGGCCAAGTGGAGTTAGAGTTCTGTTTTGGGAAGACTTTAATTCTGAAAAATGTGTTGTATGTACCCAGAATAAGGAAAAATTTAGTCTCTAGTGCTATCCTTAACAAGTTAGGCTTTCGGCAAGTGTTTGAAGCCGATAACTATATATTATCTAAGGGCGGTGTATTTGTAGGACGTGGTTACCTATGTAATGGTATGTTTAAGCTAAGTATTAATAAAGTTATGAATTCAGCTTACATGACTTGTGGTCAAGGTTCTATTTCTTCTGAACATGTTGTTCCCTCAGAGGAAAACGTTTCCTCTCTATGGCATGCTCGACTAGGACATATTCATTATAAATGCATGCTTGATATGTCTAAAAATGGTTTAATTCCTCCATTTGATTTGACTATAGAGAGGTGTAGAACTTGCATGATTACTAAGATAACAAGACAATCGTTCCCTAATGTTCAAAGAAATAGTGTACTGCTTGATTTGATACATAGTGACTTATGTGATTTTCATGCTTCTCCGTCCTTGGGAAATAAGAAATATGTTGTTACTTACATAGATGATTTTCCCATTATTGTTATGTATTTTAATTGCATGCTAAGGATGAGGCCCTAGATAAATTCAAAATTTATAAAACTGAAGTGGAACTTCAGTTGGGAATAGTGATCAAAAGATTGCGCACCAATAGAAGTGGTGAGTATTTTGACCGAGAATACTTCCAATCCGTAGAAATCATTCATGAAACCACGGCTCCCTATACACCACAATAAAATGGTGTGTCAGAGAGGAAGAATCGAGTTCTTAAGGAAATGGTCAATTCCATGCTTTCCTACTCAGGTTTAAATGACGGATTTTGGGGTGAAGCCATGTTGACGGCTTGTTAACTATTGAATAGGGTTCCTAACAAAAGGAACAAGACTACCCCATATGAGCTTTGGTTCCAAAGGAAGCCAAATCTGAATTATCTTCGGGTTTGGGGATGTAGGGCGGTTGTAAGACTACCCGAACCCAAGCGAAAGACTTTGGGTGAAAACGGTGTTGAATGTATCTTTATTGGATATGCTGAGCATTCCAGTCATATAGGTTCTATGTTATTGAACCTAACAAGCCTATTTCGGTTCACTCCGTTATAGAGTCAAGAGATGCCATCTATGATGAAAAATGATTTTCATTGACACTTTTACAAAAAGTCATTGTTCCCAGTAATAATGGAGACAATGATAGTGTTCGCAATACAAGTGGCAACATTGATATGGATGTCCAACCTGGGAACAATGAACCAGAGATCCGAAAGAGTAAAAGAGTAAGGAATGGAACGTCCTTTGGCCCTGACTTCCATGTTTACTTGGTAGAGGGAACAAGGAATGAAGTTGGATCCCAATACTTGTATTGTTACAATATTGAGGATGAACCAAAGACGTTTACTGAGGCAATGAAGTCTCAAGACGTTTCCTTTTGGAAAGAGGCCATAAATGATGAGATGGATTCCATCATGGGGAACAATACATGGGTTTTAGCTGATCTTCCCCCAGGGTGTAAGCCATTGGGAAGTAAGTGGATCTTCAAAAAGAAGATGAAAGTGGATGGAACCATAGAAAAGTTTAAGGCCCGATTGGTTGTTCAAGGCTTTAGACAAAAGTGTGGAACCGACTACTTTGATACCTATGCACCAGTTGCTAGGATTACCACCATTAGGCTATTGATTGCCTTGGCTGCTATTCACAAGTTGGTTATACACCAAATGGATGTGAAAATAGCATTCCTTAATGGGGACCTTGAGGAAGAAGTGTATATGAAACAACCTGAAGGGTTCGTTATGCTCGGACAAGAGCATAAGGTGTGCAAATTGGTCAAATCTTTGTATGGGCTGAAGCAAGCACCAAAACAATGGCATCAAAAGTTTGATGAGGTTGTGTTGTCCAATGGATTCAAACTAAATCAATCCGACAAGTGTGTATATAGCAAATTTGATAATTCTGGGAACGGTGTTATAATTTGCTTGTACGTGGATGACATGTTGATCTTTGGAACGGATCAAAGGCAAGTAGACCTTACAAAGGCATTTTTGTCATCACAATTCTCCATGAAGGACATGGGGGAGGCCGATGTTATCCTAGGGATTAGGATAAGGCGGGGAACGGAGGGCTTATCGTTGTTACAATCTCATTACATTGAGAAAGTATTGGAGAAATTCAATTGTGATAAGTACACTCCTTTGAAAACACCATATGATCCGAGTGTTAAACTGTTCCCTAACAAGGGGAAATCAGTTATGCAACTTGAGTACTCAAGGGTTATTGGGTGCTTGACGTATGCCATGACAAGTACTAGGCCGAATATTGCTTTTGTAGTAGGGAAGCTTAGTCGCTATACTAGTAATCCTAGTGCATATCATTGGCAAGCGGTTCGACGGGTACTTCAGTACCTTAAGGGAACAGTGGACTTTTGTCTTACTTATAATGGATCACCCTCGGTATTAGAGGGATATTCTGATGCAAGTTGGATCACAAATGAAGAGGATCATTGTTCCACTAGTGGGTGGGTGTTCCTTGTTGGTGGGGGTGCCATCTTATGGGCTTCCAAGAAACAAACTTACATCACGAGTTCCACCATGGAATCAGAGTTTGTTTCCTTAGCCGCTGCTGGGAAAGAAGCGGAATGGCTAAGGAACTTGATATATGAAATTCCATTATGGGAAAAGACAATTTCACCTATATCAATCCATTGTGATAGCGCTGCAACTTTGGCTAAGGCATATAGCCATGTATACAATGGGAAGTCACGCCACTTGGGTGTGAGGCATAGTGCGATAAGAGAGCTCATTACGCATGGGGTGATTTCGGTGGATTTTGTTAGATCACAACAAAACTTGGCTGATCACTTGACGAAGGAGTTGGTTAGGGACTTGGTTTCCAAGTCGGCTAAAGGGATGGGATTAAGACCCATATAGTTTTGTAGCGGTGGGATACCCAATTCCTTTCCAATTAACGTTGGGAACAGATTCAATGTAGAAAGCCTACACCTAGAAACAAAGAGCACAAAGGAACAGTCCCTAGGTATGTGCTCTATTCCTACAAGTTTAGAGGTTGAAAGCAATTTCTTAATAGTTCCTTTGAAAAAGTGCAGATTGTAGGTGCACGATTGAGGATGCGTTCCTTAAAGGGATCTACCTATATGGGCGTGAAGATTGGGCGCTTCATGAAGTTTGGGTTGACTTCAAAACGCTCACGAATGGATAAGGACTCAAGGCCATTCAGAGAGTCAAGTTAGACTATGGAATTGTATAATAATTCATGTGTGTGTTATCTTCATGCATCCAATGAGGTTGATTGGTTCAATCCTTAGGACACCATGATTCTTGGGTGTTTGAAATGTGTAATTACACTAATACATAAATTCAATTGTTTCGATATTTGTGTTTATGCATGAGTTTGGGATGAAGACTTGCTTATTTTATGAATCAAGGATTACACTAAAATGGGGGATGATTGTGTAATAACCCCTAAAAGTCCCGAACTGTCATTTTGTATGAATGACATAATGGGCAATTTCTGTAACCTCTGTATTAATCTTTTGAACGTTTGGATATACGTTTAATGCATTAGTGGGTCTTAGAATATTTTTAGAGGGGCTAAAAATAAAGACTTAGCATGTCCTTGAACGAAACCCGCGACCAAAGGGCAAAAGACGCGCTCGCGGCATTTCCGCGATCGCGGAAACACTGTTCTTCGTCTCCTTCGTTCTTTCCGCGTTTCGCCGGTTCGTGTGCCGCCGTTATGCCGATGGCGATGCCGATCGATTGGTGTTCTCGGCGTTGAGCTCCCCCTCACCCTATAAATAGGGGTCTTCAGCTTCGGAAATAATCATCCACAGCTTCTCAAGCCCTCTCTCTCTCTTGTTTAGTGCATCACCAGAGTTCTAGGAGATCGTCGGAGCTTCGCCAGAGTTTTTGGTGTCGCCGGAAGTGCCTTGGAGGTGTCGAGGTAGATGGTAAATTTGGTTAGCCAAAAAGTGTGCTTTAATTAGGATAATAGATTGTGTGAGGGAAATTATGTGTTTATTGGTGAATAATAAATTCAGTCGATAAAGGTTTGTTTGAATTGTGTTGATTAAAACACAGAGTAAAATAAGTTTATAAATTCTTGCCATCTAAGCTTGATGAGAAGGTTATTTATAATTATTAAGGTGATCTTGTGACACGTTTTGGATAAAATAAAATGATTGATCATAAATGTGTTAAAGGAATTATCAAAATCGTGCTTGAGGAAAATAAGGATAAAATGTTGAGTGATTATTTTAAGCAAAATAAGGGGCTTAAGTTAGAGATGAATCATTTGAATGTTAAATTTCCTTTGGAAAAAGTTTTTGAGTTAGAGATGGGCATAAATGCCAAATTTAATCAAAGTAAATAGTGTAAATCGCGAGTTATACACTTGATAAACAAGGAGCAATGACTCATGTCGATAGTCTCCATAGTTTAGTAATCTGTCTGTTCGACTTTTTTGTCAAAAGTCTTAATGTAATGTTCCGAATAATAAAGAGGTGTTTCCTTGTGCCGGAAATCACTAAATTCGTTACTTTTACAAGTTGTTCGTTCATACGGGGATCCTTGAGTGCCAAAAATAGTACATGCCATGTGTTGATAAAGACTGACTGGACTCATAAAGGATAGTGTTGGGTGGGACACGTATGGTTGTTCCCTACCTTGTTAGCGCTAGTTTCGAGGTCGAAACTATTCATAAGAACCCCTCTACTTTCCGGGAATAATGTCAGGTTGGGCATTGACGTTATTTGTTCCCTTTGATCGAATTCATCAGCATCGTCTCAAGAGGATAACGTTGTAAGGATTCCTTGCTAGAAGGATTTGGTGTGTGTAGTAATGCTCTGTGGAGTTTGAGGCTATTCCTCATGTGTATACTCTGAGCATTAGATGGGGTGAGTTGTATAAATTATATATTTAGGAGAATAAATGTATAAGAGAGATATTTCATAAGGGGTCATCTTCTCTAAGATGATCGTACTCTAATACAATCTTAAGTAAACTTTAGAACCCAAGAGTTATGTGTATGAGGTTTATAAATGAGTGTGTCCATCATGGCACCAGTGTTAAAAGCTTTTTGGAAAAGCTAAGTGTGCGAAATCATAAGTACTGTTTTGGAAAGACCTATTTGAGGTTTCGTTGCGAGGTATTCTTAAGGAAACGATATAATGAGATGATGATACAAGAAGTGTTAAGGTGATTAAGTCTTGGATAAATAGTAAATATCAGTAAAGCAAAAGGGTGCTTGATTTGGGATAATAAGTCGTGTGAGGACGACTGGTTGTTTAAGGATTTATGAGTGAATAACAAACTCAACCGATAAGAGTTGTTATGATTTTGGTTGATCAAATAGTGTGGCATAAAATAAGTATGTGGATGTTATCGACTGGACTTGAGGAAAAAGTGACCTATGTCTATTAAGGTGATCGTATGACACGTTTGGGTAAAACGAGGTTACGATCTTGTGGAATGGATTATTAAATCATGTTGAGATAAACAGACATAGGATGTGGTGTGATTAATTGTGGAAATTAAGGGAGCATATGCAGAAAGATTTTGGGTTAAGATATGGCACAAGGGTCAAATTTAAATAAGGTAAATAATGAGATAGATGAGGTGCATATGTAAAGAGTAAGCCGATATGACAATTAGAGGTACTAAGTTTGGGGTATAAGTGAGTTCTATGTATGTACTTTGAGGATCTAATCATCGAAAGGAAGTTAGTAGGGAAATGTTGTATTCTTCTGCTGGAGGACATCAAAATCTTTATGATGAATAGGGCATAAAAGCGAGATTATATTGGAGACTATAATGGATACTCGATTTAAGGTAATCATAATCGTGTGGATGATCGATTCCAACGAGGGTAAGGAACGAAGGCAGTATGTAGTAGGTGGATTCATGATCGAATAAATAGTTCGACTTTGGTGATATAGAGTACGAATACCAAATTTATTTAAGATATCAACTTAAGGAAGATACAGTATGAACGTTGAGAGTGGTTTATAAAGAGATAAGATATGAAAGATAATGGTATGGTTGAGAAAACATATCGTTTTCCTAGGAGCAATTTCAAGGATGAAATGGTTAAGGATATTAAGTTCGGGTAGTGAGGTTAATGGTGAAACCGGTCCCTCTACGTTAGTGATGTTAGTTTCGGGGTCGAAACTATTTTCTAAGGAGGTAGTAATGTAATAACCCTCAGTATTGCCATAAGGGTAATATGGTAAAATGTATATTGGTGAAAACAAGGTTATGAAATTCCCTTAAGTTATGAAAGGTTTAAATTATGGTTAACCTTATGTTAACTTTAATTGGAACCAACTTATAAATTTTAACTTAAAAATGCTTGAACCAATTTACAAAGTGTTAAATGGGTTAGGCATGGTTAAACTTATAAGGTTGGGTAACTTAAAATAAGGTCGCTTCTCCGAACTGTATCGGCCAGGTTTCGGGGTCGAAACTTTTTTTAAGGGGGTGGTATTGTAATAACCCCTAAAAGTCCCGAACTGTCATTTTGTATGAATGACATAATGGGCAATTTCTGTAACCTCTGTAATCTCTGTATTAATCTTTTGAACGTTTGGATATACGTTTAATGCATTAGTGGGTCTTAGAATATTTTTAGAGGAGCTAAAAATAAAGACTTAGCATGACCTTGAACGAAACCCGCGACCAAAGGGCAAAAGACGCGCTCGTGGCATTTCCGCGATCGCGGAAACACTGTTCTTCATCTCCTTCGTTCTTTCCGCGTTTCGCCGGTTCGTGTGCCGCCGTTATGCCGATGGGGATGCCGATCGATTGGTGTTCTCGGCGTTGAGCTTCCCCTCACCCTATAAATAGGGGTCTTCAGCTTCGGAAATAATCATCCACATCTTCTCAAGCCCTTTCTCTCCCGTTTAGTGCATCGCCGGAGTTCTAGGAGATCGTCGGAGCTTCGCCGGAGTTTTTGGTGTCGCCGGAAGTGCCTTGGAGGTGTCGAGGTGGTGGTGGTCATGGTGAGCCTTCGTCCGAAGTCAAGAAGTTGTCGCCTTCGTCGTCGGTAAGCCTCGAAGCCGAGTTGAGCCGTCGTCGGAAGGGAGATCCGCGACCGCGGAGATGAATTCCGCGACCGCGGATGTGCCCAGAATTCCATGACCGCTGATGTCCAAACCGCGACCGCGGCTTGCTCTAGCAAGCGCGATCGTGACTTGGACAAACACGGTCACGGCTTAGGCCTTTGTTTCTTTTCGTTCGTATCGTTTATACGTTTGTATCGTTCGTTTATATCGAATCTAACTTCGGGTTCCGTCTTTTGTCTCGACGTCGTCATAGGAATCCATATTCAGATTCCAGTTTCCAGATCCCGGAACCCGGCATCTTCGTTCGTCTAGATTAAGGCAAGTGGCGGTTCGCTCTTGCTCACTATTCCATGTTTCCCTTGATTATCAATTAATTGATTGTTAATTAAGATGGGATAAAAGTTGTTGTTTTCCGTTTGGGAACATATTTAATTAAACGAGGTGTTAAAATATGACTTTATAATAGGTTGTATATATTGGTAGAAATAACGCTATTATATAGTTTGATATGATATTACTGTAAATGGATTTTTGTGTGGATTTATATGTGGACTTAAATGCTAGATTAGCACGAGTATTCGTAGGAACGCTAATTCCCTACGAAGATTAGTCGTTTCTTTATAACTCGGTATTAGTCAAAATAATTCTCTAATACTTTTAAGGTCATGACCATTGCTTCTTATCTACCCGTTAAGGATAAGAGGTGTTTAAGCACCTTGCTAGTGCAATTGGGTTGGACGTAATGTCACCCTGTGTTGTTCTCGTAGTTATTCGAGATTGTATTAAAAGCTTAAATGTTAATGTGCATTTTGGAAGTAAATAAGATAAGTGCGGTTATGCACATAATTAATAAACCCTCGGGCGAGGAGTACAACGTGGAAATCGCACGAACTCTTGCTAGAGTAAGTCTTCTTTCCAATCTGGATTCGCATTGCACGGTGAGGTTGGTCGTTGACCCAAATTGTCAAGGTCGTGTTTTAAAAGTTGTGTGAAACCTTAACGTTCCCAAACATTTGTCATATGTTTCCCATAAGACTTAATTCCTTTGGAGTCTTCTTTTCAGTGCATGTCTAATTCTAATCATTCCGTGAAAGTTTCGGGTTATGTATCGTCCCTTCGATTATTATTCGAGGGACAATGATAGTAAACGATTACGATCACTTGAACCATTCTGTTTGTACCCTTGCATAGTCTTTCATTAGACTAACCAACCAGATTTTATTCCTTGCATGGTTGGCTGGTGTCATCCGTCCTATACGGCACATCAGTGGTTGGTCCCCGAAGACTTGAAGTAACCAATCGGAGAAGAGGCTTACAGTTGAAGATTTGAGTGTCAGTGTTTTAAAGGTTGTTAAGTATTACTTTAATATATAACCAAGTCATGTAATATGGTTTATTATAAAAGTCTTCCGCTGTAATTTCACTCTGTTGTAAAATCGTCATTCTCATTTAATGAGAGATCTTTTAATAAAAGGTTGAGTTTCATTAAAAATGTCTTCCGCTGCTTAATCTTTCGTTACTTATTATATACTTATTTAAGCTTAATTGTTCCGATTAAAGCCTAGGGTGACTTTGGACAATAACGTCTGAGGTCACTGGCGTGTGGCACTACCGACATAAGTCGGGGGTGTTACAGATTGTTGGTGATTTTAGTGTCATCAAGAGACCGTTCCCATATGGGGAACGGTGCCATTTCGTGTGATCGGAATTCATACGACACTATAAGATCTCACTTAGCTACATCGCGGGTTTGGAGGTGTGGAGTACACACTCGTGTAAGCATACTTGAGATTCTGAGGGAGACATTAAGGATATGTGACGTTACCCATATGGTAACAGTGCATCGGAGAGGTTAATTGTGTCTTTAAGACATATCGACGTTACTTAATGTTGAACGAGTGGTCGTTCCCTGGAGGGATCAGCCGTTCCCTAGGTGGGAACGTCAAGTTCCCTGAGGCATGGTTAAAGTTTCAGCACGTGATTAATGTGTTGTAACCGCCTTGGTAACCGTCGGAATAACCACCTCTTAACTACCTTAAATCAGTTGATAACTTATAGAAGTAGTTGGATATCCTTGGAAACGGTTGGTGACAGTTGGAACAGTTGGTAACCATTAGTAACCGCTTGTAACTGCCGTAACCGTTCCATGTAACCGCCCGAAAGCCTATATAAAGGCATTTCGATGATAGTGTTGGGAGATCAGAAAAACACATGATTTGTCTATCTGAGTTAAAGTGATACATTAATAATACTTGAACATAGTTTAGTTTCCATCAGAAGCCTTGAAGGGAACTACAGGGTTTGTCTTATCTCACTTCAGATTTTGCCGATTCCCTAAGGCTTAGTAAGGGGCAAAATTCTGATTTCGGAAAGTGTTCTCACGATTCAAATCTTATCTGAGTTACAACGTTCATTGATCGTTCCCTATTGAAGCCGAAGTCAACATCAAGAGAAGATCAAGACTTGCAGGGAACAGTCGCCTAAACATACACTGTTCCCTTATTCAACATACATTGTTCTTACACACTTGAGAAGGATGAATCCTCCTAGCTAGTATATATACCTGCAATGTATGTAAGGGAAAACAACATGAACGAGATTGCTTTTAGAATTAAGCACACGTTTGTCCTCATCCAGGATGCACTAGCGAACAACAGGATGATATACTAAGAGGATAGATGGTCCTCTCCTCTCATTGTGGGAAAGCATGCAACTTCGCTAATAGGAAGATTAAATTAACAAAAGCGATAATTAATTATTCCCCAAGAAAAAGAGGTATAAATTCATATTATTCTCATTGAATTCTCTCTACCTGAAACCCTAGCCCACACCTAAAACCTTAGCCCGCATGCTCATTGACAATTGGATAAATCTGGTTTGAGCGAAACAGGGGATAAAGTCACGCCTTTGGCTTTTCTTTGTGTTTGCAAGGCATCAGAAGATGATCGGAGGGCACATGCAGATAGCCGGAGTTACGGGTTCTCGTCGTCGTCATCAATATTTTCTATAACATACATTTATGCTACCACGAGAGGAAATAATCTATATCTTTGATATCCTATTTCACATGGTCTCTAATTAAGGCCCACTTATCTTCATTCTTTATTGTTTTTGGGTGAGACCAATGAAATTCAATCTTGAAGGTAGGGAGGATGCAATATTTTAGTCCAATAGGGGCTAAAATCCCGAAGAGCAAATCATTACCGTCTACCTTACACAAAACCCTAAACTGTAATTTGTAAGTCTATCATCTATTTTACAAAAACAACCTCATTTCAAATAACAAACTCTATATCTAAACTTCAAATGACATTTTACTCAAAATTGACCAAAAATTACACAATTTAAACAAATTTTATCATTACATACTACTTTCATTGCGTAATCTCAACAAAATTGTATAAAAATTAATTTGCAAAATTTGCAAATCCATAAACCCTAAAATTTGAAAATTTTAACACAAATAAGGATAGATATAGAGAAAATATTACTTTTTTTTATTGAAAAATTGTATGGAAATTTGGATAAAGTTGTGTTGTTTTTAGTATTTTTTAAAATTATGCATAACAAATCCTATATAAAAAGTTATTTTGAAAATTGAAAACTACAAAAATTATTTTGAAAATTTTTGATGAAAAATTGTGAAAAAAAATCGAAAACAAACTTCAAAAAAACTAAAAAATTTTAATTTTAATTTTTTTTTGAAAAGCCAGCCCCATTGGGCTCCACATACCTCCACCAATGCTTGAACGCAACCTAAAACTATTAGTCACCCACTAGCCAACCTATATCTTTTGCCAGGGAGCTAGAGTGCACAGCATATCTTATATTTCTCTTGATAAGAGGAGGGAAAAAAAGTAATATTTTCCTAAGGGTTAGACAACAATTCTCGAGGTCTTCTTCGCACCACGAGCACCAGCCTCCGCTATTGCCTAAGGGTTCGTTGTGTGGGTAAAATGATGTCATGTCACCCATTTAATGCTTGTTTATGGATGAAGGGAAAAGTGGATTGTTCGTATTCCCAAGATATCCCACATTCGAAAATAAGATGTAAAATTACCTCCTTATATATACCATCCATTGAAGGCCAAGTAGTGAGATGGGAGAAGAGAGGCCTCCACGAACGCATCGCCGCCGCTGTCGGAGCGGTCCGTGTTTGTGCGCGGTGTGGTGGGGATGGGTCTCTTTTTATAGGTGGTCTGATCTTGTGATAAAAAAGAAGATTTTGGGATTTATTGTTTGATTTCGTGGTTAATGGCAAAGGAACAGATCAATGAATTTTGTATGTCTCTTCTTCGCTATAAAAGGTTTGCCTTTCTTTTCAGAAAAGACACAGAAACAAGTTCATTCCCTCATCTGTATTCGAAGTTCTTTCCCTTGCGGTGATTCTCTATTTAGAATTTAGAAGCAAATTTATTCACCACTCTTCTTGATCGAATGGAGAACCACATCATCAAGTTATTGCATCTGTCCAAACTCGAGCCTTTGAATCCAAATCAACTAAAGTTTAAAAATTGTTAGCTTTGTTTTTATTTATTTTATTTTTTTAAAAAAGAAAATGTGTTTTATTCAAACTGGTTTCTCTAATGTTCATGTATATCATCGGGTGTTCTTACAAAAAGAAGTCGGTAACGACAACCCTGGTGAGAAGACGACATCAACAGTGACACCGCTAGTGGTGGAAACTATGGATAATCGCGTTGGTGGTACATGGAGAAGTCTAACATGTTAGTGAAGAAATCGACCTCAACGGCCACCAACCCTTGGGAGACAATGGCAACCGGCGCTCGTGGTGCGAAGATGTCGACAAAGACGACCTAGATGTCGCCACTGCTTGTGGTGGTAACTGGGTTGCTGTCTAATATTTACAAAAAGAATAGACTGAAAAAAACCCAACTCCCTTTATAATTTCCGTGATGAATTCTAATTAGGATCCCCTTTCTTAATCCAACAAAATTTTAATTAGGAGCACAACTTGTGACATAAACTCTTCAATTCAAACAATTTCAATCACAATTTTTAATGTAACATAAACGCCACTTATATATTCAAAATGGAAATTTGGAAAATCAGATAGCAAAATTCATCCATATTATACAATGTCAATCAAATGAACTCAATATGTTAACTAACTCAAACAACAACTTTCAATTTCATTTAGCCAAGATATGACAACAACCCACGAATCAATTGGATTCATGTGCTAAATCAAAAGGACAAACTCCAATTTCATTTAGCCAGAACTTAGACAACAATTCTCGAGGTCGTCTTTGCACCACGAGCACCAGCCTCCGCTATGGCCTAAGGGTTCGTTGTGTGGGTAAAATGATGTCAGGTCACCCATTTAATGCTTGTTTATGGTTGAAGGGAAAAGTGGATTGTTTGTATTCCCAAGACATCCCACAATGGAAAATAAGATGTAAAATTACCTCCTTATATATACCTTCCATTGAAGGCCAAGTAGTGAGTTGGGAGAAGAGAGGCCTCCACGAATGCATCGCCGCCGCCGCCGTCAGAGCGGTTCGTGTTCATGCGCAGTGTGGTGGAGATGGGTCTCTTTTTATAGGTGGTCTGATCTTGTGATAAAGAAGAAGATTTTGGGATTTATTGTTTGATTTCGTGGTTAATGGAAAAGGAACAAATCAATGAATTTTATATGTCTCTTCTTCCTATAAAAGGTTTGCCTTTCTTTTTAGAAAAGACATAGAAACAAGTTCATTCCCTCATCTGTATTCAGAGTTCTTGTCCTTGCGATGATTCTCTACATACAATTTAGAAGCAAATCTATTCACCACTCTTCTTATTCGAATGGAGAACCACATCATCAAGTTGTTGGATCTGTCCAAATTCGAACCTTTGAATCCAAATCAACTAAATTTTAAAAAATGTTAGCTTTGTTTTAATTTTCATTTTTTTTTAAAAATAAAATGCATTTTATTCAAACTGGTTTCTCTGATGTTCATGTATATCATCGGGTGTTCTTACAAAAAGAAGTCGGTGACGACAACCCTGTTGAGAAGACGATATTGACAGTGACGCCGGTAGTGGTGGAAAATATGGATAATCGCGTTGGTGGTACATGGAGAAGTCTAACATGTTAGTGAAGAAATCGACCTCAACGGCCACCAACCCTTGTGAGACAATGGCAACCGGCGCTCGTGGTGCGAAGATGTCGACAAAGACGACCTAGATACCGCCACTGCTTGTGGTGGTAATTGGGTTTCTGTCTAATATTTACAAAAAGAATAGACTGAAAAAACCCAACTCCCTTTATAACTTTCCCAGATGAATTCTAATTAGGATCCCCTTTCTTAATCCAACAAAATTTTAATTAGGAGCACAACTTGTGATAGAAACTCTTCAATTCAAACAATTTCAATCACAATTTTTAATCTAACATAAACGCCACTGTATATATTCAAAATGGAAATTTGGAAAATCAGATAGCCAAATTCATCCCTATTATACAATGTCAATCAAATGAACTCAATATGTTAACTCAAAAGACTCAAACAAAAACTTTCAATTTCATTTAGCCAAGATATGACAACAACCCACAAATCAATTGGATTCATGTGCTAAATCAAAAGGCCAAACTCCAATTTCATTTAGCCAAAACTTAGACAGCAATTCTCGAGGTCGTCTTCGCACCACGAGCACCAGCCTCCGCTATTGCCTAAGGGTTCATTGTGTGGGTAAAATGATGACAGGTCACTCATTTAATGCTTGTTTATGGTTGAAGGGAAAAGTGAATTGTTCGTATTCCCAAGACATCCCACATTGGAAAATAACATGTAAAATTACCTCCTTTTATATACCTTCCATTGAAGGCCAAGTAGTGAGTTGGGAGAAGAGAGGTCTCCACGAACACATTGCCGCCGCCGTCGGAGCGGTCCGTGTTCGTGCGCGGTGTGGTGGAGATGGGTCTGTTTTTATAGGTGGTCTGATCTTTTGATAAAGAAGAAGATTTTGGGATTTATTGTTTGATTTCATGGTTAATGACAAAGGAACAAATCAATGAATTGTGTATGTCTCCTCTTCGCTATAAAAGGTTTGCCTTTCTTTTCAGAAAAGTAACAGAAACAAGGTCATTCCCTCATATGTATTCGAAGTTCTTGTCCTTGCGGTGATTCTCTACTTACAATTTAGAAGCAAATATATTCACCACTCTTCTTGTTCGAATGGAGAACCACATCATCAAGTTGTTGGATCTGTCCAAACTCGAGCCTTTGAATCCAAATTAGCTAAATTTTAAAAAATGTTATCTTTATTTTATTATCATTTTTTTTTTAAAAAAAATTCATTTTATTCAAATTGGTTTCTCTGATGTTTATGTATATCATCGGGTGTTCTTACAAAAAGAAGTCGGTGACGACAACCCTGGTGATAAGACGATATTGACAGTGACGCCGCTAGTGGTGGAAACTATGGATAATCGCGTTCCTGGTACATGGAGAAGTCTAACATGTTAGTGAAGAAATCGACCTCAACGGCCACCAACCCTTAGGAGACAATGACAACCGGCGCTCATGGTGCAAAGATGTCGACAAAGACGACCTAGATGCCGCCACTGCTTGTGGTGGTAACTGGGTTGCTGTCTAATATTTACAAAAAGAATAGACTGAAAAAACCCAACTCCCTTTATAACTTTCCCTGATGAATTCTAATTAGGATCCCCTTTCTTAATCCAACAAATTTTTAATTAGGAGCACAACTTGTGACAGAAACTCTTCAATTCAAACAATTTCAATCACAATTTTTAATCTAACATAAATGGCACTGTATATATTCAAAATGGAAATTTGGAAAATCAGATAGCCAAATCCATACCTATTATATAATGTCAATCAAATGAACTCAATATGTTAAGTCAAAAGACTCAAACAACAACTTTTAATTTCATTTAGCCAAGATATGACAACAACCCACAAATCAATTGGATTCATGTGCTAAATCAAAAGGCCAAACTCCAATTTCATTTAGCCAATACTTAGATAGCAATTCTCGAGGTCGTCTTCGCACCACGAGCACCAGCCTCCGCTATTGCCTAAGGGTTCGTTGTGTGGGTAAAATGATGTCAGGTCACCCATTTAATGCTTATTTATGGCTGAAGGGAAAAGTGAATTGTTCGTATTCCCAAGACATCCCACATTGGAAAATAAGAGGTAAAATTATCTTCTTATATATACCTTCCATTGAAGGCCAAGTAGTGAGTTGGGAGAAGAGGGACCTCCACGAACGCATCGCCGCCGCCGTCGGAGCGGTCCGTGTTCGTGCGCGGTGTGGTGAAGATAGGTCTCTTGTTATAGGTGGTCTGATCTTGTGATAAAGAAGAAGATTTTGGGATTTATTGTTTGATTTCGTGGTTAATGGCAAAGGAATAGATCAATGAATTTTGTATGTTTCTTCTTCACTATAAAAGGTTTGCCTTTCTTTTCGGAAAAGACATGGAAACAAGTTCATTCCCTCATCTGTATTCGAAGTTCTTGTTCTTGCAGTGATTCTCTACTTATAATTTAGAAGTAAATCTATTCACCACTCTTCTTGATCGAATGGAGAACCACATCATCAAGTTGTTGGATCTGTCCAAACTCGAACCTTTGAATCCAAATCAGCTAAATTATAAAAAATGTTAGCTTTGTTTTTATTTTTATATTTTTTTAAAAAGAAAATGCATTTTATTCAAACTGGTTTGTCTGATGTTCATGTATATCATCGGGTGTTCTAACAAAAAGAAGTCAGTGACGACAACCCTGGTGAGAAGACGATATTGACAGTGACGCCGCTAGTGGTGGAAACTATGGATAATCGCGTTGCTGGTACATGGAGAAGACTAAAATGTTAGTGAAGAAATCGACCTCAACGGCCACCAACCCTTGGGAGACAATGGCAACCGACGCTCGTGGTGCAAAGATGTCGTCAAAGACGACCTAGATGCCGCCACTACTTGTGGTGGTAACTGGGTTGCTGTCTAATATTGATAAAAAGAATAGACTGAAAAAACCCAACTCCCTTGATAAAATTCCCTGATTAATTCTAATTAGGATCCCCTTTCTTAATCCAACAAAATTTTAATTAGGAGCACAACTTGTGACCGAAACTCTTCAATTCAAACAATTTGAATCACAATATTTAATCTAACATAAACACCACTGTATATATTCAAAATGCAAATTTGGAAAATCAGATAGCCAGATTCATCCCTATTATATAATGTCAATCAAATGATGCCAGGTCACCCATTTAATGCTTGTTTATGGATGAATAAAAAAGTGGATTATTCGTATTCCCAAGACATCCCACATCGGAAAATAAGATGTAAAATTACCTCCTTATATATACCTTCCATTGAAGGCCAAGTAGTGAGTTGGGTGAAGAGAGGCCTCCACGAACGCACCGCTGCCGCCGTTGGAGCGGTCCGTGTTCGTGCGCGGTGTGGTGGGGATGTGTCTCTTTTTATAGGTGGTCTGATCTTGTGATAAAGAAGAAGATTTTGGGATTTATTATTTGATTTCGTGGTTAATGGCAAAGGAGCAGATCAAGGAATTTTGTATGTCTCATCTTCGCTATAAAAGGTTTGCCTTTCTTTTCAGAAAAGACACAAAAACAAGCTCATTCCCTCATCTGTATTCGAAGTTCTTATCCTCACGGTGATTCCCTACTTACAATTTAGAAGCAAATTTATTCACCACTCTTTTTGTTCGAATGGAGAACCACATCATCAAGTTGTTGGAGCTATCCAAACTCGAGCCTTTGAATGGAACCAACTATAGGCGTTGGTCCTAAAGCTACAGATCATCTTCGAGCAACTCACAGTCGATTATGTCCTCCTCAACGACTCCCCTGTAGTTTTTGTTGCTACCCAGGCCGTCGTTGCCCTTTCTTTGGCTAATTAGGATCCCACTCCAGATGCCACCGATGCAGCAAATCAAGCAGCGCAAATTGCGCAATCCGCCAAACTTGTTGCTCAAGTTGAAAAATATGATCAAGACAACAAAATTGTAAGGGGTATAATTCTGAACCATATGTCAAACTCGCTATTCGATGTGTTTTTATCTAACAAATCTGCTAAGTCTATATGGGAGACTCTGTCAAAGAAGTATGGTTCAGATGATGCTAGGAAGAAGAAATATGTTACTGGAAAGTTGATGAGATTCTAGATCTTGGATGACAAACCTATCATGGAACAAGTCCATGAATACGAGAACTTAGTGGTTGATATCCTTGCTGTAGGGATGAAGATGTGCGAGTATCTACATTCCAATTTTCTGATTGAAAAGCTTCCAAATTCATGGGCAAATTACCGCAACCATCTCAAACATAATAAAAAGGACATGACTCTAGATGAGTTAGTCGACCACATGAATATTGAAAAGACAAACCGCCTCAAAGATAAGTCATCTAACCTTTCTGATTCTTTAGTGAAGGCTAACTTTGTTGAGACTTCTTCTCAGAAAAATGACAGGTTCAAGAATAACAGTGGACAACATCCTTCAAAGAATTATGGACCCCGAAAAGCTTTACACAAAAAGGGCCAGAATGTTAAGAACGGAGGGAAAAACCACAAGCCCAAAGGAGCATGCTTTGTGTGTGGAAAACCTGGTCATAGGGCTGCTCAATGCTATCACATAAATGATGCCCCAAAGAACAATCAAGGCTAAAACCCGAAGCAGGAGATGAATCAGGCTAATCTGACAGAAGATTACTTGGTCGCTGTCACTTCAGAAGTGAACATGGTCGACATGGCTAAATGGATGGTCGACACTAGAGCTACTAGGCACTTCTGCGCCAACAAAGACCTACTGTTTGACTTCGCCCATTCCTCCAAGGGCGAACAAGTTTACATGGGCAACTCCAACATTTATGAAGTGCTCGTTAAAGGGAAAATTATTCTCAAATTAAATTCAGGCAACACGTTATGCTTAATAAATGTGTTGTATGTGCCATCTTTGCGTAAGAATTTGATTTTTGTGGGGGGGGGGGGGGGGGGGGGTTAATGATTAAAGATGGCTTTAGGCTCCTCTTTGATGGAGGAAAAGTAATCATTAGCAAAAATGGGGAATTTGTTGGGAAGGGTTTCATGGCTGAGAATGGTCTTTCATGCTTGATTCCATTATTGTTGAAATTAATGAAATTGGATCTACATATGCTTACGTGACTAAGTCTATTGATTTATGGCATGCTAGATTAAGACATGTGAATGTGAATGCTATTGAGCGATTGCATCAATCTAGATTGATTCCTAATCTGAACATTGATAGCCATAGCAAATGTGATATATGTACTGAGGCCAAATTCACCAAAAAACCTTTTAAACCAGTAAGTGAAAGGAATTCAGAATTACTTGAGTTAGTACATTCTAACTTGGATGATTTTAAGAACTGAGAGTAAAGGAGGCACATAATATTACATCACATTTGTAGATGATTACTCTAGATATACCAAGGTCTATTTACTTCGATCTAAAATGAGACTGAAAGGACTTTCTTAGTTTATAAAGCAGAAGTGTAAAATCAATTAGATCGGAAAATAAAAAGATTTAGATCTTATAGAGGTGGTGAGTATGGGATTGATTCACTTAAAAAATTTTGTGTTGAAAGTGGTATTATACACGAGACTACAGCTACACCTGAACAGAATGGTATAGCTGGGAGGACAAACCGGACTTTAAAAGAGATGATGAATGCCATGCTTATTAGTTCTGGTTTACTTGATTATATGTGAGGTGAAGCTGTTTTATCCGCTAATCATGTTTTAAACAGGATGGCTCATAGAAAATTAGATGTAACCCCTTATGAATTATGGAAAGGCTTTGCACCTAACTTGTCACATCTGAAAGTATGGGGGTGTTTAGCTAAGGTTGCATTTCCTGTGTTTAAACGTGAAACTGTTGGACCTAGAACATTTGATTGTGTGTTTATAGGCTATGCTGATAGTAGTTCAGCTTACAGATTCACGCGTCTAAATGATCGAACTATATGTGAATATCATGATGCATAATTTTTTAAGCATATTTATCCTATGAAAACTCGTGATGTGCCTACTTTTGTAATTCTTGCATCTCTTGTTATGCTTGCATCTACTTATAAGTCCTCTACATGCAAGAACTCTAAAGATTCTGTTGAACCTAGGAGGAGTAAAAGGCAGAGAACTAAAACTAGCTTTGGTCCCGATTTTGTGACTTCTTTTCTAATAGAACTTAAAAACATAGATATACTAGATGAATCTATGTTATGCATTCAAATGATTGAAGAAGTTCCTAGAACATATAAAGAGGCCATGATTTCTATTGATGCTAGTTTCTGGAAAGATTCTATTAAGAGTGAATTAGATTCGATCATGTCTAATCAAACATGAGATATAGTTGACTTACCTAGAGGTAGTAAGGCCGTTAGATGCAAATGGATATTCAAGAAAAAGTTGAAAACTAATGGCTCTATAGAAAGATATATAAGGCAAGACTTGTTATTAAGGGGTTTACCCAAAAACATGGTATTGATTATTTTGACACTTACTCACATGTGACTAAAATCACTACTATTCATGCTTTACTAGCTTTAGCTTCATCTCATAATTTGCTAGTACATTAAATGGATGTGAAGACAACATTTTTGAATGGCGATTTAGATGAAGATATATATATATATATGCAACAACCTCCAGGATTTGAGATTTCTAGACAAAAGCATAAGGTGTGTAACCTCAAGAAATCCTTATATAGTCTCAAACAAGCACCAAAGCAATGGTGTGAAAAATTTCATAATATTAGTTTAAGCTTTGTTTCATGTGAATGGTTATGATGCATGTGTGTATTCTAAAATGGATCATGGAAAATGTGTGATTATATGCTTGTATGTAGATGACATGCTTATATGGGACACACATAGATATTATTGATCAGACCAAGGATTTCTTATCATCAAAATTTGAGATGAAAGACTTAGGTGAAGTTGATGTGATCTTAGGTATAAAAGTGACTAAAACCAAAGATGGATTCATCTTGTCTCAATCTCATTATGTAGAGAAAATTTTACAGAAATTTGATTCTTTTGATGTCATGCCTATAAGAACACCTCATGATTCTAGCATACACTAAAGAATAATAAAGGGAATAGTGTTTCTCAATCTGAGTATGCTAAGATAATTAGAAGTTTGATGTTCTTAATGAACTATACTTGACCTGATATAGCCTATGTTGTTAGTAGATTAAGTCGATATACCCATTGTCAATGTAATGAACATTGGAATGCCCTTAAAAGATTGCTAAAGTAATTGAGAGGTACAATGGATTGGAGTTTACATTATGTAAAATTTCCTAAAGTTCTAGAGGGCTATTGTGATGCTAATTGGGTATCTGATAATGATGAAGTAAATTCTACTAGTGGGTATGTGTTTATCTTATGTGGTTCTACTATTTCGTGGCAATCTGCAAAGCAGACCATAATAGCTAGATCTACTATGAAGTCAAAGTTTATGGCTCTTGACTTAGCAAGGCAAGAGGCAGAATAGTTGAGAAGTCTAATGGCTAACATTCCATTGTGGGGGAGGCCAACACCTCCCATATCTCTACATTGTGATTCTCAAGCCGCTATAAGAGTTGCTAAGAGCAGTGCCTATAATGGAAAGAAAAGGCACATTTAGATCCGATATGAAGATGTGAGACACCTTTACTTTAAATGGTGTAATCACATTGGAGTTCATAAGGTCGGAAATGAATTTAGCTGATCCTTTAACAAAAGGATTAAACATGAAAATTGTCCTGTAATTATCGAGGGGGATGGGTTTGAAACTTTTTTGAAAGCTTATCTTACACACATTCCTATGATGAATAATGAGTAAGAAAAGAGGTTGAACATTTGATGTTCTTAAGGATTTCATAGTCCTATAACGGATGGTTTGTACGAGACATGCTTGATGAGATCACCTACGTGAGTACAAAAAGGAAACAACCCTATAATTAAGACTTGAGAAGTCCTTTGGAGTGTACTCATGAGTATCCTAAGTATATAGAGACTCTAGTGTAGAGATTGCGGGTCGTATGGACACATGGTAAAGTGTGTGTTCTTGAGTTACGTTTTCTAATATGATCAAAGAGTTCAAGACTTTGTTCACTCTATTGGTTTGAGAATATCCTTAAGTTCACTAAAGTTCTGGTTCAAATCGAAAGATACCAGTTATTAAGCACTAAGCCTACCAAGCTCGGATCAGTGTAAACTTCGCATTAGTGGGGGAATGTGGGTAAAATGAAGCCAAGTCACCCAATTAATGCTTGTTTATGCCTGAATGGAAAAGAGGTAAAATTACATTCTTATATATACCTTCCCTTGAAGGCCAAGTAGTGAGTTGGGAGAAAAGAGGCCCCCACGCGCACACCGCCGCCGTCGTCCGTCTGTTCCGGTCCCTGTTCGTGGCACATGTGTGGTGTGGTCTCTTTTTACGGGTTTGCTGATTATTTTGCAAATAAATTGCCAAATGAATTACGGATTAGTATTGACGATTGCTCTTCCGTAATCACGTTTTTACTACAATGTGTTTAAAACAAAGATTCTATTTTAACTGAATTAAAACCAAATTGATGTTGTTTTTATGATGGTCTGATCTTGTGATAAAGAAGAATATTTTAGGATTTATTGTTTGATTTCATGGTTAATGGCAAAGGAGCAGATCAATGAATTTTGTTTGTCTCCTCTTCGCTATAAAAGGGTTGTTTTTCTTTTCAGAAAAGACACTGAAACAAAATCATTCACCCATCTTTGTTCGAAGTTCTTGTCCTTGCAGTGATCCTCTACTTACATGTTGTCGTCGAGGTCGATTTATTCACCACAGAGATTGACTTCTCTCCATGTACCAACACAGTCGTCAATGGTTTCCACCTCTAGTGGCATCGCCATCTAAACAGTCTTCCCCAGCGTCTTCGCACCAGACCGGGGTCGTCGCTGCCGTCGACTTCTTCTTGGAAGAACATCTAGTGATATTCACGAACAATAGAAAAAGTACTATGTGCAAAACACGTTTTTCTTTTTCAATTTTTAATTGTTCTTTTTTCATAAACAAAGATAACATTTTTCGTTAAACTTAACGGGATTGAGTAAGAGGCGAATTTAGTACAAACATCAGGGTTATCATATGAAATATGTCAAACTTTGGTACACCTCACGAATTACGTTAAACCTCAGGGTTATCAGATGAAATTTCCATAATTTATTTTGTTATTGCCTATTGGACGATATCTACTTGTTCGAAGGATTCCATTGGGCTTTGGACGATATCTCCTTATTCGAAGGCTTCCATTGAAATTATGTTTCTAATTAAACCATGAGAAATAAACATTTATAAGGTAATACTTCGAAGAGTAAGGATCATATGATGAGAGTGTTTAGGGTGTAAAATGTGGATTAATCTTAGCCATTAGATTGTAGGAATGAAGAGTTAGGATTAAAACACTAGAATTGGCAAACTTATAAATATAACCAACTTTTGTAATTTTATATTTATTTTTTTTAAATAATTTCCGAAATATTTTTTCCAAAAATATTTTTTTACAATTTTTGTTTTTTCTGAAAAATATTATTTTTCTCGAAAATTAATTTTTTTCCCCAAAAATATTTTTATTTTTTCCTGAAAAAATTAGTACCATGCACTTTAGCATTTTAATCATGCATTTTTTTTGATATAGTAAGAATTCAAAGTTGCAAAAACAACTTCGAGAGGCCGAAAACATCGACTGCCGGAACAACTGACAAAGCAACAAACCAAAGACAATCCAAAAACAAAAAAGTGAAGGAAAAAAAAAGCTACAACAACAAGAGAAACAAACTAGAAGAAGATAAAGCTAAAAAACCTAGAAGTGAGGTGGGTAAAGCACAAATGAAATCTGCGCCGCCGGATTGATGGTCTTCCTCGACCTTGCCCGGAACTACAACTCGATTCACCTCCTAGGAAAGCCCCATCCTCCGAAGAATGCATCTGAAGCCGAGAGCCATGGTCTGAATTTTTATGAGAGTCGTGGAGAGGTTTGATCTGAGGGTATCGCCGGAGCTTCTCGCTCGGGGTTGGCCGGAGGTCATGCCGGAGAGCCTTGGTCTGGCATTCAAGATTTTGAATCTGAGGTTGGGGTTGGTGGTGACGGCTGGTAATCTAGGGTTCGGAGATCTCAAATTTGGGAGCATTTTCAGTTTTTTCCTTTCATCTTTGCTTTTCCATTCTTGATGCGCCCCTGCCCACCATGACTGCCACCGAGGAAGAAGAGGCTATGAGCATTCGCTCAGAGGGGCCAATAACAAGATCACGCGCCAAAGCAATCATCAACGCGACACAATCCATGGTCGTTCGCGTCGTGGCCAGCCAAGGAACACAAGAGACCGCGTTCTCTTTAAAGCGTCTTCAACCAAGCCCAGAGAATGCGTTCTCTGTCTGTCTTCTCTCAACCATCCAATGAACGCGTTCTTTTTGAACTGAATACAATCTCTTGAGACATTAATTATTTTAGTTTTTATTTTGGGGCGTGTGTGCCACGCGTGTCGCGTGGGCTGGCCCATTTCGCGAGACTCGGCCTATCCGAGTCCCGCTATGTACTATAAAAGGTCATCTCGACCTTCTTTACTAGGTTACACATCATTTTAATCTAAGATTATTTGTCGAGAGCTTTTGCCTCCATCTTCTTAGATCTGCGTCACCAAATCTCTGTCTTCTCATCTCCTTCCTCCGCTGCTGACGCTACGGCCACCACTCGATCGTCATCGAGATTATCCAACCCGCTGCCGACGCTACAGCCAAGCACTCGATCTCCTCCGAGTCGTTCTCCTTGTAACACCCCCAAATCTTAACTCATTTGGAAATGTATTACCGCCAGTGACCTCGGTTTTCCTCACCGAAGCCACCCCAGGCTTTACCATTTAAATACCAATCATGAAGCACTTATGATACAAACTCATAATATTATTCATATAAAACATGAGTCCCGGGATTACATCCCAATCCCGAATAGGACAAACACAGAGTTTAAACAAAGTACAGCGGAAGTCTTTTAAATATATAACAGAGTAAATAAGTTACAGTGGAAGTCTTTCTTAAAATATTACAAAAAGGGTTGTGATCGTAATGATCACCTGCCTAAGGCTCTCAACCTGATTAAAAGATAATTATTAAAACATCCAAAACAATCGTCGTCTTCATAGTCAATCTAGTCTCCTCGGATCTGCAATCTATCTGATGTGCCGAATCGAACGGATGACACCAGCCAACCATGCAAGGGAATAATCGGTTGGTTAGTCTAAATGAATAGACCATGCAAGGGTACAAAGCAGAAGGTTCTAAGTAGTCGTATTAGGTTAGACTTCTCGTCCCTCGAATAATAGTCGAGTACGCTTGTCAACCACCATACTCTACTTGGATATGACAAAAGGTATGCACAAGAGAAGATTCTGGAAGACCGAGTCTTCACAGCAATCAACCCGAAAGAAGACTCCAAAGGATTGAGCCTTATAAGAAGTATGACAAAGTCTGGAACATTTAAAGAATCACAGTATCGCATTCGAGCAATTTAAAAGCTGACTTAGATGTTTCGTTTCACGACCAACCTCACCGCATACAGCGAATTCAGATTGGAAATAGAACGTACTTTGATCAAAAGTCGAGACGAGCTTTCCTAGCTGCACTATTCGCTTAGCTGTACTACTCGTTGAAGGTTTATTAATCATGTGCGACAACGGCACTTATCTTATTATATTCCAAAACGCACATCACGCTACATGCTTTTAAATGTATAAACCACCAGTGGAACTATACATCTTGATATGCGTTTCGTCTAGAGTGACACATACTGGAGGGATGAACTCCCGAGATTTGTGACACCAGCTAAGTGTACCACCTCTATACTCGTGTATCAGAGGTTCGGTCATGACCATAAAATGGTATTAGGTGGGGACGAGCCACCTCTCTACCTAATTATAAAGAAACGACTGGACCTGGCAGGGCCCTAGTAACGTTCCTAACTACTAGTGCTAACTAAATAGTTCAAGCACAACAATAATTCACAACAAATCCACATAAATGCCCTCAAGGCGATCATAAATATATATTCATAATAGCGTTGTTTTAACAGATATACAACCTATTATAATATCATATTTTAGTTTTCAAAACAGTTTAAACAAAACCGTTTCCAGACAAACGCAATAATCATTCCAAATTAATTACTCAATTAAACAACTGATAATTAATGAAAGCATGGAATGATGAGCAAGAGCGAACCGCCACTTGCCTGGAGTAGATTCAGCGATGAATCTAGACGAGACGACTACGGAAAATATCATTTCCGAGGATATGGCTTAGGCTTCAGAATAGTCCTAGCAGAAAACGAGTCCACACGCGATCCAGCAAATCACGTTCTAATGCTCGAATAATTTCGGGTCAAAACTAGACTGGACGGTTATTGGGCTGCTCGGCCCAACAACAACACAACAAGGAGGGGCCCACTCGCCCACTGTTCAACACCTTCAACCCCCCTCCACTTCGTCTTCAACATCAACGAGCCGATCGAGCACGAACCAGGGGAGTTCGGCTGGCTTCGGTTGGGAAGGCTCAACGACACCGGGGAGCAGGCGACGGCAGGGAGGAGAAACACCACGGCGGTGGCTCGGACAGAAGCACGGCTGAGCAGGAGCTCGCACAGGGCTTGGCGGAGTGGCGGGCATAGAGGCAAAACAGGGGCGACGTCTTCGTCTCCGGCGGGGCTTCGCCTGGGTCTCTTGACACCGGGGATGGAGCGGCGCCGGCGGGGAGGAATACCACGACACCACCATAGCACTCGGCGGGGGAGGAAAGATGAAGGCAAGGCAAGCTTGCGACGCCGGAGGGTCTGAACATGGGAGATCGAGCACCAGCAGCGGGTCGGCGAAGCTCGGCGATGGTCTCGGCTCACCACGGCTCGCACCAGCTCGTCGTCTCGCCTCAACGGTGGCTCATGCAGACAGTAGCAGCTCTTCGAGGGGGGGGGGGGTTGCTCGCCAGCGGGAAGAAGATGGCCGAGAGGAGAGCTGGGGAGCGAAGGTGTGATTGCCACTCGTCCCCCTTCCGATCTGATCCAAATATAGCCCAAGGAGGAGGGCAGCTCCCCCGACCAATCTCTTGAGCGGTGTGCTCCGACAGCACGTGGCTCGAGGTGGGCATGCTGGGGAGACAACATAGAGAGCACGCGGGGAGACAAGGTGACAAGGATCGACTTGGATGAGCTTCGGTGCAAGTGCTTGGCCGGTCGTCACCCTTCGGCAAACCGGAGAGGGGTCTTTGGGAGCGGGTTGTAGGGCGGCGTTAGAGTCATTTTGCGGCGGACTTGGGCTCCAGTAGTGGTGGATGAGGTTGAGATTGGTAGTGTAGAAGGGGCCTGGTGGTGACCACGTGGGCCTCGAGATATCGGGGGTGGAAGTGAGGGTGGCTTCGGTGGAAACCCTAGCGGTGGAGGGTGATTTAGGGTTGCGATTTGAGGGAGGCTTGGAAGCGTTGGGGGAGGCGCTTGGTGGTGGAAGGGTGGCTTATGGAGGGTAGTTTGAAGGGTGGAAGCGGCGGTGGTGGTTGGTGGAAGTGCCGAGGGATAGCTTGCTCTCAATGGATGTGACTCACCACGTTGAACAAGGGTTCTTGAACCTAGCTTGGATATGACTCACCAAGGGGATTCAAGGAGCGATTTGGCTGCTTTGATATGACTCACAAAGAAGCACAATAGCATGTGCTTAAGGATGAAAATCTCTCTTGAGAGTGTTTGTTTGATTCAAGATTAAGCTGAAGAAGAAATGAGGGGTGACGACGACCTTATACCCTAGCAGCCGGCCCTCAAGCAATTGTTTGCAGAAAATTAACTCCTAAAACCATGCATAAAATGCTAAACCAATGTCTTAAAAATGTCATTCAATCAATGCCTTAAAAAGGCCCTTGAAAAGTGCCTTAAGTCTCGTTTGGCACCGAGATTGTCATCAAGGAGAAGAAGTCTCCTAGATGGCTTGTTGTAGGCCTCTTCTTTGGTGATTAGGAGAGTGGATGGGCCGTCCTCCTTGCTTGCCAAAAGCCCATTAGAAAGTAGGCCTAGATCAAGTGATCGTTGGAGCTCCTAATTGGCCTTTGCTCGAGTGATGCATATGGGCTTGTCCTTCTCTTCCTTGGGCTCCTCTTCCTTGGGCTCCTCATCCTTGGGCTTGCTACCTTGCTCCTTGGCTGGTCCTCCATGCCTTCCTCCTTGTTGAGCTTGTCCAAGTCTTGAAGATGGGACAGAATCACATCATCCTCCCCCCCCTTCAAAAAGATTTGTCCTTGAATCTGAGTGCACTTCAAGAAATAGGTTTAGAGCACATAAAATTGCACAAAGAAAAACAAGGAAGTGAGAGACCAAGACATCTTTAGGGGAAGCAAGGTACATGTAAGCAAGAATGATTAGTTCCATTGAGTATCCATGGATGAATTTCCATGCACAAGTATTTTCCAACTTCAGCCTAAAGATGTGCTTAAGTATAGAACATGAGATGCACATGACATACTTTGTAACAAATGCAATGCATAGGACCATTTTTTTTTATCATGAAACAAGAATTGTGAATGAGAACAATGATGCCCACATGAATGTCTAGTTCTACATGCAAAAACTGAATGCAAGGACTTGTATACATGTTGATCACAAACTAAAGGTATCTCACAAGTCATGAATAGAACAAGAGAACTATGATGTATGCATGAGTATCTAGTTTCACCTTCAAAAATAGATTCATGAACTAGGGACTCTCTAACCCTTGAAAAGAATTCAGTTTGATGTAAGGGGAAAAGAAGAAACTGAGTAGAGTCAAGTGATACTCCCCTAGAATGAGCCTTGGATTGAACATCCTTCTTGTCATGGTCTAAAGTGCTCTTGAGTTTGGAAGGCTTATCATCCTGAGCGTCAACCTCTTCTTGAAGTAGGAATGGCAAACATGAAGGAACCTTAGATGTTGCATCCATCCATGGAGTAGCCAAAGAATTGAGTGAGCTACGGGCAATGATGGGTGGACGTGTTCCTTTTGTAGATGAAAGAGATAGTTCTTCAACTTCCTCCTTCTTTTGCGTAGGCTCTTCTTCTACGTGCTCAGTCGGTTCCTCATTTTCTTGCTTTGGCTGAGGTGGTGGAGCATATTTCCTAGGCTGCAAGGGTGGCAACTCACACTTATACTTTTGCCCCTTTGGCAGGGTGGAAGTGGCACTAGGTGTAGAGGAATGCCACGGTCGAGAGGCCTCAAGCCTTCTTTGTTGTGTCTCTTGAAGGCGCACATCAAGTCTACTTGCCCACCCCTAAATAGCCTCCATTAGGTATTGTAAGGTGGGGGGCTCGTTGATGGTCAAGGCGGTCTTGCCCCCACCGGATTCCTTGGAGTTGTCTCCCATAATAGACCTAGCAAAAGCACTAAAAGCACATCCAGAAGATAATCAAAGCAAATGGTCCCTTGAGCACACACAAGGGTCCTCACAATCTGAAATTTTCAAGCACAAAGTATTCACAAGAAATAGCAAGCTCAAGTGAGGTTACGAGCTAGGTTTGTGGGTAGGGCAAAATTGGTGTATATTTTCACTACTAAGTCGGAACCACAAGCAAAGGCGAGGAAGGTACCGACCACTATCACACCCAAGCAACCACAAACAATTCAACCTCACATAAAACAAAGAAAGAAAAGAAAACAAAAATTTGCTCTTCAAGGGCTCACTTTTTCTATGGTCTCTCCTATTTAGACCAGGTTTTTCTTGAGCACTTTCTCTTTTTTTTCTTTTTTTTTTGAGCAAAGCTACAAGTTTTGAAGCTTATTACAATACTGAAATAGCATACAAAGTCTCACAATATTTCGAGAACAATCACACCAACAATCTTCTTTTTTGCACAATTTCGGTGTTGTCTTAGCCACAAGAAATGTAAAAGTGAAATTCCCTTAACCTAAGTCCAAAGCTCGATTTATGCAGCAACTTAGTAAGCAAGAATATACACCAATGTTAAGGTCAAAGTCGTGGCTAAGGATTGGCTGCAAAGAAGGAGATATTGAATGCAAGCAAATATGGTAATAAAGCCAAATAAGGAAAGCAATTAACTAGCTAATGATGGTTGAGTTGTGTAATGACTTTTTGTGTTGTAACTGGATTTTTTTAGCATGCAAAAGGTCTTCTTCAACCTCAGAAAATTTCAGAAGTCGAAGCTAGCAAAGATCAAGACAACAATGGAGTTTGCACAACACAAAGGCCAAAAATCGGAAGTAAAAGTCTAGGCAACCTAAGCTTGCACTTCTAATGAGCAAATTGCACTTTAAAAAGACAGGTTTAATGGCCAAACCTTGCGTGGCTCTGATACCACTTGACAAGGATCGACTTGGATGAGCTTCGGTGCAAGTGCTTGGCCGGTCGTCACCCTTCGGCAAACCGGGGAGGCGTCTTTGGGAGCGGGCTGCAGGGCGGCATTGGAGTCATTTTGTGGCGAACTTGGGCTGCAGTAGTGGTGGATGAGGTTGATATTGGTAGTGTAGAAGGGGCCTGGTGGTGCCCACGTGGGCCTCGAGATATCAGGGGTGGAAGTGAGGGTGGCTTCGGTGGAAACCCTAGCGGTGGAGGGTGATTTAGGGTTGCGATTTGAGGGAGGCTTGGAAGCATTGGGGGAGGCGCTTGGTGGTGGAAGGGTGGCTTATGGAGGGTAGTTTGAAGGGTGGAAGCGGCAATGGTGGTTGGTGGAAGTGCCAAGGGATAGCTTGCTCTCAATGGATGTGACTCACCACGTTGAACAAGGGTTCTTGAACCTAGCTTGGATATGACTCACCAAGGGGATTCAAGGAGCGATTTGGCTGCTTTGATATGACTCACAAAGAAGCAAAATAGCATGAGCTTAAGGATGAAAATCTCTCTTGAGAGTGTTTGTTTGATTCGAGATTAAGCTGAAGAAGAAATGAGGGATGACGGCGACCTTATACCCTAGCAGCCGGCCCTCAAGCAATTGTTTGCAGAAAATTAACTCCTAAAACCATGCATAAAATGCTAAACCAATGTCTTAAAAATGTCATTCAATCAATGCCTTAAAAATACCCTTGAAAAGTGCCTTAAGTCTCGTTTGGCACCGAGATTGTCATCAAGGAGAAGAAGTCTCCTAGATGGCTTGTTGTAGGCCTCTTCTTTGGTGATTAGGAGAGTGGATGGGCCGTCCTCCTTGCTTGCCAAAAGCCCAATAGAAAGTAGGCCTAGATCAAGTGATCGTTGGAGCTCCTAATTGGCCTTTGCTCGAGTGATGCATATGGGCTTGTCCTTCTCTTCCTTGGGCTCCTCTTCCTTGGGCTCCTCATCCTTGGGCTTGCTACCTTGCTCCTTGGCTGGTCCTCCATGCCTTCCTCCTTGTTGAGCTTGTCCAAGTCTTGAAGATGGGACATAATCACATCACAAGGAGGAGTGGGGTTTTAGAATATTAAAATGGGGATGGGCATTTAACCCCAGGAATTATCTGTTTGTCTTCAAACAAATATTCTAAATCCCGAAAATACATCGAATGTATTTTATACCACTTAGGGAATTATTTCGGAGATCATGGATATTTCAGAAAATTCAAACTTCACTGAAAGCGAAATAATTAATTAGTGAAGGTTGGGAAAAATTACCCGAATATCCTTACTAAAAATTGAGGGATATTACATTACCTCTCCCTTAAAAGAAGTTTCGACCCCGAAACTTGGCCGAAAACAACTCGGGAAAGCGTCTACGTACATCCTCCTCAGTCTCCCAAGTTTCCCAGGTAACTTCTTCTGTTCCGGACTTGGGCAACAGAATTCGTACCAACGGTACCACTTTGTTGCGCAAGTGCTTCTCACGGTGCTCGATGATACGCACAAGTATCTCTTCATAAGTTCCATTTGCTTGAATCTCTATATCTTCATAGCTCAACACATGAGACTCATCTGATACGTATTTCCTGAGCAGAGATACGTGGAACACATTATGCACTAGGTGTGCCGATGGCGGCAATGCCAAGCGGTATGCTAGAGATCCCACTCTATCCAGAATCTCGAATGGTCCCACGTAGCGAGGGTTAATCTTCCCACGCTTACTAAATCTGAATTCACCTTTGGAGGGTGATATTTTGACAAATACTTTATCACCAATCCTAAACTCAACATTCCTATGCTTCAGATCAGCGTATGACTTTTGTCGACTCTGAGATTTCAACATTCTTTGTCTGATCAAAGTAATTTCCGAGGCAATCCTTTTTGACTAGCTCTGGTCTGAGCAGAATCTTGTCGTCGTTCTCATCCTAACGAATCAGAGATCTGCACTTTCGATCGTACAAAGCCTCGAATGAAGCCATCTTGATAGCAGCATGTCAGTTATTTTTGTATTGTGAACTCAATCAGACTCAGGCTGTCCTCCCAGCTAGTCGAACGATCGAGTACACAAGCTCTCAGCATAACCTCTCTCCATACACTATACTTGTACTAACTCGTGACCATTCTCAAAGTCATGATCACCACCAAAGACTCGCTATACTTAAATCATGAGAATACATATGCTCTTACCTCTAAACTTCTCTTGAAGTATATACCCAAACCTCCTTACGTCGGTATCCTTAACCAATTAGGTCTTCGCAACTTATATTGCCAACATCGAACTTCCTATTCGATCCTGAATCCATTACAAAAATCTCCAATGTAACCTTGCGGTTATGCCTTATTACTCCTAAGGACCTTAATATTCTTGCACAGAAGAATACAACATCTTTCTACTAACCTCCTTTGACCATCTAGTCCTTGAATAAATACTTAGAAATCAACAGTACTACTACTTAGTATCTCCACTTGTCATACGGACCTTACATAAACGATTCACTTGCTACCTTAATCATCTTTGGCCCTTATGCCAAATCTCTATCTCACAATCTCTACTCATAAGATCCCACAAACAGCAATACCACAATCTATGTCTGATTACCTCAACATGATTTACTAATCCATTCCATAGGATTGTACTCTTGTCTTACTCGAACGTGTTATATAATTACTTTAACCAACGTGGGTTACCTTTTTCCTCAAGTCCACTTGATCTCATCCGCAACCTCATCTCTATATATAATACCATGTAATCATTCTCACTATATCCACAAGGTTCTGGCCATTATATAATAATGGTCTCCAAAATTGTCATAACGACATTATTGTACCTTTAATAGGAGAACACACATCTCCCTCACAATTTCCTTATATACAAAATTCCCAAGTTCACATCTTAATTCCTTATAATCCCATTAGCAACTCTTAGTAACCTCGAAACATAACATCCTTAATTTCCTTAAAGGTACCTCTTACAATTCCATCATTTATCTGGAAGTAAACTTGACCTTATGCCACTTCTAACTTAAATCCTTTAAGAATTCTATACTTTCTCCAAGAATAATCATAACATTTATTCGTATGTTCCCCGAACCAATCACATGAGAGCTTACTCCCATTTCCTCAAAGTATCATATTGCTAAATGATTCATTACCAACCGAATCAATCACTTGAGTCTTATTCCTTCAATAGATGTACACGAGTAACGTTGTTACCTTACTTCTTAAGCATACATAAACTTAATCTATGAACTAAATCATTCAGTTTATCGAAATCATCACTATGATCGATCCTTAAACTGTAATCCTTCCATTTAAGTGGCCTCTTCCTAATATAGTAACTTCACAACCTAATCTTTCCAATAAGGGTTGTACTATACGCCTTATGGATGTCCCATTCACGTAAAGTCCAAATATCAAATCTTGTAAATTCTCAAGTGCCATAACTCTTTATTCCCTGGAAGGACAACTTCCCAACTTTAATCATTTGGCCCTAAAGTTCAATGCCAACTCAGGCCTCTAGTTCCTCGAAACAAGATCGTAATAAATCGATTAGCATTGTTGTGCCTAATCACTTAATTTCCCAAAACGTGACATCAAATCGCCATAATAGACGTCAATCATTCTCTGTCAAATCCTTATATCGCTTCTCTTAAGGAAGCCTCATAACGGACCTCAAAACGAAACTTCGAATAGATCTTTCAAAATAATACTTTGGCGGAACCATCATTTCTCTCCGGTAGCGCTAATACTGGTGCGGAGGTCAGACACTGTTTCAGCTTCTGAAAACTGGCCTCGTACTTGTCATCTCAGACAAACTTCTTGTGGACCTTGCGGAATTGACCGGTCATAGGTAGAGCGATCTTAGAAAATCCCTCCATGAACCATTTGTAATATCCGGCAAGTCCAAGAAAACTGCGCACCTCTTTCACATTCTGAGGCTGCTTCCAATTGGCTACTGCTTCAATCTTCTGGGGATCAACCATAACCTCATTCTCATTGATCACATGGCCTAGGAAAGTCACTTCTTTGATTCAAAAGTCACACATATACAACTTTGTGTATAGTTGATTTTGTCTAAGGACTGAAAAAATAATCCGAAGATGTTCCACATGAGCTTTCACACTCGGAGAATAGATCAAAATGTCATCGATGAAAACCACCACGAACTTATCCAAGTACTGGTGAAATATCGATTCATCAGGTTCATGAAGACTGCTGGAGCATTGGTAAGTCCAAATGACATGACTACGAACTCGTAGTGACCATATCTCGTCCAGAATGCAGTCCTCGAAATATCTTTCTCACGAATCCTGAGTTGATGGTATCCAGATCTCAGATTGATTTTGAAAAAGACTTTTGCTCCTTGTAGTTGGTCCAATAGATTATCAATCCTTGGCAAAGGATATCTGTTCTTGATTGTGACTTTATTCAACTCTCGATAGTCGATACAAAGTTGAAACGATCCATCTTTCTTCTTGACAAAATAAAATCAGAGCGCCCCAAGGCGATGCATTTGGCCTTATATAACCCTTATCGAGAAGATCTTCGAGTTGCTTCTTCAACTATTTCATCTCCGCAGGAGCCATCCGGTACGGTGCTTTAGAAATCGGCGTGGTACCAGGCTCGCGATCAATAGAAAATTCCACGTCACGCTTCGGGGGTAATCCAGGAATCTCTTCCGGAAAAATATCAGGAAATCCACTAATCACATGAATATCAAGAATTGTTGGTTCATCTTTCATGGACGGATCCAGGTAGCAAAGGTACCCGATACAACCTTGTCGAAGTAGCTTAAACGCAGCCATCGCATTGATGAGCCTCCCGTTATCAACGTCATTCCGACCCTTGAATTTGCACACACACTGGCCCCCAAATGACACCGTCACAGTTCTTGAACTAAAATCGATCACCGCCTCATGATGCGTCAGTCAATCCATACCGAGAATAATATCGTATGGAGTCATGGCAATACAAATCAAATCCGCTTCGAACTTCTTACCCTGAATGGTAATCGGAATTCTAACAGGTGTTTGATGCCCATTAAATGTTCACCATTAGGAAGATTCACAACGAAAGGTTCACAAACCTCGTTGTAGACTAAACCTAACTTACTAACACAACTCTCCGAAATGAAAGAATGGGTAGTACCCGAATCAACCAATATACACACAGGAGTAGAATGAAGGTATAGAGTACCTTGAGCAATTGGAGCATTCGGTCCATCAGCCTCACGCATCTCGTAAAGGCACTGACCTTGACCTCCAATCGTTCCTCTAGTACTTGGGGCCTTGGCCTGACTGGTTGAGTCAGGACCACAACTGGTGTACCCATTGACTCTCACGGCCTTGCCCTCCAATGAGCACGCTCAACCGTCTCATCCACCTGGCGATGCGCTTCAGCACTAATCGTCTTCCAAGTGGCAGGAGACAATGGCGAGTATTCCCGCTCAGGTGACAACACCGGACTTGGATAGATAAACTCCACTCCCGGGTCCTCGCGGCCCACCAAAAGCGCTCCAAGTCATCGGACTTGTGGCCTTGCCGCTTGAGGTCTTCCTCGGGGTCCTTCTTCTCAGGATCTTCCTCAGGATTCTCTTACTCAAGGTCCTCTTCGGAAACCATCTTGATCATGAAATCGTCGTTATAGTACCCTCTAGCGTACCTTGACAACTCTTCTTCATCCTCAGTGTCCTCACATGGCTCCTCTATAGGCTCTTCCACAGGAACCACGGCCTCGTCGGACACTAGCACTACCGACTCAGGGAGTACGGTCTTCACCTCCTCGGGTGGACTACTAGGTTCACCGACCTCAAAACACGATGAGGGAACCGAAAACTCAAGCCTATCTAGAGATGGCGGAGCCATCTCGGCTTCTTCCGAGTCCCTCTGAAGAGAAAGGAATGCACCCATATCCTTCGGGCGACAAGGATAGAGTTAGTCTTTCTAGATATAGAAGCAAACTTACTACATCAGACTATATAGAAGACATGACTATGAACGATGTTTTCAAATTCTTTTCACTTTGAAAATTCAGAGCCCTCGAAAACATTTCTCAGTTTCAAACGAGTAAATGGTTTATAAAATCCCAACCCGTTTAAAAACTTTTGGCTCTGATACCACAACTGTAACACCCCCCAATCTTAACTCATTTGGAAAGGTATTACCGCCAGTGACCTCGGTTTTCCTCACCAAAGCCACCCCAGGCTTTACTATTTAAATACCAATCATGAAGCACTTATGATACAAAATCATAATATTATTCATATAAAACATGAGTCCCGGGATTACATCCCAATCCCGAATAGGACAAATACAGAGTTTAAATAAAGTACAGCGGAAGTCTTTTAAATATATAACAGAGTAAATAAGTTACAGCGGAAGTCTTTCTTAAATTATTACAAAAAGGGTTGTGATCGTAATGATCACCTGCCCAAGGCTCTCAACCTGATTAAAAGATAATTATTAAAACATCCAAAACAATCGTCGTCTTCATAGTCAATCTAGTCTCCTCGAATCTGCAATCTATCTGATGTGCCGAATCGAACGGATGACACCAGCCAACCATGCAAGGGAATAATCGGTTGGTTAGTCTAAATGAATAGACCATGCAAGGGTACAAAGCAGAAGGTTCTAAGTAGTCGTATTAGGTTAGACTTCTCGTCCCTCGAATAATAGTCGAGTACGCTTGTCAACCACCATACTCTACTTGGATATGACAAAAGGTATGCACAAAAGAAGATTCTGGAAGACCGAGTCTTCATAACAATCAACCCGAAAGAAGACTCCAAAGGATTGAGCCTTATAAGAAGTATGACAAAGTCTGGAACATTTAAAGAATCACAGTATCGCATTCGAGCGATTTAAAAGCTGACTTAGATGTTTCGGTTCATGACCAACCTCACCGCATACAGCGAATTCAGATTAGAAATAGAACGTACTCTGATCAAAAGTCGAGACGAGCTTTCCTAGCTGCACTATTCGCTTAGCAGCACTACTTGCTGAAGGTTTATTAATCATGTGCGACAACGGCACTTATCTTATTATATTCCAAAACGCACATCACATTATAGGCTTTTAAATGTATAAACCACCAGTGGAACTATACATCTTGATATGCGTTTCGTCTAGAGTGACGCATACCGGAGGGATGAACTCCTGAGATTTGTGACACCAGCTAAGTGCACCACCTCTATACTCGTGTATCAGAGGTTCGGTCATGACCATAAAATGGTATTAGGTGGGGACGAGCCACCTCTCTACCTGATTATAAAGAAACGACTGGACCTGGCAGGGCCCTAGTAACGTTCCTAACTACTAGTGCTAACTAAACAGTTCAAGCACAACAATAATTCACAACAAATCCACATAAATGCCCTCAAGGCGATCATAAATATATATTCATAATAGCGTTGTTCTAACAGATATACAACCTATTATAATATCATATTTTAGTTTTCAAAACAGTTTAAACAAAACCGTTTCCAGACAAACGCAATAATCATTCCAAATTAATTACTCAATTAAACAACTGATAATTAATGAAAGCATGAAATGATGAGCAAGAGAGAACCACCACTTGCCTGGAGTAGATTCGGCGATGAATCTAGACGAGACGACTATGGAAAATATCCTTTCCGAGGATATGGCTTAAGCTTCAGAATAGTCCTAGCAGAAAACGAGTCCACACGCGATCCAACAAATCACGTTCTAACGCTCGAATAATTTCGGGTCAAAACTAGACTGGACGGTTATTGGACTGCTCGGCCCAACAACAACACAACAAGGAGGGGCCCACTCGCCCACTGTTCAACACCTTCAACCCCCCTCCACTTCGTCTTCAACATCAACGAGCCGATCGAGCACGAACCAGGGGAGTTCGGCTGGGGAGGCTCAACGGCACCGGGGAGCAGGTGGCGGCAAGGAGGAGCAATACCACGGTAGTGGCTCAGACAGCAGCACGGCTGAGTAGGAGCTCGCACAGGGCTTGGCGGAGTGGCGGGCGCAGAGGCGAAACAGGGGCGACGTCTTCGTCTCCGGCGGGGCTTCGCTGAGGTCTCCTGACGCCGGGGATGGAGCGGTGCCGGCGGGGAGGAATACCACGACACCACCGCAGCACTCGGCGGGGGAGGAAAGTCGAAGGCGAGGCAAGGGAAGCTTGCGACGTCGGAGGGTCTGAACAGGGGTGATCGAGCACCAGCAGCGGGTCGGTGAAGCTCGGCGATGGTCTCGGCTCACCGCGGCTCGCACCAGCTCGTCGTCTCGCCTCAGCGGTGGCTCATGCAAACAACAACATCTCTTCGGGGGGGGGGGGTTTGCTCGCCGGCGGGAACAGAGATGGCCGAGAGGAGAGCTGGGGAGTGATGGTGTGATTGCCACTCGTCCCCCTTCCGATGTGATCCAAAAATAGCCCGAGGAGGAGGGCAGCTCCCCCGACCAATCTCTTGAGCGGTATGCCCCGACAGCACGTGGCTCGAGGTGGGCATGCTGGGGAGACAACACAGAGAGCACGCGGGGAGACAAGGAGGAGTGAGGTTTTAGAATATTAAAATGGGGATGGGCATTTAACCCCGGGAATTATCTGTTTGTCTTCAAACAAATATTCTAAATCCTGAAAATACATCGAATGTATTTTATACCACTCAGGGAATTATTTCGGAGATCATGGATATTTTAGAAAATTCAAACTTCACTGAAAGCGAAATAATTAATTAGTGAAGGTTGGGAAAAATTACCCGAATATCCTTACTAAAAATTGAGGGATATTACACTCCTCCGCTGCCGCCTTCTCAACCCCGCATTCCACCTTATCTCCCTCAGAGACGACGCGTGCGACTTCCCACCAAGGTCAAAGATCCTTCATCACAAGCAGGAACACATCAACTGGCATCAAAGCCTTTGATCTTGTAAGTCGCTTGTCAAGTTAACATTTGTTCACGAAATTTTTTTCTTCCCCATCATCCTTGCTTCCGCCATATTCACTACTTTTTTTTTCTCTCTCATACACATGCTTGTCCCATCGGTTTCTACAAGAGAATCTCTTGGCCAATAATTGCTTGATCACCTTGCGAAAATTGTGTGATTTGTTTGCATGAAATCTGCGTAATTAATACAAAGTTTCCTTAATTGATCACGTGAATTTCGCTTGCATATCTTGCCATATTTGCTTGTGTTGACCGTCATAACTCTCCATTAACTTTCTCTCTCCTATCGTGTCAATCTCGCGATTTCTTTCCTTAAGTTACTTAGCCGTTTATTTTTATTTTATTTCATTTAATTCTTACCCGATCTTCATTTAAGACTAAGATCTCGGATTTGAAATTCAAATTCAAAAAAAAAGTCAAGTCGCATTTCAAAAAAAAAAAAGAACGCGACATTCAAAAACAAGAGAAGTAAAGCCAAAATAAGGCAACCTTATCCCCTCAACGGCTAGGCTCATCTTCTTCACCTCTCCACCGTCTAGTTTCACATTTCCAAGTGTGTCTTGTGTGTACGCGTTCTTTACGCAAGAGGTTAAGACTTCTTTCCTTTGGTTTCATTTTCTTTTGTGCTTGCATATCACACTTGCTTTGCTTGCCTTTAGCCGCCCACACGGCCAAAAGAACGCGCCCTCCTACGTGAACACTTGCTACTTGTTGAGTGCTTACTTGTTCTCTGGTTTTATATTATCTTTGTGCATTTTTACTCGCGATGGATGGACATATTGTGATAGGTAGCCTCACGACACCCACAGGTGGGAACATCCAAGGAGAAGGCAACAACAACCAACAACAGCAAAACATCGCGCAACTTGAAGTGGTGCCTCTTGCCAACCCTCCCCAACAAGATCCAATTCTGGAGCTCTCGGAGGAACAACGCGAGATCCAAGCACTTCAGCGCCAAGTTGCCGAATTCCAGGCCAAAGAACGCGTTGCGCTGGCCCAACCCACACCAACCTTGCAAATACATATGGATCCTCTAGTCGCACCGCGACAAACAGAAGCCGAGCCCAGCAAACAACGCGTTGACAAGGGCAAAGGACTGATGCCCTCGTCCTCCAACTTGCAAACGCATCTTCAACGGATTCAATCCGTGATAGAAATCCTCCAAGGCTATGTCTCGCATCGCGACCGCTATGCACCACAGGCAACACCAGTCCACGATGAAATCGACTCTGACCGCGACGAGCTTTCCCATGGTGAGTACTCTGAACCTTATGACTTCAATGACAGGTACGAAGTCAGAGGAACACGACGCCAAGGCGAGATTGCCTCTACACCACTGGCCGGCAGAGCTAGACTAGATGAACGCGATGAGGGTCGGCCGCGACGATCCAATCGCGCCCAAGACGCTGTGCCGCGTCAACTTTGCCATGCTCCCACCCCAGTCCCATTCAACGTGGAGGACCACCTGGGCCACCAAAGTACGCGGACGCCTCACTATGGCTCGGATGACTACTTCTCTCACACTCCTCTCCACCAAGATGAGTTCGAGGAGTTTGATGATGAAGAGATGGAGGACTCAGGGATGATCAATCCAGGGAACTTCCATCCCCCACTCGGTGATCCCATGGAGTTGCAAGACTGCCCCGCCGACTGGATCCCTCCACCTAGGCTCATCCAAGGCGCAAACATAGGCAACGCGTCCTTCGACAGGCGCAATGAAATGGAAAGGAGGCATGATATGCCTCACGATGTTCATCACGACGCGCCACACCAAGGACACCAGCGCCGCCGACGCGCCCAGGGGATGGAGCGACAGGCTCCGTTTGGCAACGATCGCGGCAACAATGGCGCGCGAAGGCCACAGCTAGGGCATGCCCAATTCCCACAGGCCCAAGGCCATCAATATGCTCCCTTGGACATTCCAGCACCACACTTGCAAAGAAGAACAGAAGCCAATGCTCCCAGACTCAATCGCCACGAAATTAATATAAAGATTGAATTCTTTTTTGGTGAATACAACCCTGCAGTTTTTCTTGAATGGTTGCAGGCTACATAGTACACCTTGAGCTATTGCCAAGTTCCTGAAGAAGACCACGTGGCCGCCGCCACAGTCCACTTCCGGGGTGCCGCGAGGGTTTGGTGGCACCGATTTGTGGATGATCGCATAAGGAGAAATTTGGTGCCTCTCACTGAATGGAACCAGCTGAAGTATGTGATGACACTCAAGTACATGCCCCAAGATTACAAGAACCAAATGCGCATGGGCATTGCCATGGCGAAACAAGGTTCGAAGACCCCCCTTGAGTTCTTCTTGCAACTTGAGGATATGTACTATAAGGCGTCCATTAGCATGGCTCCCTCCACGATGAGGACGAAATTTTTGAGTGGTCTCAACACCAACATTCGAGACCAATTGGAGATCCTTCCCATCAAGGACCTCAACACGTTCACGCACACGGCAATGCAACTCCACCATCAAATAGTGCGAAAGCGTCAAGGAACCTACCAACCCTATGACCAAAGAAGGTATGACTCTCAAACTAGTCAAATTCCTTCCACTAATGTGCGCGGTCCTCCCCCAGGAAACACCACGTCAAACCAACCCAGGCAGGGAAAGATCGCGACAACATCAAGCCATGCTCCTTGCGCGCCGCCATCAAAGGGTACATCACCAAACACAGAATGCGCGCATGACGTGGAATGTTTCAAGTGTGGAGGCAAAGGGCACTATCAGAACAATTGCCCAAACAACAAGAAGGTCCTCTTCTCCAGCATCTCCGCCGGATATGAGTCTTATGAGGACGAGGACACAACACTGGAGACCATCGAAGAAAGCTTCGAAGATAACGAGGAAGCTTACACCTGTGAAGCCACCGCGCTGCATGAAGGCACAACTTTGAGCCTTGTCACGCGATGTCTCCTCACTGTCAAGGAAGCCACTCTTGGTGATCAATGCGAGAATCTGTTTCACACGCGTTGCTTGGTCAAGACCGCGTCCTTGAGCGTCATCATTGATGGAGGAAGCTGTTGCAACATAATCAATGAAAATGTGGTCACTCATTTCAACCTCCAGACCACTCCTCACCCACAACCTTATGGGCTCCAATGGATTTCCTCGAGTTCTGGTAACACTGTAACTCGTCAATGTCAAATTTCCTTTTCCATTGGTCAATATACCGATTCTGTCCTTTGTGATGTCATTGCAATGGACGCCACACATCTTCTGTTGGGGCGCCCATGGCAATTTGACAGGCGCGTTCTTCACGATGGATATTTAAACACTTATGTGTTTACTTACCACGGGAAACGCATCACACTCTTACCTATGTCCCCTCACGAGATTTTATAGGACCAGGTTGAGCGTGATCGACAGAAGGCAATTGAAGCCTCCAAGAACCAGAGTGCAAGTAGTATGCGTTCTTCCACTGGACGCGAGGTCGCGTCCACCGACAATGCGTCCCCTGATCAAACGCGTCCCACTGAAGGGCCAAATAACAAGCCTAAGTCTACCAAGTTGAAGGGCACTTGTGAGCACAGACTGTTGCTGGCGCGACCAAGCGACCTCACTGCCCCATTGAATGGCAAGGCCCCATGTTTCCTCTTAGTGCCCACGCGTTGCAACCCAGAGAGACCTATTCAGGACGCTTTGCCAAACACGATCTCGGAGCTGCTCGAGGAGTACGCAGACTTATTCCCAGAGGAGCTTCCCTAAGGCCTTCCACCTTTGCGAGGCATTGAGCACCAAATTGACTTGGTGCCTCCCTTCCCAATCGTGCAGCCTATCGCGCTGGCCGAGATGAAACCAAGGAGCTCCAGCGCCAGGTCCAAGAACTTCTCGATCGCGGCTACGTAAGGGAATCTTTAAGCCCTTGCGCGGTCCCCGTGATCCTGGTCCCAAAGAAAGATGGTTCATGGCGCATGTGTGTCGATTACCGCGCCATCAATCAGATCACAGTCAAATATAGACATCCAATACCGTTCCTCGATGACATGCTCGATGAGTTGCATGGTGCGACACACTTCACCAAGATTGACTTGAGGAGCAAGTATCACCAGATTCACATGCAAGAGGGTGACGAGTGGAAGACCGTGTTCAAAACAAAATATGGGCTTTATGAATGGCTAGTCATGCCATTTGGTCTCACCAACGCGCCGAGCACCTTCATGCGGCTCATGAACCATGTGTTAAGGGACTTTCTGGGGAAATTTGTTGTCGTGTACTTTGACGACATTCTGGTGTATTCGCGTAGTCTTGAAAATCATGTAAAGCACATTAGGCTTGTGTTAGAGTGCTTGAGACACGAACAATTGTATGCCAACCTTGGCAAATGTAGTTTTGCAGCTGACACCACCAACTTTCTAGGCTACGTGGTCTCCAAAGATGGACTCCGCGTAGATGAAGATAAAGTGAAGGCAATTCGCGATTGGCCAACACCCACCACACCAACAATGGTGAGAAGCTTTCTTGGATTGGCAGGCTTCTACAGGAGATTTGTTCGAAATTTCAGTTCAATCGCTGCACCCTTTCATGAACTCACAAAGAAAAACTTCACGGTGAATTGGAAGGAGACAACAATCACGCGTTCAACGCGTTGAAAGAGGCCTTGTGCAATGCGCCACTACTTCAACTACCAGACTTCACCAAGCACTTTGAAGTGGAATGTGACGCGTCCAATGTGGGCATTGGTGGAGTCCTCCACCAAGAGAAAAGGCCCATCGCGTTCTTCAATGAAAAGCTTACTGGGGCAACTTTGAATTACCCCACTTACGACAAGGAGCTCTACGCGCTAGTTCACATCCTCAAGACATGGCAGCACTACCTGTGGCCACGCGAGTTTGTTATCCACTCGGACCACACGGCCATCATCTATCTGAATAGTCAAGCCCATCTAAGCCGCCACCATTCTCACTGGGTGGAATTTATGGAGACGTTTCCTTACGTCATCGTGCATAAAAAAGGTAAGAAGAATGTGGTCGCCGATGCCCTTTCTCGCATGTATGTTCTCCTTACTCATCTCTAGGCTAAACTCATTGGCTTCGCGTTGATTAAAGATTTATATCTGCTTGATCCTTTCTTTAAGCCCATTGTAGAACAATGCCTTAGGGACCGCGAGTTCGAAACTTACTTCTTCCATGAGGGTTACTTTTACAAAGCAGGCCGCTTGTGCATTCCTAGCTCACCCGTTAGGAAACTCCTCATCCAAGAAGCCCATGAAGGACGCGGTCATTTTGGGGTCACCAAGACTTTAGCTTCTCTTCGCGAGCATTTCTTTTGGCCGCGTATGACCACCCAGGTGACGCGCTATTGCACCAGTTGTGTCACGTGTCAACGCGCCAAATCAACCTCTCATCCCTATGGTCTCTACACGCCCCTACCCATCCCCTCAAGCCCTTGGAAAGATTTGTCCATGGACTTCATCACAGGTTTGCCTCTCTCTCGAAAGGGTAAAGATTCAATCTTTGTAGTTGTGGACAGGTTTTCAAAAATGGCTCATTTCATCGCGTGCAAGATCACACACACTGCAAGTGAGATCTCCGCATTGTTCTTTGACAACGTGGTGCGTTTACATGGGATACCAAAGACTGTCATGAGTGATCGCGATACCAAATTTGTAAGTCTTTTCTGGAGAACCCTTTGGGGAAAATTGGGAACCAAACTCTTGTTTTCCACTAGTTACCATCCCCAAACTGATGGCCAAACTGAGGTCACCAATAGAACCCTAGGAGCCCTCCTTAGGACCATGCTCAAAACCAACCCAAAGCGTTGGGAGGACTTACTTGCAATTGTTGAGTTTTCTTACAACAGGTCCAGGCACTCCGCGAGCTGACGCCGTTCGAGGTGGTCTATGGCAGAAACCCACTGACTCCGATGGACATGCTGCCATGTCCTTTGAAGGATAATGAGCACCCTAGCGCGGCCAACCGCACCACGATGATACAAGATCTACATCAGCGGACACGGGAGCAGCTGGAATGCCGCGCTGATCAATATGCCACACAACACAACCGTGGGCATCGCCGTGTTATTTTTGCCCCCGGAGACTTTGGTATGGGTGCACCTTAGCAAAGGCCGTTTTCCAGCTAAACGCAAATCCAAGCTGGCCCAACACGGTGATGGCCCTTTTCATGTTGTAAAGGCCATTGGGGACAACGCATAGAAGATCGCGCTGCCACCAGACTACGGTGTCCACGCGACCTTCAACGTCGCCGACTTGGAGCCTTATGTGGAACCTGAGTTCGATGATGGTGAAGTGGGGACGCTTCATAGCCAAATGGGGGAGGGTGATACGCCCCTGCCCACCATGACTGACACTGAGGAAGAAGAGGCTATGAGCATTCGCTTAGAGGGGCCAATAACAAGATCACGCGCCAAAGCAATCATCAACGCGACACAATCCATGGTCGTTCGCATCGTAGCCAGCCAAGGAACACAAGAGACCGCGTTCTCTTTAAAGCGTCTTCAACCAAGCCCAGAGAATGCATTCTCTGTCTGTCTTCTCTCAACCATCCAATGAACGCGTTCTTTTTGAACTGAATACAATCTCTTGAGACATTAATTATTTTAGTTTTTATTTTGAGGCGTGTGTGCCACACGTGTCGCGTGGGCTGGCCCATTTCGCGAGACTCGGCCCATCCGAGTACCGCTATGTACTATAAAAGGTCATCTCGACCTTATTTACTAGGTTACGCATCATTTTAATTTAAGATTATTTGTCGAGAGCTTTTGCCTCCATCTTCTTAGATTTGTGTCACCAAATCCTTGTCTTCTCATCTCCTTCCTCCGCTGCCGACGCTACGGCCACCACTCGATCGTCATCGAGATTATCCAACCTGCTTCTGACGCTACAGCCAAGCACTCGATCTCTTTCAAGTCGTTCTCCTCCGCTGCCGCCTTCTCAACCCCGCATTCCACCTTATCTCCCTCAGAGACGACGCGTTCGACTTCCCACCAAGTCAAAGATCCTTCATCACAAGCAGGAACGCATTAATCATGTTCCCAAATCCGAAGAAGAGGGACCCTAGATCTGAGTGAAGGATGGAAGCAGGTGGCTCGTCGTCTTCATCCTCCGACAGAAGCCATGGATAAGATCGTCGACGTCCTCCTGGATAAGGAGACGATAATCCCAAGGTGGCTCGTCTGTCTCGCTCGGAGCGGGATTTGGTCGGAGCGGGATTAATCATGCACTTTAACATTCTACTCATGCACTTTAATATATTTACATATACACTTAATTTTAGATTACTAAACATGCACTTTAATATACTTGCATATGCATGCACTTAACTTGGAATATTGAGCATTCACTTTAACATAATTACATATGTATATTTTAACATATTAAGTATGCACTTTAACAAGATAAATATGCACTTTAACATACTAACATATTCACTTTTAATATACATGTTAAACATGCACATTTACATAGAATACCTCTATCGAAAAACTCTCTCGGTAAACTCTCTCCTCCCCGAAAAAATAATTAAATTTTTTTATCCCATTCTCATCCTTGAAGCCTCATCTGTACCATCTCACCTTCTGTCTTACCATCGTGCATGCCTTCCTGGTCGGCGATGAACAGCCTAGCAGCCCTCCGAGATAATTCAGACTCTTACAAAAGCAATCTATGCCGAAATCCCCTTCTTTTGGCTGAGATTAGACCCCTTCAACTCAAAGCTCTTTGGATGTCACACAAGAGCTCCCAGATCTACAAACTCTGCACCCTTTTCATCACTTTCTATCTCATCTCCTTGCTAAAAAGGCTAAAGGACCTTCCCCTCTGGTGCAAGAGGAAAGCGCTGACCTGCTCTCGCCGGCGGAGGGATGAAAAAGCTAAGGATGCCTCCTCCCGAAACCCTAGGGCATCCAGTCCTATTGGGCAAAAAGATAAAGTCTCCCCCCTGGTGTGAACAAATGAGACCTCTCTTTGGTCAGGTTGTTTGCCTCATCTTCCCAATGCTAGTTGTCTTCAACCGCGGAATTCCTCAAAGTGGACTTTTCGTGCCCTCCCCTTTGTTCTCTATGCTTTCCATGGCTCTTCACTGACATTCCTTGTACTGTCTCTGTAATCTATGGCATAAAGAAGAATGTGAAGGGACTTGGCTTCTGATCAACTTTCCCAAAACTCAGATGAAACATAACCTCAAAATCAGGTGTACTCCATCTAACCCTAAAACCTTTTACTTTACTGGTTCTCTTTATTTTTGCACTGCCTATTTAAACTGGTGCTTGATTTCATTTAATTTCATACTCATCTACCTGCTTAACTACAAAACTACAAAAAAATTAAGTCCTTTAAAAATCTCTCTTCTGCTTTCCTCCTCCCTCCGTCTACTGCTATTCTATGTTGTGGGTTCGTTCATTTAAGTCTTCAACCTTTGACAATGCATAAAGGTAAGGCCTCTTACTCTGATATCCTTTGTTCTGAAAAAACCAACGAGGATGCCTCTTATGCTAACACCTCATCCACACCATCCGTTGTTATCAACAAAACTCACACCAAAACCTCAGGGAAATACACCCCAAAAAAGAAGCAACCAAAAGAAGCCCCAAATGTAGTTTCTATGACTACTCCACCAACCTCTGTTGGAAACAACAAACCCAGAATCGATGATGAATCCTATCTATCCAAAATAGATAAAATCAGAGCCTCTGTCCTTAGACAAAAAAAGTCCACATTGATGGGCATTATGATTGGTAATCCCATAGAATTCCCAAAACTTTTTACCAAATTGAAATCTGAGTGGAGATTCATTAAAGGGGAAGTGAGCTTCTTTGATAAACAATTTGGGTGGTTTGAGATGTACTTTTCTAACCCACTTGACATGAAAAAAATCTGGGATAGGCGCCCCTACCATGTATTTGGCCAGCTCCTCCTAATGAAACAATGGTATAGTGGCTTTGACCCCCAAACCGAATTTGTTTCCAAACAAGACCTTTGCATTAGAATTCCAAGTCTTCCTGCTGAGCTACGCAATGCAGAAGCAATCCAAACTATCCTAGAAGAGAACCATTTTGGGACCCTAATCAAATTAGATCCCTTTGCAGCAAAGAGAAAATGGGCAAAGTTTATTAGAATCTGTGCCCATGTGGATTTCTCAAAGAAAAAACACAACATAAATTATGTTCGGATTCCTGATGAAAAAGGGACCATGGAAAGGTACAATATCTGGTATGAAGATTGGCCTGAGGGCTGTGGCAATTGTGGAGATGCTGATCATGTCTTCATCTCTTGCCCTCTCAGAAATTTTACTGATGCGACCCTGCTCCCCATGACGGCCATAGAAGAACAAGCCATGACCGTGAGCTCAGAAGAGTCAATTACGAAGACCGCGATCTTCCTCTCACTACTCGCATCGAGCATAGAGACTGTGATCTTCGTCATGCTTTTTGCATCTGGTACAGAGACCGCGATCTCCTTCAAGCGTCTCCAGCCAAGCCCCGAGATCGCGTTCTATCTGAAGATTCTCGCATTCAATGTTGAACGCGTTCTTTGAATATCTTTGTAAAAGTTTGAACATTATTTATTTCCAGTGTTTTCTTTTGTGGTGTGTGTTCCACGTATGTCGCGTGGGCCAGCCCATTAAGCAAGACTCGGCCCATCGAGTCTCGCTATAAAAGGCCAACTTAGCCTTCTATTTTAGGTTATGTCTAATTTTGAATCAAAGCTTAAGTTGATAGCCTATCGCCTCCTTCCTTTGATTAGACGTCAAAAACTTCTGACTTCTCATCTCCTTCACTCCGCCGCCGACGCTACGGCAACCGCTTGATTCTTCAAGCCAAGTCTTCCTTCGCATCTCCATTCATCCGCAGTCGATGCTATGACACCAAAGACTTGTCTTTTCAAGTCATCTATCCCTCACCAAATCGCTTCCGCCATCGCCACACCACCATCATCATCGTGTTCTCCCACTCACGCGAAGCCCCAGAAACCGCGTTCCACTCATCCCACCATAGAGGCAACTCGCGCGACTTCCCACCAAGATCATCGATTCAGCATTCACAAGCAGGAACGCATCAACTGGCATCAAAGCCTTTGATCTTGTAAGTCGCTTTTCAAGATTGTCATTTGTTCATGAATTTTTTTTCTTTACATCATCCTTGCTTCCACCAGTTGATGCGTTCCTGCTTGTGATGCCGGATCTCTGATCTTGGTGGGAAGTCGCACGCGTCGGGTCTGAGGTTGAAGAGATGGAACGCGGTGTTTGGATGATGATTCGAGATGGAGAGCGAAGCCGTAGCGTCGGCAGCGGAGGAGATAGACTCGAAAGAGATCGAGTGATTGGCTGTAGCGTCGACAGTGGGGTTGGATAAACTCGATGAAGATCGAGTGGAGGCCGTCACGTGTGAAGCTACCACGCTCCATGTAGGCACACCACTGAGTCTCATCACGCGGCGCATTCTCAACGTCATGGAAGGCAACCTTGTCGACCAGCGCGAGACTCGCATCCACGCGCGTTGCTTGGTTAACTCCACGTCGATAAGTGACATCATCCATGGTGGCAGCTGCTTAAAGATCAACCATGAGAAGGTGGTCAACCCTCTCAGCCTGCCAACCACACTTTACCCACAACCATATGACCTATAAGGGATATCTTCAAGCTCAGGCATCACTGTCTCACGACAGTGTCTTATACCCTTTTCCATTGGTTGCTACCATGACACCATTTTTTGTGATGTGATTGCAATGGACGCCACCCATCTCCTGCTTGGGCGTCCATGGCAGTTCAATCGTTGCGTACTTCACAATGGGTATCTAAACACCTATGTGTTTACCTACCACGTGAAGCGCGTGACTTTCTTACTTATGTCTCTCCATGAGATTTTACAAGTGCAGGTGGAGCGAGATCGCCACAAAGCTTTGCCATCGACCACGACCGTGGCCACAGCACCGCGATCCTACCCCATATCTGGCGCATCTTTAACTACCCCGAATCCTGGCGATCAAAGGACGCGTCCTCCATCAGTCCACCACAGTGCTTCCCATAACGACGCGTCTAAGGAGAGCACGTGTTACAGTGAAAATGGGAGTACCGCACCTATGCCACCAGCTTTCGCCGTGTTACAACCGGAGTTCACCACGGATTTGCCAGAGGCGCCACCAAACAGACTACCACCCTTGCGTAGCATGCAACACAAAATCATCTGGGTGTATGGTGCCTATCCGCCATACCACGGCCACCAAAGATTCGTGTTCGACACCGGAGACCTCGCGTGGGTGCAATTGCACGGGCATGTTGAGCACAAGATCAACGATGGTGAAGCGGGGATGCTTCACAGCCAAGTGGGGGAGGGTGATACGACCCTGCTCCCCATGACGGCCATAGAAGAAGAAGCCAGGACCGTGAGCTCAGAAGAGCCAAGTACGAAGACCGCAATCTTTCTCTCACTACTCGCATCGAGCATAGAGACCACGATCTTCGTCGTGCTTCTCACATCTGGTACAGATACCGCGATCTCCTTCAAGCGTCTCCATCCAAGCCCAGAGATCGCGTTCTATCTGAAGATTCTCGCATTCAATGTTGAACGCGTTCTTTGAATATCTTTGTAAAAGTTTGAACATTATTTATTTCCAGTGTTTTCTTTTGGGGTGTGTGTTCCACGCGTGTCGCGTCGGCCAGCCCATTAAGCAAGACTCGGCCCATCCGAGTCTCGCTATAAAAGGCCAACTCAGCCTTCTGTTTTAGGTTATGTCTAATTTTGAATCAAAGCTTAAGTTGAGAGCTTATCGTCTCCTTACTTTGATTGGATGTCAAACATTTATGACTTCTCATCTCCTTCACTCCGCCGCCGACGCTACGACAATCGCTTGATTCTTCAAGCCAAGTCTTCCTTCGCATCTCCCTTCATCCGCAGTCGACGCTACGACACCAAAGACTTGTCTTTTCAAGTCATCTATCCCTCACCAAATCGCTTCCGCCATCGCCATACCACCATCATCATTGCGTTCTCCCACTCATGCGAATCCCTAGAAACCGCGTTCCACTCATCCCACCATAGAGGCAACCAGCGCGACTTCCCACCAAGATCATCGATCCGGCATTCACAAGCAGAAACGCATCATTTACTCCCCTAAAGCTTGAAATCTCTATCAAGAGAGCCCCATCTAAACCACAAAATGAGAGCACTAATGGTGAACATGCTATTCCTGAGGAGGGTGACTGGGTCAATGTCACCTCCAAGAAACAAAAAGAAATTGGTAGATTTGGCCCCCCCAACCATGGCAATAAGCCATATCTTGCAACCAATGGAGGAGTTACCATCATCTATGAGTTGGATGACTCCATAGATGAGTCTTCCCCTCAATCTCCTAACCGAATCCCACAAAAAGCACTGCTACTGATGATGTCCCTCCAGTTATTCCTACTCCCACATCAAGTCAACTTGAACTCACAAAAGGTACCCCCCCTCTCACACCAAATATTATCCTTGATGAAGTTGCCTTTAATACTGTCTCTAATCTTGCTGCCAATTTCTCTGAAATCCCCATCCTAAAATCTTTCATCCCTATCTTATACACCACAAGCATCCCCACTGCAATGCCTACAACTAATAACATTGTTTGCCCACTTCTCTGCCCTGAAACTGCCATACCCTTCTCACCTGTCCATTCCCCAAAGGATGACTGTGTTACTGAGTCCCAAGTAATCCCTCCATCTACAGCTCTCCCTGTGCTGGAACCTAAGCTTGTACTTGAAGCAAACAACCTTGCTACTGACTTCATCATGGAGGAGGATGACCTCCTTGATGAAGATGATGAACCATATACTCTTATTAAGGCAAATGAAGATAAAATCTTCACTGATGCAGAGATCAATGAGCTGCTAAAATCGGACCAGGAAGCTGATCTGGATGCTGAACTGGATGAAGAAATTAACTCGGATATATGGCTCTTACCACTCAATCAAGACTGTCAACACTACTATCTCTAGCTATTCTATGACCAACAAGATAGGGATTATGATTGTCTACACCAATCCTATTTCTACCTCAGGTTCCAGCAAGAGGAAACAGGTGGAAGGAGAGGATGATACTGCTTGTTCACGACTGATGGGGAACAAAAACCCCAAAGCCTAGTAATCTGGTTTTATGATTAAGATCACAAATCTTCTGCTTTTGGCCACCAGTATTTGATATAAGCTCCTCTACTGGTGTGAAGAATTAGCTTGTAAAAGCTTCTATCTTTTGGTGTATCACCCTAGGGAGATTTGTAAATTTTATCGTGCATTTCCATTTTTCTGTTTGACTTACAAGCATATGACATGTAACAGACGTGTTGTCTTGTATTGCTCCTCTACTGAGCTGCCTTTTCAATCAATGATTAACCTCTATGGTTGTTCAAACCAAGTGTTATATTTTTTTTACTTAACCTATGCTCTGATAATCTGGATCCCTCCAAAGGAAATCAGGCTCCTAAAATACATGCTTAATCCCTACCACTGTATCACTCCACATAGTTACCCCATTTCTAACAAAGATTGTCAAATAAATAGTTATTTAAGTAACTTCAACTCGAGTAAAAGGACCACTGAGATGTACATACTCTTGGTCCCATCCTATTATCCTTTCCATAAGTGCATAATCATTTATCTTTATCACAAAACTTATACCAATAGGTGCTTATGTAATCTCTACCGTGCTATGGACTCCCAGATTTTTACAAACAAATGCATAACAAGTCTTTCTAACCAAGTGCAGGATGACAAGAAACATAAGTCATTGATTAAAAGCACCCTCTTGCTAGATTACAGATAACAATACAGAAGAAATAACACCACCATTCAGGACAACACCAAAGCATACCATATTCAAAAGGGTACGTCACCCAAAGATACACCCACCACCCCTATTAAAGGAGAATCAACAAAATTACTACCCCTTCAGATCATCTGTCAAAACAAATGTTACAATCCAACAAAAAATCATTGACAGAATGACAAGTATGATCTCTTTCCTTACCAACCTTTGTTTTACCATGTATCTTTAAGGGGCTCTTACTACTCCCTATATCATTACTACATTATCCTCACCAAGTCATCCATTAAACTATCCTTCACAGATCTTGCACTCTGGAAGAACTATTAAGATTATCAAAGGAATCCAGCCAAAGCTAGATTTAGATCTACACAACAATTGAAGGGCAACTGTTTTGAACAGAAAAACCATAACTTTCAAATTCTTATTAATCATAAAAAGACTGAAACCATGTTTGCTAGGTCATATGACCAAAAGCTTTCAATGCTACATTCCAACCAAGCATTTTTGAACATCTTGGATGTTGTATCCTTTAAACATTTCATGTTGTACATGCATTCTGGTGATAGGGTCCCAAACCATGCTTATTATGTATGGTTTTGGTCCAGTAAAACCAAAACCCAACAATACAATATCGGTCTGATCCTACTTGGAATTAATCACACTTACAGGTCGTTGCCCAAATGGTGGACCTTTCCTTTAACAAGGCCCAACAAAATCGATGACTCAACATCTGGGATTCATACTTTCTTGAAGCTCATTACACTTAAATAAATATCCAATATGACCAATTTTTTCTAATGGTATAACTAACAAGATCAGTGATAATGGCGAGGCAACAAATACTCTACCAAAAAACACTAAACTCTCTACACTAGCAAATCTCACAAAAAATATAAATCACAAAGCAAGACTAAACTCACTTGCAAAATCACTTTATGGTTTTTTATGAAGATAAGCCTCTGGAATTGTCGTGGTATTAGTCGTAAAAACCTGTGGACTGATATCGAAGCATTCTATAAAATGGAAAAAATACAAATTATGGAACTAGTTGAAACTAAAACCGCCAAGGAGCCTACTCAATCTATCTGGAAAAATGCAGGATTTGATACCTTCCATTTTTCACCTGCCACTGGATTCTCGGGGGGCATCTGTGTTATGTGGAAAGCATACCAACTTTATAATGAAATATGTGAACTCATACACATTGATAAAAGATTCATTGCCATTAAATATAAAATTCTTGACAAAAACTATTGCATGATGTTTATCTTTACGTATGCTCCGGCCAAAGAAAACGAAAAGAGAGCATTTTGGGACCTTCTTACAAATTTTATCCAAAATACACATTTACCATGTCTTATCATTGGAGATCTAAATGAAATTACTAATAATAACGAGAAGATAGGAGGTAGCCATATACATCCATCATGAATCCTACGACTTAACCAAATTAAAAACAACTGTGATCTCTTAGAAATTCCTACGTAAGGAGGGGATTTCACTTGGAGAAAAAACACAATTGAGATCAACAATATTTATGAAAAACTTGACAGAGTTCTTATTCATAACTAAATCCTACAATGGTTCCCATGAATTTTCACTAAAAACCATGCTTTCACATCCTCGGACCACTGTCCTATCTTAGTAGAATTAGAGAACCCTAATCCTTTTAAGGCGCAACCCTTCAAATTTGAAAAAATGTGGACTTATAGAAAAGACTTTGAAAACATTGTTAAACAAGCTTGGAGAATAGACTCTCAGGGATCACACATGTATAACATAGTGAAGAAAACACAAGCACTTAAAATAAGTGCTAAAAAATGGAACAAAACAACATTCGAAAATATTTTCAAACAACTACAAGAAACAGAGGAAAACCTCTCCAAAATCCAAAAAGACATACTAATAAACCCAAACCAAAATATCATAGCAAAACAACATAGACTTCTCAATAAAAAAGAAAACATACTTTCATACCAAAAGAAATATTGGAGTCAAAGAGCAAAAACTAAACACATAAAATTAATAGACACTAACACTAACTACTTCCATAGAATTGCAAATGGAAGACGTAGCAGAAAAATCACTAGAGAAATAAGAACTAATGATGGTACTATTATCATTGGGCTTGAAAACATCTGAAATGAAATCAGAAACAATTTTGAAAAAATATTCAAAAAAGGACGAATTAATCATGGTGTTCTACATGATTACCTCGGTAACATCAACAGAGAAATCTCTGACCAAGACAACGAGGAACTAACCAAACAAGTTTCTAATGAAGAAATTAAAAATGTTGTTTTTAGCATCGGGGGTAATAAATCCCCAGGACCAGATGGTATGTCTGCCTTGTTCTACCAAAACTACTGGCACATCGTTGGACCAATGGTCACCAAAGCTGTAAAAGGCCTTTTCCACTCAGGAAAATTATTAAAACAAATCAATCATACCTTTATTACTCTCATACCAAAATGTGACAATCCAAACTCAACAAACCACTACCGACCAATTAGTTTATGCTCCACCATCTATAAAACAATATCCAAAATAATAACCGAAAGAATGAAACCCATTTTAAATAAATTAATACACCCACTATATGGTGCTTTTGTTGCCGACCGGGCTATTCAAGATAACATTCTAATAGCTCACGGAATTTTCCACTCCTTCAGAGCCAAAAAAAGTAAAGAAGGGTGGATTGCAATCAAACTAGATATGGAAAAAGTATATGATAAAATTGAACGGGAATTTATTCTATCAGTACTTAACAAATTTGGATTCTCAAACCGTTTTATTGAATGGATCAAAGATTGCGTTGAAACAGTCTCTTTCTCAGTACTTGTCAAAAACGGTCCCACTGACATCTTCTACCCACAAAGAGAACTACGCCAAGGCGATCCTCTTTCACCATTCTTATTCATCCTCGGAGCAGAAGTATTGGCCAGAAAATTACAACAAGAAGGAAATATCAACCGTAATCAAATTGGATTTCAAATTACACGAATGGGTACCAACATACCATTTCTAGCTTTCGCAGACGACATCCTCATCTTTGCAAAAGCTAACCAAACTGCATGCACCAAAATCAAAACAATTATCGAAGACTATTGCTCCATATTTGGACAATGTGTTAACTACCAAAAATCAGCCTTTCAAACAACAAATAGTACCCCTAACAACATTAAAACAATTATACAATCTATTATAAATATCCCGAGAACTACCTCGCTAGAAAAATACCTAGGATGCCTAATCATCAATGGGAAAGTCAATCGGAACACATTTCAAGATACTATCATAAACACTACAAACCAACTATCAAAATGGAAGGCTAGCTCCCTTTCCCTCGAGGGGAGAGCTACTCTTATTATATCCAATCTTGCTACCAAGCCAAACTTTTTAATGCAATGTTTCATGCTCCCAACCCATATTCACAAGGAAATGGACAAGATTAATAGAAATTTCCTATGGAATAAAGACCCAAACTACAAACCACTTATTGGATGGGATAAAATATGTAAAAATAAATCAAATGGTGATATTGGTATCAGAAAAACACAAGATATGAACAAAGCCCTACAAATGAAACTCATTTGGGAAATCTTTGCTGAACCAAACAACATTTGGGTTAAATAATCACTGAGAAATATCTAACACAAACATGCATTCTACAATATGCTAAAAAGAGTAACCATTCTTGGTAATGGTCACAATTGCTTAAAATGCGAATAGACTTGACTGGCTAATCGGAGATTGTACAAATAAATACCAAATATACAAATAAATACCAACACTAAAGTTAGTGAGTTTATAACAAACAAAAAATGGGATAAACCCAAGCTCGGATCATGTCTAAACAGGAAAATAGTTAATAAAATCATTGATATACCAATTCCTAGTAATGAGTTTATGCACTTTTGGTGCATAAATAAGCACCAAAAGTGCATCTATAATGAATTCAAAGTGTATATAATCATTGATATACCAATTACCTAGTGGAGAAGTTGAGATTGGCTACATTCTTAGGAATGACAAGGCTGAAGTGATTCATATTGACAACAACATATGTGGATTTAACACCACTTTAATGGCTGAAGCAATATCCCTTAGACAAAGCATCAAAAAAGCTAAACAGCTCCAAATCCATAATATTGAAATTAAATGAGACAATCTTTGCCTTATCAACTCTATTAAAGACACTTGGGTTTGTCCTTGGGAAATCGAAATGGTTGTTGCAGACATTTTGTTCGACCTCTATTTTTTCCAAGAAGTCCAAACACATTTTTCGGGAGGTGAATCGTTCTGTTGATAGAATTGCGAAACTCAGCTTTTCACCTCATGTGACTGACTTTTCTCTTGATTCAGAACTTTGTGTTCTCATCCGGCAGGATGCTCTAGGCAGGCCTATGCGTCGTCGCTAAGCTAGCCTAATTCTTGCCTAATAAAAAAAATGCACATGTACATATTACAGCATGCACTTTATCATATTAAAGATGCAATCTAAGTGAATATATGCACTTTGAATTCATTATAGATGCACTTTTGATGCTTATTTATGCACTTGATATACAATACAATTAAATAAAATATTTTTTGAAAAAAATACGAAAAATGAATAAATTTTGAAGAAAAAAATAATTTATTTTTCAAAAAAAAAATCTGAAATAAAATAAATTTTCGAAAAATAAATAATTTTCAAAACAAAATAATTTTTGAAAAATTATTAATTTCGAAACAAAATTTTTTTATAAAAATAATAATATTTACAATTTTGCCAGTGCAATCTTATCCATCTATCTCTTAGATCTTATGACCCTAATTACTCCTTACTTTACACCCTAAGATCATTATACACTTGAACCCTACTCATACTTCGAATTTAGATCAAAGATAATGGTAGGAAGTATTGAATGTTTTACCTGGACAAAAACCATAAATCAAGAAAAACATTCGTATCATCCTTTCAATCTTGTTGTACTACATGTGTTTGTCTGATTTGGACGAAAATAGTGTCGGGGTTTCAAGTCCTTTTAAGGGAAAAAAATCAAAACTTCCTACCAATAATAAAAGATGCAATGACATTTTTAAGGACGAAAAAATCAAAAGTTACAGAACGAAGAACAAGGTACGTGTTGGGCCACACCTTTTCGGATCCGTTAGCCCAGCCCAAAGTACCTAATGGGCCGCCTTCTAGAAGACTTGGAGGAACAAAGGAGGAGAACGTTATGATCAGGTGAACGTTAGAGAAGATCTCGGCAGACTGTTGGATGACTCAACCACTCCCGGAAATCTCGGATAGATCGGTTAAGCCCATCTAAGCATAGGATTAGCATAAATACAGAGCTAGATTATCAATGTAACTTATACAATCAACCTCATTCAACAACAGCAACAGTCTAACACTATCTTGTTCATTACGAAGAGTTGTTCCTTAAATCATTCTCTCGTACTAGTATTGAAGCGACCAACAACTGAATCTTTGTATTTATTTACTTCTCTCTTCTTAGAGATAAGTTTATATAACATCTGTTCAGTCTTGTTTATCTAATTATCAAGTTGGTTTGGATTATTTAGATAAATTCGAATTATTATTGTCTAGTTGTCCATCTTAAGGCGATCTAGGTCGGTTCGATCTTTTCGCCCCAAAACAGGTTGGCGCCCACCGTGGGGCATCTAGCCAATCAACGATCCAATCCTCATCCGATCATGGCCGGTTTTGAAAATCCCATGATCCTCCCTGAAGACCAAGTTCAGGCCAGCGCTCTAGTCGGAAACCAAGCCGAAGACGTCGTTAACCCACCAGTCTTGGATACCCAAATCCAAGAGTTAGCGAAGAACATGAGCATTCTCCAAGAGGATCTAGCCCAACAGCGCTTGAGAACCGAAACCCTAAGTGCCCAGTCTGAAGCTGAAATTGCGCGACTAACTCGTGAAAATTAACTCTTGAAATCGCAAGTAAATTCGGCCGCTTCGGCCCCAGAAGGATCAAGACGCGTGGTCAACATCGAGGGCCTCTCGACACGCCTCAACATGGAATGAGCAGTCTTGGATTTTTCGCTCTTCTGAGGCCGTCTTACGTGTGTGGAAACATATACTCGGCCGCCAAGAAATATGCCAAAGAAAGCAAAGGCGACATACTAGTTCGATCGGAGGAAAGACGGCCACAAGCCGTAGACACACCTGACATCACCTTCGACGACTCCAAAGCCGAAGAGCTAGGCGACCATCATGACGATCTGGTGATCTCTTAATCAATTGGTACTTGTCTCATACGTGGAGTATTAATAGACACAGGTAGCTCCACGAACTTGTTAACACTAGATGCCTTGAAGGGTATGGGTCTAAGCGAGAACGATTTGACCCGAAAGTCCACTCCGTTGGTCGGATTCAGTGGAGAAGAAAAACATACCCTCGGTGAAATAGTGCTAATAACGTATGCCGGTGGAGTTAACCAACAGGTAAAGTTCTTGATACTCGACTGACCGTCCCCATATAACGCGATCCTCGACAGACCCTGGATTCACGGCATGAAAGTCATACCTTCCACGTATCATCAAACTATAATGTTTCCAACCAAGTAGGGGGTACATGAAATAAAAGGCGACCAACGGGATGCCAAGGAATGCTATGTCACATCAATGAATGGGGCAGTCGAACGACATTCGGCATAGAAACTACAGTACGGCGAAGGGACCAAATGATACATCGAACCATAAATGGCACAATTAGATGAGATCGTGTTGGACCCTTCAGAGCCAAAACACACGGTAATGGTCGGGTCAGATTTAGAGGATTCGACCAGAGCTAGTCTTATAGCATTTTTACGATCTAACGTTGATTGCTTTGCCTGGTCGCATGAAGATATGGTGGGGATTTCCCCCGACGTTATTACTCACAAATTGAATGTAGATCTGACCTATCCCCCGATCAAGCAAAAGAGAAGGAAATTTGCACCAGAGCGGAACAAGATCGTAGACGATTAAGTCAAGAATTTGCTGGAAACAAGTAAAATCCGGGAAGTCAAATACCCCGAATGGTTGGCCAATGTCGTCGTAGTTCAAAAAAAGAATGGCAAGTGTAGAGTATGCATCGACTTCACAGATCTGAATAAAAGCCTATCCTAAAGACTCCTTTCCACTGCCATACATCGACGTGATGGTCGACACAACCGCATGTCACAAAATGCTCACTTTCATGGATGCGTTCAGCTGGTATAACCAGATCTTGATGGACCCAGGCGACCAAGAAAAAACGGCTTTCTTAACTAGTCAAGGTACATATTGTTACAAAGGTATGCCTTTCGGACTAAAAAATGCAAGGGACACATACCAACGACTCGTCAACAAGATGTTCAAAGACCAGATCAGAGACACTATGGAAGCATACATAGACGACATGCTGGTCAAGTCAAAGGCGGCCCGAGATCACATTGGACATCTAAAAGAGGCGTTCGAAGTACTGAAAAGGTACAACATGAAGCTGAACCCCACTAAATGTTCCTTTGGAGTATCCTCTGGGAAATTCTTAGGATACATGGTGACACAAAGAGGAATAGAAGCAAGCCTAGAACAGATTAAGGCGATTGTCAACCTAATGTCCCCCAGATGCGTCAAAGATGTTTAAAAGCTAACAGGGAGAATAGCAGCACTCAACGGATACATATCCAAATCATCGGACAAGTGCAAGCTCTTTTATGAAGCCTTACAGAAGAACAAGTCGCTCGAATGGACAGTAGTGCACGAACAAGCCTTCCAAGATCTAAAAGCATATCTAGCAAGGCTACTCCTGCTGGCCAAACCAAAAGACGATGAGCCATTACCATTATACTTGGCGGTATCGGAGTCGGAAGTAAGCACGGTCCTGACAAGAGAAGAAGACGGAAAACCATCCCCAATCTATTATGTAAGTCGCTCTCTGCTCCCAGCCAAAACAAGGTACACATCGCTTGAAAAACTGTTCCTGACTCTGGTAATGGCTTCAAACAAACTCATACCTTACTTCGAATCACATTTTATTGTTGTGAGGACTAACCATCCCATGAAAGCCATCATGAGAAAACCAGAATTCACAGGACGAATGGCGAAATGGGCGATACACTTGAGCGGCTTCGACATCGAATATGAGCCAAGGACAGCAATCAAATCTTAAGCTTTGGTAGACTTTGTGGCCGATTTTAGTCCAACACTTGAACAGGAAGCCATGAAGGAAGCCGCGCACCTGACGACTGAAGAAGACAAGGGCACATGGCAACTCCATACGGATGAAGGGTCAAACGTAAGAGGAGTCGGGCTAGGAGTTGTACTGAAATCACCACAAGGGGATCATATAGCCCAAGTTGTGAGGTGCGAATGGGACGCGACCAAAAATGAAGCAGAGTACGAAACACTTATATTCGGACAAACACTCGCAAAAGACCTCGCAATCTAGAACATCGAAGTGGTATGCAACTCCCTCCTAATCGTCAACCAAGTACAAGGGTCGTATGCCGCGAAAGATGACAAAATGATGGCCTACCTAGACATCGTCAAAAAATTGACAGGAAAATTCTAGAATTTCACCATCAGGCAAGTCCCACGCGACCTCAACACTCAAGCCAATGCCCTAGCAAACCTCGGGTCCGCTCTACACCCCGACGACTTTCGCAACATCCCACTGGCACACATCATAACTCCAGCGGTCCCCAAGACTCTCAAAGCAACTAGTTATGACAACACCCAAGCAGCAAACGAGTTTCCCCTAGAGGAAGTCGTCTTAGCAGAATTAGGCGACAACACTGAAGATGACCTCATAAATAACCAAGACGATTGGACCATACCTTACATCAAATGGCTAAAGGATGACATACTCCCAACAGACAAAGGAGAAGCCAAGAAACTTATCCTACGAGCAACAATCTTTGACATAAAGGACTATATTTTATTCAAACGATCTGTCACAGAGTTATACCTACACTGCCTAAAGACAACTGAGGTTAGACGCATCCTACAATCCCTACACGATGGAGAATGTGGGAACCACACTAGAGGTCGTAGTCTATGAGGTAAAGCCATCAGGACCGAATACTACTGGCCAATGATGAACAGGGATGCAACCGACTACGTCAAAAAATGTGACGCCTGCCAGCGGCACGCACCTATCACCCATCCACCATCAGAAATGCTACACCCGACATTAGCACCCTAGCCTTTCATGCGGTGGGGAATGGACATCGTATGGAAACTGCCACCGACGTCCGGACAATGTGTCTTCTTCCTTGCTATGACTGACTATTTTTCTAAATGGATTGAAGCTGAAGCATATAGAGAGGTAAAAGAAAAGAACGTCATTTCATTTATAAAACGTAACATCTTATGCAGATTTGGCATACCATAAGAAATCGTATGCGACAATGGCTCCCAATTCATCGGTAGCAAGATGTGATCCTTTTGCAAGCAAAGGAACATCACCCTGGTCACATCCATACCACGGTACCCATAATCTAACGGCCAAGACAAATCCAGTAATAAGATCATCATAAACAATCTCAAGAAACGTCTCATAGGGGCAAAAGGGAAATGGGCAGACGAGCTCCTTCTAATAATGTGGTCCGACAGAACCACCCCAAAGAACGAGACCGGACAATCCCTTTTTTCACTAGTCTATGGGAGTGAAGCGGTCATACCAGCTAAACTCCTCGTCCCGACGGCAAGATATGGGTTACAAACCCCGAAGCAGAACGACGTCGAGTTATCTCAAAACCTCGACACCGCAGACGAGATCAGAGAAAAAGATAGGATCTGGATGGTCAAGTACCAGCAGCAAGTCGCCAAAAGCTACAATAAAAATGTTTGTGTCAAGGTCTTCAAGGTAGGAGATTGGGTCTTAAGGAAACTTTTCCAAAATACCTGAGATCTAGCAGACGGAAAGCTAGCACCTCATTGGGAATGACCATATCTTATTAAAGAGATTATTGGTCAAGGAGCATAACGACTCGAGACGAAGGACGAACAACTACTCCCACAAAGCTGGAATGCGACTCATCTAAAGTTGTATCACGTTTAAACTTTATGCCTTGCATTTCCTTTATGTCCAGTCAATTATATTTATCTACACCTTTTTACTAACTTAAGTATCGGAGGGTCGTTGGGCTCACACCCAACGGTCGCCCTTTGACCTTTTTATGTGTTTCAAGTCATCTTAAGCAGAGAACAAGAGGCCTCGAAGACAAAATCATAATTGTACAGACAAGTACTCTTATACATTTAAGCGCTTACATTACATGATCGATCGGTACACAGGGAATAGAGGAACAAAACAAGACACGTTTTTACAAGACTTGTCCTATGTGAGGTACTTGTCTATGCTCGAAATTACAAAACACTTCCATGGAACTATACAACATGCCACACGAACTATAATAACCAATCGCCTCGACCAAACACCACACGACTCGGCCAGGACGCGATCGACAAGTCAACCTGCAAAGTCAAGCAAACAAAAACAAGGTATGCAGAAAACAAAGCATTCATAAAACACGCGACCCGCGATGGTAGACGGGTCGCCAAAACATTGTACATCCCATCTCCACGATGGGGCACAACATGACATCAAACACCTGAGTTAAAAGCATCCACAACACAACACATACAAGTCATTGTCATTACATAAACACAATTCAAGATTCGCCTGACCGCTCGTTATCATTTGCAAGAATAACCTCTTGGCCCTTTGTTATCTCATGAGGCACCTTTAACGCATCTTCAACAACTTCTTCGATCACCTCAGGATCGGCCTTGAGAGGTGTTATTTCATACACCTTTACTAGCAACTATTAGCATGATTTGGAGGAGTTTTGGATGAGTTTTGGTGCTAAATCGGTAATCTGGAAGTTATGGAGAGAAGTGAAGATATCCCAGGATTTACAGCTTAGATGGAGATGGAGCTGCTAGAGCATACTTGGAGAAGACTACCAAACACTTGGTAGGATTGAAGAGCAGCAGAAAAGAAGAAGAGGAGCTGAAGAAGCTGAAGGAGTGAGCTCACCGCCCCGCGCCAGATTCACCGCGGCCCGGCGGTGACTCCCGGAGAAGGTTGAAGCCCCGCTCCAGAGGAAGCCACCGCCCAGCGGTGGAGAGCCAGACGCCCCGCGGTGGATCTCACCGCCCCGCGGTGGCCGTGTTTAATGCCTCGCGCCAGAAGACTGTTACTTTCCTTTTATTTCGTTTAGACTTTATTTTATTATTATTCTGTTTCCTTTATTGTTTGCATTAGTTTAACCTAGTTTCCTAAGACTATTTAAGCCCTCTTTCTAGGTTAAGAGGGATATAGACACTGAGAGACTTTTTACCTATACACGATTTTTCAGACGTTATTTCACATTAGAGTTTTTCATCCCCTTTGATGGAGAACTAACTTTCCCTTGTTCTAATAGACGTGTGAAGCAGTACAATTGATGTGTTTGTGAGATTTCTATTCCTTGTTCTTATCCTTATAAGTGTTGGTTTGATTCTCTTGGTTATATTGATTATCGATTTCTTGTTATTCTTCTTAGCCTGATCAACTAGGTTGAATGCTTTTTATCAATTGCTAGGATTGCATATAGGGGTTCCGAGTGCATATCTAGTGGCAAACACGATTGTGCATATAGGGGTTCCGAGCGTACAATCGTGAGTGAGAATCAGTTGCATGTGAGTATTAGTACGTCCTTCTATTTGCATGTATCCTATATCCTTGTGTGCAGTGCTATTGCTGTGTTGGTGGTAAAGTATACTGACAACTGTGAGAATCAGTGGTATTTTATCATTGGCATAGTAATAAGTCTATTGACAACTGTGAGAATCAATAGTACTTAAGATCAGGGTGGGAACAACTATAAGGATAGTAAAAGAACTTGGATTAAACAGATTTCTGTGATCAAATTATATCTCTGTATTGTGGATCTCGCTCTAGTAGGACTACTTTCCCTCATTATATTTCTTCAACTAAACCAAACTTGTTTGCTTTGCTTGCTTTGTGTTCTCTTGATAACTAAAACCCCCGTTCGTGTTACTTGTCATTCACACTTGCATATTGCATCAGATCTTCCCTGTGGGTTCGACCCTTACTTGTCTACTATACTTCTGTTTAGTGGGTATGTTAGGATATTTTACTTTGACTAGGCTAAGCAACGATACTTGCACTGTGCACTTTTAGCCACCGTCAAATTTGGCGCCGTTGCCGGGGAAGTTTTTTGTTTGTTGTGTGTTTTTGTGATTGATTTTTGGTGGAGACCTATCTTATGGTCGACACTCGTTCTACTGACTATCCTCTCGTAGCTTTTGATCTAGAAGTCGATAGATCGTTCCGTGCGAACCTACGCGATCAAGGAGAAGAAGAAGTCGAGGTTGAGGTCGTTGAGCCGACTGAGCCAATTAACATCCCTACTGTCGCAATGGCTTAGACTCTGAGAGAATTGACTGAGCCGAATATTGGAGCACAACCCCTGGCTGTCGTCATCCCTGCACTTGGCGAAGGGGTGAACTTCGAGCTGAAGTCGGGAGTTGTTGCTTATCTTTCTAAGTTCCACGGTTTGAGTGGAGAAGACCCGATCTCTCACCTGGGCAAGTTTCACAATGTCTGCATGACTATGAAGCCCAGGAACGTGACGGAAGACCAAATCAAGATGAGAGCTTTTGGTTTCTCCCTGCTAGACTCTGCGAGTGATTGGTATTATCATCTGCCACCAGGAACCATAGATACCTGTAATAAACTGCACAAGGCGTTCTTGGACAAGTACTTTCCAACGAAGAAGGCAAATGCCTTGAAAAAGGCAATTGCCAATATTGAGCAGACTGGTGATGAGACGCTGTATGATTATCTTGAGAGGTACAAGAAGCTTTGCTCTAGCTGCCTATTCCACGGATACGCCAAGCAGGACCTTGTTCTCTATTTACACAATGGTCTGCTGGACCAGGAGAGACGGATGGTTGACACTGCATGCGGTGGAAGCATCCTGAATCTGACACCAGACGCAGCCATGGAGAGATTTTAGGAGATGAGTGAGAGCACTAGGAGTTTCGAGAAGACATACCAGAGAAAGGTGGTCAATGTTGTGACCCCTGCCGGACCAAGCCCAGTGTTGACTGAGTTAGCCGAGCTGAAAGAGATGGTGAAGAGGATGGCGAACCAGAATGCCCCTCACCAAGTCAAGGCATGTGGACTTTGCGCTGATCAATACCACCCCACCAACGTTTGTCCTCAGCTGCAGGAGGAGGGTGTTGCTGAAGTTAATGCTATAGGAGGTTATGGACCCCCTAGACCACAGTTTGGTGGACAGCCCAATTATAATCCGAGAGGGCGAGACTACCCAGGTTTTAGAAGGAGTGACCCTCAAGGTGGTCAACAGCCAGTGCAGCAACAACAATACCAGCCGGCACAACAACAGTACCAGCAGAGAGCCCCATACCAACAGAGGCCCCAAGGCCAAAGCTTTGGTGCTTCTACTGAGGATATGCTCAAGACTCTGACTCAGCATTTCGCCATGCATGTGCGGGCTACTGAGTCAAGTATTAAGAACATGGAGAGACAGATTAGCCAGCTTGCTGATGTTGTGACCAAACTTGACCAGAGGACCTCCAACTCCCTACCATCCCAGACTACAGTGAATCCAAGGGAGAACATGAGTGCTATCACGTTCAGAAGTGGAAAGAAGTTGGACGTTGTTCCTATAGTTGAAGAGGAGAATGAGATTGTGAAGGAGAAAATCACTGAATGCCCCGCGGTGGATGCTAACGCGGCCCGGCCAGAAATTGAAGGAGAAGCCAGTAAAGAAGACCTGTTGGCACCGCCCCGCGGCGATCCTCACCGTGACCTGGCGGCTGGTACCAGTAATCTCACCGCGACCCCACCGCCCCGCGGTGGTTCTGCCGCGATCTGGCCCTCAAAAATCTCTCTCCGCTGAAGAAACCTATGTTGACGATTACATTCGTCCATTATTCCCTCCTCTAGGTTTAGAGAAGCCACCAGCACCTTTCCCTGAGGCGCTGAAGGCCAAGAGAGTAGCTGAAGACAGTGACCTGTTCGAGACATTTCGGGACTGTGAGGTGAACATTCCCCTAATCAAGCTTATCAAGGCTATCCCTCGATATTCCAAGTTCTTGAAAGAGCTGTGCACCGTGAAGAGGACTCAGAAGCAGAAGGCTCAAAAGAAGATTCCAGTGAGTGAACATGTGTCAGCAGTAGTTCAGAGATGCATGCCTGAGAAGTGCAAGGATCCAGGTACATTTACTATTCCTATCACTATAGGTGAGCATCGATTTGAGAAAGCATTGTTAGACTTGGGTGCCTCAATTAATGTGTTACCCTATTCTTTGATTGAGGATTTAGGAATAGGACCCTTGCATGATTCTAACATTGTTATACAACTTGCTGATGGTTCTTGTGTACCCCCTAAGGGTGTTGTGGAAAATGTTCTTGTGAGGATATGCTCTTTGATTTTTCCTGCTGACTTCTTTGTTATGGATATGGACTATGATGAGCAGGTCACTCCAGTTATGCTAGGGCGACCTTTTATGAAAACATCCATGACAAAGATTGATGTAGACAGTGGAACTTTGACTATGGAATTTGATGGAATAATTTTTTAGCATAATATTCATAAAGCCAACTCCATTGAATTGCCTACCCCTTGCTTCATTAATGATATTGATAATCATGTGCCTGAAAATGTTAAACTTGATGCAGTAGAGACCATAGTTGATTGTTCCTCTATTGATGAACCTATTGAGTCGCATGAGTTACATGTTGGTGATGTCTTGTTGGATGACATAGGAGATTCCATTCCCTCCATTTTTGGCACTCGCCCCCCTGCATTAACCATACAAGGCTGTAAGCCTTTATCCAGTGATGTCCAGCATATTCAGATTGAGCCATATCGGCCCCCACATCGCTCTAAGTATGGGGGAGATACTCCAAAGGAAGTAAGCATGGAGTCAATGGCAAAGAGGGAGCATGGTCTAAGGTTTAAACCTTTCCATGAGAGGTCTCAACATGAAGAGACGAGTAGGAGGATTCCGAGGGGATCCTACTCCAGATGGTAGTTGATTTGCAGTACGTCGAGCCAATGACGATAACCAAGGCGCTGTCCGGGAGGCAACCTGTGGTATTTTTCTTTGAGCTGGTGCTTCATTAGATTATTTTCGTAGTTTATTTTGCTTTGTTTCGTTCGCGTGTTACTCACATGTTCTTAATACTTGACTCAGTAGCCCGCACATGCGTGGCGAAATGTTGAGTCAGAGTCTTGAGCATATCATCAGTAGAAGCACCAGAGCTTTGGCCTTGGGGCCTCTGTTGGTATGGGGCTCTCTGCTGGTACTGTTGTTGTGCCGGCTGGTATTGTTGTTGCTGTATTGGCTGTTGACCACCTTGAGGGTCACTCCATCTAAAACCTGGGTGGTCTCTCCCTCTCGGATTATAATTGGGCTGTCCACCAAACTGTGGTCTAGGGGGTCCATAACCTCCTATAGCATTAACTTCAGCAACACCCTCCTCCTACAGCTGAGGACAAGCGTCGGTGGGGTGGTATTGATCAGCGCAAAGTCCACATGCCTTGACTTGGTGAGGGGCATTCTGGTTCGCCATCCTCTTCACCATCTCTTTTAGCTCGGCTAACTCGGTCAACACTGGGCTTGGTCCGGCAGGGGTCACAGCATTGACCGCCTTTCTCTGGTATGTCTTCCCGAAACTCCTAGTGCTCTCACTCATCTCCTGAAATCTCTCCATGGATGCGTCTGGTGTCAGATTCAGGATGCTTTCACCGCATGCAACGTCAACCATCGGTCTCTCCTGGTCCAGCAGACCATTGTGTAAATAGAGAACAAGGTCCTGCTTGGCGTATCCGTGGAATGGGCAACTAGAGCAAAGCCTCTTGTACCTCTCAAGATAATCATACAGCGTCTCATCACCAGCCTGCTCAATATTGGCAATTGCCTTTTTCAAGGCATTCGCCTTCTTCATTGGAAAGTACTTATCCAGGAATGCCTTGTGCAGTTTATTACAGGTATCTATGGTTCCTGGTGGCAGATGATAATACCAATCACTCGCAGAGTCTAGCAGGGAGAAACCAAAAGCTCTCATCTTGATTTGGTCTTCCGTCACGTTCCTGGGCTTCATAGTCATGCAGACATTGTGAAACTTGCCCAGGTGAGAGATCGGGTCTTCTCCACTTAAACCGTGGAACTTAGGAAGATAAGCAACAACTCCCGACTTCAGCTCGAAGTTCACCCCTTCGCCAAGTACAGGGATGACGATAGCCAGGGGTTGTGCTCCAATATTTGGCTCAGTCAATTCTCTCAGAGTCTCAGCCATTGCGACAGTAGGGATGTTAATTGGCTCAGTCGGCTCAACGACCTCAACCTCGACTTCTTCTTCTCCTTGATCGCATAGGTTCGCACAGAACGATCTATCCACTTCTAGATCAAAAGCTATGAGAGGAGAGTCAGTAGAACGAGTGTCGACCATAAGATAGGTCTCCACCAAAAATCAATCACAAAAACACACAACAAACAAAAAACTTCCCCGGCAACGGCGCCAAATTTGACGGTGGCTAAAAGTGCGCAGTGCAAGTATCGTTGCTTAGCCTAGTCAAAGTAAAATATCCTAACAGACCCACTAAACAGAAGTATAGCAGACAAGTAAGGGTCGAACCCACAGGAAAGATCTGATGCAGTATGCAAGTGTGAATGACAAGTAACACGAACGGGGGTTTTAGTTATCAAGAGAACACAAAGCAAGCAATGCAAACAAGTTTGGTTTAGTTGAAGAAATATAATGAGGGAAAGTAGTCCTACTAGAGCGAGATCCACAATACAGAGATATAATTTGATCACAGAAATCTATTTAATCCAAGTTCTTTTACTATCCTTATAGTTGTTTCCACCCTAATCTTAAGTACTATTGATTCTCATAGTTGTCAATAGACTTATTACTATGCCAATGATAAAATACCACTGATTGTCACAGTTGTCAGTATACTTTACCACCAACACAGCAATAGCAATGCACACAAGGATATAGGATACATGTAAATAGAAGGACGTACTAATACTCACATGCAACTGATTCTCACTCACGATTGTACGCTCGGAACCCCTATACGCACAATCGTGTTTGCCACTAGATATGCACTCGGAACCCCTATATGCAATCCTAGCAATTGATAAAAAGCATTCAACCTAGTTGATCAGGCTAAGAAGAATAACAAGAAATCGATAATCAATATAACCAAGAGAATCAAACCAACACTTATAAGGATAAGAACAAGGAATAGAAATCTCACAAACACATCAACTGTACTGCTTCACACGTCTAGTAGAACAAGGGAAAGTTAGTTCTCCATCAAAGGGGATGAAAAACTCTAATGTGAAATAATGTCTGAAAAATCGTGTGTAGGTAAAAAGTCTCTCAGTGTCTATATCCCTCTTAACCTAGAAAGAGGGCTTAAATAGTCTTAGGAAACTAGGTTAAACTAATGCAAACAATAAAGGAAATAGAATAATAATAAAATAAAGTCTAAAAGAAATAAAAGGAAAGTAACAGTCTTCTGGCGCGAGGCATTAAACACGGCCACCGCGGGGCGGTGAGATCCACCGCGGGGCGTCAGGCTCTCCACCGCTGGGCGGTGGCTTCCTCTGGCGCGGGGCTTCAACCTTCTCTGGGAGTCACCACCGGGCCGCGGTGAATCTGGCGCGGGGCGGTGAGCTCACTCCTTCAGCTTCTTCAGCTCCTCTTCTTCTCTTCTGCTGCTCTTCAATCCTACCAAGTGTTTGGTAGTCTTCTCCAAGTATGCTCCAGCAGCTCCATCTCCATCTAAGCTGTAAATCCTGGGATATCTTCACTTCTCTCCACAACTTCCAGATTACCGACTTAGCACCAAAACTCATCCAAAACTCCTCTAAATCATGCTAATAGTTGCTAGTAAAGGTGTATGAAATAACACCTATCAGGCCTCCTCCTTCTGTTTGTCCTCACCCAGGCCGATAAGCTTGAACAAATCATCATCAAGGTTGCCATTGGGGTAGAGGTAGTCCATACTGGCCTTCTCCTCTTCAATGTTCTAGGCTGAGTGGGTTCCCGCAACATACTCTTCCATCATCTCAATACGGGACTTGATGCAGAAATACGTCCCTACATCACTGGTGATTTGGGCGTCCTTCACTCGAAGCTCTTCGACGCTGCCTTCCAGCTCTTCGATATGAGCTTGAACCTCCATCAACCTTTTCTCAACAGAAGCCAACTTGTTCTCAGCAGCCTTCACACAACCATTAGCGGCCTTAAGCTGACCCTCGGCTTGAGCAATCCGTCTATCAGCCCCGTCGCTTAAAGCTTGCATAGTTGAAAACGCTACAATAGAATACTGAAGAGCATGTACACGAAAGATCATGTAATCAGTTATCAATAAAAGGAAAAAGATTTACGTGTACACAAATAACTCTACATGTACCTTCCAAGCAGCAGCTCCGGCTTCGTCGATTCAATCGATAGGGTGCAGATCGCCGATCTCCTTCTTGGCCTCATGATCCAAAGTCTGGAGCAAGTTGTTCAAAGATCTACCCTTAAGTTCGCCTGTCGGCGGCTCTGCAGCGACAATCGCATTCCTTTTTGCTCCAGAAGTTGGACGAGGGCGAGTCCAAAGCAATGACTTTAGCCGACACAGATGCTCTGGCCGACATAGACGCCTTAGCCGCTGAAAGCTTGTGATCCAAGAGAGTCTTCCTGGATAAACGAGCACTAGATCTTCCATCGTGGGATGTTGTCAGGAAAGCGCAACAAAATAAGCAAATGATGACTCCAAAGACCAACCAAACGCATACATACAGGAACGAACATGTGCCTTTGGTAATGGATGTAGAAGGGGTCGACATTTCAACAGGGTCGGATGCTAAGAAATTAGTATTTCAGTAAGATCGATTAGCCTCAAGGAGGGCAAGCAGAGTAGCAGTTTCCATTTTAAAACCTTCGGGTTCCTCTGGATTAGGCGCTGCAATAAAACACATATGAGCAAAAGTTTAGAAGACATTCGACAAATAAATCTAAAAGGACATATACGATACCTGTCTTCCTCCAGTATGAGAGAAAAAAAGAGTAGTCAATACCCCTGTCGAGCGATCTGCGTTCCACAAACAAGAACCGAGTCCTCCATCCCCGATCGTTAACATCAAGGTTTAAGGCTATGGGAGATCTATTTCGCCGAAGGCGTAATTGGAACCTAGATGGACCATGACTACTCAGATAGTAGGTGTACCATAAGGCATCAAAATCAAAGTCGAAATTGACACTAGAAACCAGGAGATTGACTACTCTAAGCAGACGTCATGCATGGGGCATGACCTGACAAGGAGCAAGTTTCAAAACGACAAGAAAATTCCGGACAAGGCTAGATAAAGGAAAGGAGTGGCCAATTTTGAAAGGATATTCGAACAAACAAATCCAACCTTCCCGATACCAGTCGACTCATTCGTGGGGAAGAGGGAGACGCACCACAATACCGGTTGGAAACTGGCCGATCTCAAGGATTTTGTCTAACTTCGACTGGGTTAAGGTACCCGACAGGGAATCTTTCGGACTTAGAAGCCCTAAAGGGGTGAAGACGCCTTCTCTCTCGTTGGAGCCGCTAGACAAAATTTGACTCTTGTTGGATCTCAGAAGTGCCATGGAAGAAAGAACAAGAAACGGTAGAAAAATTCATTTTTTTTACCTTGAAAGTTGGATGATTTCTGTAGAGAAAGGATGGTGAAAAGTGAAGGTGAATGATGGCCTATTTAAGAAGGTAAAACCGCCACATCTTCGGTCAATTTGATTGCCCAATCAAACAATGCCACGTCACCTAGACGTTTGGGAAAAAATCGGAAGGAAAGTTTGTGCATGAGAGAAGATTTGGAAGATCAAACTGTCCCATCAACTGTCATCTCCGACCCACTTTGATCTTGGGGCAATTGTTGGGCCACACCTTTTCGGATCCGTTAGCCTAGCTCAAAGCACTTGACGGGCCGCCTTCTAGAAGACTTGGAGAAACAAAGGAGGAGAATGTTATGATCAGGTGAACGTTAGAGAAGATCTCGGCAGACTGTTGGACGACTCAACAACTCGCGGAAATCTCGGATAGATCGGTTAAGCCGATCTAAGCATAGGATTAGCATAAATACAGAGTTAGATTATCAATGTAACATATATAATCAACCTCATTCAACAACAACAGCATTCTACTACTATCCTGTTCATTACGAAGAGTTGTTCCTTAAATCATTCTCTCGTATTAGTATTGAAGCGACCGACGATTGAATCTCTGTATTTATTTACATCTCTCTTCTGGGAGATAAGTTTATATTATATATGTTCAGTCTTGTTTATCTAATTATCGAGTTGGTTTGGATTATTTAGATAAATTCGATCTAATTATTGTCTAGTTGCCCATCTTAAGGCGATCTAGGTCGGTTCGATCTTTTCTCCCCAAAATAGTACGGCCGGCTAATAAAAGAGATTCCTTGTGCAGTCATCAGTACCACACAAATCATGATAACCAATTGGCCTAAAGAATACAAGCACTACCCTTGCCTTTAACAAACACCAATTCGGAGTGTTAAATTTGTCTTCCCATACATCTTTGTAAAAAAATTAAAATTATTTAAGCTTATTTTATAATACAATATTTAAATTGTCTGAGGAGGTAAAATAATGTCTAATATTATTTTTATTTCTTTTTCCCTATTAATATAATTTCAGTAAACAAGGCATTGGGCCTTAATTAAGAAGTCCATCAAGGTAAAATAGCCCAACTTCTTCATTAAGAAAGGTACAAAATAACCTAATGAGGCCCTAAAGCCTCCATTTTCTCTTTCTCTTGAACGTACATCAAGGGGCAGCCTCCATTGATTTCAATTAATCATTCGATATCTGACATGAGCGTTAGAGGGGCCTTAGGGGAGATCTAACCCTCCCGTTGACTCAATTTTTTGTTGCAGATCAGGCGAGCTCGTCAAATTCTAGGGATATCATCGTCGTCATCAACAATATTTATTGTGGTGTGAGTTTATTCTACTATAATTGGCGTCGACCATGGGGAACGAAAGCGATAAATGGTCACCCAGAGAACATACGAATCTGATGAGAGTCATCGATAGAGAGGAGCATATCGGCATTCTGGAACAAGTCAATTGCTATCGATTACGAGATTGTTTTATTCAATCTTTGTTAGGGTTTTCGTCTATGTCATCCTTTGTTACGGATCTGCACCTACTTATTGTTTGTGATCCGATTCTAGCAAGCGGAGTTATTCGTTCAAGGAATGGGGAGGCCGTTTCTTCTCCAATGCATGGGTTGGATGAATTTTTTGTTGGGAGTGATGCAGATGTGGATGTTGATCAAGTCGTGGATATCTTACCCGCTCAGAAGAAGCAGAAGTCTTCCCCAGTTGTATGGGGTAAAGAGGATCATGCATCTCGTCATTTGTTTAAAGGAAAAAATAAAGAAGATTTTTGATGTACCCCTTCGTTGGATGATGCGTATGATGATGATGAGTGGTGATTATGATGATATGGTGATGGTGGATGAAATGCTGATGAAGTGGACTAAACAAGAACAAGAAGAGGAAAGGTCGCTGGTTTGCAAGGATTCCAAGGGCTTTGATGGAGCCTATTTTGAGTGGCTTGTTGGCAGCTCAAACGACAATAACATTGAGCAAGGCCAATGTCGTTGGGTTCATGGCACTGCAAGGTTTATCCGACGATTGGTCGCGACGGATGGGACCCTCTACCGACATCATAAAAATGCTTCAAAGTGGCATGGTTTGCCGATTAGCGCACAACACGAGCGGGTTCGGAGGCAATTCGACATCGTTTGGATATGATTCGAGACGATTCAGGAGTCGGGTCCATCTAACTTGAAGATGATGAAGACAATGGTGTGGTCATATTTTGAACTAAATGGCTCGAGAGGGATTTTTCTTAGGGTCGAACAAGACTTGGTGATGACGTGTACAACCTTAATTAACAAGAATGCAAGTGAAGTATGGTAGAGAGGAACAGATTGAGCACGGTCATATTGCTGATCGAGCGGTTCTACTAATCGCTTTCGGGGCAGATATGTATAGATGGGAATAATATAAGAGAGCTTGTTATGAGATGGCTTAGAGGGCATATAGGGCTTGTGAATCAGGAGCCTGCGCTCTGTAACACCCCCAAATCTTAACCCATTTGGAAAGGTATTACCGCCAGTGACCCCAGTGTTCCTTACCGAGATCACCCAAGGCTTTACCGGTTTAAATACAATTTAGGAAATACAATTGATACATAATGATCAAAGTATTCAAATCAAGACATCAATCAAATGAAACATGAGTTACGGGATTACAACCCAATCCCGAATAGGCCAAACACAGAGTTTAAACAAAGTACAGCGGAAGACTTATAAAAGATATTACAAAAAGGGTTATGATCGTAATGATCACCTGCCCAAGGATCTCAACCTGATTAAAAGAAATTATTAAAACATCCAAAAACAACCGTCGTCTTCATAGTCAATCTAGTCTCCTCAAAGCTTCACTCTATCTGATGTGCCGAATCGAACGGATGACACCAGCCCACATGCGGAGAACAATGTTCGTGGGTTAGTCTACTTGAATAGACTAGCAAGGGTAAAAAGCAGAGTGGTTCGAGTGATCGTAACCGTTTACTATCATTGTCCCTCGAATAATAACCGAAGGGACGATACATAACCCGGCACTTTCACGGAATAACAACAAGAGGTATGCATAAGAGAAGATTCTGGAAGACTTAATCTTTACAGAAATCGACCCGAAAAGAGACTCCAAGAGATTGAGTCTTATGACAAATCTGGAATGCTTACAGAATCAAACAACAGCGATTAAAAGCTGACTGATATGCTTCGGCTCACAACCAACCTCACCGCTTACAGCGAATCCAGATCGGAAGGAGAACGTACTATATTCAAGTCTGGATCTTATAGAACCACATAACGATGATTTAAAAACTGACTAAGATGTTTCGGTTCACGACCAACCTCATCGCTTACAGCGAATCCAGATTGGAAAGAGAACGTACTCTGATCAAAAGTCAAGACGAGCTTTCCTAGCTGCACTATTTACTTAGCTGCACTACTCGCCAAAGGTATATTAATTATGTGCACTCGGGCACTTTATCTTATTTAATTCCAAAACTCACATCACGTTATAGGCTTTTAAATCATCTCATCCATCGGGATAAAGAGATACCGTCGGGAACTAAATCCATGGACGGAGTTGACTGGAGAACTAAATCCCTAAAGTCGGCTCGGGAACTAAATCCCTCGGGAACTAAATCCATAATAACGAAATTCGGAACTAAATCCCTACAAGCGACACCAGCTGTGTGCACAAACCCTGAAAAGGATGGTAGGAACTAAATCCTAACCACCAGGTTATCAATAAACGACTAGTACTCGTATTGAGATACACAGTAGCGTTCCTACGAATACTCGTTCTAACTAAACAGTTACAAACGCAGTAATAACTCATATCAATGCCCTCAAGGCCAGTTACAGATAAAATAGCGTTGTTCTAACAATATACAACCTATAACAATATCTGTATTAATTCACATATATATATATAATAGCGTTGTTCTAACAGATATACAACCTATTATAATATCATATTTTAGTTTTCCAAAACAGTTAACAAAACCGTTTCCAGATGAACACCATAATCATTCCAAATTAATTACTCAGATAAACTACTGATAATTAATGTAAATATGGAACGATGAGCAAGAGCGAACCGCCACTTGCCTTAATCCGCAGAATAGTCTAAAGACAACAACTGGATTCCGGCTCGACACGGGTATAGATCTGACAGCACAACAACCTTCGAGTCGACCCATAAAAGGAACCCTAAGTTAGATCCGACATAAACAGTACGAATCTAAACACGGCGAAAGAACACGGAAGAAAAGACGCCACGACGACAACCAACCAAGCCAAAGCCACGAAGGCATTCTGGGCACTGGCGGCGGTCGCCGTTCTTGGCGGCGGTCGCCGCATTCATCACGGTCGACAGAGACGAGAGAAATCTCACCAAAACAATGCGCGTTTCGACCCCTTTCCGCCTTGCTTGGTTTCTGACCTCCAAAGGCAACCACAAGGCTTCAAAAGAGCTGCTAGAAACGCCACCAAACAACACCGATGAAAGCTTCAGAATTTCTGGCGAAGGCACAACTCCGGCGAGAGGCAAATTTGGCAGAGGTTCGGTGTTTGAGATGGCTTAAATCACTCCCCCAACACCCCCTTTTATAGCCAAAGCGTCTGGAGTTAAAAAACAAAGGGCCTACAGCTAGTTCGGCGCTCGCCAGAAATCGCACCGGCGACCATCGGGCAAGGACTGCCGGACAACGATGACTGCCATTACGGCGGGCACCGTAATTTACGGCGGTCGCCGCGGCCTGACACACCAGCTGCCTCCTCGAGCGTTGGGACGGCGGGCGCCGTGACTTTACGGCGGTCGCCGTGCTTGGATCTCACGACGACGGTCGCCGCCACTGTACGGCGGTCGTCGTGACAAGCTTTTCCCGCCCGTTCAGCTTTGAACGAACATGAAATTAAACCGGGATAAAAATTATTGTATGCGAACAAAAATTAAAATCCAAGGCATGTTGTCTGTATATTATTTCACTGAGAAAAATATTACAGATACAGAGCACATTACAGAATGTCTCAAACTCTCTGTATTAAATCTGACGTACACAACGGGTACTCGGGAAAATTCCAAAATTCCCAAAAGAACCTTACAAAAATACGGGGTATCACATCACCTCCCCCTTAAAAGAAGTTTCGACCCCGAAACTTGGCCGAAAAACAACTCGGGAAAGTGTCTGAGCATCTCTGCCTCGGTTTCCCAAGTAACTTCCTCAGTCCCAGACCTGGACCACAGAACTCGTACCAACAGTACGATCTTGTTGCACAGTCGCTTCACACGGTGTTCGAGAATGCACACTGGCATCTCCTCTCAAGTACCATTTGCCTGAATCTCGATGTCCTTATAGCTCAGCCTACGAGACTCATCTTGGCACGAATATCCTTAGCAATGATACGTGGAACACATTATACACTGGGTACGCCGATGGCGACAATGCCAAACGGTACGTTAGTGATCTTACTCTATCCAGAATCTTGAATGGTCCCATGTAGCGAGGGTTAAGCTTCCCACGCTTACCAAACCTGAAAACATCCTTGGGTGGCGATACTGTGACAAGTACCTTGCCACCAACCTCGAACTCAACACTTTAACGCTTCTGATCTGCGTAAAACTTTTGTCGACTATGAGCGGTCAACAACCTCTGTCTACTCAGAGCAATGTTCGAAGTTGTCCTTTCGACCAACTCTGGTCCAAGTAGAATCTTGTCGGCGTACTCAACCCAACAAATCTGAGATCTACATCTGAGACCATACAAAGCTTCGAACTGAGCCATCTTGACCGTAGCATGCCAGCTATTATCGTACGTGAGCTCAATCAGACTTAGGTTGTCTTCCCAGCTAGTGGGATGATCGAGTACGTATGCTTCTTAGCATATCCTCCAAGGTTCAGATAGTCTTTTCAGACTGACCATCTATATGAGGATGAAACGCTGCTGAATCTCAATTCAGTTCCCATGGCCTTGTGAAGTTCTTGCTATAAACTTAACATGAATCGGCCATCTCGATCCGATACAATGGTCTTAGGAATGCCATGTAAATGGATAATCTCCTGGTGGAAAACTTCTGCTGACCTCTGGGTCACCCAAGTAACCTCAGTTTCCAATGCAACCACTATTGCTGCTAGTTCTAGGTTATGTGTTGGTTAGTTTGCTTCATAGGTTTTCAATTGTCTAGATGCGTATGCAATAACCTTGCCCCTCTGCATCAAAGAGACATCCCAACCCATTTCTCGAAGCATTAACTATAGACCATATAGCCATCATTCTATCCGACAACGTCAAAACTGATGCATAAGTCAGACACTGTTTCAACTTCTTGAAAACTGGTCTTGCACTTGTCATCCCAGACAACTTCTTGTTGACCTTGCGGAACAGACTGGTCATAGGTGGAGTGATCTAAAAAAAATCCTTCCCTGAACCATCTATACTGCTCAGCAAGCTTTGGGAAACTGCGCACCTCGCTCACACCCTGACGCCGCTTCCAAACAACTACTGATTCATTCTTCTGGGGAATAACCATAACCTCATTCTTATTGATCACATGGCCTAAGAAAGCCACTTCTAGATCCAACAATCGCACTTAGCCCACTTTGCGTACAACCGACTTGGTCTAAGGACCGATAAAGCAATCTGCAGATGTTCCCTGTGAGCTTCCTTGCTCGGGAAAAATATCAAAATGCCATTGATGAAGACCACTATGAACTTATTCAAGTACTGGTCTAAAACATCGATGCACTAGATTCATGAAAACTGCTAGAGCATTCGTAGATCCAGATGGCATGACTACAATCTCGTAGTGACCATCTCTCGTCCGAAATGAAATCCTCGGAATATCATCCTCACGAATCCTGAGCTAATGATACCCAGATCTCAGGTCGATCTTGGAGAAAACTTTCGCTCCCTGTAGTTGATCCAACAGATCATCACTTCTTGGTAACATATACTTGCTCTTGATCGTGACTTTATTCAACTCTCGAAAGTCAAAACAAAGTTGAAACGGTCCATCTTTTATTTTGACAAATAAAACTAGGGCACTCCTACTCAAGGTGATGCACTCAGCTTTATATAACTTTTGTCAAGAAGATCCTTGAGTTGCTTCTTCAACTCTTGCATCTCAACAGGAGCCATCCGGTATGGTGCCTCAGAGATCGGCGTGGTACACGGCTCGAGATCAATTGCAAACTCTACGACACGATTCGGGGTATCCAGGAATATCTTCTGGAAAGACACCCGTAAATCCTCTAACCACAGAAATAACAAAAACTGAAGTCGATCACTGCCTTATGATGCTTCCGTCAATCCATACCGAGAATAATTATCGTATGGGACCATGGTTATTTAGGTCAAATCGCTTTGAATTTCTTACCCTTGATGGTAATCGACAATCCGACAAACGATTGGTTCCCATTACATGGTCACCATCTTGGACCAGCCCACTACATGGTTCACAGACGACTCACTAGTGGCTCCGAGCCCAGGCCCAGCCATTACCAGCGTCCACTGTTGCCATGAGCCGCTGTCCATACATCTCAACCCATCCTTGGTAGCTCCACCTAATTAATAGGCAGCCATCTCCTAAGAGGTTGTTGGTGAGTCTCGAACACGAGACCTTACCCCATACCAAGCAACGAAACATTAACTTGGTATAAACCAAAGGTTCATATATAAGAAGAGTTACAACAAAAGGTTCACAACCTCGTTGCACACACAACTTAACTTACAACCATCCAAAATGAAAGTCTGGGTAGCACCCACATCAACAACACATTAACAAAAGTGTAATGCAGATATAAAGTACTCTAAGCATTAGGAGCATAGGGTCCATCCGCCTCACGCATAACGTATAGGCGTTGACCTTGGCTTCCTGAAGCCACTGGGGCTTTCCCTTTGTTTCTCGCAGTTGTCTGCATTGAAGGACTAGGGGCTTCCACCGGACTGAACCTGGGTTGGTTGTTCTGATTAACAAATCTCTGCTGTGACTCAGCCCCTTTCTGTCTCCTCTGCGGACAAAATAACTGCAAGTGTCCTTCCTTTCCACAGGCATAGCACGTTTTCTTCTCCTTCAGACACACATTACTCTTGTGCCCGTAGGTACCACAGTTGTAGCACTGGATCAGGCTATTGTCCTGACCCGAACGTTGCGTAGACCCATCCTGAGTCACATTCGTTTTTGCTCGGCCAGATATGGCAAAATCAGATGGTGGAGCGGGACGTTTAAACCCACTTGCCTTAGGCTGGTTCTCCCCTTGTCTCTGGCTATCACGCTTCTTGGTCTACTCTTCCAGAGTCACCTCTAACTTGTAGGCTGCATCCATGTACTGCTCCAAAGTCGAGCATCCGTGACGCACCATCAGTGGCTTAATATCTAGGCCCATCCACTCATGGAAATACCAGATTTTATGTGCCTCACTGGATATCTCAGGTCCAGCATACTGTAGCAAATGATTGAATTTGGTTGCCAGCTCAGTCACCTTCAATCCATCAGTCTTAGGGTATAGGAACTCCTTGTTTTTCTCCTCCCTCATAGCATGAGAGAAGAAACGGTCTGTCATCTTTGTCTTGAACATCTCCCAGTTCAAAACAGGGCTATCAGCTAAGCCGGTACTCTCCCACCACTCACTAGCATCCTCCTTTAACTGAAGAGAAGCTATATGTACTTTCTCAGCTTCAGTACAATCAATGTTGCGGAACAACCGCTCCATATAGGAGAACCAATGGATCACCCCGACTGGTTCCCCTTTCCCGTTATAGCTGTCAGGCCTCATGGAATTAATGGTCTTTAGTGCACGACCATAGTTATCTCGAGTCCTGACTATATTCTCCTAGAATACACGGTTTCCTAGCTCCTCAAATCTGGGAACCGGTGGGGGAATTTGCACACCTTGTGCCTGTGGCATACTCGGTCGCCGTATATCAGTCACTGCTTGCATGACCATTCCCCGAATTGCCTCTAATGTTGCAGCATCAAATGTCATTAGAGCGTTGGTCTGCTCTTGACCATTGCTTCTAGGATGGTTGTTGGAACCAAACTCCTGCTCGTCTTGTCCAACATTTCCTACAGTTGGTCTGGGGTCATTACTCGGCCTAGTACCAGCACGGATAACGTTCCTTGTGTTCACCATCTGTGTACCGATCAATTTCCAAGGATTTTATCACATTAGTATCATTCTGATATACTTATTGTAATAAAATCAACTTAGAATAGATCAACTTGGTAATTTCTATTGATGAACTCAAACCGAGTTACTAGGTTCTACAACCTCAAATCACAATGAGCGAACTGGGAATCAAGCCTAACTGGAGATGGCGAAACCACCTCGGCTTCTCCCGGGTTCCTCTGAAGATAACATAATGCACCCATATCTAGCGGGGCAACGAGGAAGGAATTAGTCTTTCTAGACATAGAAGCAAGCTTACTATATCATACTGTACAGAAGACATGACTATGAACGGTGTTTTGAAATTCTTTTCACTTTGAAAATTCAGAGCCCTTTTAAAGCATTTTCAAAAACGGATAAATGATTTATAAAATCTCAAACCCGTTTTAAAACCTTTGGCTCTGATACCACAACTGTAACACCCCCAAATCTTAACCCATTTGGAAAGGTATTACCGCTAGTGACACCAGTGTTCCTTACCGAGATCACCCAAGGCTTTACCGGTTTAAATATAATTTAGGAAATACAATTGATACATAATGATCAAAGTATTCAAATCAAGACATCAATCAAATGAAACATGAGTTACGGGATTACAACCCAATCCCGAATAGGCCAAACACAGAGTTTAAACAAAGTACAGCGGAAGACTTATAAAAGATATTACAAAAAGGGTTGTGATCGTAATGATCACCTGCCCAAGGATCTCAACCTGATTAAAAGAAATTATTAAAACATCCAAAAACAATCGTCGTCTTCATAGTCAATCTAGTCTCCTCAAAGCTTCACTCTATCTGATGTGCCGAATCGAACGGATGACACCAGCCCACATGCGGAGAACAATGTTCGTGGGTTAGTCTACTTGAATAGACTAGCAAGGGTAAAAAGCAGAGTGGTTCGAGTGATCGTAACCGTTTACTATCATTGTCCCTCGAATAATAACCGAAGGGACGATACATAATCCGGCACTTTCACGGAATAACAACAAGAGGTATGCATAAGAGAAGATTCTGGAAGACTTAATCTTCACAGAAATCGACCCGAAAAGAGACTCCAAGAGATTGAGTCTTTAAGGAAATATGACAAATCTGGAATGCTTACAAAATCAAACAACAGCGATTAAAAGCTGACTGAGATGCTTCGGCTCACAACCAACCTCACCGCTTACAGCGAATCCAGATCAGAAGGAGAACGTACTACATTCAAGTCTGGATCTTACAGAACCACATAACGATGATTTAAAAACTGACTAAGATGTTTCGGTTCATGACCAACCTCATCGCTTACAGCGAATCCAGATTGGAAAGAGAACGTACTCTGATCAAAAGTCAAGACGAGCTTTCCTAGCTATACTATTTACTTAGCTGCACTACTCGCCAAAGGTATATTAATTATGTGTACTCGGGCACTTTATCTTATTTAATTCCAAAACCCACATCACGTTATAGGCTTTTAAATCATCTCATCCATCGGGATAAAGAGATACCGTTGGGAACTAAATCCATGGACGGAGTTGACTCGGGAACTAAATCCCTAAAGTCGGCTCGGGAACTAAATCCCTCGGGAACTAAATCCATAATAACGGAATTGGGAACTAAATCCCTACAAGCGGCACCAGTTGTGTGCACAAACCCTGAAAAGGATGGTAGGAACTAAATCCTAACCACCAGGTTATCAAGAAACGACTAGTACTCGCATTGAGATACACAGTAGCGTTCCTACGAATACTCATTCTAACTAAACAGTTACAAACACAGTAATAACTCATATCAATGCCCTCAAGCTAGTTACAGATAAAATAGCGTTGTTCTAACAATATACAACCTATAACAATATCTGTATTAATTCACATATATATATATAATAGCGTTGTTCTAACAGATATACAACCTATTATAATATTATATTTTAGTTTTCCAAAACAGTTAACAAAACCGTTTCCAGATGAACACCATAATCATTCCAAATTAATTACTCAGATAAACTACTGATAATTAATGTAAATATGGAACGATGAGCAAGAGTGAACCGCCACTTGCCTTAATCCGCAGAATAGTCTAAAGACGACAACTGGATTCCGACTCGACACGGGTATAGATCCGACAACACAACAACCTTTGAGTCGACCCATAAAAGGAACCCTAAGTTAGATCCGACATAAACAGTACGAATCTAAACACGGCGAAAGAACACGGAAGAAAAGACGCCACGACGACAACCAACCAAGCCAAATCCATGAAGGCATTCTGGGCACTGGCGGCGGTCGCCGTTCTTGGCGGCGGTCGCCGCATTCATCACGGCGGTCGCCGTGAAGAACACGGTCGATAGAGACGAGAGAAATCTCACCAAAACAATGCGCGTTTCGACCCCTTTCCGCCTTGCTTGGTTTCTGACCTCCAAAGGCAACCACAAGGCTTCAAAAGAGCTGCTGGAAATGCCACCAAACAACACCGACGAAAGCTTCAGAATTTCCGACGAAGGCACAACTCCGGCGAGAGGCAAATTTGGCAGAGGTTCGGTGTTTGGGATGGCTCAAATCTCTCCCCCAACACCCCCTTTTATAGCCAAAGCATCTGGAGTTCAAAAACAAAGGGCCTACATCTAGTTCGGCGCTCGCCAGAAATCGCGCCGGCGACCATCAGGCAAGGACTGCCGGACAACGATGACTGCCATTACGGCGGGCGCCGTAATTTACGGCGGTTGCCGCGGCCTGACACACCAGCTGCCTCCTCGAGTGTTGGGACGGCGGGCGCCGTGACTTTACGGCGGTTGCCGTGCTTGGATCTCACAACGGCGGTCGCCGCCACTGTACGGCGGTCGCCGTGACAAGCTTTTCCCGCCCGTTCAGCTTTGAACGAACATGACATTAAACCGGGATTAAAATTATCGTACGCGAATGACAATTAAAATCCAAGGCATGTTGTCTGTATATTATTTCACTGAGAAAAATATTACTGATACAGAGCACATTACAGAATGTCTCAAACTCTCTGTATTAAATCCGACGTACACAACGGGTACTTAGGAAAATTCCAAAATTCCCAAAATAACCTTACAAAAATACGGGGTATCACACGCTCTTTGCAACAACGATCTGGGAGAGCATTTTGTATGGGAAAGATGATGCCACCCTTGATCAAATCACGCACGCCGCTAAACTTTCGAAAGCCATCACTTTCATTAACAACCTCCCTAAGAGATATGAAACACAAGTAGGGGAGAGAGGTATGGAGTTATCAGGTGGACAGAAGCAAAGGATTGCCATAGCCGCGCCGTAGTGAAGAACTCATCAATACTTTTGCTGGATGAAGCAACGAGTGCACTCGACGCCGAGTCCAAGAAGAGTGTGCAAGAGGCGCTGGACCGTGTCATGGTGGGAAGAACCATGGTAGTCGTGACTTACCGGGTCTCGATTGTGAGGAGCGCGGATACGATAGTGGTCGTTCAGGAAGGTAAGGTTGTCGAAATCGGAAGCCATGAGGAACTCATCTCAAACCCATCAAGTGCATATGTAGCCCTTGTTCAACTCTAAGAAGCTGGTACATTGCACCACCTCTCTTCATTTGGAGCTACGCTCTACACATCAAATACTCAAGAAAAGCACGAAATAACAAGATGTGTTCAAGTGACTTGGGTGACAAGAAGGGATTGTTAGAGGAAGAGAAATGAGATGGTGACAGTGGGCCTATCTTATCAAATGCAAATTGAAAAGGTGCTTATCTCGAATTGCAACAAGTCTACTAATCAACAACCAAAGAGTAGAATTTCAATCCAAGTCCATAGTCAAATCGATCGCTAAACTGTAAATTGTTCTGATTATTCATTTCTATTAAAGTCTTTTAATTCTTGCAAAAATATGCTTACATTAATTCAATGTGATTATTACATGATCATTGCATATTCGTATTATGTTGGTACAAGCAAAACATTAGCTCATGTTGGCAAAGATTATCAAGCCTTTGGAAGAGGGATCCAAACACTGGATAGCAGAGGCTAATAATCGTGGCATTGAGATTAAGGTTCGGGACATGAGACAGTTTTACAATAATAATCATTGGCATAAGGGCACAAAACAAGCCCTATGGAGGCTGCTCAAGATGTTTGCTTACCAAGATGACCGCTATGTCAATTCACTCAGGAAATTTAAAGGGCGAACTAAAAATGTAGGGGCAAGGACTTACCAAGAACAAGTCCTTGCTTGATGATCATACTATATTGTCTGGAAGAATTTGGGGTGGCATGTTATTGACAAGCGCATCTGATTTGTGAGTGTCCCTTGCTGGGACAAATTATCAACGAGTAAGCATTAAGGAATTCACATTTCGCGTGTTAGTTGTGAAGCCAAATTGCAGACACAATGATCCATTACTTACGATGCAAGAGCATACCTAGTTGTAAAGGCCAAGTAGTTTGAAAAGACAAAAAGTCGAGGGCACACCCCTCGCATATGAGAATAGCCAAGACAACACTGGAGACAAAGGAGTACCTAGTGCTACAACGCAATTCCTTCCAGTCTACAAAATATTGGGGCAACAACCCAAAGAGTCCTGATTGACAAGGAGAACTAAATCAAAAAGAACTAAATCAAAAAGAGAGAGAGAGTGCCCAAACATGGCATCAAGTTATGGGTGACTAGAATCATACGAAATAGCTTGACATCATTAGCTAGAATGATAAGTGTAACAACTAAGTTCTCAACCATAGTTTTTCCCCTTTTGATTATTGTCAACTTTACTAACATATAGTATCGCCAATGAGGCACTATCTGTTTCTTTGCAATAGATGTTGATCTTGCAGATTTGGGTTGCGCGAGAGTGACCCCGAAACAGGTGGGCACGAGCTGCTCGAATGCAAAACGGCACAAGCTGCCAAAGAAACATAAAGCACAAGCTGCTCGAATGCAAAATGGCACAAGCTGCCAAAGAAACATAAAGCACAAGCTGATCAAATGCAAAACGGCACAAGCTGCCAATGAAACATAAAGCACAAGATGCTCGAATGCAAAACGACACAAGATGTCAAAGAAAGATAAAGCTCAAGCTGCTCGGAAATCAAAGGGGCATAGGCTGCCAGAACGCATTTGGACTACCCCAACACCAGCTGACAATACGCCTTCGGGCCACTTTGACACCTCGTTGTCGTCGCGCCTTCGGGCCACTTCGACATCTCATTGACATCGCGCCTTCGGGCCACTTCGACATCTCATTTTCGTCGCGCCTTCGGGCCACTTCAACATCTCATCGTTGTCGCGCCTTTGGGCCACTTCAACATCCCATCATTGTTGCGCCTTTGGGCCACTTCGACACCTCGTTGTCGTTGCGCCTTTAAGCCACTTTGACACCTCGTTGTCGTCGCGCCTTCGGACCACTTCGACATCTCATTTTTATCGCGCCTTCGGGCCACTTCGACTTCTCATTGTCATCGCGCCTTCGAGCCACTTTGACACCTCGTTGTCGTCACGCCTTCGGGCCACTTCGACGTCTCATCGTCGTTGCGACTTCGGGACACTTCAACACCTTATTGTCATCGTGCCTTTGGGCTACTTCGACACCTCGTTGTCGTTGCGCCTTTAGGCCACTTCGACATCTCATTGTCGTCACGCCTTCGGGCCACTTCAACGTCTCATCGTCGTCGCACCTTCGGGACGCTTTGACACCTCGTTGTCGTCGCGCCGTGGGGCCACTTCGACACCTTGTTGTCGTCGCGCCTTCGGGCCACTTCGACATCTCATTGTCGTTGCACCTTCGGGTCACTTCGACGTCTCATCGTTGTCGCGCCTTCGGGACGCTTTGACATCTCATTGTTGTCGGGCCTTCGGGCCACTTCGTTGTCTCATCGTCGTCGCGCTATCAGGCCACTTCGACGTCTCATACGTCGTCGCACCTTTGGTTCACCTCGACATCTCATTGTCATTGCGCCTTCGGGCCGACCCATCACAGTTGGAGCAACACGCCTTCGGGCCACTTCGACATCCCATTGTCGTCGCGCCTTCGGGCCACTTCGGCTTTTCATTATCGCCGCGCCCTGGGGCAATAGGGAATACCATTAAACGCACTTTCTGTAGGATGGCACGATCTGTTACGGACCATGCCATCTCGTTCTCGACAGTGCCAGGTAGGCAGAACCAGGGAAACTACTTTCTGTAGGATGACACGGTCTGTTACAAACCGTGCCATCTCGTCTTCGACCATGACATACAGACGGGCCTCAAATGGCCACTTTCTGGAGAGACACACTCGTCACAAACCGTGCCCATGCCCGAAATTGTAACAAATCAAATGTTCTGGAAAGCCGCATGGTTTGTCGCAAACCGTGTGGGCGTGTCTCTGACCGTGCCATGCGCCGAAGCAAACTTTCTGGACGATCGAGCGGTCTGTAGCAGACTGTGCGGGTGTATGTAGACCGTGCTTGTTTCCGCCATTCGAATTATACAGTTCGGTGCATTTCCTGATCTCGGGGCAGATCAAGTTCAACTTCAGGGAGTTTTATCAAACTCTCGACACTCGACCGAGCATCGAGAGCCCGAGGGGCAAATTGAAGAGGTAAAATAATGTCTAATATTATTTTTATTTTATTTTCCCTATTAATATAATTTCAGCAAACAAAGCTTTGGACCTTAATTAAGAAGCCCATCAAGGTAAAATAGTCCACCTTCTTCATTAAGCAAGGTACAAAATAACCTGATGAGGCCCTAGAGCCTACATCTTCTCTTTCTCTTGAACATACATCAAGGGGCAACCTCCATTGATTTCAATTAATCATTCGATATCTGACTTAAGCGTCGGAGGGGCCTTAGGGGAGGTTTGACCCTCCCGTTGACTCGATATTTTGGTTGCAGATCAGGCAATCTCATCAAATTCTAGGGATATCATCGTCGTCATCAATAACATTTATTGTGGTGCGAATTTATTCTACCACATTGTCTCTAGCTTGCATTGTTCTTTCAAACATAACGTAATAGGTTAGATTACAATGCCGTGAGTGGGAGTGCACTGATATGCAAATAACTTAACAAGCTAACTTTCTATAGGATGAAAACCAAATATAAAGGGTTGTTTGTTTCTTTACCTTAGGTATAGGGAATGAGATTGAAAATGGGTAAAATCGGTTTTGGTGTTCAGTAGAGATAGATATGGATATGAAATTGTTTCCAATGTATGACTCATATCCACCCATAATACTACATCCCATATTCATATAGAATTAGAGATATGACTCAAACCTTATTTTACTTTTTCTTTGATCTTTTTAAAATTATACCAAACACAAACCTTCAAAAATCACTTAATTCTATTTTTCATAATCAATTCGATTTTTCATTCCAACCCGATTCCAAAAAGACATTTGCATGTTAAAGTTTGAATTCCGTAGTAATCAAAGTGTGTTTGGAATCAAAATATCCCGCTGTGGAGCCGCGGAATTGGGTTGTTGTTTTTTGGTAGAACAAAACCGCTTAGCAGCTGCCATGTGGGCCATCACCGACACGTGGCAGTTCAGGCACTGTGATGTTATGACTTTGACCCCCAGCCCGCCCCAATCTCTACACATGATATACTATACTCTATACTCACCGCTCACACTGATCAGTTTCTCTCTTCTGCAGAAACTGGTTACTTAATACTCTCCATTTCCGCAAACCACATCTTGTTCGTTTCACACATCAAGCCTTTTCTCTCTATCTCTAATTTCTTCCAAGTTTGATCTGAGCTTAGATCATCAAGCAAGCAAGCAAATCACGCAGTTGAATCGAAACCTGAAAGATGCATTCGAGTCCGTTGCTCCTTGAAGAGCCAATCAGGATGGCATTCATTCTCGAGTCTCCGATTCCTTTTCAGATGTTTCGGAGTAGAGTTTTAGCTGCTTCCTGTCTATGAATGTTGTTAATCTGCGATTTAGTTCCAAACTGAAACACACTTGTTGCAGAATTTCTTCCCTGCTTTGACCAAAACCAAAATAGTCGGCACGCTTGGCCCCAAATCTCGCTCTGTAGATATCATTTCTAGTTGCCTTCAAGCTGGAATGTCTAGTACTCTACCACTTCCATTTTGCTGCCTTGAAATAAGCTTGGTTTTTCGCTAATTGAGAATGTTTTGTAGTTGCACGGTTCGATTTTTCATGGGGAGATGCTGAGTTTCATCAAGAGACATTCGACAATCTGAAGATCGCTATGAAGACCACCAAGAAGCTCTGTGCTGTACGCTCTCTTTCCCCCAATCACGTATACTGATGCTTTTATTTGGTGATTTACGTACTTAATGTAGGGAATTTAGATGCTTAAAGCGAAATTAACTATTTTCTAACATCTAATAAGGATCTCATGTATAAACTAATAGGAATATAGTATAGTTAGAGTTACATATCGTTTGATGCGAGCCTGAAACGTTCCTGCAGGATTTCAGCGGAGATCGAAAGCCCCAAGTGTGGCTTCTCTAATTGGTCCACACGAGTCTGGAATCTGGATCGCCTTTGATCTCGTCTGCTAGAACGACGAACGAAGGAAAGCGAACGAAGCTTGAATTAGGGAAGTACGGCCGTTCACTTTCTTGGAGGAGAAATCAATCTCTTCTGTACGTAAATCATCATACATTATATAATATCAATATATCATATACATCTATTATATTTAGTTATGGATACAATATCTTTATATTGTTTCCATATATCTTCTAATAAGATACCTCCTTATCAAGTAATTATGATTGGTAACTTTTTATCCATTAATAATAAAAGCCAATATCCCAATTAAAGCCAATGGGCCAAAATCCATGTCCCACATGGGCTTCCGGTTCGGTTTGATCCAGCCCGATAACTCTATGTGTGTGATCTCATAGGACCCGGTTATTATAGCCATGAGCCTAATCCGATTAAGCCCATTGATCGTAGTTGGTTTCTAGCAAAGCACTACGACCCCTAAAATTCCCGGATTATAAATCTCCATTAATTGTCCTATTCCATATTTGGTAATTGCGCCTTGATTAAATGACACTATTCCTTCAATCTCCCACTTGTCCTTGAAACAAGTGTGCAATGTCAGATTCCTTTGTAGCTTAGTGTCTTATTTGATGATATGGTGACATTCATATCTCTTATCAAATTGTTTCTTGATCTCCGAGTTTGAACTGTCAAATAACGGATGATTACATATAATCCATCCGAGCATGGCCATGTAGTTTTCAGTTCTCGCTCTCCAAGTGGCCGAGACACCATTCCTGTCCAATGTATCACAATATACATAAAGCAGGAGGACTTTTTCAATCTTGCATGACTACGGCTCCCACTCAACTTCTGGCAGTCCCAATCACTGTCTTTATAACTGCCTGTTACGGTCAGCGTTTGACAGCGTCAAAGACACACCATTCATCAAGCAAAACCATATCATGCTCATGTATGAGGAATCCACCAATTATGGTTCAACTTAAAGATTCTTCAAGTCTTTTATGAAAACCTTTAAGGTAGGTCAGTCACATATGTATCATCCATACATATCTGTGTAATCGACTAGACATCTCAATGTCCCTATAGCCCATGAAATGTGGAACTATCAGTCAACTTACAATATATTCTTTAAAGGAGTCATTTACGTCCTGGTTAATGACTTAGACTACGGACTTCGAATAATTTATAACCTCAGTTCACTTAATGGGGTTTCATTCACCAAAACACTTATGATGAGCCCATTTGCGAATTATAAATTATTTGGACATTTTATTCAATTCCAAGCAACGATTGAATAAGAATGACAGTGTATATCATATAATCAAGCATAAAACATGTCTATCATACATGAAACAAGGTTCATTATGTAAGACAATACAATCTCAAAGCCATTCTCCAATGCGCTTGAGGCCCTTGGCCCTAGTGTGACCCTCACGTTTGGGCCTAGGCATAAGCTTGGTTAGTGGATCTGCAATAACGTCATCTGTGTGCACTTTGCACATTCTGACATCTCCTCTATCATGACGTCCTTGAACGACTAATTCATCATCACCCCACACACCAAGAAGTCATCATTGGTTCTTCTCAAGTACTTCATGATGTTCTTGGCTGCACATCAATGTGCCTCTCCGGGTGCTACACATGCTCAGAGCAAATGCAACATCAGGGCGTGTACATATCATGACATACATGATAGAAACCCTTTCTTAGAGTCCTGCATTTTAAATATGTCAAGAACCTTATCTATATAAGTTCATTGACTCAATCTTAGCAGCCTCCCAGATCTATCTCTATAGATCTGGATACTCAGTATGTACTTTGCCTCTCCTAAGTCCTTCATTGAGAAACATTTCTTCAGCCATCCCTTAATGGACTCTAGCATCAGAATGTCATTTCCAATGAGCAGTATGTCATCCACATACAAGACTAAGAAGACCACTTTACTCCCATTAAACTTCTTGTAAACACAAGGTTCTTTTTCACATCTAATGAAGTCAAACTCTTTGACAACTTCATCAAAGTGAATATTCCAGCTCCGAGATGCTTGCTTAAGTCCATAGATAGACTTCTTAAGCTTGCATACTTTCTTTGCGCCTGTTAGATCCTCAAAACCCTCAAGTTGTGTCATGTACACATCATCTTCAAAGTATCCATTTAGAAAAGCGGCACTAGTAGAAAAAACCCTTTTAGAGGCGGGCGTTTTGACACTTATTGAGGCGGATACCGTACGCAGTAAGTGAGGGGGCTGCAACAAGTGGGACACTTTTTGAGGCGAGAATTTTACACCTCTAAAAGGTACTTATTGAGGCGGCCATTCTATGCCCGCCTCAACAAGTCCCTCACTTCGGCGCCAAAGTGAGGCACTTTTAGAGGTGGGTCTATGGATGCCCGCCTCTAAAAGCCACTTGTTGAGGCGGGCCTATTGAGGCCTGCCTCAACAAGTCTTTTTTAAAATAAAAAAAAATCGGGATCCCGATTTTTTAGAGGCGGGCCTATGGAGGCCCGCCTCTAAAAGCCACTTGTTGAGGCGGGCCTATGGAGGCCCGCCTCAACAAGTCTCTTTTTTTAAAAAAAATAAAAAATCCGGGACCCCGGTTTTTTGTAATACCGGGGTCCCATTTGTTTTTTTTTAAAAAAAATTAGCTCAAATGGATACACAATGTCGACATTTGCTTCAGTGCAAACAAGATCGTATCAACCAGCTCAAATGGATAAACAATCAGCTCAAATAAGATACATTCATCTGAACTGTTCCAATGGTTTTTTATAGAATTATCAGCCTTGTTTTATCAAGATAAAGAAAAGGAAAAGAAGAGGTAAATGCAAATCTGTTTCATATTTTAAAGAAATCCTGCAAATTGATAGTTCGAGGTCAGAATTTTCCTTATGGGATCATCAGTACAAACATGTGAAGATATCTAGCTAATATGACTTACAGAAACATGAACACAGTCTTCACGCAAGAAGTCAAGAGCATGTGGATGGTCAAGATCAACAGCCTGAGAAACATCAATGACGTGCAAGTGACCCTGCCCAAAAATAATTGAATTTCAGTCTAATACCGCTAAAAGTCTTGTTCTACATATAGTACCCAAAAATAGGCATTGGCTATATTTTCTTCCTTTTTTCCCGGATCTGAAGGTTAACTTCTGAAAAAGACTAGTTTTGAATCCCAACAAAAGGGGCATCAACTAGCTAATTACCTCATAGTACAATATGTTGTACTCGCTGAGATCTCCATGTACCAACTTGCACTTTTGATACAATGTCCGCATTGCTATAATAATCTGGAAAATGCATTATAACACTGAATGAGTCAAAAGAAATTAAAATAAAGGCAGAAATTGAACTGTTGATATTTTCTTATAGCCTAACTACAATAATCTCTCATTATTGAACTAATGTGTTCCCAACTTATATATCACCTTTACATAAGAAGTTCGAACCATTTTCTTACTAACCAAATCATGACAAACAATTCCAAATCCAACCACAATTTTATCTTGGAATTTCATATATCATTTTCTCATATTTATTTATTTTGAACATTATATTTGAACCAGATGAGAAAAATAAATTGCAAAGAACAATTCTGATGGATTTCCAATGAACAAACCCAGGCAACATCTAATAGAATAGCAGAAACATTATAATGTTAACATTAGAAATGATGATTCATGTAAGCTATTGTCATATAAAACCAGTAAAAAATCTGCATACGCAAATGAATTCTCCATTTGTCCAAGGGATATACAGTATGCCGAGCTAGATATCATCACTACCACCAGCACAATCAAAGGATAGAAGAACAAACCTCGAAATAACCTTCACGTAACTTGTCTAGTGATAATGCAGCATCCTTAAGTCTAGGTGCCGCCCATCCTGCTTTACCTGAATCACAAAAGAATTCACTAACGTCAAAATGTACACAATTAGGCGCAGGCCCAAACATTCGAAATGCGAAATTCAAACTAACATTCTCATTCCATCATAACACCAAAGACAAGAGAAGTCACCACACAGCAATCAATGCTTACATTATCATGTACGAGTCAAGCATAGAAAACCTACTTCTGAATATTAAATATAAATCCATGATTACCTGCGGATCTGGGGATGCAACTGGAGCAGAGTCGACGATGCAGCCCTTGATCCTGACCGTCAGTGAAGGATCCTGCTTCTGAATATTGTCTAGGATGACTCCATATCTGCAGGAAAAAATGAACAATCCAAATTTTCAATAAGATTCTTGGTAAGCGATCGATATTATATCAGCACAATCAACGAGGAGGAGAAAGTCAGCTCACGTTAACCACCCCACAAGTGCCATAACTGCTAAAGAAGTGCCGATCGAACTATATGCAGTAATATGGAAATAATATTAGCATACAAGACACTTGTGGCACTATTAAGTGAGATATGTCTTTCTTATAACAGGTGGCAAAGCCCCATTTAGGAGCACATTTTATTCGGATTGATCATATAATACATAATTACCTTGGTTTTGCAATTCTTGAACCCATTTTAATAAGTGATCATATAACCCGTTTTAATAAGCCATCAATATCAGACAGGGGAAGGTCATAGAAAAGAGAGCAATTCAACTAGCAAATAAAATGACAAAATTTTATAAGAACCATGCAGTTCTATTTTCTAGGGATTCTACTGGATTATGAAAGTTCTATATCGGCATAAATTCAAAGGCAACAACATGGGAAATCATGTTGGAAAATGAATCTTACATTCGTTTTTGCTTGAGGACTCTCATAGCTCGTGCCTTCACAGCATCTTGAGCAGGACCAGGTCGTGTTTTCTTGATCTGTTCTTTGTATCGCGCAAGTTCAGAGTCAAGCCTTTTTATCTTCTCATCCACATTTTCCCCTCGTTTACTAATCTGATATAGAAAAAACCCCAATTTTAAATTGTAGAAAGATAGTAGAAACGATCATATGTGCAGTAATGCAAAAAGCATATACTTTTGTTCAATAACTATCTAACTAAATCTACTTATAACAACTTCTGACCAATTTTCAGCCCCAAAATTTCTAAACCCTAATCAAAAGCAGCCGTTCATTAAAATCCCAAAACCTAGCCAAAATACCACCTTCCCAAATTCTCGAAACCCTAATTTAGGTTACCAGAATAAAACACGGATCTCGTCAAATCAATCAACCAATTCAAAGCATTTACACATTAAGGATGTTAAGAACAAAATCAAGAGATGGAGAATTACTCGATCAATAGCATCTCCAATGGAAGGAGGCGGGTCTTTCTGTTTCTTAACACCGAAAACGAGGCTATCGATGAAACAGGACTGAGGTCAAAAGTAAAAAAATATACTTAAAATTCGAATTGCACAAATCTAAATCAAATAAGACGTTGTTGTAGATCTAAAGCAACAATTGCACAAGGATTCTAAAGTAACACTTACACAAATCTAAAGCAATTGATCAAAGGGGCGAAGTGCTTATTGGAAGTGAGAATCGCCGGATTGAGACCACCGGATTGAGGCCGAGGAGAAGCGAGAAGAGCCAGAGAGACCACCGGAGACCCGCGACGAGCCGGAGAAGCCGCGACACGACGGAGAAGCCGTGACGAGCCGGAGTTGGAGAGGGGCGAGCGAGTTCGAGAGGGGCGAGGCGAGGCTAGGGCTACTGAGAGGTATCGGGATGAAAGAAAATAAAAGAGGGAGAGAGAAAGAAAATAAAAGAGCGAGAGAGAAAGAAAAACACATTTGTTGAGGCGGGCAAATGGAGGCCCGCCTCAATAAAACTTAATAGAGGCGGGCATTTTCGCCCGCCTCAATTACGTACAATTAGAGGCGGGTCTAACATTGGCCCGCCTCTAATACTTTAGCGGTATTAATTTTTCGAAATTTTTTGAGGCGTATAAATTTTTGCCCGCCTCAATAGAATTTTTTGAGGCGTATAAAATAATTATCCGCCTCAAAAACCTGAAAAACTGATTGCGTAGGACGTTGTTGAGGCGTTTTGTTATAGGCCCGCCTCTAAAAGGGCGCCTCAAAAAGTGTTTTTTCCACTAGTGCGGTTTTGACATCCATTTGCCAAATCTCATAATCATAATAAGCGGCAATGGCTAAGAGTATTCTGATGGATCTGATCATTACGACCGGTGCAAATGTCTCTTCATAGTCTTGACCATGAATCTGTTTAAAACTTTTGGCAACCAACCTTGCCTTGTAAACAGATACATTTCCATCCTTGTCTGTTTTAAGTTTAAAAACCCATTTGCATCCTATGGGTTTTATCCCATCTGGCAAATCTATCAAGTCCCATACTTGATTCTCAGACAGGGAATCCATTTCAGAATGCAAAGCTTGAAGCCATTTCTCAGAGTCTGGACCCGTCATTGCTTGCTTATAGGTTTCAGGCTCTCCGCTTTCTAAAAGCAGGACGTTAGGGCTTACATTCAAGACGAAATCATCATATCGCCTTGGTTGCATCCTCGGCCTGTTTGATCTATGTGTGGGTTCAACAACTGGAGCATTTTCCACAACTGTTTGTGGTTCTTCATTCGGTTCTTGAGGTGCTGGTGCCGATTACTGGATAGCTTCCTCTTGGGAATGTGCGTCTCCAGGTACCAATATCTCCTCATCGACATCATCTATGTTGGTTTGTTGTTGGGTTTGTTGCTCTTCTTGAACTTCTTCAAGATGAACATTTCTCCCACTTGACTTCTTGGAAATGAATTCTCTTTCCAAGAAGGCACTATCCCTTGCAACAAACACTTTGTGCTCAGTGGGGTTGTAGAAGTAGTATCCCTTGGTTTCTTTGGGATATCCTATGAAGAAGCATTTATCTGATCTGGGTGCAAGCTTTTCTGACAGTAAACGTTTTACATAAGCTTCACACCCCCAGATCTTCATGAAGGACAAGCTTGGAACTCTTCCAGTCCATATCTCATATGGTGTCTTGTCTACAGTCCTAGACGGGGTTCTGTTTAGTGTGAATGCAGCGGTTGTGAGGGCATATCCCCAGAAGGATGTTGGAAGACTGGCAAAACTCATCATTTATCTGACCATGTCCAATATGGTCCTGTTTCTCCTTTCAGTCACACCATTTAGTTGAGGTGTATCTGGTGGGGTCAGTTGTGTGACTATCCCACAACGTCTTAAATGATGATCGAATTCCTGTCTTAGATATTCACCACCACGATCAGATCGAAGGGCTTTAATCTTCTTGCCAGTCTGAGTTTCTACTTCATTCTGAAACTCCTTGAACTTTTCAAAGGATTCGGATTTATGACTCATTAAGTAAATATACCCATATCTACTTAAATCATCAGTAAACGTTATGAAGTATCTATAGCCTCCTCTAGATTTTGTGCTCATTGGTCCACATACATCTGTATGTATTAGTGCCAATAGCTCAGCAGCTCTTTCACTTTTCCCGGTGAAAGGTGACCTTGTCATCTTGCCCATAGGCATGATTCACATGTTTCAAATGATTCACAATCAATTGATTTCAGAATTCCATCTTTATGGAGTTTCTTCATGCGGTTCAAGCCAATGTGACCTAAGCGACAATGCCACAAATAGGTTTCACTCATGTCATTCGTCTTTTGCTTCTTTGTATCAATGTTATAGATTTCGGATTTAAGTTCAACCATATAGAGTCCATTACTCAAGGGTGATCGGCCATAGAAAATACCATTCTTATAAATAGAAAAGAAATTGTTCTTAACAATAAAATCATAGCCCTCAGCATCCAAAACCGAAAACGAAACAAGGTTCTTAGAAATTTCAGGAACGTAATAACAATTATTAAGTTCTAAAATCAAACCAGAAGATAAAACTAAATCATAGACTCCTACAGCAAGCGCAGCAACAGTCGCCTTGTTTGCAACACGTAGGTCTATCTCTCCCTTCTCCACTTGCCTCCTACTTCTTAGCCCCTGCACATTTGAAGTAATGTGAGCACAACATCCGGTATCTAATACCCAAGTAGTGGCAGTGGTTGTTAAGATTTCAATAACATTAATACCTGAAGTGGGATTCACAGTCTCATTCTTCTTGTCTTCTAGGTATTTGGGACAGTTTCTCTTCCAGTGTCCCTTGGCCTTGCAGTAGAAGCACTCATGATCAGCAGGTACCTTAGACTTTTTAGTCGTCTTAGTTTGAGCAACTGGCTTTCCCTTCCTTTGGTGCTGTTTGTGCTTCCCATTGGCCGCCTTCTTGAACCCTTTCCCTTTGTTGACCATGAGAACTTCCTTCTTAGGTTCAACCATGATGTTCTGCTCAACTGTCTTGAGCATGCCATGGAGCTCATTGAGGGTCTTGCATATCCCATGCATATGGTAGTTCAATCTGAATTGAGCAAATCCATCATGCAAGGAGTGCAAGATGATATCGGTGGCCAACTCATCATTATAAGGAAAGCCCAGTTGAGCCATCTGCTCAAAGAGACCAATCATGTCAAATACATGGCTGCTCACTGGTTTCCCTTTCTCCAATTTCTTCTCAAGTATGGTCTTGTGAGTTTCATACCTCTCAATCCTAGCTTGTTCCTGAAACAACACTTTCAGGTTAGCCATGATTGTATGAGCATCCATGCGTTCAAACCTTTTTTTTTTAAGGCATGGTTCCATGGCAGCGAGCATCAGGTAGGTGACAGGCACCGACTTAGCTCTTATTTCCTTTGCTTTATCCTCAGTAGTGGAAGCATCGGTCAGGACAGGGATGGGTGTTTCCAGAACGTCCTCACGTCCTTCGGATCTGAGAACAATTCTCAAGTTCCTTTCCCAATCGATATAGTTCGTACCATTGAGCTTGTTTTTGTCAACAATTGACCGCAGGGTGAATTTCAAATCGCTACTAGACATGATTGCTACAAAAAGGAAGTAACATGCAGATAAGTTTGTGCTTGACATGCAAAAGCTTAAAATTTAAACATGCTTCAAAAATTAAGCAAATGCACATTTTATTCAAACAAGTTTGTCCCCAGTGAATAAAATGATTCCAAGATCCTATTTCAGATAAGACCTTAGCGTACTTTGGCACTGCCCTAAGTCTCATGTGATCTAGATAAGTAACATTTACTAATTATAACTCTTTATAATTCTTGGTTGATGGACCACATCCTATGTGGACTCATCCTTATGCCTCAAGATCCAAAACTTTGCCTTTTGGTCTCTTGTTGAGTATAACCATATCAAGGTTTATGAATCCCTTATATAGATCCACCCTCACTATCCCAAGGTCAAAGAAGGATACCTTGCTTTGGCAAAACCTATCCAACTTATTCCTAGGGCATCGTGGGTTATGACATGGGAAGGCATTATCTCAATATTCCTTTAGGGACTTAAGCATGCAATGGTTGTCTATTTACTAGTGAACAAAATAGCATAAGTAAACAATCATGCAAAGCTTAAAATAATAAGGCATTCAAAATGCAATAATTAAATGTGATCCTAGTATGGCCCCTAAAACCAAAAAACCAAATATCTAATCTTCATGGGTCTTCTCTCCATGGATCTCCATCCTTGGTACCCTTCATGGATCTTCTTGGTCTTCTTGGGATCTTCTCGTAATACAAAATTTCTAATAATCTAATTACTGAAATTAAAAATTACAAAAATACATAACGATACGCAGATCGTGTACAAAAATACATAACGATACGCAGATCGTATATTCTATCCTAATATGTGGGCCATACTAGTCACCTCATGCAGGCAATAATATCATAATATTATAAGACATGCATGCATTCATAATATCAAATATTATTAATCAAAGTAATAATGGAATATTATAATGATAAAACATGTAACAAGATATTCAAACATATCCATATATAGAATTAATCATATTAATAATTAAATTGCATCATTGGATAAAATATGCACAAATAAGATAAGATATCAAATATCCTTATCCTAATTAAGTGGGAATCTATCCTAACAACTTTTAGGAAATCATATTGTAGATAATATCAAATATCATCCAATTAGGTAAATAAGATCTTATCTTATTCTTTTTAGGAAAATATCCTAAAATCCAAAATCTACCCAACCGGACCGAGTCGCACCCGAGTCAAACCCGGACCGACCCGTGCCCACTGAACCGCGCAGCCACTGCGCAGACCGAGCCAAGTTCGTATAGTCCGAACCATGGCTCCCACTGCAGACCACACCCGAGCCCACGCACGGACCGGACCAACCCGGGTCCACCGCGCCAAGCCGCGCAGACTCGCGAACAGTTCGCGGTCTACTGGGTGGTGCGACCCACTGTTGGCCGCTCCAGCCACGCGTGCTGAGCCGCGGTCCACACCGTTGGACCCCTGCGCACGAGCCAGGGTGCGTGCCGAACCGGATCCAATCCGGTTCGGTACTGTTCAGTTTTTTTTTTTTTTTAATTTCAAATTTTCAGAAATAAATTTCAAAAATCAGATTTCAAAAAAAAAAAATTGGGTATTGATTCATCCTTTTGAAAATCAAAATTTTCACTTAGTGGTTTAAACATGCAAAAATCATATTTCTAGCATAATCAAACCTTATGAATCAAAATTTTGGGTAGAGAAACATTGTCAAGAAGTTCTAAACTTTTTCCATGCATATTAGAAGCAAAGTTCTCAATTTCCATATCCAATCAATCAAAATCTCAATTTTAATCATGCAATTTAACCTATATATCAATATTACATGAAGTTTGAATCTTAACATGCATCAAAAATAACTCTTTTGATAATTGATCCTATCAAATCATGCAAGAGGCTTTGATACCACTGTAGGGAATTTAGATGCTTAAAGCGGAATTTCAGGAAACTATTTCCTAACATCTAACAAGGATCTCATGCATGAACTAATAGGAATATAATATAGTTAGAGTTACATACCGTTTGATGCGAGCCTGAAACGTTCCTGTAGGATTTCAGCGGAGATCGAAAGCCCCAAGTGTGGCTTCTCTAATTGGTCCACACGAGTCTGGAATCTGGATCGCCTTTGATCTCGTCTGCTAGAACGACGAACGAAGGAAAGCGAACGAAGCTTGAATTAGGGAAGTACAGCCATTCACTTTCTTGGAGGAGAAATCAATCTCTTCTGTACGTAAATCATCATACATTATATAATATCAATATATCATATATATCTATTATATTTAGTTATGGATACAATATCTTTATATTGTTTCCATATATCTTCTAATAAGATACCTCCTTATCAAGTAATTATGAATGGTATCTTTTTACCCATTAATAATAAAAGCCAATATCCCAATTAAAGCCAATGGGCCGAAATCCATGTCCCACATGGGCTTCCGGTTCGGTTTGATCCAGCCCGATAACTCTATGTGTGTGACCTCATAGGACCCGGTTATTATAGCCATGAGCCTAACCCGATTAAGCCCATTGATCGTAGTTGGCTTCTAGCAAAGCACTACGACCCCTAAAATTCCCGGATTGTAAATCTCCATTAATTGTCCTATTCCATATTTGGTAATTGCGCCTTGATTAAAGGACACTATTCCTTCACTTAAGTGATTAGGCTGATTGAAGATGAGATTATCTGTTGATTGATTGATAGCTAATTAGGAGTTGCTTTAATATTGGGGATTTTCTTACAGGTAATGTTGGATACAGTGGGCCCAGAATTGCAGGTTGTGAGCAAGAGTGACCATCAAATCTCCCTTGAAGTAAGTCTCTTGTTATCCTTACTCCTGATCAAACCAAAGAAGCCACTCCCAGTTTATTGCCAATTAACTATCATGGCCTCCCCAAGGTTTCAATTGATTTGTTGTCATTAATGACTGAAAAAGGATCTGTCGGATTTCCCTATATGATTAACTTCCTATTTTACTTTTACATTACAGGCGATCAAGAAAGGTGATACTATCTTCATTGGATAACATCTAATTTAGGATTTCATGCATAAATTTGATACGAATCACATGTGAAAGAATAATATATTTTTTGATGCAAAACTTGTTTCCACGATCTCCCCGTATAATATAACCTCAATTGTGACTCCTCTACTTGGTCCACACGAACACCGTCTGCTAGAACGAACGAACAGGAACAAACAAACTCCACCAAAATTGGAGTACGGCCGTGAGTAGTTAGAATGGAATTTGTGGCTTTGGTTATGCTTATGTCAAGCCATCGACTTCTCTTCTTTTTATCTCTTCAAGTAAGATATTTTTAATTAGTATATTTGGATGATATATTAATATATATATATTATCTTATCTTATATCATATATCTCATAAGATAAATCTCCTTTTAACTAGAAAGATATTTATGGTTGATATAATATCTTATCTTTTCAAAAGATATATTTTCTTATATCATCAAGTAAATAAATAACTCTTTATTATTACTTGATGAATAATTCATTCTTCCAAATAACACACATGACCGAAATTCCCTAATCCCACTATGGGCCTCGGGTTGCTTTGATATAGCTCAATTACTCTATTGTGTGTGATCTTATAGGATCCAGCTATAATAACAATGGGTCAAATCTAATTTATCCCATAAGTCATAGTTGACTTCTAGCAAAGCACTAAGACTATCTAAATTATCCGGATTATTAATTTATATTATAATCCTATTCTATTATTATAATTGTCATCTTGATTAAAGGACATTATATTTCAATCTCCCACTTGTCATTAAACAAGTGTGTAATATCAATTCTTTTGTCACTTAGTGTCTAATTTGATGATATGATAACATCTTATGTAATCCATATCAATATTCAAATCTTTTATCGAACTCCGAGCTTGAACTGTCAAAACAAATGATTATTATTTATACATTTGAGCACGGCCATACATTTTCAGTTCTTACTCTTCAAGTGACCAAGACACCATTCCTATCCACATATATACAGATATATAAATAGGAGGACTTATCCAATCTTGTGTGACTATAGCTCTCACTCAATTTTCAGTAATCTCGATCACTGCCTTTATAGCCGCCTTTTACGCAACGGTGTTTGACAATGTCAAAGACTACCAATCACCAAGCAAGAGGTATATCGCACTCATGTCTGAGAAATCTACTAATCATAGTTCAACTTAAAATTCTACAACTCTTTTGAAGAATCTTAAGGTAGATATGCCTAACACATATCCACCATACATGTCCATGTAATTGATTAGACATCTCCATGTCCCTATAGCCCGTGAAACTTGGCGCTATCAATCAACTTACATAATAGCCTGTATTGAGTCATTTATGTCCAATTTAATGACTTAGACTACAAACAACTCATAATTCATAATATTAGTTCACTTAATAGGGTTTCATCCATCATAACTTTTATAATGATCCTATTTTATGATTATAAATTATTAGGACATTTTATTTTATTCTAAACCATAATTAAATAATAATAATGAAACTTTATTTCAAAAACAAACATGATGCAATGTTTCAACAATCATGAAATCAACATCCATAATCTCAAAACAATACAATCTCAAAGCCATTCTCCAATGTGCTTGAGTCCCTTAGCCCTAGTGTGACTATCATGCTTGGGCTTGGATAGAGGTTTAGTCAACGGATCTGCAATATTGTCATCCATGTGTATTTTGCATAACCTCACATCACCCCTCTGGACATAGTCTCGAATGATGTGGTATTTCCTGAGTACGTGTCTGGATTTGGAGTTAGGACTTGGTTCCTTAGATTGGGCAATGGCACCATTGTTGTCACAATAGATGTCAATTGCCTTAGCACAACTGGGAACCACACAAAGCTCGGCAATGAAATTTCGTATCCAGATAGCTTCCTTAGCTGCATCCACTACAGCAATGTACTCATCCTCTGTCGTAGAATCAGTTACCGTGTCTTGCTTTGAGCTCTTCCAGCTCACACCCCATCCATTAAGAATGAAGACGTATCCGGATTGGGACCGTAAGTCATCTCTATCTGTCTAGAATCTTGCATCAGTATATCCTTCAACGATCAACTCATCATGTCCTCCATACACTATAAAATCATCCTTAGTCCTTCTCAAGTACTTAAGGATGTTTTTAGTTGCATTCTAGTGTGCTTCACCTGGACTCGATTGGTATCTGCCACACACGCTCAAAGCGAATGCAACATCCGGACGAGTACAAACCATGGCATACATGATGGATCCTATTGCAGATGCATAAGAAATCCTACTCATTCTCTCTAGCTCAACAAGTGTCACTGGGCACTGCTTCTTGCTGAGATGTAAGCCATGCTACATAGGCAAGAATCCCTTCTTGGAATTCTTCATATTGAACCTATCAAGAACCTTATCCACATAAGTTCCTTGACTTAGTCCAATAAGTCTCTTAGACCTATATCTATAGATCTTGATGCCTAATATGCACTCAGCCTCTCCTAAGTCCTTCATTGAGAAATATTTCTTAAGCCAGTCTTTAACGGACTCCAACATAGGAATGTCATTTCCAATGAGTAGAATATCATCCACATATATGACCAGGAAGACCACTTTGCTCCCATTAAACTTCTTGTAAACACAAGGTTCTTCTTCACATCTGATGAAATCAAATTGTTTGAACACTTCATCAAATCGAAGGTTCTAACTCCTTGATGCTTGCTTAAGTCCATAAATGGACTTCTTAAGCTTGCAAACTTTCCTAGGATTATGTGGATCCTCAAAACCCTCAGGTTGTGTCATGTACAGATCCTCTTATAAATACCCATTTAGAAAAGCGGTCTTAACATCCATTTGCCAGATCTCATAATCATGGTCAGCAGCTACTTTAGCCTTTTCATAAGTCTATTTGGGTTGTGCAACTTGATTGCCCTTCCCTTGTACGTTCTTCTTCTGTTGTCCATGTGCCCCTTTCTTGAACCATCTTCCCTTGTTGACCATCAAGATCTCTTTCTTGGTGTCAATTGAGAGAATTTGCTCAGCTGTTTTGAGCATCCCATGTAGCTCTTCAAGTGTTTTTCCAACTCCATTCATATTGAAGTTCAACTTGAATTGAGCAAATCCATCATGCAGAGAATGGAGTATGATGTTTGTAGCCAACTCTTGACTATAAGGGTGGCCAAGTCTTTCCATGTTCTTAAAATTTCCAATCATATTGAACACATGAGCACTAACTGGCTTGCCTCTCTCAAGTTTGCAATCAAGAATTGCCTTACGAGTCTCACATCTCTCCATTCTCGCTTGCTCCTGAAACATAACTTTCAGGTGGTGAATCATGGTGTAGGCATCCATCCTCTCAAACCTCTTTTGAAGGCTTGATTCCATGGAATCCAACATAAGACAAGTGACAATCACTGACTTATTTCTGATCTGTTTTTCCTCTACTATCTCTTCTGGAGTAGACATAGCAGTCAGTGTTGGGATAGGGGTGTCAAGGACATTCTCTCTTCCTTCAGACCTGAGAACAATTCTCAGATTTCTTTCCCAATCGAGGAAGTTGTTTTCGTTCAGTTTATTCTTCTCAAGAATTGAACGTATGTTGATGATTGTCGGGTTATCATTTCTAGACATGATATCTACAATAGAAATAACATGCAAAATGTAAATCATGCTTGTCATGCAAGAGCTTAAAAATTTTAAACATGCATTACATATAAATAAGCTAATGCCATTTTGTTCATTAATATTTTCACTTTGAATAAAATGATTCCAAGATCCTATTTCAAATAAGACTTTAGGCGTACTTTGGTACTTCCCTAAATCTTATGTGATCAAGGTAAATAACTTTTACTAGTTATAACATTTATAACTCTTTTGGTCTTTTGTTAAGTATAACCAAATCAAGGTTGTAAACCCCTTATATAGATTTATCCGTACTATCTCAAGGTCAAAGAAGGACACCTTGCTTTGGAAAAACATATCCATCAAATTCCAAGGCCTCATATGTTATGATTTGGAAAGCCAAATCTCAATTTTTTTTGTATGGGAATTAGGTTTATCATGCAAGTTTATTTACTAGTGAACTAAATAGCATAAATAAACAAGCAAGCATAAACTTAGAGATATTTAAAGCAAAACAAATACAATAAATAAATTTGATCCTAGTATGGCCCCTAAAACCCATAAGATCTAATCTACATAGATTCTTCTTGTTTCTTGGATCTCCATCCTTGATTCTCCTCTGGATCTCCATCCTGGATTCTTCATATGATCTTCTTCTCTTATATTACATAATGTAAATCTAATCTAATTTCTTGAAAATTAAATTATAAAAATACATAATGATACGCAGATCCTATACAAGAAAACAATAACGATGCGCAATTCGTATAATCTATCTTATTTTGGGTCATACTAGTCACCACATGCAATAATAATATCATAATATTAAATCATACATGCATATTATAATATCAAATATTAAGAGACAATAATAGACCATTAATCATATTAATAGACTTTTAAGATTAAAAAAAATTATCCAATCTTCTTATTTATTTAATTCAATAAAATCATATATGGAATTAATACCAATATTAATCATTACCATGTATTATTGGATAAAATATACTCTAGAGATAAGATATCTTGTTACCGTATCTAATTTAGGTAGTTAGGATCTTAGGCTAACAAACCATAACCCTAGCCACCTAACCCTTACCGCCGCACCCTACAACCAGCCCACCCCAGTCGGCCGCACCAGTAGCCCAACCACCAGCCACCGCGCCACACAGCCCCGCCCCGCCGGACCACAATCGAACCGTCGTGAGCCATATTGGCCACCCAGCCACGGTTTTACCCCTTCTCCTACTCAAATTTTGTAACAATTACAAATTTTGATGATTTTAAGGATAATATGGTGTAATTTTCAGAAAATTAATATTTTTGAAAAATTAATGTATGAACCAATTTCATACAAAATTAAGCAACTTTGGGCATTCAAGGCATGAAATTCTAAATTTCTAGGGTTTGAATCAATTTTCACCAACATGAAAAATCAAGTATTTTTATGTGTGATTATGATTTATACAGGAAATCATATCTCTTGCATAAATTAAACATACAAATCGATTTTGGGGTCAAAATTAAGCAAAAAATCAGAATTTTTAACATGTATAATTTTGGTCATGAGGCTGAAATTTTTTAGTATAATTATATACATAAAAGTCACAACTTTATGCATCCAATCAATTAAAATCACAATTTTAATCAAACACGTTAATCCATACGTCCATTTTACCACTAAATTGAACCAAAATAATCAAGAACATGCATCAAAATGAACAACGTTAATCATGATCATATCAATTTATGCAAGAGGCTCTGATACCACTATAATGATTTAGATGCTTTAAAAGGAATTTCATAAAACAGTTTTCTAACATCTAACTTAGGATCTCATGCATAAACTTAAAACGAATCACATGTGAAAGAATAACATACCTTTTGATGCAAAACTTGTTTCCAAGATCTCTCTGGAGAATAGAGCCTTAATTGTGACTCCGTCCACACGAGCACGGTACTAGATCGTCTAGCCTTTGTCTGCTAGAACGAACGAACGAGAACAAACAAACTCCACCAAAATTGGAGTACGGCCGTGAGTAGTTAGAATGGAATTTGTGGCTTCGGTTATGCTTATGTCAAGCCACCGAATTCTCTTCTTTTTATCTCTTCAAGTAAGAGATATTTAATTAGTATATTTGGAGGATATATTAATATATATTATCTTATCTTATATCATATCATATATCTCATAAGATAAATATCCTTTTAACTAGAAAGAAATATTTATGGTTGATACAATATCTTATATTTCCAAAAGATATATTTCCTTATATCATCAAGTAAATAGATAACTCTTTTATATTACTTGATGAATATTCCATTCTTCCAAATAACACACATGACCGAAATTCCCTAATCTCACTATGGGCCTCGGGTTGCTTTGATGTAGCCCAATTACTCTATTGTGTGTGACTTTATATGACTCAAATATAGAGTGCGGTTCCGGTGCAGAGCACTCTTTCCGTGCGGACGTGCGGACATGCACTATAGGGCCTTATTTGTGCACTTTTGCAAAAAATTTGAAAAATGCTTGGAAAAAAATTTGAAAAAGATTTTTTTTTTTTTTTGAAAAAGTGCACAAATAAGACGTTAAAGTACACAAATAAGACCCAAAAATGCATGCTCCGCACGTCCGTACGGGAAGAGTGCTCCGCATATGATCCAAACTCCTCAAATATAATAACAATGGGTCAGATCTAATTTATCTCATAAGTCATAGTTGGCCTCTAGCAAAGCACTACAACTATCTAAAATATCCGAATTATTAATCTCTATTATAATCTTATTCTATTATTAGTAATTGACATATTCCTTCAATCTTTTTACTGGAAACAAAACTACGTCTGTTTGGCTGGAGGTAAGAACAACATCAACATTCTTTGCATCAATTAGCAGAAGTAGTTTGTATGCTCTGAAATATCTATCAAAGTTCCATCCTGAAGTATCCATTTGGATTTGATTGCAAGCTTAGATTTTACTTGTCTTTCTTCCTCAAGGATGATCCTACTTGTGATTTGCAGGTTTCTGAGATAAATGGAGATGATGTGGTTTGTCTTGTCAAGAATTCGGCTACGTTGTCGGGATCCTTGTTCACTTTGCACGTTTCTCGAATTCGCATCGATTTGCCCACCCTTATTGATGCAGACAAAAAAGGTAAATTAATTCTCCGCCCTATGCATATGAGTTTTGCTCATTGGTTTTCCTTCTTAATAACGGATTTTGTTGTAGGAAATATATAACAGATGACAACCAACATTTTTAGAGTAGGATTCCTCCAAGTCAATTTAGTTAACTTATAGCATAGGCGTGTGCATTCTTGTACACATAAAAATTCAAAGGGATATATGGTTATATGTGTTTTGACCTTTGAGAAATTGATCTGTACAGTATGTTATTTTTTCATAGAGATTTTATCATGGAATGTGATATTATTTGCTGTTTTCAGGTTATAAGTACATGGGGTGTACGAAACAAGATATATTTCCTCTCTTTAGCATCCACCCGCCATGCAGAAGACATTCGCCTTGTAAGAATCTCACCATATCTTGAACTTCTTCTTTTCATATAAACTATTTTGCAAAATTTTCACTTCAAAATGTGATATATAAGGAATACTAAATCTTGATGAAAGCCTATTTTATGACCCTTGAAGTGTTGCCTTATTATTATCCCTTCAGGCTCGCATTTTTCTAAACCAATTTGGTGAACTTCGCCTGACTCAGATATTTGCTAAGATCGAAAATACAGAGGTGAGGCAAAATATAACATAAAATCTGATTTACTCTCTGTTTTGAGATTTCTGATTTCATCACCGTAAATATTACTTTACAGGGTTTGACTCATTTTGATGAGATTCTTCAAGAAGCAGATGAAGTCATCCTCTCCTGTGGAAACTTTGGGATTAATCTCCCTACAGAGAAGGTCTATTTTCATTATTCCTTCTATACTTTTTATTCTTCAGATGGGTGTAGTATTCAAGCTCAATTTTGCACAAGTCTCTGGTTGTTGAAACTGTTAAGGCTACTTCATAGTATGTTAGTTTGGCTTTGTGAATCATGCAAGTCTTTCTGTTTCAAAATCAAAAGTTGGAAAGAAATAAATATGGCATTCATAACTTAAGTTTTTTCATGTTCAAACCCCTTTAATATTCTTGCTTGATCCAGGAAGTGACGTGATTCTTCTAGGAGCAGAGACTTTACGGGGTCAATATCCAGTTGAAACTATCTCTACTATTGGTAGAATTTGTACCGAGGTATATCCCTTCCTTTTCTATGACTTCTTTTGGTTTGGCTCTCATGTAGAGTAACTTAAGAGTAAATTGTTGCTCTTGAATGTCACATACCTTCTGCCTTGGCTTGTACTACTACTCCTTGTAAGTTTGGAGTTTTGACAGAACAATAATCATTTTCAGGCTGAGAAGGTCTTCAACTACGATGTATATTTCAGGAAGATTGTCAAGTATGTTGGAGAACACATGTCTCACTTGGAATACATCGCTTCTTCAACGGTATATTAATGCACTTGTCAACCCCATGTATGTTTCTGTTTTCCTACATTTTTCATTCATTTGTTGTGTTCCTCTCATTAAAGTTAAGGCATCCATAATCAATTATTTTACGTCATCTGGAAGAGCTGCAAGGTGTGTCATATGAGCTGAGAACATACTGGATTGTGTTTTCTTTCAAATTGCTAGTCTTGACTAATTGATTAAGGAATTCGCATGCCCTCAAGTAATTCCGAATATGCATCTTCTTTATTAGGCAGATTGATTGCAAAGTATCGTCCAACAATGCACGTTCTGTCAGTGGTGATTCCCCAGCTTAAAACGGATCAACTTCGCTAGACTTTCACTGGTGCTTTCGAAGTATGTATTATGTACAAATGATCCATTTGTCAAAGTTTTACATGATTATTATTCACTCATTTGATTTCATCTTTCCTATTTGGAAATAATCAAACTTCAAAGCGGTATCCTTTTTTGCCATGATGTTAACCAACAGGCGAGGCAGTCACTTATAATCAGAGGACTCTTCCCCATGCTTGCATATCCTCGACACCTGGTGAGACATACTTGTCCTGTTAAACCCAGCTCTGTTTGTTCTCTTACTAACTGATACAATCAATAAAAAGAGAGATTGAGCTCAAAATAATCAATGGCTAATTAATTTTGACTTGCTAGAAAGTAGGCAATAAAGAACTCAACCATTTGTTATAATGATTGTAGGCGGAGTCGAATAATGCAACAGATGAGACATTGCTGAAGGTGGCATTGGAGCACGGCAAGGCCATGGGAATAGTAAAGCCCTATGATCGCGTAGTAGTGTTCCAGAAAGTGGTTGACGCATTTGTCGTTAAGATCATCGAGCTTCAAAATTAAGTTGGGTATGGAGAAAAGCAATTGAAATGTTTAATAACATAAGCTTTCCACAACTTTTTTTTGGATTGAACTGCAAGATGTAACTTAGAGGAGCATTTCATGAGTTGAGTAATCTGTTGGCTTGCAACTCCTTTTGTTGTGATAAGGTAATCAATAAACCATATTTTGTTTATTGATGTTACACCACACAGTGACATGTGAGCAAGTTTCTTATTTGATGGTTCACATCTGTGGATGTCTTCTAATTGCCAAAACTCTGCTATGTTGAGCTGCTAACGCTTTATATGGAAGTGTTTTTCTTTTCTTTTTTCAATCGATTCAATTCATTATAAATTTCAGGTGTACCAATTGGCTGTTGGCAGAGAATCATATAGGATTTTAGAGGAAAAAGTATATTAGTGAATTGACTAACCAGTTGCTAAATAAGCTTGTTCAGTAGCAACTACCTACTAGCACGCTAATTGCTAAATAAGCTTATTCAGTAGCTACTACCAAGTAGCATTTGGGATGATCAATATAGAAATTGACAGGGGGAAAAAAACTCAGAAGTTATTGTATGGATCTAACAGAATGCTCAATGCAGTTAGGAAGCTTCAACATTCTTCTAATACTTTCCCGTATACAGCTAGACTATAATCAGACTACCCAACATGAACATAATTTTGCAATACAATTCGTTTGATTAAAGAAAGCTCTTCCCCACACGCTATTGTCGCCGTCAAAATTCTAGCGTTGGTCATAAGATTATTCATGGTCATTAGTTGAGCCACATTTCAAAATCAATATTTGATCTTTTGGCTACCCACAAATCAGCAAAGGAGATGTGGGATCAATTGGAAACCAAATATGCTAGTGATGATGTTAGGAAAAAGAAGTATGTCTGTGGCAAGTTGGTTTATGCAATTCAAGATGGTGGATAACAAGCCAATCATGGCCAAGTCCATGAGTACGAGAGTCTAGTTGTTGATATCGTTGTTGAAGGGACTTAGGCGAAGCTGATATGATTCTACGTGGTAAAGTCACTAGAATTAAAAAAGGTTTCACTTTGTCTCAATCACATTATGTAGAGAAAGTATTAAAGAAATTTAATCAATTTGATATGGTGTCAGTAAGAACTCCTTATGATTCAAGCATGCAATTATAGAAGAATTGTGGTGATAGTGTATCACAAAATGAATATGCTAAGATAAGAGGGAGTTTGATGTTTTTAATAAATTGTACTCGGCCTAACATTGCTTATGCGATCAGTAGACTTAGTCGGTATACTTATAACCCTAGTAAGGATCATTGTATGCACTTAATAGATTTTTTATATATCTGAAAGGCACTATTGATTGGGGTTTACACTTTGTTGGTTACCCTTATATTGTGATGCAAATTGGGTTATTGATAATGATGAAGTTAGCTCCACTAGTGGTTATGTTTTTATATTATATGGTGTTGCTATTTCTTGTAAGTTTGTAAACATACTTGTATTGATAGATCTACTATAGAATCTGAGTTCACAACTTTAGACTTAGCAGATCAAGAGGCTGAGTGTTAAGAGGCTTACTGACTGATTTACCATTGTAAAGGTGTCTAACTCCTCCGATTTCTCTACATTGTGACTCACAATATGTTATTTGTGTAGGTAATAACAATGCTTATAATGCAAGAAGAGACACATTCAAATTAGGCATGAAATTATGAGACAACTAATTACGAATGGTGTACTCAGTTTGGAGTATATGAGGACAAAGAGGAACATTGCAGATCCTTTGACTAAAGGACTAAATCGGATATTAGTTCTTGATATGTCAAGGGAAATGAGACTCAAACTCGTGAGATGAGGAATTCGTGGTGGATCTCCGTTGTGGTCAAACCAAGCCATGGAAAGACTCATGAGATGGTACACTACTTCCCATTTCTATGACATTGTGTACTTGTTGAGGGTGAGCAGTAACTCTTAATGAATTCATAGCCCATGATATGGGTGGTCCTATAGAGACAAACTTGATGGATTCATCATTGTAGCAATGAGAGGTTGAGTTGTTAAAACTCTTAATGATTTCATAGCCCAAGTTTAGGTGGTCCTTGTTGAGACGAACTTGATGGAGTCACCTACTAGATTGTGAAGGGTTAGCCTCCTTCTATGAAAGAACTCGGGTGATCTTTCTAGAGCACTCATTAACATCTAAGGCAGAATTGGCTATTTTATTGCAGGTGTTATCGAGAAATCACATAGATCTTAGGTAAGAGGCGTGTTGTTAAGAACATTCCTTGAATTATGGAGTTCAAGGCTCATTCACTGCTTTAATGATAGGACTACTTGACTTCACTACGTGTTGGTTCAAATCGTAAGATACCTATACTTAAGCTTCAAACTTTTTCATATGCTCAGAACTTGTTTTATATTATTTTTAAAAATTATTTCTGCACTGTGGGAGATTGTTGGATGTGCTGGAAAGTTTCAAAAGGTAAAAGTGTTTTTGGTTTGCACAACTTCCCACATCGGAAGCAAGGCCTTTTGCCAACAATATATATATGGGGTATTACTTGAGAGAGTCAGTTGTTTACAGAAAGCTCTTCCCCACACGTGTCGTCGCCGCCGTCTGGTCGGGCAGGGCTCGAGGCACGTACGTGGTGTGGTGTTGTGGGGCCACATTTTACGAACTTAATTAATTTTTTGGGGATCTTAAGATTTTGGATTTGTAATTTTACCTCTTATCCGTAACTTCCGATTTCTATCTCTTTGTTATGTTTTCAGATTTGATTTAGGAAATCCTATCTTTGTAACTACTTAAGACCCAAGTTTATCCCTATGAACCGATTTTTCTACTCCATAAAAGGAGGTTGCTTTCTGGTTTTGAAGACACAAAAAAACAACCCTTTTTGGTGTTCTCTCTAAAATTTTGGTTTTTGGTTCTGAGCATCGCGGTAATTCCAACCCTCTTTTGGCGAGTGCACGCAATCAATGGGTGTTGTGTGATCCTTGGGGGTAAGGATGGGCAAAAGTAGACCGGACCGTAAGACCAGACCGGACCGGACCGTCACGATCCGAGAATTTTACATTTTCAGTCTTACGGACCGGTCGGACCGTAAAAATTAAAAAAAAGGTTTAAAACATTTTTGGGGGTAATTTTTACGGTCCAGTCCGGTCCATAATTTTTACGGTCCGGTCCGGACCGTAATCAAACAATTTAAATGCCAAAAATTATGAAATCCGGTCTTCCCGGTCCGGACCGGTCCACGGTCCATACTTTAAAATATTTACGGTCCGCCGGTCCGAACTGGACCGTACGTGTCCGTCCGGTCCGGATCGGACCGGATGCCCATCCTTACTTGGGGTATGACGCCTAATCTGCATTTGTACCGTGGGTCAGAGCGAATTCTCTTATAAGGCAGTGAACATCATTTCACGTCACAACAACGTTTTCAAAGCGGCTCTATAACTATTCCCGAATAAGGTTTCGTTTCAATCTCGTTCTGGTTTTTCTAACACAATTTTCTAAATTGTAAAGATTCAGTGGATAGATCCAAGCCTGTAATTTCTCATGGAGATGTACACAACAAAATACCCGTCAAAGATAAGTTTTAGAGAGAGGTTGGAGCCTCTCACTCCTGTTCTTCGTTGTTTTTCCGGTACTCTCCCTTGTTAATATTCTGTTTCTTTGCAAATCTCTCTTCTTTCTTTTTCTCACTTCTCAGCTCTATGACATTAATATTGATCTCACTTATGACACCAGTCATGAACTTTATCTCCCTCGAGAATTTATACTTCAGTTGGAATTTAATTATGCCATTAATTTCTCTCCTATAACTACATTCTCCTTCTCCGTCGACTTCTCTTCTTTAGCTATGCTTCCGATCTGTCAAACTTTTTCAACTTCAATTTAAATCATCACCACATATCTTTTCTTTTCTGTATACATAATCTTCGTCTCTTCTATATGATCTTTTGTTATCTTGAAATTTCCTACCAATCCATCAGAATTATTATCTTCATTTTTGAGCAAATATAAATGTTTTGCATGTTAAACCTTATATCTCTTATCTTTAACTTTATTCCTAAACTAGATTTTCTTTTAAATCTTATTGGTAAAAATAATACGCGTAAGTATTTAAACTTTTCTTTATATGAGTCATGCACCCCTCAAGTTGACACTTGTCATGTTTATTCCTAAACTAGTCCGTATAAGGCATGTTTTTCGGGAGTTGAATCGCTCTGCTGATCAAATTGTTAAACTCAGCTTCTTACCTTCGAAATTTGTCTTGGAATCAAGCCCAGAACTTCGCGTTCTCATTCTCTAGGCCGAACCTTGCATCGTTGGTAGGTCCGGTCTAATTCTTTCCTCATCAAAAAAAAAAAAAAAAAAAATGATGAATTCCCTTCTTTTGCTCAAGCAGAGTTGGAAACCACAACAATCTCCCCTATCTCCTTCTCCGACTCTGTATCTTCCATCCTGCTCTCTCACTCACACACTCCACCTTGATCCGCAAGATTCGATTCTACAACAAACATGCCTTTCTGCAGGTTATATTTCCTCTCTCTAGTTTCCAAGCTTTTCTATTCCTTTTGTGATTTTCTTCTTATTTAGAACTCTATCTCTGCATGTCTCTGTTACACCTTTAGTGACCTTTCTATTACTTATTATACTCTTAAGCTCTTTGTCCTTTGCTTCAATTCCACCACCTCCTCGGTTACGTTTCACTTCCACGTACTGATATCTCTACCTTGCTCATCTATTCCACCATGGATGATAATCAGTCCTACTCTCATGCTTTTGCTAACTTTCCTCGGACAAATAATCCGGATGGTACTATTGACATGTCTTCTGGTGATCAGGTTCCCCTTGATCACTCCATGCCAGTTCTTCCTTGATGATGCTCTCTAATGTGGCTATATATGGAGGGTGCTGAACAGTTCTCTTGCTCTTTTTTTCCCTCGAGCAACTCCATGCACCCACCTGAAGACCAGATCTTTTACACTACCTATATATGTTATCCTTTCTGATCAGCTTCCAGCCCCTCGCACCTCATTACCAAATCCTCTCCAGTTACATGTTGTCCAGAGTGAAATTTCCCATCTCACGTACTTATTTCTCTTTACTGGCTAACACTTTCTGTATGCCCTTGCCAACCTTCCACTGAGCAACACTACTGACTCCATATATGGTCTCCCTAATTACCCCCCTCCTTTCCAGTTGTGACTAATTCTCCCTATCTTGGTATTGCTTCTCACTACCCTTATGGCATTAACCCACCACCAAGATTCTCCTTTTGTTTCTACTCGCTCCAACACTACTATCAACAGAAAACTTGGCGATATTGAGATCGGGTCCGGTGAAGGAAGCCCTAATTCTGGTGCGGCTTCTCCTCAGCTTGATCTTCTTGCGACCACTGCGCCTGCAATATGCTGATCCTACTCCTGGAACCAACAGAAAGAGGAAGACTAGAGGTAAGGGGAATAATGTAGTCAATTAATTGATGTTAAATCTGCTGATGATTGGGTTTTTTTTTTTTTGCTTCAACTATGATCACTACTGCGGCATGTTTAGTCTAAATCTACAGTTCGATCAATGTTTGAATGGTAGTCTTGTAAACTCATCTTTTCTGATGAATGGGGTGTTTTTGGACTTTATATGTGAACCCCTGTATGGCATGTTTAGTTTAAATGGCCAACTCTACTGTCGGTTGACTTGTACTCTTACATGGACTTGTTCCCTGCTATACCATGTAATTTTGGAAGTTTATGTCGAATGGCACACATGCTTGTTGCCTATGCTTGTAATCCTTGAAAGAACTACTTGGTACATATCTATGGTATTGTTCTAAAGTTTTTTTTGGTGTGTGTCTATGAACACACTCTAATAATTCATTTTTTTATAATTATTTATTTAGTTATTAGTTTAATTTTATTTGCTAAGGATTTGTCAATTTTCTATTAGGAAATATTTTAGAGATAAATTTTCTATTTAGATTTATTAGCTTATGCCAATAAACACACTAGAAAAACTATATGATGCTTAATATTTATTTGCTTGCTACTTATCGATTCCTAATCTTCCAGTATGACAATGGAACAATATTTCTTACTCTGTTTTTTCTCTCCAGCAATGATATTTATATGCTTGGCTGCTTTTTCACCTTGATCCATCTTCATTTTCGGTTGGTCCTTCGTTTCTCGGCTTAGACCCATTGACATCAGTATGATCTTGATCTGTGACACTACTATGATCATTATCAATTCCATCAAAATTTTGATTAAACATAATTACGAAATTTTATATTTGATCTATATCATAAATCATGAACAAATACTCATTATCTATAACAGTTGTTCTACCTCATTTTGGGACATTTTAAACTATTTCCAAGGAAGTTTCAAGGTGTTATCTCAATACTTTTATCGTTTGATCATTGTTTACTATATTATTAATAATTATATGACTTTAACATCTACGCCAATGATCATATATAATAATGAAACCATTTAATATTACTATATGAAGATCGGATATTGGAACTCCAAAAGGGTTCATCGACTTCATTTATGGACATAAATTGCTTTTATAAAATGTTGTAACCAATTAGACATGTTCTGTTTAGTTGAAACAAAACCTAATGACATATCGAGCTCCACTTTTTGCAACAAAATTGGATTTAAATCAATTGTTACATCTCCAGCTCAAGGATCTAAAGGAGGCCTTTGGCTTCTCCTTAATGATTCTCAAATTTTACAATCTATTAGTGTTTTGCATTATTACTCCAACATATTACTATTACAATTACGGCATAACGGCTTAAATTTTATTTCTATTCTTCCTTTATGCTCCTAGCCGTAATGAACTTAAATCTGGTTATTGGGAAAAAAATTGTCAAATGATTGTCTCTTATAAGCTTCCAGTTATGATCATGGGTGATGCGTCCCGGCATCGACCTAAGCTGGGCTACGGCGAGCCCAAGACGACCAAGACCGTGGCGCCTCCCTTGGCATAGGACTTAGTCTGTTTTAGCTTCGTATTTCCCGTTTTAGCAAGTTTCCTGTTTTAGTAAGTTTCCCTTTTTAGCATTGTTATTTTTGGGACTTTCTATGTTTAGAAAGTTCCCATATTTGGCACTTTCTATTTTAGGACTTACTATGTTTAGCACTTTCTACTTTTAACAGTTTCTATTTCGGGCGTGTGCCTTTCTCTTGCTAGAAAAGGTTAGCCCATTAGTGTGCCCACGGCCCAAGCCCATTAGGGTTCTTGGCCGTGCCCTTTGCCTTTAAATAGGCATCGTTGTACCTCTTATCATTCACGTTCAAATCAATCCAATTAAAGTTAGAGTCGAGTTTATCCTTGTGATACCCCGTATTTCTGTAAGGTTATTTTGGGAATTTTCCCGAACACCCGTTTTGTACGTCGGATTTAATTCAGAGATTTTGAGACATTCTGTAATGTGCTCAATATCTGTAATATTTTTCTAAGTGAAATAATATACAGTCGACGTATTTTGGGAGTTAATACTCATTCGTGTACGATTATTTTTATCCCGGGTTACGCCAACATCGTCCAAAGAGCCAATTGGTCAAAGGTGACCTGGCGACGCCAGCCGTAAGTACGGCGGCGACCGCCGTTCGTGGCTCGAGGCAGCCGTCCCTTCTTCGTGTAACACCCCCAAATCATAACCCATTTGAAAGGCATTACCGCCAGTGATTTCGGAATCTCACCTCCGAAACCACCCAAGGCTAAACCGGATTATTCAAATCATACATAACATTTATATAATCCATAAACCAACGGTTCAAACATAAGTCAAGGGATTACAACCCAATCCTCGTAGGATAAAACATTGTTTCAGAGTAAATACATAGCGGAAGTCTTTAAAGGTAAAACAAGTTTTGACCATAGCGATCAACGCCAAGGATCTCAACCTGAATAAACTTATCAAAAACATTGTCCGTCATAGTCGTTCTTAGCCTTCACTGGGTGGCAACTTGTCTGATGTGCCGAATCGAACGGATGACACCAGCCCACATGCAAAGAACGATGTTCGTGGGTTAGTCTAATGAAAGACTACGCAAGGGTACAAAGCAGAGTGGTTCTAAGTAGTCGTACTAGGTTAGACTCATCGTTTCTCGGATAATAACCGATAACGATAGCCAACCACCATACTGCTACTGGAATATATCAAAAGACATGATCGAGAGAAGACTCCAACGGAAATGAGTCTTATAGGAATTAATCCAAGAGAAGACTCCAAAAGAACGAGTCTTATCGGAAGCATGATAAATGTCTGGAACATTATAAGTTCATATATATATACATATACATTTAAAGACTGACTGAGATGCTTCGGTCCATGACCAACCTCACCGTATAATGCGAATCACCGCATGATATGAATCCAGATCGGAAAGAGAACGTACTACATTCAAGTCAGGGCGAATTTTCTAGCTGCACTATCACCTAGCTGCACTACTCGCCGGAGGTAAATTAATTATGTGCACTCGGGCACTTATCTTATTTAATTCCAAAACGCTCATTCACGTTTGAAGCTTTTAAAATCTCATCCTCGGCGGATATTGAGATATAGAGAGTTGGGACTAAATCCCAGAGATTGGCACCAGCTGTTGTGCACATCCCCTATACTCGGATAGGAGAAGGTCATGACCAAAGAAAAGTGTTGGGGCCTGGACATCCCATCCACTTGGTTATAAATAAACGACTAGTACTCACTGAGAGATACCGAGTAGCGTTCCTACGAATACTCGTTCTAACTAAACAGTTCAGAACAAGCAAATAATAATTTCAAAGCCATCAAGGCTAACATCCTAGATATATTTCAATCTAGATCATATATATATAATAGCGTTGTTCTAGCAGATATACAACCTATTATAATATTCATTTTATATTTCCAAAGATATTTCATAAAACGATTCCAGACATGAACAATAATCAATCCAAATTAATTAACAATTAAGGAATTGATAATTAATAGAAATATGGAATGATAAGCAAGAGCGAACCGCCACTTGCCTTGGATCTGACGAAAGCTCCGAAAGCTTAGAATAAAAGGGTTTTCGAGTCCGGAACGGGAACAAATCCTGGATAATAAATCCATATGGAACGACCCATAACAAGACCTCAATTTAGATTCAATATCTATATATACGAATCTAATGGAATACGAATCAAAGAACGGGGCCTTAGCCCATGCCCAACACCACAACACTCAACCGGCATGGCTGCCGCGGGGGCGGCAGGCACATCACCGCCGGGTGCGGCGCACAGGTAGGGGCGGAGGGCAGAGGCGGCAACGAGCACAACTCACCCAAATCGAACCCCTTTGGCTTCGATTCTCCTTTGATCGATTCTACCACCTTATTAAGCTTCCAACAAGCTTCAAAAGCCTCCTGAGAATGGATCAAAACAACGCCCAAACAACCACGAAAATCGGATTCAAAGTTCAGCAAAAGTCACAAAATTTAAAGGTGAAATCAGTGGCTTGCAAGGGTTTTCTTACCAACTTTCGATCGACCTCTAGTTTGAATCGAGCTTGGATATTTTTCTCACCCTTTTAAGCAACACCTCACCTTCAATATGCAACTTTGATCTCGCCAAACGAATGACATAATCGATCAGAAATCGATCTCAAAGTTCAGCTCAGGAACACGTTTTCTGGTTTTTGACAGAAAAGAGGAGGACGAAGATGGTGAGGAGTGATTTTCCAGCTTCTCCCATGGCGTCTCCTCTTCTTTTATAGCCAAAACACGAAGAGCCCTTGATGGATAGGTATACCAGGAGGTGGACAAGCTAGTCCCCCTAGCATTGGCGAGTCAGCACGGCCAATTTCCAAGCCCGCCAAGTTGCCTGCAGGTGCTGATGTCCGTGCTTCTGTCAGCGGCCGCGGGGCGCGGTAATGGCCTTGCCGCCGGGTGCGGTGAGGGCCTTGGCCGACTCTTTTGGCTTTTGTCGTCACTTACCATAAGTGGTAAATTTTACTTAACCCCGGGTTAAATATATTTGTACACGAACGAGCTTTTAAGCCAAAAATACCTTAACTGTATTTTATATTGCTCAGAAAAATATTACAGAGGCCAAACATTATACAGAATGTTCATACGTCTCCGAATTTAATCTGACTTGCAATATGGGCTTAAGAAAATTCGAAATTTATTCGTACAAATATACGGGATATTACATCACTCTCCCCTTAAAAGAAGTTTCGACCCCGAAACTTAGGTCGCAAACATCTCGGAAAAGCGTCTACTCATATCCTGTTCCGTTTCCCAAGTCTCCCAGGTAACATCCTCGGTTCCTGACTTGGACCACAGAATTCGTACCAAAGGTACGACCTTGTTACGCAACTGCTTCACACGACGCTCTAGAATGCGTACGGGTGCCTCTTCATACGTACCGTCTGTCTGAATCTCAATATCTTCATAGCTCAGCACATGATATTCATCTGGCACATATTTCCTCAAGAGAGAGACGTGTAACACATTATGCACAGGATGTGCTGATGGCGGCAATGTCAACCGGTATGCTAGAGATCCTACTCTATCAAGAATCTCAAATGGTCCCACGTAGCGAGGATTAAGCTTTCCACGTTTACCAAATCTGAATACTCCTCTGGATGGAGATACCTTAACAAACACCTTGTCGCCAACCTCAAATTCGACATTCCTACGCCTCGGGTCTGCGTAAGACTTTTGTCGACTCTGGGCTGTCAACATTCTTTGTCTGATCAATGCAATATCTGCAGCAGTTCTCTCGACCAATTCTGGTCCGAGAAGAATCTTGTCGGCATTCTCATCCCAACAAATTGGTGATCTACACTTCCGACCATACAAGGCTTTAAATGGAGCCATTTTGATCGTAGCATGCCAACTATTATTGTATGTGAACTCGATTAGACTCAGGCTGTCTTCCCAGCTAGTCGGACGATCGAGTACACACGCTCTCAGCATATCCTCCAAAGTCTGGATAGTCCTCTCAGACTGTCCATCCGTTTGAGGATGAAAGGCAGTGCTAAATCTCAGCTCGGTTCCCATAGCCTTGTGGAGTTCCTTCCAAAATCTGGATGTGAAACGACCATCACGATCCGAGACAATGGTTTTGGGAATACCATGTAACTGGACAATCTCGTGCAAAAACACTTCGGCTAACTTTGGAACTCCCCACGTTGATTTGATAGCCACGAAGTGCGCACTCTTTGTAAGTCTGTCAATAATTACCCATATAGCATCCTTCCGGGTTCTAGTCTTGGGTAATCCAGTGACGAAGTCCATAGCAATATCTTCCCACTTCCACTCTGGCACTGGAAGAGGTAATAGTTCACCGCCTGGCCTACGGTGCTCTATCTTGACTCTCTAACAAGTCAAGCACCTTGCCACAAATTCTGCCACATCCCATTTCATGTTTGGCCACCAGAATTTCTTCCGGAGGTCCTTATACATTTTGCTAGAGCCAGGATGTACAGAGTAAGCTGATGAATGGGCTTCTCTCATTACCAATTGGCGAAGACCATCAATGTCAGGCACACAAATACGGTCTTGAAACCAAAGTGATCCATCCTCCTGAACCACAAAACCGAAACCCTTCCCATTCAACACATCACTGCTTAGCTTTACTAGAATGATATCGTCGATCTGCTTTTCTCGTATTTGATCAAGTAGCGTAGCCTGAATTTCCAACATACTCAGGCATCCTCTACGTTGATCATACAAGACTTCGGCTTCACGCATCATCTGGTTCAGTTGGGCTTGAGCAGTGAGAAGTGCCACTACCATTTCAGGTGGTGTCTTTCGGCTTAGTGCATCGGCTACCACATTAGCCTTGCCCGGATGGTAAAGCAGTTCAAGATCATAATCCTTAAGTAGTTCTAACCAGCGTCGCTGTCTCATATTCAATTCCTTCTGAGTGAATACATACTTGAGACTCTTGTGGTCCGTGAAGATTTGAAATCTTACACCATATAGATAGTGTCTCCAAATCTTCAATGCAAACACTACTGTTGCTAATTCCAAATCATGGGTCGGATAGTTTTCTTCATAGGTTTTTAGTTGTCGAGATGCATAAGCAATCACTCTGCCCTTCTGCATCAACACACAACCCAAACCACTTTTAGAAGCATCACTATAAACCACATACCCATCATTCCCTTCTGGCAACGCTAGAACAGGTGCAGAGGTTAAGCACTGTTTCAACTTCTGAAAACTGGCCTCGCACTTGTCATTCCAGACAAATTTCTTATGGACCTTGCGGAGTAAACCGGTCATAGGTAGAGCGATCTTAGAAAATCCCTCTACAAACCGTCTGTAGTATCCAGCAAGTCCAAGAAAACTGCGCACATCCTTCACATTCTGAGGACGTTTCCAACTTGCCACAGCTTTAATCTTCTGGGGATCGACCATCACCCCATTCTCATTGATCACATGGCCTAAAAAAGCCACTTCTCTGATCCAAAAGTCACATTTAGACAATTTTGCATAAAGCTCATTTTGTCTAAGAATTGACAAGACAATTCGCAGATGTTCCTCGTGAGATTTCTCACTCGGAGAGTAAATCAAAATGTCGTCGATGAAGACCACCACGAACTTATCCAAGTACTGGTGAAAACATCGGTTCATCAAGTCCATGAAGACGGCAGGAGCATTGGTAAGTCCAAATGGCATAACTACAAACGCGTAGTGACCATATCTCGTCCGGAATGCTGTCCTCGGAATATCTTCCTCACGAATCCTGAGTTGGTGGTAACCGGATCTCAGATCGATCTTGGAAAAGACTTTTGCTCCCTGCAATTGATCTAACAAATCATCGATCCTAGGCAAAGGATACTTGTTCTTGATCGTAACTTTGTTCAACTCACGATAGTCGATGCAAAGTCTAAGCGATCCATCCTTCTTCTTAACAAACAAAACCGGAGCACCCCAAGGTGATGCACTCGGTCTTATATATCCTTTGTCAAGAAGATCCTCCAGCTGCTTCTTCAGCTCTTGCATCTCGGCAGGAGCCATCCGATACGGTGCTTTAGAAATTGGTGCAGTACCAGGCTCAAGATCAATCGTAAACTCTACGATGCGATGCGGGGGTAATCCAGGAATTTCCTCCAGAAAACATCCGGGAATTCCCTAATACTGGAATATCAAGTACTGATGGTTCATCTTTCTTGGGCTCATCCAGGTAATAGAGATACCCGGCACAACCTTGTCGAAGTAGCTTAAACGCAGCCATCGCATTGATGAGCTTGCCGTTATCCGCTTCATTTCGACCCTTAAACTTACATGTATGCTGGCCCTCTGATGAAACCGTTACAGTCCTTGAATTGAAGTCGATTACCGCTCCATGACGCGTCAACCAATCCATACCAAGGATAATGTCATAAGGAGCCATATCAGTGCAGATCAAATCTGCGTTGAATTCCTTACCTTGAATGGTAACTGGGAATTCTGACAGACGTTTGGTTCCCACTAATTGGTTTCCATTAGGAAGACTCACAACAAAAGGCTCACAAGCTTTGTTGCAAACTAATCCTAACTTGCTAACACAGCTCTCAAAGATAAAGGAATGGGTAGCACCCGAATCAAACAAAATGCATACTGGGGTAGAGTGGAGGTATAGGGTACCTTGAGCAATCAGAGTGTTGGGTCCATCCGCCTTACGCATCTCGTACAAGAACTGACCTTGTCCTCCGGACACAGCTGGGGCTTTCCCCTTGTTCTGAGCAGTAGTCTGAGTTGACGGACTGGGACTCTGTACTGGCTTGAATCTAGGCCGGTTGCTTTGATTCACAGATCCCTACTGTGACTCAGCACCCATATGTCTGTTCTTCGGACAAAACGTCTGCAAATGTCCTTCTTTGCCACAAGCAAAACAAGTCTTCTTCTCCCTAGGACACACGTTACTCTTGTGTCCTAGCGTACCACAGTTAAAACATTGGATAGGCTTCTTACTTTGGCCAGACTACTGTGTAGACCCACTCTGAGTCATCTCAGTCTTTGCCCTGCCAGATTTAGCAAAATTCGACGGCAGCACAGGACGTTTAAAACCACTTGCCTGAGATTGATTCTACATAGATCTCTGGCGGTTGCGTCTTCTAGTTGACTCCTCGAGAGTCGCCTCCACTTTATAGGCTGCATTCACATATTGCTCCAAAGTAGAGCAAGTGTGGTGCATCATCCATGGCTTAATATCAGGACTCATCCATTCATGGAAGTACCTGATTTTCTGCTCTTCACTGGATACTTCCGGTCCAGCGTACTGCAATAGATGATTGAACTTTGAAGCAAGCTCAGTCACCTTCAGCCCATCAGTCTTTGGATATAAAAACTCTTTGCATTTCTCCTCCCTCATGGCTTGAGGAAAGAAACGATCAATCATTTTAGTCTTGAACATTGCCCAGTTCAACTCAGGGCTGTCTGCAAGACCACTACTTTCCCACCATTCACTGGCATCTTCTTTCAGTTGAAGAGATGCTATATGCACTTTCTCAGCTTCTGTGCATTCCACGTTACGGAATAATCTTTCCATATGGGAAAACCAGTGAGTTACACGAACTGGCTCACCCTTCCCATTGTAATAGTCGGGTCTCATAGAAGTTATGGTCTTTAGAGCTCGACCATAATTGTTTCTATTCCCGTCTGCATTGTCTTGTATCATGGGTTCCTGAACTTCTGGTGCTCCAACCCTGGGAACTGGTGGAGGAATTGGCACTCCTTGTGCCTGAGGTGCATTTGGTCGTAGAGCGTCAGCCATTGCTTGCATCACAATCCCTCGGATTGCTGCAACTGCTGCCTCATCGAATACCATAGGGGCATTGGCCGGAGCTTGGCCATTGCCCTCAGGGTTAGCATTGGATGCAGAGTCATGCACCTCCTCAAGGTTTGCAGCATCCCTTCCAGTTAGTCTGAGATGACCACTAGGTCCAATACCGTTACGGTTGTTTCTCGTGTTCACCATCTGTTTACCGATCAAATTCCAAGGATTCGTTACATTAATATCTCTTCAGTATATTAAATGTAATAAAATCAACTCAGAATAGATCAACTTGGTAATATATATATATATGATGAACTTCTTAACATCGCCGCAAGGTTCAACAAAATTCATTCTTTAGAGCTTTTGACAAAATTGCTCTAAGAATTTAGTACTACATCATATAATATCCGACTATTATACATAAGTACTACTATTTGTTATACTGGTCCTTTCTTCACAAACCCCTAAAACGCTTCCTGTATGGAATGCTACTCATGCAAGGCTTCTTTGGACGAGGCTCCTCATCAGAATCAGATGACTGATCTCTCGCCTGACTTGGCCCTGGGGCACACAATTCATTCTTGGATTTCGGCGTCCTTGGCCTTATATGAGAATCCTGACCATTCTGACTTTCCTCTCCAATTCTTGCCTGTCTTTGAGCACGTTCCATTTCTTCAATCTCACGTTGACCTTCCTCTCTCCTCTGTTGGCTCTGACGAAGGATCCCACGTAACTCGGGACTTGACCTTCGCCTTCTTCGAGCACGAAGAGGCGGAGCGTCTTCCGAATCATAGCGTGAGTTGTTATCCTCCCTGAGACCATACTCGATGTAGAGTGCTTCCCACTCTACGTCAGTCAACGATACATACTCAGGCTCAACTAATGGGTCTGAGTAGATAGCTTGCATTCCAGGGTCTTCCTGGTCCACTAGTAACTGCCTCATCTCTTCAAGCTCTTGTTCTTGTCCCCCTTGGACTTCTTCAGGGCTTTCTTCTTCCTGTGGATCCTCTTCTTCGGGATCTTTCTCAGGATCTTCCTCGGAATCCATCCCGGGGACTGACTCAATTTCTGCATCTTCATCACGATATTCTCCGGTGTACCCTGACGTATCACCGTAAATGTCTACCTCCATAGTCTCTTCATCTTCCTCTTCTTATGCTTCTTCCTCATTCCCTTCCGGAATAGTGTTAATCGTGTAATCGTTGTCGTAATAGCCTTGGGCATACCTCGATGGCTCAACCCTTGATGGTACAACAGGTTCCACGACTGGAATCACCGCATTATCGGACCTCAACATCACTAATTCGGGAAGGACGAGCTTCACCTCCTCCTTATCCTCTGGTGATTTGCTTGAGCTTCCGATTTGGAAATGCCGCTGGGGAATAGGAAGGTTAAATCTGTCGGGAGATGATGGAGCCATCTCATTCTCCTCCGAGTCCCTTTGAAAGGATAAGCACGCGCCCATATCCTATAGGCGACGAGAAGGAAATTAGTCTTTCTAAATATAGAAGTTTGCTTTCCATATTAGACCAAAGAAGAAGGCACGACTATAAACGGTATTAAGATATGTCTTTTCAAATTCAAGTTCTTTGAAAACTTTCCTCAGTATAAAACGAGTAAATGGTTTGTCAAATACCCAACCCGTTTTAAAACTTGGGCTCTGATACCAGATCTGTAATACCCCCAAATCATAACCCATTTGAAAGGCATTACCGCCAGTGATTTCGGAATCTCACCTCCGAAACCACCCAAGGCTAAACCGGATTATTCAAATCATACATAACATTTATATAATCCATAAACCAACAGTTCAAACATAAGTCAGGGGATTACAACCCAATCCTCGTAGGATAAAACATTGTTTCAGAGTAAATACATAGCGGAAGGCTTTAAAGGTAAAACAAGTTTTGACCATAGCGATCAACGCCAAGGATCTCAACTTGAATAAACTTATCAAAAACATTGTCCGTCATAGTCGTTCTTAGCCTTCACTGGGTGACAACTTGTCTGATGTGCCGAATCGAACGGATGACACCAGCCCACATGCAAAGAACGATGTTCGTGGGTTAGTCTAATGAAAGACTACGCAAGGGTACAAAGCAGAGTGGTTCTAAGTAGTCGTATTAGGTTAGACTCATCGTTTCTCGGATAATAACCGATAACGATAGCCAACCACCATACTGCTACTGGAATATATCAAAAGACATGATCGAGAGAAGACTCCAACGGAAATGAGTCTTATAGGAATTAATCCAAGAGAAGACTCCAAAAGAACGAGTCTTATCGGAAGCATGATAAATGTCTGGAACATTATAAGTTCATATATATATATACATATACATTTAAAGACTGACTGAGATGCTTCGGTCCACGACCAACCTCACCGTATAATGCGAATCACCGCATGATACGAATCCAGATCGGAAAGAGAACGGACTACATTCAAGTCAGGGCGAATTTTCTAGCTGTACTACTCGCCGGAGGTAAATTAATTATGTGCACTCGGGCACTTATCTTATTTAATTCCAAAACGTTCATTCACGTTTGAAGCTTTTAAAATCTCATCCTCGACGGATATTGAGATATAGAGAGTTGGGACTAAATCCCAGAGATTGGCACCAGCTGTTGTGCACATCCCCTATACTCGGATAGGAGAAGGTCATGACCAAAGAAAAGTGTTGGGGCCTGGACATCCCATCCACTTGGTTATAAAGAAACGACTAGTACTCACTGAGAGATATCGAGTAGCGTTCCTACGAATACTCGTTCTAACTAAACAGTTCAGAACAAGCAAATAATAATTTCAAAGCCATCAAGGCTAACATCCTAGATATATTTCAATCTAGATCATATATATATAATAGCGTTGTTCTAGCAGATATACAACCTATTATAATATTCATTTTATATTTCCAAAGATATTTCATAAAACGATTCCAGACATGAACAATAATCAATCCAAATTAATTAACAATTAAGGAATTGATAATTAATAGAAATATGGAATGATAAGCAAGAGCGAACCGCCACTTGCCTTGGATCTGACGAAAGCTCCGAAAGCTTAGAATAAAAGGGTTTTCGAGTCCGGAACGGGAACAGATCCTGGATAATAAATCCATATGGAACGACCCATAACAAGACCTCAATTTAGATTCAATATCTATATATACGAATCTAATGGAATACGAATCAAAGAACAGGGCCTTAGCCCATGCCCAACACCACAACACTCAACCGGCATGGCTGCCGCGGGGGCGGCAGGCACATCACCGCCGGGTGCGGCGCACAGGCAGGGGCGGAGGGCAGAGGCGGCAACGAGCACAACTCACCCAAATCGAACCCCTTTGACTTAGATTCTCCTTTGCTCGATTCTACCACCTTATTAAGCTTCCAACAAGCTTCAAAAGCCTCCTGAGAACGGATCAAAACAACGCCCAAACAACCACGAAAATCGGATTCAAAGTTGAGCAAAAGTCACAAAATTTAAAGGTGAAATCAGTGGCTTGCAAGGGTTTTCTTACCAACTTTCGATCGAGCTCTAGTTCGAATCGAGCTTGGATATTTTTCTCACCCTTTTAAGCAACACCTCACCTTCAATATGCAACTTTGATCTCGCCAAACGAATGACAGAATCGATCAGAAATCGATCTCAAAGTTCAGCTCAGGAACACGTTTTCTGGTTTTTGACAAAAAAGAGGAGGACGAAGATGGTGAGGAGTGATTTTCCAGCTTCTCCCATGGCGTCTCCTCTTCTTTTATAGCCAAAACACGAAGAGCCCTTGATGGACAGGTATACCAGGAGGTGGACAAGCTAGTCCCCCTAGCCTTGGCGAGTCAGCACGACCAATTTCCAAGCCCGCCAAGTTGCCTGCAAGTGCTGATGTCCGTGCTTCTGTCAGCGGCCGTGGGGCGCGGTAATGGCCTTGCCGCCGGGTGCGGTGAGGGCATTGGCCGACTCTTTTGGCTTTTGTCGTCACTTACCATAAGTGGTAAATTTTACTTAACCCCGGGTTAAATATATTTGTACACGAACGAGCTTTTAAGCCAAAAATACCTTAACTGTATTTTATATTGCTCAGAAAAATATTACAGAGGCCAAACATTATACAGAATGTTCATACGTCTCCGAATTTAATATGACTTGCAATATGGGCTTAAGAAAATTCGAAATTTATTCGTACAAATATACGGGATATTATACTTCGTCTAGCTAGGCACCAGGGCTAGGAACGGCGATCGCCGCCGGAGAAGCAGCGACCGCCGCAAGAGGCCCGTCAAAGCGGAGACCTCTTGCCGACAGCGGCGACCGCCGCCCTAGTTGCAGGCGTAGCCCTATGGTCGCCGGCAAGCGTCTGACGATGCCGATTTAGCCCCTCCACGTCTCCATGTAGCCATCATTGTGTTCCCTGGGCTTGGGCTATAAATGGAGAAGGATTAGGGATCGGATTTCACACAAATTTGAAGCTTTAATCCCTCAAAATCTCTCGCCAGAGTTTTGTGCCCCTCGCCGGATTCTGAAGCAATCGCCGGGGTGTTGTTTGGTGTGTTTCCAGTGGCCTTTGTGAAGCCTTTTGGTTGCCTTTGAAGGTCATAACCCAAAGCAAGGCAAAGGGGGTCGAAACGCGTACCACTTGGTGAGTGTTCTCGCCTTTCTGTTTTCTGGGTTCATCGCGGCGCCCGCCGTCTTCATGGCGGCGACCGCCGTGATGAGCAGCGGCGACCGCCGCCAGAGGGTTGTGGCCTCTTTTGGCCTCGGCCCTGGGTGGTCGTCTTTCGGGCGTCGTTCCTCTCGATTTCTTTCGTTTGCCCTTAGATTCGTACTAGCTATTGTCGAATCTAACTTAAGGTTTCTGTATGGGTCGATTCGAAGGAATCTGTGTGTCAGATCTGTTCTTGTGTCGAGCCCGGAATCCCGTCATCGTTAGGCTTCGTTCAAACTCTGCGGATTAAGGCAAGTGGCGGTTCGCTCTTGCTCATCGTTCCATATTTACATTAATTATCAGTTGTTTATCTGAGTAATTAATTTGGAATGATTATTGTGTTTATCTGGAAATGATTTTATAAACTGTTTTGGAAACTATAATAATGATATTATAATAGGTTATATATCTGTTAGAACAACGCTATTATTTATGTTCGCCTTGAGGGCATTTATGTGGATTTATCCTGAACTATTGTTGTGCTCGAACTGTTAGTTAGCACGAGTATTCGTAGGAACGCTTGGACTCCGCGAGGTCCATTCGTTTCTTTATAACTTGGGGAAAAGGGCGATCAAGACCCTACGATAGTAGAAGCTTGGACTCTGCGAGGTTCATTCCTTCGATATAAGTCCAGAGGCTTGGATTCGGTGAGGTCCATTCCTTAGTTGTATGTCCTGCGTGATAGGGCATATGTTTAAAAGCTTATAACGTAATGTGGGTTTTGGAATTTAATAAGATAAAGTGCCCGAGTGCACATAATTAATATACCTTTGGCGAGTAGTGCAGCTAAGTAAATAGTGCAGCTAGGAAAGCTCGTCTCGACTTTTGATCAGAGTACGTTCTCTTTCCAATCTGGATTCGCTGTACGCGGTGAGGTTGGTCGTGAACCGAAACATCTAGTCATGTTTTAAATCTGATGTCTGATTCTTTAAACGTTCCAGATTTGTCATATTTCCTTAAGACTCACTTCCGTTGGAGTCTTCTTTCGGGTCGATTTCTGTGAAGGTTCAGTCTTCCAGAATCTTCTCTTGTGCATACCTCTTGTTGTTATTCAGTAGAAGTATGAAGGTTGATTATCGTTATCGGTTATTATTCGAGAAACGATAAGTCTAACCTAATACAACTACTTCGAACCTTCTGCTTTGTACCCTTGCATAGTCTATTCAGTATACTAACCAACCGCAATTGTTCTCTGCATGGTTGGCTGGTGTCATCCGTTCGATTCGGCACATCAGATAGAGCGAAGATATGAGGAGACTAGATTGACTATGAAGACGACGGTTATTTTTGGATGTTTTAATAATTATCTTTTAATCAGGTTGAGATCCTTGGGCAGATGATCATTACGATCATAACCCTTTTTGTAAGATTTCAAGAAAGACTTCCGTTATAACTTATTTACTCTGTTATATATTTAAAAAGACTTCCACTGTACTTTGTTTAAAACTCTGTGTTTGTCCTATTCGGGATTGGGATGTAATCCCGGGACTCATGTTTTATATGAATAAAGTTATCATTTTGTATCATTGTATTTCATGGTTTTAATTCAAACGGTAAAGCCTGGGGTGACTTTGGTGAGGAATATCGGAGTCACTGGCGGTAATACCTTTCCATTTGGGTTCAGATTTGGGGGTGTTACAGCGCAATTGGTATCAAGGCGCTCTTCGGAGGCTTGATAAAGGGTGGAGAGGTCGCGTGTTCGACTCTCACCAACAACCTCCCAGCCATGGGGATTTGGTTGGGGTACATGGGCTGCGGCCCATGGATAGAGAAATGGCTAGCCCGATAAGGTCGGAGCCCCTCTCATTCAAAGTGTACTTTTTTGTAATACTCCACCACATTGGGCCGGCCCATCACAGGGCTGCAGCCCATACACCCCAACCCATCCTTGGTAGCTCCTCCTAATTAATTAGGCAGCCATCTCCAAGAGGTTGTTCGTGAGTCTCGAACTCGAGACCTCCCGCTTTAACAAGAAGCCTTACGCCATCTTGTTACCAATTGCGCTGCAGCACAATTGGTAACAAGATGGCGTAAGGCTTCTTGTTAAAGCGGGAGGTCTCGAGTTCGAGACTCACGAACAACCTCTTGGAGATGGTTGCCTAATTAATTAGGAGGAGCTACCAAGGATGGGTTGGGGTGTATGGGCTGCAGCCCTGTGATGGGCCGGCCCAATGTGGTGGAGTATTATAATCCTCCTTATTGGGTCCGGACATCAACCCTCTTTATCCTCTTCCCTTTCCTCCGCCGCGGACGCTACCGCATCCCCGTAGCTCGTCGCTTTGAGCAACTCTCGCCCCACCCTCGCCCAAAGTGAGCACAAGAGAGCCGCGAACCATCACTTCGGTGGTTCGTACCTATCCCGACTACCCACGAGAAGGAACATAGGCCGCTTCCTGCCTAGATCGAGCCGCCCCCGAGAGTCGAGCCACCTCGGATCTCATCAACTGGTATCAGAGCAGCCAGGGGCACGCAGTGTGTCTTTCCTTCTCTTTCCTTTCTCCCTACCCATCATCACCATTAAAACTCACAAAACTGAACTCGACTTCTGTCCAGAATTCGCCCATTTTTTTTGTTTTCTTCAATTTTCTTCCATAACCCAGTAGAGCATCTCGATACGAGTCCGGGCATATAAAATTTGCCCAAAATGGACATTATTTGACCCCTCAAAAGGCCAAAATACGAACCATTCTCCACTGCCCAAACCCTAGCCGCCGCCCCTAGCAAACCCTAGTTCGGCCACTCCATTGCATTTCCCTTATCCGAATCCCAAAAAATCCCCCAAATCTCGGCCTTCCTTATCCAAAATCCCACCAAATCCGCACTTGCCTTATCCGAATCCCAAAGATCTCGGCCATATCTGATACATCTCCGGTCGTGACATTGACGGAGGCCCAAGAGGATGACATGCTGAGTGTCAGAACCGAAGGCCCGATCACCAGAGCCATTGCCCAGGCCACACAGTCGATCACGACCAAGGCCACGGCGCGCGATAGCCGGGCCCCCTTCTCCGCGCCCAGGGTCGTCACTTGTGCAATGATCGGCCATGCTGCGGCCATCGAGGAGGCTCAGTGATTTTGCCCCGACACTTCTCGTGCCATTTGAGTTATTTTGGTATTGTGAGATTCGCATGCCAATTTCGAGACATTCTGAGACACTTTCCTTTCTTAGCAGTTTCTATTCTTAGAATGTTTCTAAGTTTGGAAAGTTACTATTTTTAGTAGTTAATGTATTGGGACGTTGCCGCTTGTGGCAAGTTTCTATTTTGGGATGTCGGGCCTCTCTTGTGCCAAGAGGGTCGATCCATGGTTTGTGTTTGAGGCCCATCGGCCGAACTTGTGTATGGCTCCTACAAGAGCCTCGTTTTTGACCTAATAGAGGCACGTTGAATTGAAATCCAAGCTGCCATCGAGTGCACTCCCGCAACCTTGGGTTGTTCGATCTCAACCGAACCACCGCTGCATCCGACGGCCATCCACATCCACTCGCGAGCCCACCGATCCCTCGTGCCTTGTCCTACGTCTTCGCTACGCCGTCTTGGTTCTCGGCCTCTAGCCGAGGGCCCTCGTTCTACTCGGCCATAACCGAAACACGCTCAAGAACCCGACGGACCTCCTCCTACCTAGATCCACCCGGAGTCACGTTTTGGGAGCCCGAAACGTATCAACTGGTATCAGATTCAGCGATACAAGGTCGGTCCTTTATTACTCTCATTGTTCTTACGTCAAACTTGATTCTTTTACCGTGCTTCCGCCATATTATTCTCGGCTTGTCGCCGAACTATTGTTCATTGTGTGGCTTGCCGCCCTTGCTTACCTTTGAATTTGCTTGTCGTGTGTTGTTGTTGGTTGCCGCCAACAAGCCCTAGCCTAGGTTGAATTGGTGGCTGTCCTCAGCCCTTGTTCAAGACCGAGAGAACCTACAACTTTATTCCAATAAAAAAAATAAAGAGTGCAGCCGTGAGAAAACCTAGCCCTAGTCGTGGACTATGCTTGCTTTAAATCACCCTAAGTTCGCATATTTGGCTTGTTGAATTCGTTGATTATTGTCGGAATTATCCTAGGTTGTTCTCCCCTAATTTTCATACATAAAATTGCTTCTTTCTAGTCTCTCAATACTTGCATGCTCACGGCCTAAGTCAAAAAAAAATATTGTTGGCCGTGCACTATTGCTCTTCTTTTTCAATCAAAGCTTGTGTCAATTTTCGAAGAAAAAAAGGCATTCGATTTTTATACAAAAAAAACACATGAGCCACCGAATCAGAAAAACGAAAGCCTTAGGCGATCTATAGAAACCGTATTCACTATTGACACAGGTTCATTAAGCCCACCTCCCTGTATTCTTTCTATGTGGATCCTAAGGATTGCATGCTAGATTACTTCTTACGTAGTCACTGATTTTTGGCATCTGAATTGTGAGGTTAGTGTGATTTTTGTGTTGGTTTCGTCCACGCTGCGTCAACCTAGCCACACCGCCCTCACGGCCCTACCCAGATTAGTGACCTACGTAAGTGGGTTTGATTTGATCTATTTTGTCTGTTGTTCTTGTTGCCTTTTGTTTTTGTTTCTGCTCTTTTTGCGTGTTTTCCATGGTGTCTTTAGGTACCGAGGCGGACGAAGCTTTCGCCACTAGCCAGGCCACCGACGAGGCCCATGCCCGAGAGGTCGCTGAGCTTCGAGCACAGCTCGCAGAAGCAAGAACTATCATTTATGCACAAGCCGCGACCGCGGCCAACACTATCCCCGCCGAGACTGCAGCGGTTGATCTCCAGTTGGCGCCGACAGCCACTACCGACACCACGCGGCACCTGGAAAAAGGCAAGGGTTCGATGCCCTCGACCTCGCAGCTCCAGCCGGGACTTTGCCGCCTGGACTCCATCATCGAGTCTCAACAGGAGGACCATGGCTTGAACCGATACGAACCCCAGCGCTCGCCAGCGGACGACTTCTCCTACGACTCCGCCGAGCATGAGTCCATGCAGCGGAACGAGGCACGTCAGGATGCCATCGAGCGCCGCCGAGACGCGGCTCGCGGCCAAGCCAGCGGTAGGGCACAACAGACGACACCATCACGACCCACGACCAGCCGCAACCCTGGCACTATTCTGCGGTCTGCACCGCGTCCCAGGTATGTGACTCCCATTGTTTTTACAGAATATGATGAGGAGGGTTTTGAGTTTGCAGGTGTCCCGAATCCGGGGAACTTTCATCCACCATTGGGCGACCCAGTTGAGAGCCAGCAGTTTTCGTCGGATTACATCCCGCCGAGGATCCCGATGCCACCGCGATGCCCCGTGCGCCAGCCCGCCGCCCGCCAGCAGCCCCGCGCTGAGGATCATGCCCGCCGTCGCCAGCGTCGCCCTCGCCCTGTCCAGGATGACTTTGATGATTTTGACGATGACCTGGACGAGCCTTACCCTGAGCCGGATCATGCAGCTCGACGTTTCACTAACCGTCAACCTGGGCCCAACCCCTACGCCAGTCGTCGCGAGATCAAGGTAACTATCGAGCAAATTCATGGTGATTATGATCCTGCTATGTTTTTAGAGTGGATGCAGGCTACAGAACACGCCATGTGACACTATCAGTATGAGGAATACGAGAAGGTAGATGTTGCTACTTTGCAGTTTCGGGGCGCTGCCCGGAATTGGTGGCATCGATTTTGTACCGACAGGGAACGAAGAAGCCTAGAGCCTATTGAGCAGTGGCACCAGCTAATGTTCATTATGCACCAGAAGTATGTCCCAGACGATTACCCGAACCGCATGCGGATGGACATCGCGCTCGCTCGCCATGGAACTCAGTCGCCGATCGACTTTTTTGCGAAGCTCAAGGATTTGTACTACAAGGAGGGAATGAGCGTCTCTACTTTTACTCTGCGGACCAAGTTTCTGAGTGGTCTGAATGACAATATCCGAGACCAGGTGGAGATCCTGCCGATTCGGGACCTCAACCAGCTGACTCATACATCTATGATGATCTACCAGCAGCTTCAGCGCCGCAGACAGGCCCCCTGGCCCTAGACTTCGTCTCGCAGGTATGATTCTAGACCTTCATCTACTTCTTTTCCTGCTTCTGCTTCTTCGTCTGTGCAGCCCAGGTACCCTCAGGCTATGGCCACCCGCGGCCCCGCCTGCGCCAGCGACGCGCATCGCCCTGCTGCACTGTCCGCTACAGCTAACCCGCCCCCGCAGCATGCCGACCGCACCCGTGACCAGGCGTGTTTCCGTTGTGGTGGTCGTGGCCATATCCAGAGAGACTGCCCGAACCCAAAGAAGGTCCTCTATACACATGCAGCTGGATACGAGTCATTTGATGACAAAGCCGAGGAGGAGCTTGTGCCAAGACATATTGTGGATGTTGAGGACGACGCATACTACACCTATGCGCCACATGACTTGGATGTCGGCACCCCGCTGAGCCTTGTCACTCGGCGTGCCCTGACGGTGAAGGAGGTTGCCCTGATGGACCCGTGAGAGAATTTATTCCATACCCGCTGCTTGGTCTAGACTGCGTCACTCAGTGTGATTATTGATGGTGGTTCGTGCTACAACATAGTGAATGAGAAGGTCGTCCAACACCTTCAACTACCGACGCATCCACACCCTCAACCGTATGGTCTTCAGTGGATTTCTGAAGGTAAGGGTGATGTGATAAACAGGCAATGTCACATCACATTTCAGATTGGTCAATACCAGGATTCAGTTTTATGTGATATTGTGGCTATGGATGCTACTCATCTTTTACTTGGTAGACCTTGGCAATTCGACAAGAAGATGGTGCATGATGGGTTCCTCAACACCTATGTCTTTATGCATGGGGGTAGGCGATTGACTTTGTTGCCTATGACGCCCCAGGAGATTCTACAGGACCAGGTGGAGCGGAGCCGAGAGAAAGCCCGGGACACTGCCCACGTTGCTATCGATGTCGCGCGCCACGTCGACACCGCCACGCCTCGTGACCAGCGCCCCAGTGCGACTACACCTGCTGTGGCCAAAAGCCACGCGCCAGCAGCCCCGTCTTTGCATGCACCGCAGCCGAGCTCCCGCGTGCCAAAGCCCCCGCGTGCTGCTAATGCCGAGCCTCCACCACTGCAGGGACGCTGCGAGCACATATTGCTGTTGGCGCGACCACGGGATCTCACTCTAGTTACCGAGCCTCCACCACTGCAGGGACGCTACGAGCACATATTGCTGTTGGCGCGACCACGGGATCTCACTCCAGTTTTTCAGGAAACTTCTCATTGTATTGTTGTTTATCCCTCTGCGTGTCTTTCTGTGTCCAAGAACTTCGATGATCTACCCTCTGTTGTGTCTTCTCTTTTGCAGGAGTATGCTGATATGATGCCAGATGATATTCATCCCGGCCTTCCTCCTGTCTGAGGCATTGAGCACCAGATCGACCCGGTTCCGGGTGCTTCTTTGCCTAACCGAGCTGTGTACCGCACTAGCCCGGAGGAGACGAAAGATCATAAGAGGCAGGTCCAGGAGTTAATGGACAAAGGCTATGTCAGAGAGAGCCTAAGTGATGCATTCCTTCTTGTGAATGCCGGATCGATGATCTTGGTGGGAAGTCGCGCGGGTTGCTTCTGTGGCTGGATGAATGGAACGCGGTGTCTGGGTTGGTGAACGCGATGGTTGATGGTGGTATTGCGATGGCAGAAGCGGTTGTTGGAGGGGATAGATGACTTGAAAAGACAAGTCTTGGGCCGTAGCGTCGGCAGCGGAGTGAAGGGAGATGCGAAAGAAGACATGGCTTAAAGAATCAAGCGATTGCCGTAGCGTCGGCGGCGGAGTGAAGGAGATGAGAAGGCAGAGGTGTTTGACGTCCAATCAAAGGAAGGAGGCGATACGCTCTCAAACTTAAGCTTTGATTCAATTTAGACGTAACCTAAAACAGAAGGCTGAGTTGGCTTTTTATAGCGAGACTCGGATGGGCCGAGTCTTGCTTAATGGGCTGGCCCACGCGACACGCGTGGAACACACACCCCAAAGAAAACACTGAAAATACTAATGTTCAAATAAATACAAAGTAATTCAAACAACGCGTTCAACATTGAATGCGAGAATCTTCAGATAGAACGCGATCAGAATTGAAGGAGATTGAGTCGCTTGAAGGAGATCGCATTCAACATTGAATGCGAGAATCTTCAGTATGACGAAGATCGCGGTCTCTATGCTCGATGCGAGTAGTGAGAGGAAGATCGCGGTCTTCGTACTTGGCTCTTCTGAGCTCACGGTCATGGCTTCTTCTTCTATGGCCGTCATGGAGGGCAGGGTCGCATCACCAAGTCCTTGTGCTGTTCCAGTGATATTGGTGTTGAAGAAGGACGGCACCTGGCACATGTGTGTCGATTGTTGGGCGATCAACCAAATTACGGTCAAGTACCGTCACCCTATTCCTCGCCTCGACGACATGCTTGATGAGCTACATGGAGCCATACTGTTCTCCAAGATTGATCTTTACAGTGGCTACCACCATATCCGGATGAAGGAAGGCGATGAGTGGAAGACCGCCTTCAAGATGAAGTATGGCCTCTATGAGTGGCTTGTGATGCCGTTCGGTCTCACGAATGCATCGAGCACCTTCATGAGGCTTATGAACCACGTCCTTCGCCGTTTTCTGGGTAAGTTCATCGTTGTGTACTTTGATGATATTCTGGTCTATTCTTGTTGTTTGCAGGACCATGTGGACCATCTTAGACAGGTTTTGGAGTGCCTACGAGCCGAGCATTTGTTTGCCAACTTGGCGAAGTGCGTCTTCTGCTCCGACACCACTGTGTTTCTGGGTTTTGTGTCCAAGGATGGCCTGCGTGTGGAACAGGAGAAGGTCTGAGATATTCAGGAGTGGCCTACCCCCATGACCCCCACTATGGTTCGCTCTTTCTTGGGGTTGGCTGGCTTCTACAGACGTTTTGTGCGGGACTTCATCACCATTGCCACACCGTTGCATGAGCTCACGAAGAAAGGCGCCTCGGTCAACTGGACGGAGAAACACGAGGCTGCCTTCCAGACTTTGAAGGATAAGCTCTGCAACGCTCCACTTCTACAACTGCCCGACTTCAACAAGACATTTGAGGTCGAGTGTGATGCCTCCCACTTCGGGATTGGTGGCATTTTACTAAAGTCGTGTGCCTAATCAAAATAATCCTATACAAACCTAAACAAGTAGCAAAGGCAAGCAAGGGTCGAATCCCAAAGGGAGGAAGTAATCTTTCTTAGTGCAAAGTAGTATGTCAAAGGTAACAAAGGGGGGTTTGTTGATTATTTGATGAAACAAAATAAACTAAAAGTAAATCAAAGCAAAGGTTGTAATCAATTAGGGAAAAGTACTTTGCCAGACAAATATCCACCATTCATGAGATTGGTTGATCCTAGATTCTCTCTAATTTCTTTCTATGAATGTTCCTATTCCTTTTCGTAAGTTATAAACAGGACAAACAGACCCTGAGAATACTAACTATTAAATAACTATGAAAACATCACGCGTCAATTCAATAGCAACAATGAGCACAGGAATTTCGATAGATACATGCAAGAGTAGCAAACAGTCATACTATTGCATGCAATTAATTCTCTCTACAATAAACTAGTCCTAAACAGTTCTTAGAGTATTGCAGTTGCTACACATGAATAAGGTAACTCAAACAGTAATTACCAAACCCTAGCAATAGACAATTACCAATAACAACTAGTTGCGTCCAACAAGCGAAATCAATAATAATCAATGGGATGAAGCACAAGAAAATCAATACATTCAAAGGAAAAGAAATAGAAATAGAATCTCACAACCGTATATCAAATGAAGGCTTCAATTGTCGGACTAAGCAAAAGTGCTTAGTTCTTCATAGTTCAAAGGAAAAACAATACTCAATGGAAACAACGATGTAAACTAGAATGAAAACTCAGATCAATCGTCAAAGTGGCTAGGGGAAAACTAGGTTAAGAACCCTAGAAACTAAAGTGAAAAGATAATAAAACTAATCTAAAAAGGGAATAGTATATAGTAATCGAAATAAATAAATTAAAATAAAAGAAAAATAAACGAAAAGCGAAACTTCGGATGAAAGATCAAGCGGCTCGCTGCCGTGTCGTTCCGCGGCCGCGGAACAAATTCCGCGGTCGCGGAAATTAGAACTTTGTTCTCGACTTCATTTCTCTGGAGGAATTTTCCGCGGGAGCGGTGGAAAATCCGCGGTCGCGGAAGTGGCATTCGCTGGTCCGCGCCTCGCCTTTTACCACGGCTTCTTCGTGCACTCCTTCTTGGTCGCGATTGGTCGCGGCAGACCCTCTTCTCCTTCTTTGTGTGGCTCTTTCTTCTATTCTTCTTCGTCTCCTCAGGCGGTCTTCTCCTCGTCTTTTGAATGTCTTCAATTAGCTTCTTCATACCACCATATCCGCACTTCTTCTCTCCAACTCCGTACTCCACAGTTGTGCTCTAAATCCCTACAAATGGCACCCTAAACACCGATAACAACTCCTAGATAAGCACTACAAAGTAGAGCTAATCAAACTCCCCCATGCTTAAACCTTGCTCGTCTTTGAGTAAGCTAAAAGAAACCTACTCCTCCAATCAAATCCCCAAGGTCTCAGTAAGCGTAGAAAAATCATCTCCACTAAGAATTGCACCTAACATGAATCTCCAAGTACCAACACAATAAACTCAACACAACATCACACACAACACCACACCAACCAAGCTAAAAGGAAAGCAAAGTACTTCCCCCAAGCTTATCTTGAACACCATAGAGTGAATAAAATCTAATCCTAACCTCCATCTATCTTCTTATCGCTCCAGAGTGACCTACTCGAAACCTCCTTATATCACCTCTTCTTATATCACCACGCTAGGTAAAATGATGATTCCTAATAATCACTCTTCTTCTTTTCACTCATTTTGCCAAGGCGCCCTTTCGGGTTTTCACCAAGCCACTCATTTCATTTTTCAATAGATGGGCTCACAATATATCTCACATCACTCTTGACCAATTATTACCCCAGCCTAATGCTGGTCCAAGCCACCTGCTTATTACCTAAGCTGCCCTTTCGGATTTTTGACTTATCCCAGGATTTTTCTTTTGCCTTTTTTCAATTTTTTTTTTGGCTTTTTCTATATATATTTTTTTTCTCAGCGACATAGCAAGTATAGAACACTCCCCCATGCTTAAACATTGCATTGTCCTCAATGTAATGAAAGACAAAAAGAATAAAGCACATGAAAAAGTGGAAAAGTACTCACAACGTCGCTGAGTTGGCTTGGACTGGAACGTTGTTGCTGGCAGTACATCAATGAAAGCGCATGTCTCTGGTGTTACGCGGGCGTCTTCAAACTCAACTCTACCGTGCAACCAAAAAGGATCCACTATGGTGTGTAGTGGTCATCAAAGAAAACGGGGCTGCACGGCCTTCAACTCAATCAACTCCTACCATGCAACCAAAAGGAACCACTGTGGTGAGAAGTGGTAAATCAAGGGAACGGGGTTGCATGGCCTTTAACGAACACAAAAAATAGGCCCAGATGTAATCGTGGTGTGGGCCATAGTGTTCCTTCTCCTCAGTTGTCGACTGTAGGGCCATTATCGTTGTCAAATACAAATGTGGGGCTAATGTCTCCTCCTGGGCAACACGATGCACACCATCTCTCCATGGGAAAATCGGACAGCTGGCCTTCGGTAGAACTTTTTTTTTATATTTTTTTTTCGAGCAGGGTATAGGAAGACTTACGTTGGTGTGGGCAACACCTTCTTCAATATGATTTGGGTCTCCTCCCTGCAGGTTAGTCTAAAAACAAAACGAAACAAAGCGAAACAACAGAAATAAAACTAGAATTTAAAGGACATGGGAAGAAATTACTCACCTCGGGTTGCCTCCCGAGCAGCGCCTTATTTAACGTTGTGGCTCGACTCATCTAAAGTGATCACTTGTCAACTTCGGGCTCTTGAAGGTCTGTCTCTTCTATGATGTTGTTGTCAAAACCTTCATGGTAGGGTTTCAACCTCTGACCATTCACCTTGAACATTGACTGCCCATCAGTATCATGTAACTCCACTGTGTCATGGTAGAAGACGCGAGCAACAACATAGGGCCCAGCCCAACGGGATCGGAGTTTTCTCGGGAAGAGACGAAGGCGAGACATAAATAGAAGGACTTTGTCTCCTGGTTTAAAATCCTTTCTCAGAATGTTCTTGTCATGCCATGCCTTTGTCTTCTCCTTGTACGTGACTGCATTATCATAAGCTTCAAGTCACAGCTCCTCTAATTCTTGCAGCTGTAACTTGCAAAATTCCCCAACTTCATCAATTCGCATGTTGCAAGTCTTTACAACCCAAAATGCCTTGTGCTCAAGCTCCACTGGGAGGTGACAAGCTTTCCCAAACAACAGTCTATAGGGCGACATTCCAATGGGTGTTTTATAGGCAGTACGATAGGCCCAGAGTGCATCATCAAGTCTCAAGCTCCAATCCTTTCTATTCGGGGCCACCGTCTTCTCAAGGATAGTTTTGATCTCTCTATTGGACACTTCAGCTTGCCCGTTGGTCTGTGGGTGGTAGGACGTGGAAACTTTCTGCGTGACATGGTATTTCTTCAGGAGAGCGCTCATAGTCCTATTGCAGAAGTGGGTTCCCCTGTCACTTATCAGAGCCTTGGGAATTCCAAATCTAGAGAAAATGCGTTTCTTCAGGAAATCTGCCACCACTTTAGAGTCATCAGTCTTGGTGGCCTTCGCTTCCACCCACTTGGAAACGTAGTCCACCGCAAGCAAAATATAGAAATTCCCAAAGGAGTTAGGAAATGGTCCCATAAAGTCAATGCCCCAAACATCAAAAATCTCGCAAAAGATTAATGATGATTGTGGCATCTCATTCCTTTGAGATATATTCCCAAATCTCTGGCATCGATCACAGGATCTACAGAAGGCGTTTGCATCTCAAAAGATGTGTGGCCAGTAGAATCCTGCTTCCAATACCTTTCTAGCAGTTTTATTTGGCCCAAAATGGCCCCCACATGCATGAGAATGACAAAAGACTAAGACAGATTGTACCTCATTATCCGGAATGCATCGACGAATTACCTGGTCAACGCAGTGTCTCCAAAGATAGGGGTCATCCCATACGTAGAATCGAGACTCACGCCGGATTTTGTCTTTCTGTGCCTTTGCAAGGTTCGGGGGGAATTCTGCTCGAACGAGGAAGTTCACGAGGTTAGCGTACCACGGTTTGAGTGTGCGGAGCCCGAGGAGTTCTTCTTCCGAATAAGGCTCATGGGACGACTCATGAGTGTTTCCGCGATCGCGGGTCTCAATCCGCGGTCGCGGAAATTGTTCGATCGACTTTACGAGAGCAGCAGACGCGTCGGGCGATTTTCTGCGGTCGCGGAAATATTCCCGCGGTCGCGGAAAATCACTTTCATCCGGGGTTGTTCGAAGCTGTTCATGGAATTTTCCGCGATCGCGGCTGTGTGTCCGCGGTCGCGGAAAATTCATTATCGTGATACTCCACAGCGTTTCGTCTGGAAATTCCCCCTGAATTTGCGTCTCCTTCTTCGATCCATCCTCTTCATGTATGAGCCTGCTCAAATGATCAGCCACCAAGTTCTCAGCTCCCTTTGTGTCTCGGATCTCCACATCAAACTCACTCAAAAGCAATATCCATCGAATCAATCTTGGTTTTGCCTCTTTCTTCGTCAATAGATACCGAAGAGCAGCATGATCCGTGTAGATGATCACCTTGGTACCCAATAAATATTGTCTGAATTTTTCCAGGGCAAACACGACAGCTAATAATTCTTTCTCCATAGTGGAGTAGTTCCGCTGCGCTCCATTCAGAGTCATAGAAGCATAATGAATCACATGAGACGCTCGTGCTTCTTTTTGCCCAAGGACCGCACCTACAGCATAATTATTAGCATCGCACATAATCTTGAAGGGCTGAGACCAATCCGGTGCTTGAATAATCGGTGCACTAGTGAGGCGAGCTTTCAAATCATCAAATGCCTTTTTGCACTCCTCGTTAAACTCAAAATTCACTTCCTTCTTCAGAAGCTCGCATAGAGGTGATGAGATCTTTGAAAAGTCTTTAATAAACCGGCGGTAGAAACCTGCATGGCCTAAGAAAGAACGCACTTCACGCACATTAGTAGGATAAGGCAGAGACTGAATTACATCAATCTTTGCCTTATCGACCTCAATACCCCTAGCAGACACTATATGCCCTAACACAATGCCTTGCTCAACCATGAAATGACACTTTTCAGAATTAAGAACCAAGTTGGTATCTACACATCTTTGAAGCACAAGTGATAAGTGATCTAAGCATGCATCAAAATTATCACCATGAACTGTGAAATCATCCATAAAAACCTCAATGAATTGTTCTACATACTCAGAAAAAATGCTTACCATACACCTTTGGAATGTTTCGGGTGCGTTACACAACCCGAATGGCATCCTGCGATATGCAAAAGTACCAAAAGGGCATGTAAATGTCGTTTTTTCTTGATCCTCCGGTGCTATGGCTATCTGAAAATACCCTGAGTATCCATCCAGGAAGAAGTAATAGGGGCGACCAACCAGTCGCTCGAGCATTTGATGAATAAAGGGTAGAGGAAAGTGGTCTTTCCGAGTTACCGCATTCAGCTTACGGTAATCAATGCATACTCTATAGCCGGATTGCACTCGGGTGGGGACCAGCTCTCCTTGTTGGTTCTCCACAACTGTGATTCCTCCCTTCTTTAGGACAACTTGTGTCGGGCTCACCCATTTACTGTCGGAGATGGGAAAGATCATTCCAGCCTATAGGAGTTTCAACACCTCCTTTTTCACCACCTCTATCATTGGTGGATTGAGTCTTCTCTGTGGCTGTCTTGATGGATTGGCATCGTCCTCCAGTAAAATTTTGTGCATGCAGGTAGAGGGACTAATTCCCTTTTATGTATGCAATGGTCCATCCCAATGTTGTCTTGTGTTCCTTAAGCACCGCCACCAATTTCTCCTCTTGATCCTTAGAAAGCTTGTTGGAGATAATGACTGGTAGTGTGTCCTCTTTTCCCAGGAAAGCATACTTGAGGTGGTCCGATAGTGGCTTGAGTTCAATCTCTGGTGCTTGTACAACAGAAGGTAAATGCTTCTCGCTTGGCACTGTTAGTGGGATGGGGCCATTGCCCAAAGAACGGAAAGGGGGTGTACCGTGTGCTAAGTGAGCCACCGTTTCCTGCAAGTCAGTGTCTATAGCATAATACTCAGGTGGTTCTTCAACAGCATTCTCAATAGCAGATTGCAACTTATCAGAACAAGTAGTATCAAAGACATCTTGCACAATAGGATCAATCACATCAATAGCACACAGAGAATGATCATCAATGGGGTGTTTCATAGCATCATATATGTTGTACTCTACCTTTTCCCCATCAAATTCCATAGTAAGGGTTCCACTACTTATATCAATCTTTGTCTGGGATGTTTTCATAAATGGCCTACCTAACAGTATAGGGGCTGTATTTTTATCGTGGTCCATATCTAGCACAAAGAAATCAGCAGGAAAAATCAAGTTATCAACCATCACTAGGACATCTTCAACTACCCCTTTCGGATACACATTAGATCTATCAGCCAATTGGAGAACTATTCCTGTTGCATGCAATGGTCCCAATTGTAAAGATTCATACAGGGAGTAAGGCAAAACATTTATAGATGCACCAAGATCTAGCATAGCTTTTTCAAATTTAGTGTCACCTATCACACATGGAATGCTAAACATGTCTGGGTCACCACACTTCTTAGGCATACGCCTTTGAAAAACAGCAGAGACTTGTTCACTTACCTGAACTTTTTGCTTCCCTTTCAATTTCTAATTCTTCTTGATCGTGCATAGCTCCTTAAGAAATTTTGCATATCGAGGAATACTCTTGACAAGTTTAAGTAAGGGGATGTTTACCTCACATTTGCTGAAGGTCTCGAAGAGTTCCTTGTCATTCTTCGGTCTTCTCGTGTCCATTAACGCTTCAGGGAATGGCGCGGGTGGCTTCGTCAAGCCGAGCGGTGGAAAATTTGGCCTAACATAGTCATCCACGTAAGGGGCAGGTGATCCGCGGTCGCGGAGTGGCGCCCGTGGTCGCGGATTTGCGTTAGAGTCTTCGGACGCGTCAGGAGATAATATGCGGTCGCGGATTTCATTCCACGGTCGCGGAAATCTCTCGGCCTGATGCTCGTTTGTGGGCATTTTTTCGCGGTCGCGGAATATGCTCGACCTGTTCCTCAGTTTCATGGCTTTTTCCGCGGTCGCGGATTTCATTATGCGGTCGCGGAATTTCTTCGGAAAAAACACCGCCTTCAGATGTTACCCCGCGATCGCGGATTTCCAGGTTTGGCCGCGGAATCTCTTTTGTGGCGTCTTTTTCTACTGTAACTCCGTTTCCAGCCATATTCTCTTTCACATGATCACCTTCCTCTGTCAGGGGTGTGCTTCCCAACTGTATACCACTCCTTAGTGTCATCGCACAGACAGTCTCTCATGGGTTCCCTACTGTAGGACATGGTAGTTATCCGGACTCCAACTTGCTCAACACTTGAGCGACTCGTCCAAACTGATTTTCTAAGTTCTGAACATCAGACTTTGTCTCGTGTTATTGTTGGAACACTGCAAGAATTTGTGACCCCATCGAAGTCATCTGGTTAGTCAGGGTTGCCATACCCTGCACGAGACTGTCGAGCTTGTCATCACTAGGTGTGGGCAAGCTTGGGTTTTGGCCTTAGAATCTATGCGCATATGGTTGCCCATACTGTTGCTGATTTCCATACGGATTGAATTGTTGTTGGTATGGATTGAACTCCTGGTTGTCATGGCCATGGGGAGGGTATTGCTGATTCCCGTATCTCGGGTTATTGTGATCCCTCCACCCTGACTTGTAGGTGTTTGAATACGGCTCATATCTCGATCTCTGTGGACCAAACCCTCTTATAGCATTCACTTCAGCTTCGGGACCTCCAAGTGTTGGATAGTCATCAATGGGATGTCGCGGATCATAACAGACTCTGCAAGCTTTAACTGGCCTTACTGCACTGGGGATCGCTCTTCTATTGAATTGTCGTGAGCCTTCAGATATCTCAAAGAATAACTCAAATGTTGCAGTTAGCGTCTTTTTCAGAATACTACCGCCACAGGCTGTGTTCACCAGTCTGCGATCATCATCCAGAAGCCCACCATAGAGATAGAGAATAAGATCGTGGTCAGAATAACCATGATATGGACATCTGGATATCAACTTCCTGAATTTCTCATAATACTCGTATAAAGTTTCACCGGCCTGTTGTTCAATATTACTGATGCTCTTCTTCAGGCTGTTCAACTTCGTAGCAGGAAATTATTTTTCTAAGAAAGCCTTTTTCATCTTTTCCCACTTATCAATACTGCTCGGAACCAAATAATAGAACCAATCATTGGCCGTATCCTTCAAAGAGAAAGGAAAGGCCCTCAGCTTGATCTGCTCCTCAGTGACTCCAGCAGGTTTCATGCTTATGCACACGGAATGAAATTCAGCGAGATGCTTGTTAGGATCATCTCCATTCAGACCATGGAATTGTGGGAGTAAATGAATCAAACCAGATTTCAATTCAAAGTTCACTCCTTCATCCAAAGCAAGGAACTGCACAGCAAACTCTTGCTGCGCCCAGTTGGGTGCGGTCAACTATCTCAAGGTACGCTGTTGGTCAGCCATCTCAGAAAGCTTCACGCACTTTTTTGTTGAATCAAAAGACAAGAGTAGATGGATTAGTAGCACAAGTGTAGATCGTAAGATAGATCCACACAGAAGTTGACACGCAAACGAACACAAAGAAAAAATTGAAACTTGCCTCCCCGGCAACGACGCCAATTTGATAGAGGCTAAAGTCGTGTGCCTAATCAAAATAATCTTATACAAACCTAAACAAGTAGCAAAGGCAAGCAAGGGTCGAATCCCACAGGGAGGAAGTAATCTTTCTTAGTGCAAAGTTGATTATTTGATGAAACGAAATAAACTAAAAGTAAATCAAAGCAAATGTTGTAATCAATTAGGGAAAAGTACTTTGCCAGACAAATATCCACCATTCATGAGATTGGTTGATCCTAGATTCTCTCTAATTTCTTTCTATGAATGTTCCTATTCCTTTTCGTAAGTTATAAACAGGACAAACAGACCCTGAGAATACTAACTATTAAATAACTATGAAAACCTCACGCGTCAATTAAATAGCAACAATGAGCACAGGAATTTCGATAGATACATGCAAGAGTAGCAAACAGTCATACTATTGCATGCAATTAATTCTCTCTATAATAAACTAGTCCCAAACAGTTCTTAGAGTATTGCAGTTGCTACACATGAATAAGGTAACTCAAACAGTAATTACCAAACCCTAGCAATAGACAATTACCAATAACAACTAGTTGTGTCCAACAAGCGAAATCAATAATAATCAATGGGATGAAGCACAAGAAAATCAATACATTCAAAGGAAAAGAAATAGAAATAGAATCTCACAACCGTATATCAAATGAAGGCTTCAATTGTCGGACTAAGCAAAAGTGTTTAGTTCTTCATAGTTCAAAGAAAAAACAATACTCAATGGAAACAACGATGTAAACTAGAATGAAAACTCACATCAATCGTTAAAGTGGCTAGGGGAAAACTAGGTTAAGAACCCTAGAAACTAAAGTGAAAAGATAATAAAACTAATCTAAAAAGGGAATAGTATATAGTAATCGAAATAAATAAATTAAAATAAACGAAAAGTGAAACTTCGGCCGCGGAACAAATTCCGCGGTCACGGAAATTAGAACTTTGTTCTCGACTTCGTTTCTCTGGAGGAATTTTCCGCGGGCGCGATGGAAAATCCGCGATCGCGGAAGTGGCATTCGCTGGTCCGCGCCTCGCCTTTCACCGCGGCTTCTTTGTGCACTCCTTCTTGGTCGCGGTTGGTCGCGGCAGACCCTCTTCTCCTTCTTTGTGTGGCTCTTCCTTCTATTCTTCTTCGTCTCCTCAGGTGGTCTTCTCCTCGTCTTTTGAATGTCTTCAATTAGCTTCTTCATACCACCATATCCACACTTCTTCTCTCCAACTCCCTACTCCACAGTTGTGCTCTAAATCCCTACAAATGGCACCCTAAACACCGGTAACAACTCCTAGATAAGCACTACAAAGTAGAGCTGATCACCTACTTTAGTGAGAAGCTGTCTGGCGCCGCGCTCAACTATGAGACTTATGACAAAGAGTTGTACGCTCTTATCCGTGTGCTGAGGACCTGGCAGCATTATCTGTGGCCCAAGGAGTTCGTCATCCACATCGACCATGAGGCACTCACCCACTTGCGGCATCAGTCCAACCTTGGACGACGCCACGCTCGTTGGGTGGAATTTTTGGAGACGTTCCCATTTGTCGTCCTCCACAAGAAGGGAAAGGAGAATGTGGTTGCTGATGCCCTCTCTCGCAGGTATGTTCTCTTAACTCAGCTCGATGCTCGTCTTCTCGGTTTTTCTTTGATTAAAGATTTGTATTCCCAGGATACTTTCTTTAGATCTATTTATGAGACTTGCGCATCTCGGGGTGAGTCTGAGGGATATGTTTTGAATGATGGGTATTTATTTCAGGTTGGGAAGTTGTGTATTCCCCAGTCATCTATTAGGGTTCTACTCATACAGGAAGCACATGAGAGTCGTGGTCATTTTGGGATAGCTAAGACTATAGCTGCACTTAAGGAACATTTTTATTGGCCTTATATGACTCGACAGATGACTAGATTTATCAATGCATGTGTGACATGCCATAGAGCCAAGTCTAGGTCGAGCCCTTCCTTATATACACCCTTGCCTGTACCTTCGGCCCTATCTATGGATTTTGTGATGGGGCTGCCGATGTCTAAGAAGGGAAGGGATTCGATTTTTGTGGTTGTAGATACATTCTCCAAAATGGCTCATTTTATCCCTTGTAGGCAAACCAATAATGCTTCGGACATAGCTAGCCTTTTCTTTGAGCATGTGGTGCGGTTGCATGGGAGACCTAGGTCTATTGTGAGTGACCGGGATGTGAAATTTGTGAGTTTTTTTTGGAGGACACTGTGGGGTAAGCTGGGTACTAGACTCCTATTTTCCACCAGCTACCACCCCCAGACAGACGGACAGACTGAAGTGACCAACCGCACCTTAGGGACCCTGCTTAGGGCCAACCCACGCCGTTGGGAGGACTTACTTTCTTGTGTTGAGTTCTCTTATAATAGGTCTCTACAGTCGGCGACGTGCCTCAATCCTTTTCAGGTTGTTTAGGGTCAAAACCCGCTCCACCATTGGATCTCACTCCGCATCCTCTACGCGACGGCGATAGCCTCAAGGCCGTGGATCGTGCTGCGTTTATACTGGAGTTGCACGTAGCACCAAGGAGCAACTGGAGCGGCGGACCCGACAGTACGAGCACAAGGCCAACAAGGGCCGGCGCCGCATCACATTCGCGCCCGGTGACCTTGTCTGGGTCCATATGCGCAAGGAGCGCTTTCCCGCCAGACGCCGCAACAAGCTAGATCCACGCGGCGATGGCCCATTCCGAGTCCTCGAGGATTTTGGTCCGAACGCCTACAAGCTGGAGTTGCCCGACGACTATGGAGCGCACGCCACTTTCAACGTGGCTGACTTGACCCCGTATGTGCCTCCGGACATCGACATTGACGAATCGGGGACGATTCGAGGCCAAGAAGGGGAGAGTGATACACCCCCGGTCGTGACATTGACGGGCCCAAGAGGATGACATGCTGAGTGTCAGAACTGAAGGCCCGATCACCAGAGCCAGGGCCATTGCCCAGGCCACACCTTCGATCACGATCAAGGCCACGGCGCGCGACAGTCGGGCCCCCTTCTCCGCGCCCAGGGCCATCACTTGTGCGACGATCGGCCATGCTGCGGCCATTGAGGAGGCTCAGTGATTTTGCCCTGACACTTCTCGTGCCATTTGAGTTGTTTTGGTATTGTAAGATTCACATGCCAATTTTGAGACATTCTGAGACACTTTCCTTTTTTAGTAGTTTCCTTTCTTAGCATTTTCTATTCTTAGAATGTTTCTAAGTTTGGAAAGTTACTATTTTTAGTAGTTACTATATTGGGACGTTGCCGCTTGTGGCAAGTTTCTATTTTGGGATGTCAGGCCTCTCTTGTGCCAAGAGGGCCGATCCATGGCTTGTGTTTGAGGCCCATCGGCCGAACTTGTGTATGGCTCCTACAAGAGCCTCGTTTTTTACCTAATAGAGGCACGCTGAATTGAAATCCAAGCTGCCGTCGTGTGCCCTCCCGCAGCCTTGGGTTGTTCGATCTCAACCGAACCACCGCCGCATCCGACGGCCATCCACACCCACTCACGAGCCCACCGATCCCTCGCGCCTTGTCCTACGTCTTCGCTACGCCGTCTTGGTTCTCGGCCTCCAGCCGAGGGCCCTCGTTCTACTCGACCAAAGCCGAAACACGCATAAGAACCTGACGGACCGCCTCCTACCTAGATCTACCCGGAGTCACGTTTTCGGAGCCCAAAACGTATCAATATCCTTTCCCAACAAGATCTTTCCTTAACCGAAGATCTTATCCATATCTTTCCAAATCTCCCCGATTGCCTTCCCTAACCGAATTGTCCCACCTACCAATCCAAGTAAGTCGTGGCTGCACCCACAACCTAGCCCAACCCTAAGCCATGGCTGCACCCACACCATGACGCACTTCTAAGCCGTGGCCGAACCTACTCCATGGCCCACCGGTACCCGTACTTCGAACCCGACGAGTGGGACAACGACTACAACTGGTTCGGTGGCGTGGACCCATATGAGGTGGATTCGGACTAGATTCCTCCACCCCGCCCCTATACGCATCCGCCACCGCGCCGACGCTCTGACTCGGTGCCCCGCTCCCACCCGTCTCTGCCTAGACGCCGCACTCGCGACTACGGCCCGGACTGGATCCCACCACCTCGGCGCAGCGCCTACGACTTCGACTATGGCTACGAATCCCCTCCGCGGCGCCGTGGTGACCCGCCGACGCGCTACGACTACGCTCTCGCGCCGCCGCCTCTGCGTGCCCATACCTTCGCGTAGCACGCCCACTGCCCGCAACGTGGCTGCTCCGCGTAGGTTCGCACCCACGCCTCCAGACTGGGCCCTTGACACGCACCTACCCGCATGCCCTATCGTATCGCAGTCCACCGACACGCCTGTTGTCGTGCCTACTCCAGCACCGACCGTTAGTCCCACGACCCCAACACTGGTTGACGCGCCCGCAGCCATGCCCGTCGTTGTGATCCCGTGCTCCATCGCGCCAGCCGTCGCCGCGCCCACACCCGTGCCCATTGCTTCCCTGACCGCACGCAAGTCTGACGTGCCCATTGCGTCTACTCCAGTTCCAGGCTTTCGCGCGATGATATTGATCAAGACACCCGATGCCAAGTCTACTCCTGCAACCAAGCCGTACATGCTCATCTTCGAGGTTCCAGGATTCGGTCTCGAGCCCAACGCCGATGCATCGCTCACGCTGGCTGCCGAGCGCTTGTCTTCCATTGCCCCACCCGGCTCGAAGCGAGGACGCTTCGAATCTAAGGGAGGGAGGATGACGCATCCTGTCATCGACCTAAGCTGGGCTACGGCGAGCCCAAAATGACCAAGACCGTGGCGCCCCCCTTGGCATAGGACTTAGTCTATTCTAGCTTCGTATTTCCCGTTTTAGCAAGTTTCTATTTTTAGTAAGTTTCCCTTTTTAGCATTGCTATTTTTGGGACTTTCTATGTTTAGAAAATTCCCATATTTGGCATTTTCTATTTTAGGACTTACTATGTTTAGCACTTTCCACTTTTAACAGTTTCTATTTCGGGCGTGTGCCTTTCTCTTGCTAGAGAAAGCTAGCCCATTAGTGTGCCCACGGCCCAAGCCCATTAGGGTTATTGGCCGTGCTCATTGCCTTTACATAGGCATCATTGTACCTCTTATCATTCACGTTCAAATCAATCCAATTAAAGTCAGAGTCGAGTTTATCATCCTTATTGGGTCCGGACGTCAACCCTCTTTATCCTCTTCCCTTTCCTCAGTCGCGGACGCTACCGCATCCCCGTAGCTCATCACTTCGAGCAACTCTCGCCCCACCCTCGCCCAAAGCGAGCACAAGAGGGCCGCGAACCATCACTTTGGTGGTTCGTACCTATCTCGGCTACCCACGAGAAAGAACATAGGCCGCTTCCTGCCTAGATCGGGCCACCCCCGAGAGCCGAGCCACCTCGGATCTCATCAATGGGTGACCTTAATGACATTCTCAGTGCTTTTGACAAACTTGGTGTGACAATGCCTTCTCATTTGAGATTTTGTAGACTCAAAAACTTTATGACAGATTTTGGTCTTATTAACACAAACTTTTTCAGATTTCTGTTAACTTGGCGGAAATCTGCAATGACAAATGACACGATATATTTACGACTGGATCGAGTTATCATTCATCCAATTTTTACAGAGACCTTCTCTTCTATTATTATTAAACATCACCCTTTTACCACTTCTGATCATTGTCTCATTACCCTTTCATTAGGTCAATCATAACCTTTTCAAAAGTATGCCTTTCGATTTGAAAATGCATGGATAATTAATCCTAGATATAGATCTCTTGTACACAAAGTGTGGAAATACATTCCTAAAGGATCCTTCATGTTTAAACTTTATATGAAACAAAAATTACTAAAATCATACTCTAAATCTTGGTCTAGTCAAAGAATCATAACAATTTTGAACAACTCAAAATAGTTGAAGCTAAACTTCTTGAACTACAAACAACACTTCTGCACTTCAATCATACTTCTGACTTATCTATTGAATATATTAGACATCTATTAAAATATACTAAACTTCTTGAATTTCAACACTTGTTTTGGAAATAACGGGCCAAGTCTATTCATTTGACGAATACTGATAAAAATACAAAATATTTTCAATCTATGGCTAAAATAAGAACTTATAGACAAAATATTTCTTTCGTCCAAATACACGATGGTTGCATTTTTCATGATCACTTTCTCATTCAGAATGCGATCTCTCAAGAATTAAAGACTTGATTTACACCGACTACACCCAATACTACTTTAATTAATGACTTACAAATAATTCCAAAAATTATTACACGACAAGATAATATAGATCTTATGGCTCCACCGTCTCCTCTTGAAATTAAAAGCGTAGTTTTTGACTTACCATTAAACAATACTCCAGATCCTGATGGTTATCTAGCTGAATTTTACCAGACTTATTGGCCTTTTGTCGGTAAATCCTTGACTAGTGCTATTCAGGCTTTCTTCCATTCTGGAAAAAATCTCAAAGAATGTGCCCACTCATTTATTGCACTCATCCCAAAAACTGAAAATCCAATTACTATTAACCATTATTGTCCTATTAGTTTATGTAACACGACTTATAAAATAATCACAAAAAATTATGGAAAATAGGCTTAAATCTATGTTACCACGACTAGTTAGTCCTTATCAAGGTGCCTTTGTTGAATGACGTCTAATTCAAGACAATATTTTAGTCTTCCATGAAATCTTTCATTCTTTTCATGCAAAAAAGAAAGGAAATAAGGGTTGGATGGAATTAAAATTAGATATGGAAAAGGCTTACAACAAATTGAATTGGAAATTTATTCAGACTATTTTACTTGAATTCAGATTCTCTACTACCTAGGTACAACTTTTAATGACGTGTATCACTTCTACTTCATTCTCGGTTCTTGTTAATAATGAACTTGGTCACGTGTTTAGTCCATTATGTGTACTTCATCAGGGGGACCCTATAGCTCCATTCATATTTGTTATTGCTATGGAATTCTTCTCCAGGATTCTTACACTTAAAGCTCATCAGATGAACCGGTACTTGTATTCCTTTTCTTACATTTGTTGATCATACTCTTATCTGTTATATTGCGTCTCAAGCTAGTATGACATACATTTAAATTATTCTTGATAATTTCACCCGTATATCAGGTCTAGCAATTAACTTTCATAAAATCTCATTTCAAATATCTTCTAATATACACGCACAACAAACTACCTCTCTTGCGTCCATTTTAAATATCCAAGTAACTAAGTCAATGGAAAAATACATTGGTATCCCTATTGTTAGAGGTCGTGTCAAAAAAGAAATCTTTGATTATTTAAATACTAGCCTTAAGAAACAATTATCAAAATGAAAGGCTAATTCACTCTCTCAGGTTGGACGTCTGATTCTCATCCAATCAAATTTAACATCAAAAGTAATTTTTTTAATGCAAAGCTTCCTCCTACCTTCAACTGTTTGCAATGATTTTGATAAAATTAACAAGGATTTTTTCTGGAATAAACCTAATCCTAGGTATCGATCTCTTGCTAGTTGTGATTTTATTTGCCAACCCAAAGCTCTAGGTGGGTTGGGCATCCATAAAGTTGTTAATATGAATAACTCACTACAAATGAAATTAATCCAGAAAATTCTAGTTGGACCTGACAGCATATGGGTTCGCCTTATTACTGAAAAGTACCTTGGTTTCTCTGATTTATTTTCTTATAATAAGAAACGTAAACAATCATGGAAATTCTCTAGACTCCTACACCTTCATGGTTTTTTTTGTAAAAGGTCTAGCATGGGAAATTGGAGATGGAAAAAGGGTGAAATTCTGGTTTGACTCTTGGATACCGGATTGTTATCTTCTTCCCTATTTTGATAATACTGACCCCAATTTAACAGTTTCTTCTTTCATTACATACGACAATAAATGGGATCTACAATGACTTCAAAATCTTCTACCAACAAACGTTATTTCAAAAATTATGGAATTCTATATCCTTGCAATTCATTCTGAGGATCGTCTTAACTAGAGACTTTCCTCGGATGGTAAATTTACAACTAAATCAACACGATGTATCACGGAATCTTCTTTGATTACTCCTCATCATGACAACTTTTCATGGATTTGGAAAAAATAATTATCTCCTAAAATTCAAATTTTTCTTTGGAAAGTTATGGCATATGCTCTTCCTACCACAGAACGGTTAAATAGACATTTCTCAACAGTACCCAATGTTTGTAGCCTCTGTAACTCCGACAATGAAGATCTTAATCATTTCTTCTTTACATGCCCCTTTACAAAACTGATGATCTCCAAATTTGAAAATATGATCAATTCTTCCTTAAGATTTCAATTTACGACATATTTTAATTTCAACTTTGACTTCTTTAGAATCTCTAATTCATCGCAGATTCCAGTGTTCTTCTTATGGTGGACCATTTGGAATTTTCGAAATACTCTAATCTTTAGAAATAATGACACAACAAGAAATACTTGCCTTGCAGATCATGCTTATTTTCAATTTCAAAACTGGATTGCATTGACTTCTATACAGCAGGTACCACCTATAAAATGCAATAGACTCTGATCTTCTAATTGTACTTGGAAGAAACCGCCATATGATTGGGTCAAATTGAACTTTGATGGTTCTAGAAGGCTTGATAATAATACATCACATATTGGATACTTACTTCGTGACAGTATCGCTAATACTCTTTCTCTTCATCGTGAGAGTAATCCATCAAGTTCGGTTTTACAATGTGAGGCTTTGGCAGCTCTTTCTGGTATTCGACAAGTAGCTAGGCTTCATACAACACAATTAATTACAGAAGGTGATAATTTAGTTGTTTTAAATTCTATTAGAGGAACTTGGAAAATTTCTTGGGAAATTCACTCTATCATTATCAATATGACTACGCTTATCTCTTCTTATTCTACTATTCAGATACATCATTGCTCTCGAGAAGCCAACCGCATTGATGACTTTTTAGCTACCCATGATATTACACCTTCTGCCTTTTAGAGTTTTCAACGTCTACTAACAAGTACAAGATCTTTTGTCCCTACTCACATTATGTTTTCCTCTAGATATGAATTCATAAGACTGGACTCTTGTTTTGATAATTTCTACACAAAGTTTGTAAAGATCGTCTATTGTGATGATTTAGGTCTGTCTTTTTTTTTAAAAGGGTCCTAGTGTTTACCCTGTATCAAAAAAAAAGAAAAATACCCAAGATTAGGCCAAATTCCAAAGTATAACTATTTACGCAAATCTTCATAAGACAATAAGCGCCCGTGGCCTAATGGATAAAGCGCTTGACTTCTAATCAAGTGATTGTTGGTTCGAGTCCCACAGGGCGTGTGTTCCTACCATTTTTTTGTAATTTATTTTTATCGTTCTACATAAAATATGTTCAGTTATCTGAACGGAATGTTTGGTTAGTCATATTTGCAAAGGGTTAATCCTCTTTTTTGTTCTTGGAATAGTTAAGTAATGTATAAAATGAAGCAATCCACTCTTCTACTAAATCAATGCACAAATAAGAAGCATAATTTAGTAAATGCTTCAGCTATTCATCCAAACGGCCCCCTAATTTTCGTAGTGTGAGGGCCTGTCTCGACATCTTCTTCAATCCTCCTTACAATCTCAGTCTGTCTATGTCTAAGAAATTTCTCCAAATATAAGTTAAAACCTTTTTCAATCAAGTCTGAATATTGAAGATAATAGATGCAATTCCATTTGGCTTGTATGTCATACTCGTATTTATAATTCACTAAACTTACTGTTCCATCAAACCACCTTTGCTTCCTAATGTTAGCCTAGCGTGATCCCATCATCACGGTTCTAAGAAGCGCAACTCTGGAGGGCCAGGACCGAGTATGCCCTTCTGGTCGGTCATCTTAGGGAGCCCGTGTGGCTGTGGGGGTGGAGGAGGAGGAGGAGGAGGAGGAGGAGGTGGTGGTGGTGGTGGAGGTGGAGGCTCCATTGATCCGTTATCTTCATCTCTCCAGCCTGTCCCATGTGCAGGCCATTCTCTCTACACATCCAAACCGTTTTAAGCATATCAGTAATTGTGGAATATAAGAGTTCAAAGATATTATTCCAAAGGAAGAAAAGTGAGCATCTCTATAAAAAATGTTAAAAAAGAACGTCACTTTGGGAAATATCAATAGTATTACTCGCCTCGTCAAATGCTTGGCTTGTTTTGGGCAACAATGGTGTCATAATTGGAGGAACCATGTCCGGGTCAGGCTTTTGGAAGACGAAGATAGTGTATAGACCTACAAATAAGAACAGTAAAATTATATCACTGGAGAAAAGTAGGTTTGAGAAAATCTAGTTGAAGCGAAAGACAAGCTTGCTCACCCAACACATCGAATGATCGGGGGAGAAGCCTTCCACGGGGATCTACAAGGTTTGGACCAAATTTTGTGATCAAGCTTGCAAGTTGGACTCTAAAAACAATGAGGATGTAAGATATCAAAAGAGAAGATCCATTCAACAAATCCTTAGTGAATTTGGAAAACAATGCTCATGAGGAACATCCCCTGCCTTTTCCATGCATACCTGTTATCCTCATAAAACTCTGTCAAATTCTGAATTTCCACATACTCAAGACCAACCTCTCTAGCCAACCTGTGTCAAAAAGTGTGCAACAAAAGTCTAGTGTGTAATGCAACTATAAAAACCGTAAGCAAATTCCAACAGGACAACAGGTCATGCCAATAACTTGAAATCACTGGTATTTTCTGACAGTAGTAATTTGTGCAGTAAGAATAGTAGCTCAATTTAATTATATGCTGAAGAGTACATATCTGCCACGCAAGTATTCAAATTCACAAAAGTAGAGCTTTTACTTTGCAGTACATGCCAAGACATTGCTGGAAAAAAAGTCAAAGTATGGAGACTGAAAAAGGATCAGCTCGTAAGCAAGGAGATCCCGCATGGAGATTATGGATAATGGGTCAGCCTTGTATCTTTAGCAGTCGATAAGTACAAGTTTTACCTGATAAAGCTTGGGAAATGAACTAAGCAATGGGTTTCCGCAGAAAAATCACTAGCAAACTTTAGCTGGTATTTCTTTCCGAATTGTGGAAACCTGGTGACAAGTTGTAAACAATGTCAGCGAGGATTAACAGATCACTTTGAAGAAAGCACAAAACTCCAGCAGAACTATTGCCACCGTAGAGGTGAAAGCATTCACATACTTCTCTTCCTCTACCTCAAAGGTGATCATATAGCTCTCAGACCGAATACAGGTAGGAACAAGGCCAGGCTTCATGCCACCACTTCTATTGTGGAATGCCTCAACATTCTTTTGGTACTTCGCCCTGTAAAAATATCAGCCCGACCAGCATAAGCATAACTACACAAGATGAAAGCTAGATAGACAAGCAATTCTCAGCACATCACAATCAAATACGAACTTGACCCAATATCTACAACCACAAGCTATATGATCAAATGCATAAATACAAGGGTACCGCTCCAATAAAGTCTCACATATATGTTAGTTATCTAGACAAACCAAAACAACGACAGCAATATATTTTGATGTGGAAGTAGTGGAAGCTGAAAATTGTTAACTAGAAATTAAAAACATTAAATTTACACAAGGAGATCTAAAAAGACCTTGATACGGAAACTAGAGTTCCCTACCATATGGTGGACGAATCCGGTGTAATACCAAAAAAGTATCCTCCAGGTTTCAGCAAAGCTGACACATTATGCAGTAGAATCCTCGCCCTCTCCTCAGATTCAAAACACATCTGCTAGTAAAAAACATTTAGTCATCTAATACTACATCCTCAATAAGGCTAAAGAACATATAGTTTCGATCATTCTAGATAGTAAGATTATGAACCTGTAAATGCTGCATACAGCAAACACTGTCACAGGAATTGGCCTTTTCATTTTCCAGCAACCGTTGTTCAAAACTTTCCTGTTAAAACAATCAACCATAAACAGTCACTAAAAAATCAGAAACTGAAATAGAATGAATGTCTGAAGAAATCTCAATGAAGATGCAGTTGGATATTCACAACAACAACAACAACAACAACAAAATTCCATCAATTAGGCACTTGGATATTGACAATTGTAAGAGTCAGAGAGAGATTGCAACCATGGAAGGATCGAGATCAAGGAAGTCAGAAGTGTATGTTTTCCTCTGGCTCTCCCAGGCCTCACGAACTTGGCTGATTCCAGAAGCTTCCACATCTTCCCTCCAAACAGAAAAAGAGCGAAAACGAAAAAAGAAAGCACCAAATCAACACCATTTTTTCCAATAATTCACAGAATACAACTAATCACCAACCAGAGTGGTACCAATTCCAATGTAATGGCCGATTTGAGCTTCGTCCCATTTGTTTTCATCCGGTACTTGGCCGCAGTACAACTCACAAACCGAAGCGTAGGGAAAGAGGAAGACCTTGATGAGAGCGGTCTTGGCGAAGTCGAGGAGGCGGCTGTGTGTAGATGTGTCCGGCCTTGGAGGAGCCACCACGTATCCGGGCGGCGGAGGCGGCGGTGCCGCCATTAGCAGTTGCGTTTGCCTCGCAGTATTCCTCTGCTTTCTATCTTAAGTTTGGTCGAGGACAGGCGCGGCCCTAGCGGTTGTTCGGAGAGGCGATCGCCTTACTGTTCTGTGGGAAGAGTGGTATGCTTTTTATTTTCATAAATAAAATTTAAACTTCGTAAATGAAAATTTTATTTGATATTATAGAAACTAAACCACCCTTATAAACTAATCCACCTTGGATGAGTGGTGTGGTTGTTTCGGGAAGAAGAGGTAAGTCAAGGTATCCTTTCAACAATCCAGACGAACATATTTGATAGCCTCTAACAACAAAATTACCACATTGGTGATGATTCAAAACTGGCCAAGTCCGCCAAGAACGAAGAAGAACATATCAAAGTTTTGTTTTGACGAGAGGAGATTAGTCTAATTCTGAGTTATTCAAGATTTTGAATGTTTTGGATTTATAATTTTTGTGATTTATTTGTATTTTAATTAGAAAGAGATTATTGATATGTTTAGGATAAAAAAAATTGATATATAATTAAATTTATTTTTAAAAAAAATGAAAAAATAATATGTGACAGTTTTAATGAGAGTGTCATCTGACGTAGTTAGGTTTTAATTTAGTATATATACATAATAGATTTATGATTGATTAGTAAGTTTTATGATTTATTTGTATTTTAAATTAGAAGAGATTAGTGATAGGTTTATGATAAAAATATCTGATGTATAGTTAAATTTATTTAAAAAATGAGAAAATTACATGCAACTAGACCTGGCAATCGGGTCGGGCGGGTCGGGTTCGGGTTTTGGTTAACCGGGTTCCGGTTAAATCGGGTTCTGGTCAATCGGGTCGTTAACAATTACAGGTTGATTGGGTCGGGTCCTGCCGGGTTTAGTGTCGGTTCAGGTCGACCCAACGGATCCAAAGTGTCAGTTTGTTTAATGATTTTTTACAATAAATTTTATAATAAAATCATACTTTTAATAATAAAATAATACTTTTAATAATAAAATAATACTTTTAATAATAAAATAATACTTTTAATAATAAAATAATATTTTTTAATAATAAAATAATATTTTTTATAATAAAATAATAATAACAGAATCAATATTATATCACTATTTAGTAAAAAGTTGTATAATATCATTATAAATGAGGTAATACATATGATTGGGTCGGGTCGGTTAACCCAACAGGTCGAGTCATATCAAACCCAGATTTATTCGGGTCATCGGGTTCGGGTCTTTCTTGACCCATTGATTTTCGGATCGGGTCTCAACCCTAAAAATATTAGACGGGTCGGGTCATATTTTGCCAGGTCTACATGCAACTGTTATCATAAGGGGGTGTCATTTAGCGTAATTAGATTCTAGTTTAGTATATGTAGTAGATTTGTGATTGATTTGTATTTAAATTAGGAAGAGATTAGTGATAGGTATATGATAAGAATCTTTGATATATAAATAAATGTATTTAGGGTTGTCTGGATTTCCTCATAAAATGCATTATCTTGTATTAAATTGATATTCTAACGGAAATCCAAACGAATCCTTAAAAAAGAAAAAAAAAAGAAGAAAATGACATTTGGCAGTTGTAATGAGGGGGAGACATGTGTCGTAGTTAGGTTCTAGTTTAGTATATATATATATGGGGCACTTCGTAGTTTAGTGTATATATAGGGGGCACTCCGGTGAGAACTCCCCTGTGCTAGAATGGTGAGAACCGTTCTTACACTGACATGTGGCAGTGCCACGTGTTGGTACCACGTGGCATTGCCACACCATCACACAATTTATATATTTTTTAAGTTTTTTTTGTCGAATTTTCCTCAAATGCACTTCACATTATAAGCAAATGGACATATAGTTAAAATGGAAATCTATTATGACCCAAATGTACATCACATTCTAACCAAATGCATATGTAGTTATAATGCACATCTAGTTATATACAATTGCACATCGTAAACCTTAAGTCATAAATCGCGTTATAACCAAATTCACTTCACATTATAATCAAACGCACTTGTCAAGGGGTTGATCATGCACTGGTTTGAAAATGCTGAGTATAGGGAGATTACCATGGAAAATTCTTTCCTATTATAATGTTACATGATGCACCTTTTTCAGTAGGGAGCAAGAGTATTATTCTAATAATGAATGTATATAATTCATATCTACTCAGCCACTCCATACATTTTGCGATGAACCTTGTGTTACTCGTTCTGATTTTGTCAAAGAAGTCACGTGATTTGAAAATGTCAGTGACTGTGACCCTTCAGATATTGAACTGATACGAGTAAACCCCACAATTGTTCTGCCACCTCTCCTAATTTGAAATCGTATCTACAAGTGTGTCGCAATAGAACCACCACTATCGGCCTCTCATTCATCAGTGCAAGGGGTGCAATATGGCATGTGGATGTGTAGCGTAATCTGTCAACATGACATGAATTAATACCTTTAGTAATAAAACAAAGAAACATATTGCGGCTATCGATGGAGATAACATACTTATGGATGATTCAATGTATGTAGAGCACATATATACATTTCTTAGTTGAGAGAGGGCGACTTGATCATGTGACAAATGATATACAAAAAAAAAAAATTGTATGTTACATGTTAAAAGGAAGGTTCAATTATCCAAATATGACTCGAATCCTTGTTTGAAGTACCTCAACTTGTAAGACGTCCCTATGTTGAAGTACCTCAATTGTCCATATGCGTATGGAAATCATAAAATTCCTTCATGTGTCTACATGAAGTTCACTATTGTAATTTATTGAAAATCAAGTAGAGGTATGACTGAATTTGAAATCCAAACCCGTATAAGAACTCTACTTTGAAAATATACGTTAGAGAGAAAAAAGAAAACTAACATAAAAAGCAACGTAGATAAAAGAACAACATACAATATAGTATTTTCCGATGGTTTCTGATGAGAATCAAACCTCCAAGGTGATGCTTTTCTTCCCAAGTAGCTCGATCGTGACTAAGCCAAGTGAGGACTCCCTTCTCCTTGTGATTGGAAGGCCTCCTAAGGCTCTTGAGGGCTCAAGACGGCAGCCAAGAGGGAGAAGACGCCGGAAAAAGGAGAAGGCTGGCCGTGAGTGACCACGGATGAGGACGGAACCGGCCGGAGCTAGGGCTCGTTGGAGGCGCCATCAAAGGGGCCAAGGGGGCCTCCCTTGGAGGCTCCTTGGTGGAGATGAACTTGGATCTAGATTTGATGAGTGATTTGAGTATGAGAACGTGAGAGATTGAGGAAGAGAAGAGATTGAATGCTTGAGTTGATAGAACTAATTGGAGACCTTAGGGGAGGCTTCCTCTATCCAAGACAATTTTCCGATTCTCTATTCTTCAACTAGTTTGCAAAAGGAGATAACAAGGAGTTTAAATAGTCTAGGGTTGTTAGGTGGAGTAGGAGCCATTGGCAAATGGGACCACACGCCCACTAATAAAAGGAAATGCATAAATAAACCCATAAAAGGGATAAAGAGGGATAAAAGCCATAAGGCTTGGGTGGAGGCGCGCGCCTAGATGCCTTGGAGTCGAAGCACCGGGTGCTTGATTGTCGTGGCATGGAGGCGTGGGCGTCGTGGCTACTCCAAAGCGAGGCACAAGAGTGGACTTGTCCCTTGGGTTGGTGGGTCTCTGGCGCTTGGGCTTGAGAGGGCACGGTGAACTAGGGCGTTGAGGGCTTGTGCCATGGCTCGGGCTCGGGTCCTAGTCACCGGGCCTTGAATGTCCTTATTGATGGGTGGTTGGCACTCATCAGTTTCCCAAAATCTATATAAAAAAACATCTAGATACAACCTCAATCTGAATTGCGGCATGAACAATTTGAAAAGATCAAAAGAGATGGTAAGAGTATGCAAATAATGAATATATCTTTAGTTCTTTGGAATAGATTTAAAATTGATTTATGAAGTGGATGGGCGATGGACGATAGGGTATGAAAATGACGTTACATTTTATCCAGCTCTGTAATTTTCAGTGTGTTAATGCATCTATCATACAACATTTATAAGGAAGAAGATCTATATTTATACTACTATATTACCCTTTTCAGATCCTTTTTTATTACTTTATTGTGTGAGAATTTGGATGTGATGGTTTATTAGTTTATTTTATTCATGTAAGAATATTAACAAAGTATTATATATTAATATTGAAATAGAAAACGATTATCGAGCACCAACGTTTAATTGGAAGAATATTAGAATTTTTAGCTTTGTACGTATTTACATATTACTTATTAACTTTCAAATAAATAATATATTGCTTATTAACTTTAACCATGTATTATTTATCTTAGATGATATTCAAATGTTATATGTTCTTCCAAAGAGAGAATATCAAAGTTAGGTTGAAGGAATATTTGAAGAATTGTTCAATTTTTCTTATAAATATATCTATTGTTTTAATTTACATATTTATGTACACATCCAGCTTTGCATAAACTACACGTAAAATATGGAACATTAATTTTTTCAACTGACCCCAGTATTCAATCGGCCTATGTATGATCGACTTCTAAACACGTGTAGTATGGTTTTAGATAGAGTAAAAAACAACAACCAATTGTAAGACATGTGAGGCATGCAAATATGAATAACAAGTTATGTTGGAAGAGAGAGAGGGAGAGATAGTTGCGACCGAGCATGCGAAAGAAGGCTGTGAGACAGTGAAGGAAAAATGAAAGTAGAGCGTGCAAGAATTGCCCCATTTCTTTCGTTGTTCTATTGCATGCATTACAACCATATTTGACATAGAAGGAGACTTACAGATCTCATTGGTACAATATAGATAGAGATAAACAACGACGTCCTTTCCCGTTTGAACCTTCTTGACGTGTCCTAAAGAACATTACTCTCAACCTAAGGATGGCGGATCCGAATTCTATATCCTCCATTAAATTATCCAAAATCGAGTTGAGGATAATATCCTTTACGGGTACATTGCGCTAGATGTCTCCTACACCTCATATTTGTCATAGCACAGTTTGTCTCATTATCATCTTCTTCATCGCGCATAATGTCTCATCGTCTTGTCATTGTCTTCACACAACCTCTATCTCGTTTCATCTATCACGCACACCATCTCCTCTTCCTTGTCTTCAACGTCACACAGATCCTCTACCTCATCTCCAACGTCACACATATCTTTTGTCTCGTTCTTAACATCACGATCACATAGTTTGTCTCATCCTCATCTTCATCATTGCGTGTTTTGCCTCCTATCCTTAAATTGTAATCTTTCCATTTAAGTGGCCTACTCCCAACACAATAGCTTCATAACTTAATCTCTTCCAAAAAGAGTTGTACCATAAGCCTTATAGATGACACACTCACATAAAGTCCAAATGTCGAACCTTGCAACCTTACAAAGTATCATAACTCCTTATTCCCTGAAAGTACAACTTACCAAATTCAATCACTTGGCCCAATTAGGTTTGGCCTATACGCCCATTTCCTAACTTACATCCCAAAGGTTTGTTTAACTATCTCAAATAACTTATTTCTAACTTAAGATCCTTATATTCTTCACACAATTTACTATCCATCCAAGAATTATTCATATCATTTCCTTATATTACCCCAAACAAACCTCAAATAGATCTTCCAAAATGATACCTATGATTTCGTACACTTAGTTGCTCCACAAGCTATAACTACTGGTCCTACACTGGCCATACTTACTTATAAATCCCGTAACCATAACTCTTGGTTCCACCGTCTTACTCAAGATCGCAATAGGGGAAACGAGTTTCTGATGGACTATCCTTCTTAATCTATGCACATCTATGCATACAGCATGGACTCACAACTAGATGTTCTGGACTTTGCATTAATCCACCCTTATATACTTTTATCAGAACGAATGTTCATGGTACACATATGAGAGATAACTCTTAATCTCATAGAGCATTAACCACACATCATTGTTCCTACACTCTAAGGAACTTTGGAGAAACTCTACTTACGAGATAACGCCCGTCAACTCAGAAAGCAATTCATGTCATACAGATGTGACATTACTCCAGAAATGAAGAAAGAATCTTAGGAATGGATCTAGGGAATAAGTAACACTCGAAGCTTGCAGAAGTTTGAAAACCACTTATTAATAACCTCATACTTTTAAACTTTATACTTTTAAACTTTATATATTAACCTTAATAAAATAATTATTTAAGAAAAAATAGTTTCGCAAACTAGTGATACGATTTTCGCAAAACTCGTACCAAGATCAAAATCACACTTTTAAAGTTACAATCATAAACTTAATTTAATCGCTTATAACACAACATTTTATAAACCAATTATAAATAGCTTTTGAAGTTCAAATAGCTAAATCATTATTTTAAATTCCAAGGAGTAAAGAAAACTTTTAAATCCAATAGTTAAATCTTCAAAGTTCTTTTTAATAGAAAATAGGTTGAAAATAGTTTCGAAATTAATTTTTCAAAAATTCTCAAACCTAATAATAGGCCAAGAATTTTAAAACCGTTGCTCTGATACCATAATTGTAAAACCCCCGACTTACATCAGAATTGTCACACGCCAATGACCTCAGACGTTGATGTCCGATGTCACCCAAGGCTTTAATCGGAACAATTAATCTTAAATAAACATAACAATTAACGAAAGGTTAAACAGCGGAAAACATTTTTAAATGAAACTCAATCATTTATATTAAAGATCTCTCATCAAACAAGAGTAGCGTTTACACAACAGAGTAAAATTTCAGCGGAAGACTTTAAATTACACAGTGGAAGACTTTTAAGAATCAACCTATAACATCGCTAGGTTATAAAGATATATTAAAGTAATATTTAACAACTTAAAACACTGACACTTAAATCTTCGTCTGCAAGCCTCTTTTTCTTCAACTGGTTACTTCGACTTCGGGAACCAACCACTGATGTGCCGTATAGGACGGATGACACCAGCCAATCATGCAAAGAATAAAACCCGGTTGGTTAGTCTAATTAAAGACTATGCAAGGGTGAAAACATAATGGTTCTAGTGATCGTAACCGTTTACTATCATTGTTCCTCGAATAATAACCGAAGGAACGATATATAACCCGGAACTTTCACGGAATGATTAATATTTAGATATGCACTGAAGAGAAGACTCCCAAAGGATATGAGTCTTATGGGAAACGTATGAAGAGAAGGCTCCAAAAGATTGAGTCTTACGGGAAATTATGACAATTGTTTGGGAACGTTAAAGTTTCACACAAGCGTTTAAAAGCGACTTGACTATTTGGGTTCACGACCAACCTCACCGCTTAGTGCGAATCGAGATTGGAAAGAGGACTTACTCTAACCGAAGCCCAGACGAGTTTCCACGTTGTACTTCTCGCCCAAGGTTCATTAATTATTTGCATCGCCGCACTTATCTTATTTAATTACAAAACATATATTACTATTAAAGATTTTAATATTATCTCGAGTAACTACGAACCTTTAATACACAGGGTGACATTTATGTCCACCCAAATTGCACTAGCAAGGTGCTTAACACCTCCTACCTTAACGGTGGATAGGAAGCAATGGGTCACGACCTTTAAAAGTATTAGGAAATTATTCCTACTAGTACCAAGTTATAAAGAAACGACTAATCCTTATCCAGAATTAGCGTTCCTATAAATACTCGTGCTAATCTAGCATTAAAGTTTACATTTAAATCCACAACAAAATCATTACGGTAATTAACAAGTATAATAGAGTTGTTTCTAGCAATATATACAACCTATCATAATATCACATTTTAATCACATTATTTATAAAATTTGTTCTCAAACGAAAACAACAGTTCACTCCAATTTAATTAACAATTAAAAGCAATTGATAATTAATAGAACATGGAATGATTAAGCAAGAGCGAACCGCAACTTGCCTTAAGTAGATTCGGCGATGAATCTAGACGAGACGACTATTGATGATATCCTTTCTGGGGATATGGCCTATGCTTCAGATAGCTCTAGCAGGATTACGGGTCCACACGCGATCCCGCAATTAACGTTATAACGCTCGATTGATTTTGGGTTAAACTTGGACTGAAAGCCTAATGGGCTTTCTCGGCCCAACAAGGAAGCTGCTAATTAAGTGCCCCCCTCCTTCATCTCCTTCCTCCCGTAAACAACAACAGTAGCAGTTCAACAATGGAGCACAACACAGCCCAACGCAGCTCTGTCTTCTCGCCGCCGATTTGGGCTCCTCGTCGCCGAAGGAGCAGCACCAGCAGCGCAGCAACAGCGGCGGCAACAGTGGTGGCACGCAGCAGCTCCGGCAACGGCAGAAGGACGCAGCAGCTGCAGCGGACAGCTCCGACTCGCGGCGCCTCATCAGTGGCTCGCCTTGTCACCGGGGAGGAGCAACAACATCACCCACGAACAGCGGCACCATGCAGCAGCTCGCTCCAGTTCGTCATGATCCGAACCAGGGAAAGAAGGTGGTGGCGGCGGTTGGTGGTGCTCGCCGGCGGTTACTTGAGCAGAAGGAATATGGCAAAGCAAGAAGAGAGTTGGGTCCCCATCACCCTCCAGATCGGCTCCATTTATAGCCCCAGGAAGAGGCGGTCGACCTCCCCCCCTTCAGTGCATGGATGCCACGTTGGGGAGTATTCGTGGCAGGCGTGCAAATGTTATGGGGAATTGGTTTTGGTATGGGTTTTTAACCCCGAAAATTATATGTTTGTATCCAAATAAATATTTTAAGTCCCGAAAATACATCGAATGTATTTTATACCACTCAAGGAATTATTACGGAGATCAAGGATGTTACAGAAAATCCGAATTTCTCTGAAAGCGAAATAGTTACTGAACGAAGGTTGGGAAAATTACCCAAATATCCTTACTAAAAATGAGGGGTATTACAGCTAAGACGATTGCTCTCAGCTCTGATGAGGAGTCAAAACCCCTATCTGGGCACCAAGTCAAAAAGGCCAAGGTCTCTGCTGCTCCGGTCCGCAAAAGCCAAAGGCGTCAGACTGCCAAATCCAAGGCAAAGGCGGAATCTGATGAAGTCAAGGATGTAAGCCACAAGTCAGTGGTTAAGGAGCTGCTGGTGAATCTTGCGTTCCTTAAGGAAAATGCTCTAGAGAAGGTCTCTAAGGTGTTGGAAGCCCAAAAATGGGGTCATATGTTCGTGGCGGAAGAGGAGATTGATGAAGCCGTGTTGAGGGAGTTTTATTCTACGTTTGTTATGGAGGTTAGATCACATGTAGTTTTGGGGAGCTATAAGTTGGGGGGAACTGTGCACATGTTCTCTAGCATCGAGTTGGGGATTGCTCTGGAGGTTCCTCATGAAGGCTATGAGGGGTATCCAAAAGGCCGTTGGCCCAAGGACTTTCCCTACTCTGAGGCAGTATGGGCGGTGGCTGGTTTACAGAATCCTCAGGGCTCTGGAGACTTAGACACTTCAGAAATGTATGCAATTAACAAGGTGCTCTTTCACTACCTCATCTGCAATGTTACCCCAAGGGGACAGAAGCACAACAAGTTGCTTATTCTGGATGTAGTCCTTCTCTCCTTGCTGTTGAAAAAGGAGCCAATCTGTCTCCCACGGATAATGATGCAGCACATGGCGCATGCCAGGAACACTGACCAGCATGCTCTTCCATTCCCAAGAGTTATCAAGAAAATTCTAGAGTACCACAAAGTATACAACTCTTCGGCGGAATCGAGCGTCTTTTCCCATCCCCTGGATATCAGCAATCTGCACAAGATGCAATTCACTCTTCAAGAAGGCCAAGGGTGGGTAAAAGTGGGAAGTGTGCCTGTCATTTCTAAAGTACATGAGGAGTCTGAGGATGCTGGTTCTGAGGGGGAACTGAAGGAAAATTCTATTATGGGGAAGGAACTGAGGAGCCTATGCCGGGCAGTAACCAACCTGGCTGAACAACAACGGCTTCTCACGGCGGACGTGCATGCTCTGATCTCTCTTCATTCACCGGCTCCATCGACTGGTCCTAGTGATGCTTAAATCGCTTTCCCGCTTTCCAACCCATCTTTCGTTCCCTAGCTCATCTATCCCCACTATCTTGAATTTCTTTGTTTCTGACTCGTGTTTGCCCTATGTGGCATGTTGATCTTGTCTGGATATTTTGCATGTTTTGTTGTTTGTGATTGCACTTGGTTTAAGTTTGTTTGGTTTTATTTAATGAACAAGGGGTTGTTTTGCTTATCTTGATGTGTTCATTTTTCTCTATCTCTTTACTTATGTTTTTGATGATGCCAGAAGAGGGAAAATGATAGGTAGCTTTAGTTGAGGGGGAACTAACATGGTTTCATATGTTGCAAGACTGAGGGGGAACTATTATGCCTAAGTGTGGAAAACTTTCTCTTCACAACTGTCTTTATCTCATGTATATGTTTTATTGTCAAGCATGTTTGTCACCATCAAAAAGGGGGAATTTGTTGAATTCTTTAGGTTTTGATAGTAACAAACATTCAGCTAATCTGGTAACTAAGTGTTTCAGGAACAAAGACAGTTGTCACAGGGAACCATTACAGCAAAGGATCACAGAGGGAACAAAGCTCTGTCCATGTGCTTTGTTACCTCTCAAGGAACATCAATGACGAACAAGACGAAGCTGCGAATGGAGTGAAGGATTTCCAGCGTAAAGATTATGGAAACAATCTTGGAAGATCACACAGTCAAGGAAAAGGATTTCGGCTGGAAGGATCTCGCCGAAGAGAAGATTTGGAGAGAGAATCTGAATGTGTTATCTTAGGAAATCTTTCCTAAGATAATATATTTGGAGAGAGAAGGATTTTATCTTTATTCGATTTTGTTATCTTAGGAAATTCCTTCCTTAGATAATATCGGCTGATAAGATAATATTCTTCAAATATTTAAATATCTTCTTGGTACCAAGTTTAGAAAAGATGTTTATCTTGTTACGATTAGGGTTTAGTCGAGTTATATTTATAGAAGTGTGGATTCATTTCTATGTAAGGATCGACGACGACGAACTGTGAGCATAAGAGAACAGAAAGGAGAGTGAAGTTGTTTGTGAGTCTTTGAGGGTTGAGTTCGGATTCATCGTTGTAGGAGTGATCTTCGAATCTAGCTGGGTAGTCTAGGGTTTGGAGTCCATGCTACAAGTGTAATCGAACAAGAAATCAATAAGACGAGTAGACGCTTCAAAATCCTCTCAAGCGAGAAGCTTGAAGGTAGTGGTTTTTCTTTGATTAGCTAGTTGGCTAATTAGGGTTTTCCACTATACATCGTGAGTTCGTTTCTTATCTTTCTTGCTATATTATTCCACTGCACCTTCTGTGGGAACAAAGCCTTTGTTCCCTCAGACGTAACTCTAACGATCCAACAGAAAGGCCCTCAGTTTGATCTGGTCCTCAGTAATGTTCATTGGCTTCATGCTGTTGCAGACAACGTGGAATTCAGAGAGATGCTTGTTGGGGTCTTCTCCACTCATCCCATGGAAGTGGGGTAATAAGTGAATCAGCCCAGATTTAAGCTCAAAGTTCACGCCATCCGCCAACTCTGGAAACTGCACAGCAAGCGGCTGCTGATCTAGATTCGGCGCAGTCAACTGCCTCAAAGTCTGTTCTTCAGCCATTTCGAGTTGTGTACGAGCTGCTCTACGGTTCCTGGAAAGTGTCCTCTCAATTTCTGTATCAAGATCTAAGATTGAAGAGTCAGTAGCACGGGTGTGGACCATAAGATAGGTCCACACAATAGTTGGCACACAAACAAACAAAAAGAAAAATTGAAACTTTGCCTCCCCGACAACGGCGCCAAATTTGATGAGGCTAAAGTCGTGATGCCTATCAAAGTAAACCTCAAAAACCTAACTAATATAGTAGGGTAAATAAGGATCGATCCCACAGGGAGGTAAGCAATCTTCCTAAGTGCAAAGGTTGTATGCCAATAGTAACAAAAAGGGGGGTTTTGGTTTGTATCAAGTAACAAAGTAAATCAAAGCAAAAGATGTAATCAATGGGTGAGAAGTAACTTAGCCAGACAAATATCCACACTTCAGTTTGATTGGTTGATCCTAGATTATCTCTAATTCCTACCAATGAATATTCTTGTCCCGATCTTATGTATATAGACAGGTCAACTAGCCTTGAAAATACTTACCATTAAACAATCAAGAAACTATCAAGATTCAATCTAACGGCAGCAGTAAGCATAGGAATTAACCAGGATACATGCAATACTTACCAACTAGTCAGTACTCGACATGTAATCAATTCTCTTCACAATAAACATTCACAACCAGGAAGTGTAAATTGCGGTTGCTACACAAGATAAGGGATTTCAACCAGAAATATCCAAATCCTAGCACTAGACAATCACTAATATCAACTAGATGATCAGACTAGCCAAATCAGCAAGAATCAATGAGATTAAGAACAAAGAGAATCAATATAATCAAAGAAAAGGAAATAGAGTTATAATCTCACAACCAAATACAAACGAATGCTTCAATCTTCGGACTAAGCAAAGGTTGCTTAGTTCTTCATAGTCTTCAAAGCATAAAACTCTCTAAGGGAAAAACTGAACGATAAAGTGATAACGAATTATGAAAAGGTTGCTAATGAAAAGAAGTAAAATACCCTAGCAAAACCTAATTTCCAAAAGATGGGAAATATAATCTTCCTAAAAGGAATTAAACGAAATAAAAGAAATAAAATAAAAGAAATAAAGTAAAACAAAACTCGGACGAAATAAATCTCGGCTCCGCGTGTGAACAGTAGCCGCGACCGCGGAAGGATTTCCGCGTCCGCGGATTGGTCTCGTAAATCTTTGCTGCTTCTGTCATCAAACCACGCCCGCGCCAGGCTTTCGCGCCCGCGGATTTGCTTCTGTTGCGATCTTCAGCTTCTCGCTTGCGGTCTTCTCTTGTGGGTTCGCCTTCATCTCCTTAAGTCTTCATTTAAGCACTCAAAACCACCAAATCAACACTTCTTCTCCAAAACTCCATTCTCCTATATTGTGTCTTAAACACACATAAATGACACCCCAAATACTAGTAACAGCTCCTAGTTACGCACTACAAAGTAGAGCGTATCACATCGCTACAAATGAATATAAGGTTTTGATTTACTATTTATTACTATAAGCATTTCATGAATTTGTTTTCTCCTTTCTCGACATATACAATTACATATTGTTTCACTTTCGCATCATGCTTTAATATTGCAGGTTTATATTGTAAATAATTTCACGTACATGTCAAATAATTTTGTAGGCCACAAGAAAAGAACATGACACATCAACAACAACCATTACAACAAGGAATCGAGTCATATTTGGAGACAGTCTGCAAGATGATATACTGGGTTGTTACTTCATGAGGAGTGCATAAATCTCTTATGCATGTACTAATACATCACATCTCAGAGACGACAAGTCACATCTTAGAGAAAAAAAGTGATGAGATTGAGCAATCTCAGTATAAAAAATAGGAACTTAAATTTAAATTTACAGACCTACAATCTCTTTTTTTTAAATAATGATAGGTTGAAATAGGATTTTATATTACACATATTATATGTAAAATTTACGACTTTTTCCATACTTGTATTTCAACATTATAACTGCATAAAGTGTAAAGTGGTTTCACATATAGCCCTAATGTATCTAGAATAACATCGACATTCTGAAAGAAATTTCATGTACCACTGAGATACTGGATAATGAAAAATTAATGAAGACAAATATGGTGGCCCTTCAATCATGATTTAACAAAATAACACGGTTTTAGTTGGGCCTTGTTTTGGACCTTATGGACGAATCCCATTTATACAAATCCTTCCACTCTATGTAAGTAGAATAAGGAAGCTTCTTTCTGCAAAATTATAATGGCTTCATAATAAGTATCTTCAAACATATTTTCAGCGGCTGCGGCGGCGTGAAAAGAAATACAAGACATGATAATGGTTTTTGCAAAATTATAATATTGGTAAACACATTTAATATTCCTTACCAAATGTCGTGCCCAGCATTGACAAGGCAGATATATCAAACATAAGAGCATTCTAACCAAAAACCCTTTTCCATAGGGAAAAGCGCTAGACACGGTATAATGTTAATAATAATACCCCCTTAAACACTACACAAACAAGTTAACAAAGACTGGTATCCCTAACAATCAGGCGTCGATTCAAACGACATTTGTAATTCAATATAACAAATGATGCAGTGTGTATCTAAGCTCGATGTTTGTTGCATCATGGTATTGATATAGAATGTGTTGAGGTCAACATATAACAAGTGTTATTTAAGTACGTATACTATGCGATGAAAATTTTGACGCAGAGACGACGTCGAAGAGGAGGCAGGCGAGAAGATCTCCGCAATGAAGAAGACGAGGCAGAGAATATGCGCGATTGTCAAAACGAGGCAAGGAAGATGATATGTGCGATGAAGGAGACAAGGTAGAGGCCGCACAAAGACGATGACGAGGCATAGAAGATGATATGTGCAATGACGAAGGGGCAGGTGAGACGACATGTGCGGTGATGAAGATGATGGTCTGTCCGATTTGCGCGATCACGATGTTACATACAAATCAGAGGATTGTCCGATCTTAAGGACGAGGTAAGAGAGAAGATGTGTGTGATGAAGGAGACAAGGCAGGGGTTGCGGGAAGACGATTATGAGGCAGAGGAGATATTTTGTGCGATGATGAAGAAGCAAATGTTATGTTGATGATTTTGATAAACTAAAGGATTTAGTAAATAGATTTGTCTTATGTGTGTTTAAGGAGTAAGGTAACAATTGTTACTCGAGTATATCTATTGAAGGATTAGGACATAAGTGATTGATTTTGTTGGTAATGAATCAGTTAGCAATATGATACTTTGAGGAAATAGGAGTAATGTCTCTTGTGATTCGCTTTAAGGAACATAAGAATAAAGGTGTTGTGATTATTTTTGGAGAAAGTTAAGGAATCTTAAGGGTTTAAGTTACAAAATGATTAAAGGAATAAGTTAAATCTCTACCGAAAGGACACCAAATTAGAATTGGCATAAGGGTCAAACCCGATTATGATGAGTAATGAAATTGTGAAGTATACACTTAGAGGAATTAGGAAATGTGATGTCTCAAGGACCACTAAGATCTTATATAAGGCAGATAAGGTACGTACTCAGAGAGAAGTTATAAATGGAAAAGTGGAAGGAGTAATGTGTATTCTCATGCTTAAGGTATAGCAAATCGGTTGCAATGATTTTTGAGGATACTATCATAAGATTATTATGACTTTGTGGATGTGATTACGGGTTGCTACAGGTGTAACATATGGAGATATGTGGGATAATGGTGTGGTTGAAGAGACAGATCGATTACCTAGGAACAATGTCAGTGATAAGGTTATTAAGGATATTAAGTTTAGGTAGTAAGGTTGGTAGTGAGACCGTTTCCTCGTTAGCAATGCTAGTTTCAGGGTCGAAACTTTTCTTAAGGGGGTAGTGATGTAATACCGTACCCCTCATTTTTAGTAAGGATATTTGGGTAATTTTCCCAACCTTCATTCAGTAATTATTTCGCTTTCAGAGGAATTCGGATTTTCTGTAACATCCTTGATCTCCGTAATAATTCCTTGAGTGGTATAAAATACATTCGATGTATTTTCGGGACTTAAAATATTTGTTTGGATACAAACATATAATTTCCGGGGTTAAAAACCCATACCAAAACCAATTCCCCATAACATGTGCACGCATGCCACGAATACTCCCCAACGTGGCATCCATGCACTGAAGGGGGGGAGGTCGACCGCCTCTTCCTGGGGCTATAAATGGAGCCGATCTGGAGGGTGATGGGGACCCAACTCTCTTCTGGCTTCACCATCTTCCTTCTGCTCAAGTAACCGCCGACGAGCACAACCAACCGCCGCCACCACCTTCTTTCCCTGGTTCGGATCGTGACGAACTGGAGCGAGCTGTTGCGTGGTGCCGTTGTTCGTGGGTGCTGCTGCTGCTCCTCCCCGGTGACAAGGCGAGCCACCGACAAGGCGCCACGAGTCGGAGCTGTCCGCTACAGCTGTTGCATCCTTTTGTCGTTGCCGGAGCTGCTGCGTGCCACCACTATTGCCGCCGCTGTTGCTGCGCTGCTGGTGCTGCTCCTCCGGCGACGAGGAGCCCGAATCGGCGGCGAGAAGACGGAGCTGCGTTGGGCTGTGTTGGGCTGCGTTGTGCTCCATTGTTGAGCTACTACTGTTGTTGTTTATGGGAGGAAGGAGATGAAGGAGGGAGGGCCCACTTAATTAGCAGCTTCCTTGTTGGGCCGAGAAAGCCCTTTAGGCTTTCAGTCCAAGTTTAACCCAAAATCAATCAAGCGTTATAACGTTAATTGCGAGATCGCATGTGGACCCGTAATCCTGCTAGAGCTATCTGAAGCATATGCCATATCCCCGGAAAGGATATCATCGATAGTTGTCTCATCTAGATTCATCGCCGAATCTACTTAAGGCAAGTGGCGGTTCGCTCTTGCTTAATCATTCCATGTTCTATTAATTATCAATTGCTTTTAATTGTTAATTAAATTGGAGTGAACTGTTGTTTTCGTTTGGGAACAGATTTTATAAATAATGTGATTAAAATGTGATATTATGATAGGTTGTATATATTGCTAGAAACAACACTATTATACTTGTTAATTACCGTAATGGTTTTGTTGTGGATTTAAATGTAAACTTTAATGCTAGATTAGCACGAGTATTCGTAGGAACGCTAATTCCGGATAAGGATTAGTCGTTTCTTTATAACTTGGTACTAGTAGGAATAATTTCCTAATACTTTTAAAGGTCGTGACCCATTGCTTCCTATCCACCGTTAAGGTAGGAGGTGTTAAGCACCTTGCTAGTGCAATTTGGGTGGACATAAATGTCACCCTATGTATTAAAGGTTCGTAGTTACTCGAGATAATATTAAAAGCTTTAACAGTAATATACGTTTTGTAATTAAATAAGATAAGTGCGGCGATGCACATAATTAATGAACCTTGGACGAGAAGTACAACGTGGAAACTCGTCTGGGCTTCGGTTAGAGTAAGTCCTCTTTCCAATCTGGATTCGCACTAAGCGGTGAGATTGGTCGTGGACCCAAATAGTCAAGTCGCTTTTAAATGCTTGTGTGAAACTTTAACGTTCCCAAACAGTTGTCATAATTTCCCATAAGACTAAATCTTTTGGAGTCATCTCTTCATACGTTTCCCATAAGACTCATTTTCTTTGGGAGTCTTCTCTTAAGTGCATATCTAAATATTAATCATTCCGTGAAAGTTCCGGGTTATATATCGTTCCTTCGGTTATTATTCGAGGAACAATGATAGTAAACGGTTACGATCACTAGAACCATTCTGTTTTCATCCTTGCATAGTCTTTCATTAGACTAACCAACCGGGTTTTATTCCTTGCATGATTGGATGGTGTCATCCGTCCTATACGGCACATCAGTGGTTGGTTCCCGAAGTCGAAGTAACCAGTTGAATAAGAAGAGGCTTGCAGACGAAGATTTAAGTGTCAGTGTTTTAAGTTGTTAAATATTACTTTAATATATCTTTATAACCTAGCGATGTTATAGGTTGATTCTTAAAAGTCTTCCGCTGTGTAATTTAAAGTCTTCCGCTGAAATTTTACTCTGTTGTGTAAACGCTACTCTCGTTTGATGAGAGATCTTTAATATAAATGACTGAGTTTCATTTAAAAGTGTCTTACGTTGTTTAACCTTTCGTTAATTGTTATGTTTATTTAAGATTAATTGTTCCGATTAAAGCCTTGGGTGACATCGGACAACAACGTCTGAGGTCACTGGCGTGTGACAATTCCGATGTAAGTCGGGGTGTTACATTAGCAGCCTGTCTCTGAGCACGTGCCTTTCGCTTTGCGGAGCAGCCCATCTTCACCCTACCGGAGGGCTGTGGGACTTTTGGGGGTAATTCCTCCTCAGCCTCCTCTATCAGTTCCCTTGCAAGGCTGCGAACCACCCCTTGGATTTTCTGCTTGAGCGTAGTGTGCTCCCATGTTGCTGTTGGTGTGGCTTCTCCAGGAAATTTCTCATTCTCCTCTTCAATCTGGGTATGATGGGTGGGAGAGGATTGGACTTCCTCTCTTTCGTTTGAGGAGGTTGCGGTTGGAGCGGCCAGGGATGGTTTAGGGTTAGGGTTTTGAGGAGTGGGTTCAGGAGTTGGAGAAGGTGGGGTTGTGTAAGGGACCATGATGAGTTTGTCTGGTGTTAGTGATGGTGGAGGAGTGACTTTGGTGGCTTCCGGAGGGGATGATGGTGTGTTTGAGGAGGAGGGTAGAGACTGAGTGATGGCGGCTAGTAGGGCTGGGTCAGTTCCCATCGCTGAGAGTTTGTTGAGGAGGATTTGAAGATCCTCGGCGATGGCGGTGGGGAGGTTGGAGTGAGAGGCCATTTTTGAGAGGTAAGAGATTTGGGAAGACAAGAGAGTGTATAGGCAATCGAAGAGGATGAAGGTGAATAGTGAGAGGGAAATACCTGGAGAGCAGATATTTATATTCACCACGAGATCTTTTCAGTTGCCATAGATAAATTCATATCTTCTCAATTTCCAAAGGATAATCATCACAATCTTCAACTTTCCAAAATAAACTTTCAGAATCTCGTCCAAATTCAACCGAACCGTAACACAAGGCCCATTCAGTTTCACAGCCATCAAATCAACCCTAAATTCTCAACACTTCCCAACTGCAGGCGCAAAACATAACTCCATGTCACATCAATCAACTCACATCAACAAGTCCCATAGAGACGATTCGTTTTCCCGCCAAACCAGAAAAAAGTAGTAATGTGTGGTGCTTGGGGATAGTTACCAGAGAGGGTACAAAGAACAGCACACGAAAAAACATATGACATTTTTGATAACTTTTAATCATGCATGAGAGGCTCCCAGATGTGGATGATTAGAGGGTCTCATAGGAAGCATCAAGCATGAAGGCTAGGGTAAGCTGTAGAGTCAACAATCATGTGGGCTTATAATGAGGGAACAATGCATCAAGTTGACTCTTTTGGGCCGAAAGAAAGCTGATTCATGTGTTATTGTGATAGCATAGATGATCATGCAGGAAATTCAACACATAAGTGAAGCAAAAGCACAGATCTAAGCCATTTGTTTATTTGATAGCCAGGAGAAAGAATGCAGATCAAGACACGATGATTAAACTTTCACACTTTACCATGTAATTTAGCCAGTCATCGAGGGAACATAACAAATAGACATATATTAGAGGGCACAAATCAGGTTTCGTATGGAACCGAACAAAGGGTTCCCCATTTGGTGCCTTGATAAGAAAGTTAGCGATTTAAGCCTTGGTTCCGCAGAGATCCATGGATGCTAACCCTTTCTCCTCACAATCACGCAAGGAGTGATGTCTTATCTCGATATGAGTGGTACTTGAGTGTTGATCAGGAAACAACCAGACAATTAGTGCTCATAATCACAAAAAAATTTCCTTACCTTGATTCACCAGGTTGTTGAGTCCCAAGAAGCCTTTATAAGTGAGGTGAGACTTTCTTTGTTTCCTGTCAGGTAACTAATACGTACAATCGAAATATCGGGAACTTTCCTCACTTCAGCCTGCACAGGAAGAGTTAGTTCTTGCGAACCCATACAAGCTTAGGCTTTTTGAGTGTGGGAGCAACATATTTGATTTTTAAAGGTTCAACATTCAATTTCTCCCTAGCAGTGCGAGCAACATCCTCATTGTGTTGCTTCATGAGGCACTCCTGTTTGTAGTGACCGGAGTGCCCACAATACCAACAGACCCTTTGACATTTTAGATCAACATACTTGCTCTGTCCAGGACAAATTGTTTTGTTAGCAATCCTAGAATGAAAATCAATGTTATTGGACTTACCGCTTTGAGATTGCTTCAACCAAATGGAGTGAGCCTTATGTCCATGGTACCAAGCCTTGTTCCCGTCAGTCGAATTTGAAAAGTCTTTGCTATTGTTCCCTCTCGAGGAACTGTCCCCCTTTTCTTGTACTGGCTGTTTTCCTCCGACTTTAGAACTTTTGGACTTGGTGCCATCAACAGGAAGCTTAGGTTGATAGCCAATTCCAAAGCGAGGTACTTCCTTCTTTTCAGTTTTCTTTTCATTCTTGACTGCAACAAAAACAATACCTTTTGGCTTGTCCTTCTGTTCCTCACTGAATTTAGATAGATCACTAGACAGTTTTGCATTACCTAGTTTTAACATTAATGACTCGGACTCAAGTGAGGAGACAGAGGATTTCAGAGACACGATCTTCTTAGTGAGTTTAGGACACTCAATGCAAGGACTTGGAGAAGAGGATGAGACTTTCTCAAGTTTGAGCACTTTTTCTGTCCAACCTTTATTTTCTTAGATCAAACATGAGATCGATTCATCCTTTTCTTCAATTTGCTCACTGAAAAGACTATTCTCATGAACGAGTTTCTTAATGAAGGAAATTAAGCTTTCTTTTGACTTACTTTTCAAACTTGAGATGAGATCAGATTCAGTTACCTCATCCTTGTACAGCCCGCCTTTTGGTTCATCGGTGTCTTCTACGGCCACTAAGAAGACATCCCTTGAGTGTGACGATTCTTCGTCATCTGAGTCCGAGTCACCCCAGGTTGCGACCATTGCATGCTTTCCTTCATGAGCCGGAGGAAGACCTGCCTTTTTCTTGAAGCAGTTTCTGGCAAGATGTCCCTTGTTTTGACAGTGGTAACAAACGACATCCTTCATGTCTCTGTTCCCTTCAGAGGAACTCAGTGTGTCCTTGTTTCGAGACCATATCTTCTTCATGGCTCTAGTGATGAAAGCAACATCTTCATCACCATCCTCATCTTCATCTTCGACTTGAGATAAGTCAAAGGCACGTTCCACCTTTAAGGCAATGCTTTTAGCCTTCTCCTCTCCTTTCTTGTTCAACTTGTGATTGTAGATAGAGGCGTTGCTTTCCAGCTTGGCAACCACCTCTTCCATAGTGAGAGTCTTGACATCCTTCTGGGAGTAGAGAGGGAGAGAAATTGCATCCCACTGAGAGTTGAGGCCTTGCATGAAATGATGAGTGAGCTTCCAGTCTGGCATTTCTTCATCAAGGAACTCAAGCTGGCCTACTATCCCTTGGAATCTGGAGTAGAATTCCTGAATATGCTCATCCTTCCCCTAAGAGATCTGATCGTACTCCTTCATCAAGGAAAGAATCCTATTTTTCTTAGCATCTTCTTTTCCATGATGAAGGCATTTTAGAGCATCCCAGATCTCTTTGGCAGTCTTGTAGACCATGATTTTCTTGAGATCCGAGGGGAGCAAGGCCATATGAAGGATCTTCTTGGCTCTGCTGTTCTTTTCCAGCTTCTTCCAGTCATCATCAGTGTAGTCTACTTTCGCCTTTGGCTTCGTAGCATCTTTATCATTCAGAATGGTTATAGGGCCAACTTCAATGACTCACCATATCTGTCCATCGAGGGAACAAATATGGGACTCGATTTGTTCCACCCACCAGTCATATTCTCCGGCCTTTAGAGTTAGAGGCTTCCAGAATGAATCTCCAATAGCATTGCTTGACGACATCTTTCCTGCAAAGTTTGTAACGAACACAATCTAGAGCACCAGGCTCTGATACCAATTGTTGGATCGTTAGAGATACGTCTGAGGGAACAAAGGCTTTGTTTCCACAGAAGGTACAACGGAATAATATAGCAAGAAAGATAAGAAACGAACTCACGATGTATAGTGGAAAACCCTAATTAGCCAACTAGCTAATCAAAGAAAAACCACTATCTTCAAGCTTCTCGCTTGAGAGGATTTTGAAGCGTCTACTCGTCTTATTGATTTCTTGTTCGATTACACTTGTAGCATGGACTCCAAACCCTAGACTACCCAGCTAGATTCGAAGATCACTCCTACAACGATGAATCTGAACTCAACCCTCAAAGACTCACAAACAACTTCACTCTCCTTTCTGTTCTCTTATGCTCACAGTTCGTCGTCGTCGATCCTTACATAGAAATGAATCCACACTTCTATAAATACAACTCGACTAAACCTTAATCGTAACAAGATAAAAATCTTTTCTAAACTTGGTACCAAGAAGATATTTAAATGATTTGAAGAATATTATCTTATCAGCCGATATTATCTAAGGAAGGAATTTCCTAAGATAACAAAATCGGATAAAGATAAAATCCTTCTCTCTCCAAATATATTATCTTAGGAAAGATTTCCTAAGATAACACATTCGGATTCTCTCTCCAAATCTTCTCTTCGGCGAGATCCTTCCAGCCGAAATCCTTTTCCTTGACCGCGTGATCTTCCAAGATTGTTTCCATAATCTTTACGCTGGAAATCCTTCACTCCATTTACAGCTTCGTCTTGTTCGTCAATGATGTTCCTTGAGAGGTAACAAAGCACATGGATAGAGCTTTGTTCCCTCTGTGATCCTTTGATGCAATGGTTCCCTGTGATAGCTGTTATTATTCCTGAAACACTTAGTTACCAAATTAGCTAAATGTTTGTTACTATCAAAACCTAATGAATTCAACACTTTCCTTTCTCTCTGAAGGATTCAGCCAATGATTGGTTCTACTATTTGGCCCCAGGAAGCATAGACACATGGGAAAAGATGAAGAAAGCCTTCTTGGAGAAGTACTTTCCTGCAACGAAGCTCAATAGCTTGAAGAGGAACATTAGCAACATCGACCAGTATGCTACTGAGACGTTATATGAGTACTATGAGAGGTTCAAGAGGATGATATCAAGCTGTCCATACCATGGTTATTCTGACCAAGACCTCATGCTATATCTGTATGGTGGACTTCTTGATGATGAACGAAGAATGGTGAACGCAGCCTGTGGTGATAATATTCTGAACAAGATGTCATCTGCAGCATTTGAGATATTCTTTGAGCTATCTGAGGGCTCAAGACAGTTTAGCAAGAGAGCGAGCGCTCAAGCAGTTAAAGCCGCAGACTCTCAGCCATCGTCCTCACTACTGTCTGAGATGGCTGAGATGAAGGAGATGATGAGGAGGTTTATGATCAAGGGCAACCAGCAGCAAGTCAAGTCTTGCGGATTGTGCTATTACACGATACACCCCACAGACGCATGTCCAACGTTGTAGGAACCCATTGCTGAAGTGAACACTATAGGAGGTTTCGGTCCTCCTAGACCGAGATCTGACCCATACTCCAACACCTACAATCCAGGGTGGAGAGATCACCCTAATTTGAGGAACGGGAACCAGCAGAATCCTCCTCAGGGTCGTGATGACCATGAGTTCCACCAGAGGCCGCCCCAGTGCTTACAACATCAACAACAATTTTAGCGGCCTGGAGGTCAACTACAACAATTTGGAGCACAATATGACCCTAGACCTCAAGGCCAGAGCGCAAGTTCGTCTATGTCCGGTGATGACATGATCAAGTCTCTCACCCAGAGCGTATCGATGTTGGCAAACACTATGGTTCACCAAAATCAAGAGATGAAGTCTAGTATTCAGAACTTGGAGAAGCAGGTGGGACAGATCTCTCTGGCAGTGAGCAAACTGGAGGCCCGAGATTCGGGGAAACTACCATCTCAAACGATAGCAAACCCGAGGGAGAATGTTTATGCGATGACGCTAAGGAGTGGAACGCAAACGAATGAAGTAACGGAGGCTGCAAAGGAAAAACCGCGACCGCGGGTTGAAAACCACGACCGCGGGTTGAAAACCGCGACCGCGGTTTGCTTGCTGAAGAAGAAGAAGAAATCGCGTCGGGTGACCAGCGAACCAATCCGCGATCGCAGAACGATTTTCGCGACCACAGATTCCCCCCAGAAGTACCAAATTATTCAGATGCTAATCCGCGACCGCGGATTCCTCATTGACGAACCAGAAATTTCCGAAGAATTTCCGTGACCGCAAGTCCCAAATCGCGATCGCGGTTGTACCTCAGACGTCGAAGACGATTATGTTCGCCCGAATTTCCCTCCACTCAGCTCGTACAAGCCCGTTGCACCCTTCCCTGAGGCACTTAAGGATACTAGAAGGCCGGAAAACGACAAAGAAATCTTCGAGACCTTCAGTAGTTGCGAGGTAAACATTCCTTTGATCAAGCTGGTTAAAAGCATTCCTCGTTATGCGAAATTTTTGAAGGAACTATGCAAGATTAAGAGGAAATCAAAAGAGAAAACGAAGAAGAAGGTCCAGGTGAATGAGAATGTATCCGCTATGCTGCAAAAGCGGATGCCCAAGAAGTGCAGTGACCCAGGCATGTTCAGTATTCCTTGCAAGATAGGTGACACCACGTTCGATAAAGCCATGTTGGATTTGGGTGCATCTATAAATGTACTGCCTCTCTCGCTGTATGAATCTTTGGGGCTTGGACCATTGCATGGGACAGGGACGGTGATTCAATTAGCGGATATGTCCTATGTGTATCCCAAAGGAGTCGTGCATGATGTTCTGGTTGAGGTCGATAAGCTGATTTTCCCTGCTGATTTCTTTGTGATGGATATGGGGCAAGACAAACATACAGCCCCTGTGATGCTGGGTAGGCCGTTTATGAAAACGGCGAATACAAAGATCGATGTGAGTAGTGGTTCACTCACCATGGAGTTTGATGGGGTGAGGGTCGAATACAACATAGATGATGCAAAGAGACACCCTCTTGATTGTAACCCCAAGTGTTCGGTTGATATGAGCAACCCAAGCTGAATTGAAGGGCACTATGTCGAGCCACGACAATAACCAAGGCGCTGCTCGGGAGGCAACCTGAGGTATGTAATTCTTTTCATGTCTTTTTGTTTCAAGTTTTTATTTGTGTTGTTTCGTGTTTAGACTAACCTGTATGTAGGAGACTCGAAGAAAAAGTTCGAATACGGTGTTTGTCTCACAACAGACACGAAACCGCGACCGCGGAAAATTTTCCGCCACCGCGGTTTGTCCACTGTGAGTCCCCTCATCTGGAAAAAAAAACAAAAACAAAAAATTACGAAGATTTTCGCGACCGCGGACTTAAAACTACGATCGCGGCCCAGCTGTCTGAGCTTTTCTACGCGAGATGATGCGCATCATGCTGCCAAGGAGGAGACAATAGCCCGACATTTTTATTTGGCATCGTTGATGGCCCGACATTCGACAGCTAACGAGTAGGAGCTCCAGAGAAAACTGCAGATATGATGATTTATATGGAGCGATGGAGCCCGTTACACGATTACACTAGGGCTCTCATTCTGTGTTTGTTGAAGGCCCGTGCAACCTCGTTTCTTTGATATACCACTTCACCTTACAGTGGATCTATTTGGTTACACGTGGAGTTTGCTTGAGTAGGACCGCCGCAACACCAGCGACTTGTGTTTTCAATGATTTACCGCCAGTCCCGACATCCAAGTCCAGGCCACCTCGGCGACGGTGTGAGTACTTTTCTACCTTCCCCTGTGCTTCATCCTTTAGTCTTTCATTACATTGAGGACAATGCAATTTTTAAGCATGGAGAAGTGATCTATACTTACTAGTCGTCTGAGAAAGAAAAATATATATATATATAAAAGAAAAAGTCAAAAATATGAAAAAGATAGAAGAAGAAAATCTTGGGATAAGCTGAAAACTCGAAAGGGCGACTTAGGTAATAAGCAGGTGGCCTGGACCATCATTAGGCTAGGGTAATAAGAGGTTAAGAGTGATGTGAGTTTTTGTGAGCCCATCTATAGAAAAATGAAATGAGTGACTTGGTGAAAACCGAAAGGACGCCTTAGCAAAATGAGTGAAAATAAGAAGAGTGATTATTAGGATTTCTCATTTTTCTTGGCATGGTGACATAAGAAGAGGTGAGATAAGGAGGATTCAGGTAGGTCACTTTGGGAGTTATAAGAAGATAGATGGAGGTTAGGATTAGATGGTCACTTTCCCTCTATGGTGTTCGGGTTAAGCTTGGGGGAAGTACTCTGCTTTCCTTTAAGCTTGTGTGTTGTGTTGATGTGTTGGTGCCTTGGAGATTCATGATTAGGTGCAGTTCTTAGTGGAGATAGTTTTGCTGTGCTTCCTAAGACCTTGGGTATTTCATTGGAGGAGTAGATTTCTATTAGCTTAATCAAGGACGAGTAAGGTTTAAGCATGGGGGAATTTGATACACTCTATTTTGTAGTGCGTAACTAGGAGCTGTTACTAGTATTTGGGGTGCCATTTATGTGTGTTTAGGACACAATATAGGAGAATGGAGTTTTGAACAAGAAGTGTTGATTTGGTGGTTTTGAGTGCTTAAATGAAGACTTAAGGAGATGAAGGCGAAGCCACAAAAGAAGACCGCAAGCGAGAAGCTGAAGATCGCAACAGAAGCAAATCCGCGGGTGCGGAACCCTGGCGCGGGCGCGGTTTGACGACAGAAGCAGCGAAGATTTACGAGACCAATCCGCGGGCGCGGAAATCCTTCTGCGATCGCGGCTACTGTTCACACGCGAAGCCGAGATTTATTTCGTCCGAGTTTTGTTTTACTTTATTTCTTTTATTTCGTTTATTTTCTTTTAGGAATATTATATTTCCTATCTTTTGGAAATTAGGTTTTTCTAGGGTATTTTACTTCTTTTCATTAGCAGCCTTTTCATAATTCGTTATCACTTTATCGTTCAGTTTTTCCCTTAGAGAGTTTTATGCTTTGAAGACTATGAAGAACTAAGCAACCTTTGCTTAGTCCGACGATTGAAGCCTTCGTTTGTATTTGGTTGTGAGATTATAACTCTATTTCTTTTCCTTTGATTATATTGATTCTCTTTGTGCTTAATCACATTGATTCTTGCTGATTTGGCTAGTCTGATCATCTAGTTGATATTAGTGATTGTCTATTGCTAGGGTTTGGATATTTCTGGTTGAAATACCTTATCTTGTGTAGCAACCGTAATTTACACTTCATGGTTGTGAATGTTTATTGTGAAGAAAATTGATTACATGTCGAGTACTGACTAGTTGTTAAGTATTGCATGTATCCTGGTTAATTCCTATGCTTACCGTTGCCGTTAGATTGAATCTTGATAGTTTCTTGATTGTTTAATGATAAGTATTTTCAGGGCTAGTTGACCTGTCTATATACATAAAATCGGGACAGGAATATTCATTGGTAGGAATTGGAGATAATCTAGGATCTGTAACACCCCCAAAACTTAACCCTTTTGGAAAGGTATTACCGCCAGTGACCCCAGTGTTCCTTATCGAGATCACCCAAGGCTTTACCGTTTAAATACAATTTATGAAATACAATTGATGCATAATGATCAAAGTATTCAATCCAAAACATAACATTGTCAAGGAACAAGAGTTACGGGATTACAACCCAATCCCGAATAGGATAATACATAGTTTAAACCAAACACAGCGGAAGTCTAAGAAAGTATATTACAATCAAAGTTATTGTCCAAAAGATCTCAACCTGATTGAAGAAATAATTAAAACATTGAAAAACCACCGTTGACTCCATAGTCCTTCTGGTCTTCCGAACTACTTCTTATCTGATGTGCCGAATCGAACGGATGACACCAGCCAACCATGCAAGGGAAAATATTGGTTGGTTAGTCTAAATGAATAGACTAGCAAGGGTACAAAGCAGAATGGTTCGAAGCAGTCGTATTAGGTTAGACTCCCCGTCCCTCGAATAATAATCGAGTACGCTTGTCAACCACCATACTCCTACTGGAATAAACAAGAGGTATGCACAAGAGAGGATTCTGGAAGACTGAATCTTCACAAAAATCGACTCGAAAGAAGACTCCAACGGAAATGAGTCTTTAAGGAAGTATGACAATTCTGGAAAGTTACAGAATCATACAACAATGATTTAAAACTGACTGAGATGCTTCAGTCAACGACCAACCTCACCGCCTTTCAGCGAATCCAGATCGGAAAGAAGACGTACTACATTCAAGTCAACACGAGTCTTCCTAGCGGCACTATTACCTAGCTGCCCTACTCGCTGAGCGTTCATTAATTATGTGCGTCAAGGTAGCACTTATCTGATTATGTTTCAAAAACACACATCACATTATAGACTTGTACATGTGTACCCCACCAATGGGACAACACATCTTAGTATACGTTTCGTCGAGAGTGACGTACACCGAAAGGTTTGTGACATCAGCTAAGTGTCCTGTATCTACACACTTGTGAAAGAGACCGATCATGATCATAAAATAGTACCAGATGGAGACGAGCCACCCCGATACCAGATTATAAAGAAACGACTGGACAGAGTCCGAGTAACGTTCCTAATTAACAGTGCTAACTAAACAGTTACAACACCATAACAGTTACAGGATAAATCCACATAAAGGCCCGAAAGGCGATCACAACCTATTATATGATTTTCAAAATAGTTTAACAAAACCGTTTCCAGACAAACAGAATATTCTCCAAATTAATTACTCAGATAGACTACTGATAATTAATGTAAATATGGAACGAATGAGCAAGAGCGAACCGCCACTTGTCTTAATCCGCAGAATAGTCTAACGACGTTAACTGGATTTCGGGCTCGACATGGTATAGTTCCGACAGCACAACAACCTTCGAGTCGACCCGTAAAAGGAACCCTAAGTTAGATCCGACATAAACAGTACGAATCTAAACACGGCGAAAGAACACGAAAGGAAAGACGCCACGACGACAACCAACCAAGCCAAAGCCACGAAGGCATTCTGGGCACTGGCGGCGGTCGCCGCATTCATCACGGCGGTCGCCGTGAAGAACACGGCAGTCGCCGCATTCATCACGGCGGTCGCCGTGAAGAACACGGCAGTCGCCGTGAAGAACACGGTTGACAGAGATGAGAGAAATCTCACCAAAACAAAGCGCGTTTCGACCCCTTTCAGCCTTGCTTGGTTTCAGACCTCCAAAGGCAACCACAAGGCTTCAAAAGAGCTGCTAGAAACCCCACCAAACAACACCGACGAAAGTTTCGAAATTTCCGGCGAAGGCACAACTCCGGCGAGAGGCAAATTTGGCAGAGGTTTGGCGCTGGGATGGCTCAAAACCTCTCCCCCAACGCCTCCTTTTATAGCCAAAACATTTGGAGTTCAAAACAAGAGGGCCTAGAGCTAGTTCGGCGCTCGCCAGAAGTCGCGCCGGCGACCAACAGGCAAGGACCGCCGGACAACGAAGGTGGCAATTATGGCGGGCGCCGTAATTTACGGCGGTCGCCGCGGCCTGGCACACCAGTTGCCTCCTCGAGCATTGGGACGGCGGGCGCCGTGACTTTACGGTGGTCGCCGTGCTTGGGTCTCACTACGGCGGTCGCCGCGACTTTACGGCGGTCGCCGTGACACCTTTTTCTCGCCCGTTCAGCTTTGAACGAGCATGACATTAAGCCGGGATAAAAATTATCGTACGCGAATGACTGTTAAAATCCAAGGCATGTTATCTGTATATTATTTCACTGAGAAAAATATTACAGATACAGAGCACATTACAGAATGTCTCAAGCTACCTGAATTAAATCCGACGTACACAACGGGTACTCGGGAAAATTCCAAAATTCCCAAAATAACCTTATAAAAAAAATACGGGGTATCACATCTCCTCCCCCTTACAAGAAGTTTCGACCCCGAAACTTAGGTCGAGAATAACTCGGGAAAACGCTTGAGCATATCTGACTCGGTTTCCCACGTCTCCCAAGTAACTTCTTCGGTCCCTGACTTGGACCATAACACTCGTACCAACGGTACGATCTTGTTGCGCAAATACTTCTCCCGATGCTCCAAAATACGCACGGGCAACTCTTCATAAGTACCATTAGCTTGAATCTCGATGTCTTCATAACTAAGCACATGAGACTCATCTGGTACATACTTTCTGAGTAAAGATACGTGGAACACGTTATGCACCGGGTGAGCCGATGGCGGCAATGCCAAATGGTACGCTAGAGATCCTACTTTATCCAGAATCTCGAATGGTCCCACGTAGCGAGGGTTAAGCTTCCCACGCTTACCAAATCTGAAAACTCCTTTGGATGGCGATACCTTGACAAAAACCTTGTCACCGACCTCGAACTCGACAGTCATGCGCTTCCGATCTGCGTAGGACTTCTGTCGACTCTGAGCGGTCAACATCCTTTGTCTGATCAAAGCAATGTCTAAAGCCGTCCTTTCGACCAACTCTGGTCCAAGCAAAATTTTGTCGGCATTATCATCCCAACAAATCGGAGATCTGCATCTGCGACCATACAAAGCTTCAAACAGAGCCATCTTGATTGTAGCATGCCAGCTATTGTTGTACGTGAACTCAATCAGACTCAAGCTGTCCTCCCAGCTAGTCGGACGATCGAGTATACAAGCTCTAAGCATATCCTTCAGAGTCTAGATGGTCCTTTCAGACTGGCCATCTGTCTGAGGATGAAAAGTTGTACTGAACCTCAACTCGGTCCCCATAGCCTTATGAAGTTCCTTCCAGAACCTTGACATGAAACGGCCATCTCGGTCCGATACAATGGTCTTAGGAATGCCATGTAAGCGGACAATCTCTTTCTAGTAAACTTCTGCTAACTTCTGGGTTTCCCATGTGGTCTTGATGGCTATGAAATGAGCACTCTTTGTAAGCCTATCCACAATTACCCAGATAGCATCTCTCTGACTTCGAGTCTTGGGTAGCCCAGTGACGAAGTCCATGGAAATGTCCTCCCATTTCCATTCTGGTACGGGGAGAGGTAGCATCTCACCACATGGCCTGCGGTGTTCGATCTTGACCTTCTGGCAAGTTAAGCACTTTGCCACAAAGTCTGCTACGTCCTACTTCATGTTTGGCCACCAAAACTTCTTCCTGAGATCCTTGTACATCTTGCTAGAGCCAGGATGCACAGAGTAAGCAGATGAATGAGCTTCTCTCATCACCAACTGACGAAGACCTTCTGTGTCAGGCACATAGATCCGATCCTCAAACCAAAGTGATCCATCATCCTGAACCAAAAACCTGGGAGCTTTCCCATCCATCACTTCACTGCTTAACTTTACCAAGATGATGTCATCGACTTGCTTTTTTTTTATCTGATCCAGCAGTGTAGTCTGAATTTCCATCATACTCAGGTACCCTCTACGCGGGTCATACAAGACTTCAATGTCGCATGACGCTTGGTTTAGCTTGGTCTGAGCAGTAAGTAGAGCAACTACAGTCTCATGCGTTGTCTTCCGGCTTAGTGCATCAGCTACTACATTAGCCTTGCCCGGATGGTACAACAACTCCATGTCGTAGTCCTTGAGCAACTCTAGCCAGCGGCATTGTCTCATATTTAGCTCATTTTGAGTAAATATATACTTGAGACTTTTGTGGTCGGTGAAGACTTGGCATCTTATACCGTAGAGGTAATGCCTCCAAATCTTCAGCGCAAAGACAACCGCTGCTAACTCAAGATCATGGGTCAGATAGTTTTCTTCGTAAGTCTTGAGTTGTCTAGATGCGTAAGCAATGACTCTGCCCCTTTGCATCAAAACACAACCAAGACCACACTTGGAAGCATCACTATAGACTACATAATCGTCGTTCCCCTCTGGGAGTGCTAACACAGGTGCCGAGGTCAACCGTCGCTTCAACTCCTGGAAACTGACCTCGCACTTGTCATTCCAGACAAACTTCTTGTGGACCTTGCGGAGTAGATTGGTCATAGGTAGAGCGATCTTTGAAAATCCTTCTACGAACCTTCTATAATACCCGGCAAGTCCAAGAAAACTGCGCACCTCCTTCACATTCTGGGGCTGTGTCCATTTAGCCACCGCTTCAATCTTTTGGGGATCAACCATAACCCTATTTTTATTGATCACGTGGCCTAAGAAAGCCACTTCCTTTATCCAGAATTCACACTTGGACAGTTTAGCATAAAGCTGATGTTGTCTAAGGATTGACAAGGCAATCCGTAGATGTTCCTCGTGGACTTCTTCATCCGGAGAATAGATCAGGATGTCGTCTATGAAGACCACCACGAACTTATCCAAGTACTGGTGAAAACATCGGTTCATTAAATCCATAAAGACAGCTGGAGCATTTGTAAGCCCAAAAGGCATCACTACGAACTCGTAATGACCATATCTGGTCCTAAACGCAGTTCTAGGAATGTCCTGTTCACGAATCCTGAGTTGGTGATATCCAGATCTCAAGTAGATCTTGGAGAAAACCTTTGCTCCCTGCAACTGGTCCAACAAGTCATCAATCCTAGGCAAAGGATACTTGTTCTTGATCGTCACCTTGTTCAACTCTCGGTAGTCGATACAAAGTCGGAACGATCCGTCCTTCTTTTTGAGGAACAATACCGGAGCACCCCACGGCGATGCACTCGGCCTGACATAACCCTTGTCAAGAAGATCTTCAAGTTGATTCTTCAATTCTTGCATCTCAACTGGAGCCATCCGATACGGTGATTTGGAAATCGGCGCCATACCAGGCTTGAGATCAATTGAAAACTCTACGTCACAGTTCGGGGGTAATCCAGGAATTTCTTCCGGAAAGACATCCGAAAACTCCCTAACTACAGGAATATCAAGAACCTCAGGTCCATCCTTCGCAGGCGAATCCAAGTAGCAAAGGTACCCGACACATCCTTGTCGTAGTAGTTTAAACGCAGCCATCGCATTGATCAGCTTGCCGTTATCAGCGTCATTTCGACCTTTGAACTTGCACACGAACTGGCCCCCGGATGACACCGTCACCGTTCTTGAACTGAAGTCGATCACCGCCTTGTGATGCGTTATCCAATCCATATCGAGGATAATGTCGTATGGAGCCATGGCTATACAGATTAAATCTGCCTCAAATTCCTTACCCTGAATGGTAATCGGAAAGTCGGATAGATGCTTGGTTCCCACCAAACGTTCTCCATTAGGAAGATTAACGACAAAAGGGTCGCACGAATCGTTGCACACTAAGTCTAACTTGCTAACACAACTATCCGAAATAAAGGAATGCGTAGCACCAGAATCAAATAGAATGCACACTGAAGTAGAGTGAAGGTATAAAGTACCTTGAGCAATTGGAGCATTGGGTCCATCTGCTTCACGCATCTCATACAAGCATTGTCCCTGACTTCCAGAAACAGTTGGGGCCTTTCCCCTGTTCTGAGCAGTCGTCTGGACCGAAGGGCTAGGAGTCTCGGTAGGCTTAAACCTAGGTCGGTTGCTCTGATGAACTGACCCTTGCTGCGACTCTACTCCCTTTTGCTTCCCCTGCTTGCAGAACTTCTGCAGATGACCGTCACATCCACACCCAAAGCACGACCTCTTCTCCTTCTGACACTCATTGCTCTTGTGCCCAGCCGTACCACAGTTATAACACTTAACTGAACTCCCGGTCTGCCCCGACTGCTGAGTCGATCCTCCTTGTGTCATCTCCGTCTTAGCTCGGCCAGACTTGGCAAAGTTAGACGGTGGCACAGGGCGCTTAAAACCACCTCCCTGGTTCTGGTTCTGCATCGACTTCTGTCGGTTGCGCCTCTTGGTCGACTCCTCAAGAGTTACTTCCAGCTTATAGGCACAATCAACATACTGCTCCAAGGTAGAGCATGTGTGATGCACCATTAATGGCTTGATATTCGGACTCATCCACTCGTGGAAGTACCAGATCTTTTGGGCCTCGCTGGTAATCTCGGTAGTGGCATATTGCAAAAGATGATTGAACTTAGACGCCAACTCGGTCACTCTCAGACCATCTGTCTGTGGGTACAGGAACTCTTTATGCTTCTCCTCTCTCATAGCACGAGAGAAAAAGCGATCAACCATCTTGGTCTTGAATATCGACCAAGTCAACACTGGGCTCTCAGCCAGACTTGTGCTCTCCCACCACTCGCTAGCCTCCTCCTTCAGCTGAAGAGAAGCGATATGGACCTTCTCGGCCTCCGTACACTCCACATTCCGAAACAGCCTCTCTATATGGGAGAACCAATGAGTCACTGCCACTGGCTCCCCTTTCCCGTTATAGCAATCGGGCCTCATGGAAGTGGTGGTCTTAAGAGCGCGACCATAGCTGTCTCTCGCCCTGTCGGCAGTCTCCTGAATCACAGGGTGTCTGGGTTCCACAACATCAGGAACCACTGGGTGGGTAGGCACTTCTTGCGCTTGAGGCGCACTGGGTCTCAATACATCCGCAATTGCCTGCATCACAATCCCGCGAATCGCCTCAATAGTTGCGGCATCAAACATCGCTGGCGTTTGGGTCTGATCCTGACCTTCACGCCTCTGCTGGATGCGAGACTCAGACTCGTGTTCATCCTGAACACCTCTTCCTGCTGGCCTGGGATCTTGACTAGTCCCATCACCGGCTCGAGTCGAATTCCTCGTGCTTCTTGGGTTCACCATCTATTTATCGATCAAATTCCAAGCATTCAATACATTAATATTATGCAATATACTTATGCAATATACCAACGTAAATAAATTACTCAGAATAGATCAACTTGGTATTTTATAGATGAACCTTTGAACTGTTACACAAGCTACACATAAGTCTATCATTCGAGCGTTAGGACAACATTGCTCGAAGATATAAGTGTTTCACAGAGTACTTGCCACAATACTGAAATATTACACAAAGTACAAACTTGGAATACTAAGAAACGAGACTACTGCGATAGGCAACGCCAATCCTCCTCAAGGCGTTCCAAAATGTCTCCAATAAGACTGGCTACTCGTGCATGGTCTCTTCGGGCTAGGCTCACCATCGAGCTCTGGCGATGGGTTTCGCACCCTGCTTGACCCTGAAGCACATGGTCCTATCTCAGTCATCGTAAGGTATGGGTCGTCCATGACTGGTCCTCCTATTCCAGCCCTCCTCTGAGTACTGGCGATCAACTCATCCCACTGACTCTGCTGTTCTGTAGAGATTACCTCGCTCTGGCGGAGGATCTCCTGCAGCTCGGATTCCGACCTCCATCTTCTTGGAGTAGGGATAGGCTGAGATTCCCTATCACTTCTCCTAATACCGTACTCGGTATACAGTGTCTCCCAATCAGCTTCTGACATGGGTGCGTACTCTGGCACTGGTGGCAATTCTGTACCGGGCTCCTGATTCTGCCCTCCAAGGTCCAACTCCGGGTCCTCTTCTGGATCATCCTCTATGGGATCCTCATCCTCGGGATCATCCTCGATGGGATCATCATCATCGGGATCATCCTCGATGGCATCCTCATCCTCGGAATCATCCTCGATCATATCCTCGTCCTCCACAAGATCTTGCTCAAGCATCTCCTCTTCCTCCTCCTCGTACTCGATCTCCTCAGGAATTGGTCCCAACAGAAAGTCGTCTTGGTAAACCCCTTGTTCATACCCTGATAACTCATCTTCATGCTCCCATTCCTGTACTTCCTCCACCCTTGGTGGCGGCACAGGTACAGCCTCATGGACCATAGCATCCCTAGCTACAAGGACAACCGACTCGGGGAGAACGTGCTTGACGTCTTCGGGCGGGCTACTCGGGCCTCCAACCTCGAAACATCGCTGAGGTAACGGAAAATCTAGCCTCGGCTGGTCCGACTTGGCGTCTTCCGACCCCCTACTAATAGAAAAGCAGACACCCATCCTATGGAACAATAAGGAAGGAATTAGTCTTTCTAGACATAGAACCAAGCTTACTATATCAGACTATAAAGAAGACACGACTATGAATGGTGTTTTTAAATTCTTTTCAGAATGAAAATTCAGAGCCATTTTTAAAGCATTTTTGAAAACGGATAAATGGTTTATAAAAATTCCAAACCCGTTTTAAAACCTTTGGCTCTGATACCACAACTGTAACACCCCCAAAACTTAACCCTTTTGGAAAGGTATTACCGTCAGTGACCCCAGTGTTCCTTACCGAGATCACCCAAGGATTTACCGTTTAAATACAATTGATGCATAATGATCAAAGTATTCAATCCAAAACATAACATTGTCAAGGAACAAGAGTTACGGGATTACAACCCAATCCCGAATATGATAATACATAGTTTAAACCAAACACAGCGGAAGTCTAAGATAGTATATTACAATCAAAGTTATTGTCCAAAAGATCTCAACCTGATTGAAGAAATAATTAAAACATTGAAAAACCACCGTTGACTCCATAGTCCTTCTGGTCTTCTGAACTACTTCTTATCTGATGTGCCGAATCGAACGGATGACACCAGCCAACCATGCAAGGGAAAATATTGGTTGGTTAGTCTAAATGAATAGACTAGCAATGGTATAAAGCAGAATGGTTCGAAGCAGTCGTATTAGGTTAGACTCCTCGTCCCTCGAATAATAATCGAGTACGCTTGTCAACCACCATACTCCTACTGGAATAAACAAGAGGTATGCACAAGAGAGGATTCTGGAAGACTGAATCTTCACAGAAATTGACTCGAAAGAAGACTCCAATGGAAATGAGTCTTTAAGGAAGTATGACAATTCTGGAAAGTTACAGAATCATACAACAATGATTTAAAACTGACTGAGATGCTTCAGTCAACGACCAACCTCACCGCCTTTCAGCGAATCCAGATCGGAAAGAAGACGTACTACATTCAAGTCAACACGAGTCTTCCTAGAGGCACTATTACCTAGCTGCCCTACTCGATGAGCGTTCATTAATTATATGCGTCAAGATAGCACTTATCTGATTATGTTTCAAAAACACACATCACATTATAGACTTTTACATGTGTACCCCACCAATGGGACGACACATCTTAGTATACGTTTCGTCGAGAGTGATGTACACCGAAAGGTTTGTGACACCAGCTAAGTGTCCTGTCTCTACACACTTGTGAAAGAGACCGATCATGATCATAGAATAGTACCAGATGGAGACGAGCCACCCCGATACCAGATTATAAAGAAACGACTGGACAGAGTCCGAGTAACGTTCCTAATTAACAGTGCTAACTAAACAGTTACAACACCACAACAGTTACAGGATAAATCCACATAAAGCCTCGAAAGGCGATCACAGATAATAGCGTTGTTCTAACAGATATACAACCTATTATATGATTTTCAAAACAGTTTAACAAAACCGTTTCCAGACAAACAGAATATTCATTCCAAATTAATTACTCAGATAGACTACTGATAATTAATGTAAATATGGAACGAATGAGCAAGAGCGAACCGCCACTTGCCTTAATCCGCAGAATAGTCTAACGACGTCAACTGGATTCCGGGCTCGACACGGTATAGTTCTGACAGCACAACAACCTTCGAGTCGACCCATAAAAGGAACCCTAAGTTAGATCCGACATAAACAGTACGAATCTAAACACGGCGAAAGAACACGAAAGGAAAGACGCCACGACGACAACCAACCAAGCCAAATCCACGATGGCATTCTGGGCACTGGCGGCGGTCGCCGTGAAGAACACGATTGACAGAGACGAGAGAAATCTCACCAAAACAAAGCGCGTTTCGACCCCTTTCAGCCTTGCTTGGTTTCAGACCTCCAAAGGCAACCACAAGGCTTCAAAAGAGCTGCTGGAAACACCACCAAACAACACCGACGAAAGCTTCGAAATTTCCGGCGAAGGCACAACTCCGGCGAGAGGCAAATTTGGCAGAGGCTTGATGGCTGGAGTAGATTGGCCTGGGATGTTACAAAAAAGGCCGCTTGTTAAAGCGTGAGGTCTCGTGTTCGAGACTCACGAACAACCTCCCAGCCATGGGGATTTGGTTGGGGTACATGGGCTGCGGCCCATGGATAGAGAAATGGCTGGCCCGATAAGGTCGGAGCCCCTCTCATTCAAAGTGTACATTTTTGTAACATCCCAGGCTAAGCTACCCCAGCCACCAAGCCGCCCAGCCACCCAACGGTGTCGGCATCGGTACTGGTGCCGCCTGGTTGTCCAAGGGCATGCAGCCCACACACCTAACCCTTCCCCCATTTAAATGTGTAGGTTGTTGCCCACGAGGATCGAACCCGGGACCTTTAGATACAAGGGCAATGCCTTATCACTTGTATCACCAATTGCGCTGTAGCACAATTGGTGATACAAGTGGTAAGGCATTGCCCTTGTATCTAAAGGTCTCGGGTTCCATCCCCGTGGGCAACAACCTACCCATTTAAATGGGGGAAGGGTTGGGTGTGTGGGCTGCATGCCCTTGGACAACCAGGTGGCACCAATACCGACGCCGACACCGTTGGGTGGCTGGGCGGCTTGGTGGCTGGGGTAGCTTGGCTTGGGATGTTACAGGATCAACCAATCAAACTGAAGTGTGGATATTTGTCTAGCTAAGTTACTTCTCACCCATTGATTACATCTTTTGCTTTGATTTACTTTGTTACTTGATACAAACCAAAACCCCCATTTTTGTTACTATTGGCATACAACCTTTGCACTTAGGAAGATTGCTTACCTCCCTGTGGGATCGATCCTTATTTACCATATTACATTAGTTAGGCTTTTGAGGTTTACTTTGATAGGCATCACGACTTTAGCCTCATCACGATGATCATTAATTAGGAGTGAGTGACAAACATATACAAAATCTCGGAATGTATATATAGAATTGAAGCATGATACACATGTCCTTCATGCAATATGTGGACTTATTTTATTACAAATGTTATGAATTGAAATGCATGCATGTTGGATCATTAGAGTTACGTCTGAGGGAACAAAAGCTTTGTTCCCACAGAAGGCACAACGGATTTAAATAGCAAGAAAGATAACAAAACGAACTCACGATATATAGTGGAAACCCTGATTAGCAAAACTAGCTTCTCAAGGAAAAACCACTACCTTCAAGCTTCCGCTTGAGAGGATTTTAAACTGCGTACTTGTCTTATTAGTTTCTTGCTTGATTACACTTGTATCCTGGACTTCGACCTCTAAACAACCAGCTAGACTCGAAACCTCTTCTACAACGATGAATCAAACTCAACTCTCAAAGACTCACACGCACCTCACTCTCTTTCTCTTCTTTTTTTCGTTCAAAGTCATTCTAAGCCGTGAAGTCGTACCTAAGAAATGAATCCTCACTTCACTTAAATACAACTCGGCAGAAACCCTAATTGACACAAATTAGGAAATACTAGAATCGGATTACAAAGATATGATTTTGTTTGGAAGATAAGATATCACAACCGATTATATTAATTAGGGAAGGAGTTCCCTAATTAATCCAACTGATTGGATATTATTCTTCTCTCTCCAATCGCCTTATCTTAGAAAAGATTCCTAGGATAACACGATCGGGTCTTTTCTCTCTTTCCATATCTTCGCGCAATCCGGCTTGATCCTTGGAGCCGAAGTCTTCATCCTCTACCGCATGGCTTCTTGATTTGTTTCCTTAATTTTGCACGCTGTATGACTTCTTTCCTTTTGCAGCCTCGATCTTGGTCTGTCACTTCAGTTCCTGGAGAGGTAACAAAGCACTTGCTAAGTCTTTGTTCCCTCTGAGATCCTCTGTTGCAACGCTCCCTGGGAAAACTCTTCTTGTCCCTGAAATACTTGGTACACATATTAGTTGAGTGTTTATAACCATCAAAACCTAAGAAATTCAACAATGCACGACCCATATTTGTTGGTTAAGTCAATATGAAGTCTCTACCATGCAAATGCCAATTTTTTTCTTAGTATATATTACATGTTTGTAAGTATATTGTCTTTAGATGTATATTTTAGTGATTTGGGTATTTGAAATAAATGACGTAAATGTTTCAATATCGTCACACATACAAATGCTCTACATATCGTTTTCCGACATACATATTAAAAAGTTTTTGCGTCGACTTGCTTCAAATCCAAAAAAAAGGGAGTAGTTATGATTGCTATTAGAAAACAAGACGTCACTATGTATAATTTGAAGCCTATACGAAAATTAAATTGTTGTATATGGTAGTTAAAAAATCAAATTAAAACATGTGATAATAAACATGCAATTAGCAAAATCGGTAAATTACTCATGCATAAATCAAATAATTTTTTTCCTTAAATCTTTTTAGCCTCGTTAAAGATGACTCAAATATCTCAAACAACTACATTTGTATATTGGTATTCAAAGTTCAGGAATTATCAATTTCATTGATATGTGACTTACATGAGAAGCAAGCTTGGAGCCAATGCAAATTTATAAACAAACTTTGGTACACCAAGTATTTGTGATGCATATGTACTTAAACTGATGTTAATGTTGAAGGCAAGTTTATCAAATCTAGTATGCACTGCTCTGGGATAAATCCTTGCAATAATGGGACATGTTATTTTACAAACGAAATTTGATCTCTAAATATGACTTGAATCACTAACTTAATTTCCTTGGATGATAATTCATCTATATGTCCATTGAAAATATACTGTTATGCAAAATGCACAAAATTGTGTCAGAATAAAATGTTATCCATTTCAAAATAGACAGCCACCTATATGACTGTGAGCTTTTCCCATAGTAGACAATTATCTATATGATCCACCAAAGAGCCATTAAAGTCTGTTCTTAGAACACTCAATAGATACACCAATGTAATAAAAAAAAAAAAAGCCGTCGATATAAACACATAAGATTTTTTAGATCTTATGCGCAGAAAAAACAAACAATAAAATGGGATTTTGAAAATATACAAGATTATATTAAAATAAAATAAAATCGCCAAAAAATCAAAGAAATAAATATACAACCGAGACACAAATGCAAACTGAATTTGCAGGGGAAAAAGAAAACAAAAATTAGGAGTATGTAAATACTGATTATATTTTGAATGCTAAGAAATAGACTATGGGTTAATTTATCGAATGAAAAGGGCGATGAATGAGAGCGTGTTAAAACCATATTGCGTGTCAATTTGGCATCTACTAAAGTCTCTCTCAGACAATATTTATGAAGAAAAAGGACCATTCTTACATTACTTTATTAACCTTTTTATGCTATTTTGTTAGATTACTTTATAGTGTAAGGGTTTGGACATAACGTGGCTTTAGTTTATAATATTCTTATAGGAATACTAATTTTTTTTATTAATTACTATATCAGAAAAGAGCTACCAAGCATACCAATGCAAAGATAGAAAGGAAATCAGAACTATAGTACAGAGTAAATCATATTAGATGCATTTATTTATTGTTTGTTTACATTAATCATTTTAACCTGTAGTAAAATTAACTACGCATAAATATTAAACCAAAATTTCAGAATAATTGTTTAAGAAGCAAAAATATATAGTTCTCATAGCATGAAGCAAAAATTAGAATTGAAGTACAAGAAGCACATTGAGTTTTCAGTCCACTGAAGTCTTTAGTCAACTAACGCATATTTGACCTTTTGACACGCATAGCATTGTATCATACAAATGCAAAGGGGAACTATGGATTCTGTAGATTATGACAAAGAAGAACACATGTGAGTCATACAACCACAAATGGTGTGTCAAATTGACACTTGAAAATTTATGCCTATGTATATTTAAAATAGCCAAATATCTATTATGTCGAAGAGTAAATTTTCCCAACAACAATCGAGTACTACCTACATGCAAATTAATGCGAGTTTGAATTAAGATACACCACACGTAAAAAATGATAAATAATAAAACAAATCACACAAGAAGTACATCGACATTAAGGAAAATCCGAACTAATGGAATAAACAAAAAAAAGTAGATACATTCTTGTTTATTTGGTTAAACTATTTTCCTTTTCACGCCATACTTGTATACTTTTGGATGAAAGACCACTAGTTATGCATTCTAATTAGTTAACCACCCTCACATATCAAACCTATTTTTACTTCTTTTGGCCACGAAAAAAAAAAGGTTTTTACTTCTTGTTTTCGTACACAATACATCTAGACCATTGTCAGCATATTAAGCATAACATTTTGAAAAAATGGTAAGATACATTGGTGCGTTCTTCTATACATTTCTCTCAAGAACATCACGCATCTCTTCTATATGCAGAATGTATTTATTGTATTATTTAACGTTAAGTTGATACCTTTATTAGAACAATGTAATGATAATCATAGTTAATTGTATTCTACATTTTCTTTTCTATGAAGCGTGAATCAATATAAATAAATTTGTATGCACTAAATGGACCATAAATTAGACTAATATACGCTCCAGTGGTATTATATCAATGTGAGTACCTATGCATGGAACATATATTTAATGACCTTGGCTAAATGAAAATAGGAAATGAAAAGAACACAATAAATACTTAAAGATTGCCAATCATGCATTCTCATTAGTTAACTGCCCTCGTATTCTTCTTTCTTTGAAATCTCATTTGCTCCAGTTTCAATAGGATCTCCATGTATGTATATGATTCCAAAAGTTTATGTTGGATCGTTAGAGTTACGTCTGAGGGAACAAAAACTTTGTTCCCACAGAAGGCACAGCGGATTAAAATAGCAAGAAAGATAACAGAACGAACTCACGATATATAGTGGAAACCCTGATTAGCAAAACTAGCTTCTCAAGGAAAAACCACTACCTTCAAGCTTCCGCTTGAGAGGATTTTGAAGTGTGTACTTGTCTTATTGATTTCTTGTTCGATTACACTTGTAGCATGGACTCCAAAACACTAGACTTCCCACCTAGATTCGAAGATCACTCCTACAACGATGAATCCGAACTCAACCCTCAAAGACTCACAAACACTTCACTCTCTTTTTCTTCTCAACTGAACGCTCTTTGTTCTACTTTTTCTTCTGCGTCGTTACATAGAAAAGAATCCATGCTTCTCTTAAATACAACTCGGCTAAAACCCTAATTGACACAAAATTAGGAAATACTAGAATCGGATTACAAAGATATGATTTTGTTTTGAAGATAAGATATCACAACCGGTTATATTAATTAAGGAAGGAGTTCCTTAATTAATCCAACCGATTGGATAACGTTCTTCTCTCTCCAATCGCCTTATCTTAGGAAAGATTCCTAGGATCAACACGATCGGGTTTTCTCTCTCCATATCTTCGCGCAATCCGGCTTGATCCTTAGAGCCGAAGTCTTTATCCTCTACCGCGTGGCTTCTTGGTTTGTTTCCTTAACACAGCACGCTGGATGACTTCTTTCCTTTTGCAGCCTTGATTTGGTCCGTCACTTCAGTTCCTTGAGAGGTAACAAAGCGCTAAGCAAGCCTTTGTTCCCTCTGAGATCCTGTGCTGCAAAGCTCCCTAGGATAACTTTTTTTGTCCCTGAAACACTTGGTACACATATTAGTTGAGTGTTTGTAACCATCAAAACCTAAGGAATTCAACAGTTTCGATCAATGTACGTTTATACCTCTGTGTATTATACGGAGGCCAACTGCATGTTCCTTTTTCTATATTTTTTTCTTATTCGTATGTTGTATTTTCAAGTATGCTTCATATTCTTTACATCTTTTAATTTTTTTCGTTTATGATTATTTGACAGGGACGTTTATTTCATCCTTCAACAACAACGATTGAAGTTGTTATACCATTTTGATGAAATGTCAGCTAATTCGAAGAGACAACTAAAAGAAGGGATCTTCCTTCGTGATGAATGCATACACCTCCAGCAAAAGCACAATTACATTCCCTTGATCAAATTTTATGACTCGTTTGTTGTTCCGCCACGTTTGTGGATATGATTCACATCGAGGTGTGTATTTCCTACAACTTTGAATCATGCTTCGACTAAAAAAAAATTTAGAACCTGGCAATTCATAAGTTTGTCACCCTCACATGGATTCCCTTTCTAATGGATTTAAAGAATTCTAACGTCGACATGGATGGAGTCTTTAACATTGATAAGGTTGAAATTGGGGGTGATGTGCATCAACTACTATAAGAGGTTGAAACTGATTGAAATATTTTTTGCTTCGGCTATGAAATTTCGAAAAATGATTTCAAGGTCATGGGAATTTGGATCCCAATTGAGCCCTTCTTCAAATCACTCGTGTTACATACATTCATTATTTGAATAATACTCTTACTCTAATTTGTAGATCTGTCAAAAACCGACCAAACCCAAAAATCCGACCCGACTCGAAATTTCTGGATCGAGACCCGATCCGAACGTCACTGGGTCAAAAAGGACCCGAACCCAAACCCGACCTGACTCGATCCAAACACAAATCCGAGCTCACGGATCCTCGTTATTTCGTATATTTTATTTCATTTATATTAAATATTTTAATATACTTTATTAAATAATTATATAATATTATTTATATTATTATAAAAAAAATTATTAGAATTAAAAATCATAATAATAATCATAAAAAAAGGACATGTTCGACCCGCCTGACCCGAAAAGTTTTATCAACCCGAACCCAATTTGACCCGAACCCGACATGATCAAACCCATCAGACCCAATTGACAGGTCTACTAATTCGTATGCTTTGGGCTACTAAAACGTTTCATCATGAATCATTATAATAGGAAACAATTTTCCATGGTTATATTCTCCATGACTCAACATTGTCAAACCAAAGCATGATTGACCCCTAGACACGTGTAGTATGGTTTTAGATAAGAGTAAAAAGCAATGTATAAATAGGCTTTGCTAAGAATGTACAGAAAGTCTTCAAACCAGTTTTTAGTATTCCGATTATATGTTAATGATTGTATTTTGTCAAATACATAAATGACGTTGTACAACAATTCAGAGCACCATATATAGATACGGACAAGCTAAATACACGCGAGAAATTGGTTAAATGTACGCGATATTACACGCTTAAGGTAAGCGTATGCTTTTACACGCCTAAGCTAAGCGTGGAGGGCTATTCTTGCCATTTTCGAAAACATGTATGAAGTACACGCTTAGCTTAGGCGTTTGACCAGACGCCTAGATTAGGCGTCTGATTATATGTGGTAATTATTGGGCCGGCCCAATAACTAGCCTTTGCCCAGTAAAACCAGACGCCTAAGCTAGGCGTCTGTCCAAATGCCTAAACTAGGCGTCTGGGTTTCACTATGGGCTAGTTATTGGGCCGGCCCAATAACTAGCCTTTGCCCAGTAAAATCAGACGCCTAGCTTAGGCGTCTGGATAAACGTCTAAGCTAGGCGTCTGGTTTTCACTATGGGCTAGTTATTGGGCCGGCCTAATAGACGCCTAGCTTAGGCGTCTTGACAAACGTCTAAGCTAGGCGTCTGGTTTTCACTATGGGCTAGTTATTGGGCCGGCCCAATAACTAGCCTTTGCCCAGTAAAACCAGACGCCTAGCTTAGACGTCTGGACAAACGTCTAAGCTAGGCGTGTAAGCACACGCTTAAGATGCCACTTCGTCTTCTTCCTTCCGCCGCGTTGAAAACCTTAAAAATTCGAAAACGATTTCGATGAAATCTCTCCTCCATTTGCTTTGATTGTTTGAAATTAGGCATGGATTGTGATTGGGCTGGGTTGGGCGAGTTCATTGGTGGCGGAGAGAGGTCCGAAAGCGGCGGCAGAGCGGTGGGCGAAATTCTAGAGCAAGGGGCGACTGGCGGTGCTCCCACTGGCGCGACGCCGAGATAGGCGGAGGTGCGAGCGGTGGCGGCGCAGAGGCGACTGCAGGAGGCAGTGGGAGTTTCGGCACCGGTGGTGCGAGCTTCGGCGGAATTTATGCGTGGCTGGCGGTAGAGGAGGAGGAGGAGAAGGAGGGCTTGGTGGTTTCCGGCGGAGCTCGGACCCGAGGTGGAAGGGGAGGTCGAGCTAGGGATGTAGCGGATACAATTCCGACGACGCCTGGATCGAGTCAGATCGGTCTACGAGCGGTATTATTTTAAATTTTAAATTGAACATTATTAAATTTTAAATAGATTAGAATTATTGGCTCGTATAGTATATTTAGAAAATAACAAGTATAATAAATTCTAAAATTAATCATTTAAGTTCCTAAATGTATTAATTAGTCCCTAATTAAATTAGTATCTAAAAAATTAGAGTATATTGGCGGTCATCACCCCTACTGGGCGTACGGAGCCGACACCTGTTGTTGCTGACCGCACCCGGCGTGTTGGTATATCGGAGTCTATTCGTCGCCGCGCCGGTATTGTGAGCACTGATATATTGTCGTCTAGTGCGGTATCTTCGCATCCGCCTATGATCGGCACCGCTGATGATGACTATTTGGACGACGCTGAGGACTTGGCAACTCAGCCCATGACGGTTGATGATGAGGCTGTTGAGGAGGAGTCGCGTGATGGGGCAGGGTATGACTTTGTCGAGTCTTTGGAGCCTACATTACCGACGCAGGAGTTGAGTACGGACGACATTCCATTTTCTCATTCCCTGCCTTTTTTTGGGTCGATACCTACTCTTGTCCCCTCTCCATCCCATGCCGGTCCTTCTTCTACACCTTATGCCGATATTTCTTCTCCACTTTCTGTCGATCCTTCTTCTCCACCTCCTGCTGGTCCTTCTTCTCCACCTCCTCCCGGTCCATTTGTTATACATACTTACCATCCTTGGATGCCTGGAGGCCCAAGGTGTCCGATTCTTCTCCCTAGCTACGAGACACACATTGCTCGGGCTATATTTGACCGTCCTATAACTCAGCCCGCTCCTGAGGCACTTCCGCAGATGCCGCCTCATGTACAGCAGAGGAGACAGAGACGTAGAGGAGACGCTGCATTTGTTGAGGATGCTCCTGTTCCTCAGATTGCCGAGCAGGAGCAGCAACCACATCGTAGCGGGGTAGCCCGTCGTCAGGCAGAGCAGGACCCGGTATGTTTTAGGGTTTTTAGTTTATGTGTTGAACCTATAAATGTTTTTTATTCGAAATTGTATACTAATCTTGAATACCGTTAATTCAGAGTCGTAAGATTCTGAGGATCCATTTCCGCACAGCCCATTGTTCTACACACGAGCAGTACATTAGCCCTTAGCCACATACGTGGTTTAGGCTGGCGGACCAGAGCGGGCTTACCGGTCTACGCACACTAGGCATAGCATGCAGCATGGATGCGGCGTTGATTTCTGCATTTGTGGAGAGATGGCATCCCGAGACGAACACATTTCATATGCCCTTCGGAGAGATGACCATCACTCTTGCTGATATTCACCAGATCTTACGGGTTCCCATACGTGGGAGGAGCTGCACTTCAGACCTCGATGAGCCGGCAGTGAGACAGCGCATCTGTGCTGATCTGGGCGTTGCTGAGGAGGAGGTGAAGAGATGGCACACAACTGGTGGTATTCCTTTGGGGCATTTAGAGACTAGAGTACTGGAGGAGTGGATGAGGAGTGACGATCGTGACGAGGGCGTTATTGCTACGTACTACCTCTTTTTGCTTCTCGGCTCGACTGTCCTGGTGGACAAGTCGACTAACGTCGTGAAGCAGAAGTGGTTGGCGCTTTTGTTTGACCACGACGTCACATGCGACACTGCATGGAGAGCTAGGATTCTAGCGTACGTCTACCGCAACTTGGGACAGGCGTCTATGCGTGGAGCACAGGGCATTGCATCGTGCGGGATTCTGATCAGGGTAAGATATTAGATAGATTAGTGAAATATTAAGTTACGTTTTAATATTTTGGTCATTAATGTCCTTAGTTATTCATTTACAGTGCTGGGTTTGGGCATATTTCCCACATTTTCGGGAACAATATGCCACGAACCCTCAGGCCTTTGGAGGAGCTATTTCTGGTGCCGCGGAGGTGCCGAACAGTAGAGACATAAGTGTAACTATATGAAATATAATGATATACTACAGTACATAAGTGTAACTATATGAAATATAATGATATGGCATCTTCCCAAGCCTTGTACACCCTTCTCTATTTCACCCTACAAAAACCTCATTACATGTTAGTATGGCATCTTCGTCGAGTTCGAGTTCAAGTACGGGAGAGAGATTTTGCTTCTGTAATTTTAAGGCGGTCATTCACACTTGTGACCGACAGTGGCAATACGGAAGAAGGTATTGGGGATGCCCAGAATTGGGGATGTACGATGTCCACAAACCTGATAATAAAGGGGGGTGTGATTTCTTTGCGTGGTTCGATCCACCATACGACGTGAGGGCATACGAGGTCATTATGGAGTTGTGGAAGGAAAGAAAACAACTTATAAAGCATAATGAGGGTCTTTGTATGATGCGATCCTACCAACCCCAAGTGCCAAAGAAGAAGAAGAAGCCTTGCGCGCGCCACAAGAAGGACCAATCACAAGGGCATGCGCAAGAGCCATTGAGAACGCGGTGAACTCTATCATTCAACGCGTTCATACAAGCCAAGGCAACAGAGAGCCCAACCCAGAGAACGCGTTCTCCCTTCAAAGGCTCCAAGAGAATACAGAGATCGCGTTCAGATGGCGTCTTCTTTCAACAATTGAATGAACGCGATCAAATCAAACCAGATCACGATCTTCAGCATTTAATATGCCTTAATTGAGAATATTCGGCATTAATGGCCGAATCCATTTTGAATTCAAATTAGATCTGGTGTAATTAATGTAATCTTATCCTTAATCTTTGCATTTATTTCTTAGATTTGGGTCTTGATGACCCTTCTTAGAGTAGTATAAATAGAGGCCTTTGGCCAATGTACAAAGCACGTTTTACCTAATTCAGAGCTTGAGTTTTGAGCAATTGTCTCCTCTCCCTTTGAATCTAAAACGTCACAATCTGCTTCTCATCTCCTTCACCATCTGCTCCTTATCCTTTCACCGCCGTTGCTCACACGCCGGCACCACTCGATCACATCGGGTCTATCTCTCCACCACCGCTCCACCCTATACACTGCACACGAACTTCCCCCTCCGCTGCTACCAAACACAACTCCCCCCCCAAACACTTACGCTACAACACTTCACCGTGCCATTTCCCTCTCCCAAACACCGCGTTCCCTCCATCAAGACAACGCGTTCTTTGTCCAGAACATGCCAAACTGTCATAGCGACTAACGTTGCAAGATCGCGATCTCTTCAGAACAAGTAGGAACGCATCAACTGGTATCAGAGCCTGATCTTGTAAGTCGCTTTCAAGTTCATTTGTTCACGTAATTTTTTTTTCCCATCGCTCACCATACTTGCTTCCGCCACCCCCATTTTCACAAATTTTTTCTTTTTTCACCCACCTATCGGTCCTACAAGAGAAATCTTGGCCGAATTTGGATACCTTTGCAAACTAGTGTGTTTTTGTTTGTTTGGAAATTTTCTTAATTATTTGCGTGTTTTCTTACGTGATTGCAAAAACAACGCGGTGAATACTTGACATATTCAACGCGTTGACCAAAAATCTACATCAACTTCTTTTTCCCCATCACGACATCAAAAAGTGATTTCTTTCTCTAGTTACTTAGCCGTTCTTTTTATTTTGCTTTTAGTCTGATCATCTCGTCAATCAATACGAGCTCTTGGGTCTGACATACAAAAAAAAAAAAAAAAAAAGAGGTAAAGCCAAAATAAGGCAACCCTCTTTCACCACCAACGGCTAGGCTCATTTCTTAATCTCTCCGCCGTCTAGTGTCTCGCGTGGTTTCTGTCTTGTTTTAACGCGTTCTTTACGCAAGATCTTAAGACAACATTCATTTGGTTAAGTGGTTTTCACGCGTGCATTACACACTTGTTTTGCTAGCCTGTTAGCCGCCCTCACGGCCAAACACTCCCAATTACCCACGTGAACACTTGTTCTTGTCGTACTTGCTTGTCTGTGCTTTGTTGCTTGTTGTGCTTTTCGATTTGCAATGGCAGATCACGATATTGTAGGTAACGTCGCGTCACAGGCTGGTGCCAATGGGTTAGAGCACAACCCCTTGCCTCAAACACAAGACCTTACCCAACAACAAGCCATTCCTCAAGATCAAACGCCCCCTCTCTTACAACTGTCTCAGGAGCAACGAGAAATCCAAGAGTTGAGACGCCAACTCGCGGAAGAAAGGAAAGAGAAGGAGGTGTTCCGACGCGCTGCGTTGCAACAAACAGATCAAACCATGCAAATCGCGATGAACCCCATCTTCGTACCCAATCCAACTGAAGCGGGCACAAGCAAGCAACACGTCGATAAGGGGAAAGGCGTGATGCCCTCAACCTCACATCCTCAACCACGCCTACAAAGGATCCAGTCGGTAATTGAGAGCAAACAAGGACATGTTTCTCATCGAGACAGATATGTCCCACGGGCTACACCGGTTCCCGATGAAGAATACCAAGAAGAAGAGGATGATTACCAAGGTGAGTACAATGATGAGTTCGCTTTGGATGACAGGTACCAAGAGGAATATGAACGCGAGGTTGCTACAACCCCGTGTACTGGACGACAACAGAAGGACACACATGATCCCAAGTTGGCGCGACAATCAACCCGCAACAAACAGTTGGCGGCGCGCAAGGGTCAACATAACAACACCCCAGTGTCCTTCAATGTCAACAAGTACTTGGGTCACCAAAGTGTGCGTACCCCGCGTGAGGATTCAGATGGATATTACTCATCCATACCTATACACCAAGAAGACCCTGAGGACTTCGATGATGAGGAGATAGAGGACTCTGGAATACCACAGAACAACCGCCAAGATTGGTTTCCTCCAGCACAACTCCCCCAAAATCAGGAACTGGAACGACGCGTTCTTTGGCGAACCAACAACCGCTACACAGAGAATCAACGCGCTAACCAAGACGCGCGAAGAAACCACAGAATGCAACGCCAATTACAACAGGAACCTGGGAGTCAATATGGTACCGATGACTTCCCACCTGCTCAGTTGCAAAGACCGCGTGAAAACAATGCACTGCGTCTCAACCGCCATGACATCAAGGTAAAACTTGAACACTTTCATGGCACATATGACCCTGCTGTGTTTCTTGAATGGTTGCAAGCCACAGAGTATACATTACTCTTCACCCAAATACCACTCCAAGATTTCGTGGCGGCTGCAACAGTCCACTTCAGAGGTGTCGCGCGAGTGTGGTGGCATCGATTCGTGGATGAAAGGACGCTGAGAAACAAGGTGCCTCTCACTGAATGGCACCAACTCAAGTATGTGATGACAAAGAAGTATGTTCCCCAGGATTACAAGAACCAAATGCGACTCAACATCGCGATGGCCAAACAGGGGAGCAAGACACCTCTCGAGTTCTTTTCCCAACTCGAAGATATGTACTACAAGGAGGGAATCAGTGTCTCAACATCCACCTTGAGGACCAAATTTTTGAGTGGTCTCAACCTCAACATCAGAGACCAGCTAGAAGTGCTACTCATCAACAACATCAACGACTTGACGCATGCCGCGATGAAGATCCACAATCAACTCGTTCGCAAGCGCCAAGTACCATACCAACAATATGGGCAACGAAGGTATGATTCTAACTCCAATCAATTGCCTTCCACTAATGTTTGCGGTCCTTCTACAGGGAACTATCCAGGTTCTGAGAACAAACCAGGAAAGACCGCGACAACTTCAGGCACCATGGCACGCGTTCCACCAGCAAAAGGCAATCAAGGCACCCAGGCAAGAGCAAGTGACATGGAGTGCTACAAATGTGGAGGCAGAGGGCACATGATGAGGAATTGCCCTAACAACAAGAAAGTCTTGTTCTCCACAGTATCAAACGGCTACGAGTCCTTCGACGACGACGAAGCCAATGAGACCATACCTGAAGCTGAAGAAGATGACGAGGAGGCTTACACTTGTGAAGCCACCGCGCTGTATGAAGGCACCGCATTGAGTCTCATCACCAGGAGAGTGCTCACTGTTAAGGAAGCTACCCTTGTCGATCAACGCGAGAATTTGTTTCACACGCGTTGTTTGGTCAAGACTGCAACCTTAAGCGTCATAATCGATGGAGGAAGTTGCTGCAACATCATCAATGAGAAGGTGGTCAAACACTTCAACTTGCCAACTACTCCACATCCACAGCCATATGGACTTCAATGGATCTCGTTGAGTTCAGGTAACACTATAACTCGTCAATGTCTAATTCCATTTTCAATTGGCCAATACACGGATACTGTTCTGTGTGATGTGATCACCATGGACGCGACACACTTGTTGCTGGGGCGTCTATGGCAGTTTGATCGACGCGTTCTTCACGATGGGTATTTAAACACTTATGTGTTTACTTACCACGGGAAGCGCGTCACGCTCTTACCTATGTCGCCACATGAGATTTTACAGGACCAGGTAGAGCGCGAGAGACAAAAAGCTATTGAGGCTTCAAAGAGCCAAGGAATCCAAAGTACGCGTTCTTCTGGGGAAGCCAAGCAAAAGAAGGATGTGGCTTCTCTGGAAAGAACGCGATCCAAAGAGCTGCCACCAACACACAAGGCAGACACTCAACTGTAAGGAGGCTGTGAGCACAGACTCCTCTTAGCACGACCAAGTGACTTGACGCCTACACTCCAAGGAAAGGCGCCTTGTTTCTTGCTAGTGCCAAAACACAATCAACAAGAGACGCCAACACTAGAAGGCGTGCCCAGCGAGATAAGCAGGTTGCTAGAGGAGTTCAAGGATCTCTTTCCTGAGGAGCTCCCACAAGGATTGCCACCACTAAGAGGCATTGAGCACCAAATCGACTTGGTGCCTGGTGCCTCACTGCCCAATCGAGCAGCCTATCGCGCTGGCCTAGAAGAAACAAAGGAACTTCAAAGACAAGTCCAAGAGCTACTTGATCGCGGCTACGTGAGGGAATCTCTGAGCCCTTGCGCGGTCCCGGTCATTTTGGTTCCTAAGAAAGATGGTTCATGGCGCATGTGTGTCGACTGCCGCGCGATCAATCAGATCACGGTGAAGTACAGACATCCAATTCCTCGCCTGGACGACATGCTGGACGAGCTCCATAGCGCAGCGATCTTCTCCAAAATCGACCTCAAGAGTGGCTATCATCAAACTCGCATGCAAGAGGGAGATGAGTGGAAGACCGCGTTCAAGACGAAGTATGGTCTTTACGAGTGGCTTGTCATGCCATTCGGACTGACCAACGCGCCAAGCACATTTATGCGGCTGATGAATCACGTGCTAAGGGAATTCTTGGGCAAATTCGTCGTCGTCTACTTCGACGACATTCTGGTATATTCCCTAACTCTTGCTGATCATGTTAACCATTTGAGACTTGTTTTGCAGTGCTTGAAAAAGCAAGAGTTGTATGCCAACTTGGGCAAGTGTCGCTTCGCTTCAGACACAACAAATTTTTTGGGCTATGTGGTCTCTAAGGATGGTTTGCGCGTCGATAAGGAAAAGATCACGGCAATTAGAGACTGGCCAACTCCGACGACTCCAACCATGGTGCGAAGCTTCCTAGGCTTAGCAGGATTTTATCAGAGATTCGTGAGGAACTTTAGCACCATCGCGGCGCCTTTACATGAGCTGACAAAAAAGGGTGCCGTGGTGCTTTGGAAGGAAAGCCATGAAAACGCATTCAATGCGTTAAAAGAGGCATTGTTCAACGCGCCACTACTTCAACTCCCGGACTTCAACAAACATTTCGAAGTGGAGTGTGACGCGTCAAACATTGGCATTGGTGGAGTGCTCCACCAAGAGAGAAGGCCCATCGCGTTCTTTAGCGAAAAACTAACAGGGGCCACACTGAACTACCCTACGTACGACAAAGAGTTGTACGCGCTGATTAGGGTTCTGAAGACTTGGCAACATTATCTGTGGCCGTGCGAATTCGTCATCCATTCAGACCACGCGGCCATCACCTACTTGAAGAGCCAAGCACACCTCAGCAGACGCCACGCACGCTGGGTTGAATTCATGGAAACATTTCCATACGTGGTGGTGCACAAGAAGGGTAAAGAGAATGTGGTCGCTGATGCGCTCTCACGAAGGTATGTCCTCATTTCTCAACTTCAATCTAAACTGCTTGGGTTTTCGTTGATTAAAGAGTTGTATGCGTCTGACTCCTTCTTCAAGCCTATTCTAGAACAATGCCTTAGGAACCGTGAGGTAGAAACATTCTTTTTGCAGGATGGGTTCCTATACAAGGCAAGGCGTTTGTGTATTCCAAACTCTCCCATTCGGAAGCTGTTGATACAAGAAGCCCATGAAGGACGCGGTCATTTTGGTGTGACAAAGATGCTAGCGGCTCTTCACGAGCACTTCTATTGGCCCAAGATGACAGCGCAGGTGATGCGCTTTTGCAAGAGTTGTATCACCTGCCAACGCACAAAGTCCACTTCCCATCCTTATGGCGTTTACACACCACTGCCCATTCCTCTAGCGCCTTGGGAAGATTTGTCCATGGACTTCATCACTGGCTTACCTGTCTCCAAACGAGGTAAGGACTCTATCTTTGTGGTTGTTGATAGGTTTAGCAAAATGGCACACTTTATCGCGTGCAAGACCACACAAAGCGCATCCGAGATTGCCGCGTTGTTTTACGACAATGTGGTAAGACTACACAGAATACCGTGTTTTGTGGTAAGTGACCACGATACCAAGTTCGTGTCAATTTTCTGGCGAACTCTGTGGGGAAAACTGGGTACAAAATTGTTATACTCGACAAGCTATCACCCACAAACAGATGGTCAAACTGAAGTGACCAACAGGACACTTGGCACATTACTTAGGGCGATGCTGAAGACCAACCCAAAAGGTTGGGAGGACTTACTTTCTACTGTCGAGTTCTCTTATAACAGGTCAAGGCACTCGGCGACAAAGCGCGCGCCCTTTGAAGTTGTTTATGGCAGGAACCCGCTCACTCCCTTGGACCTGCTGCCGCGTCCTGTGAAGGACAACGAACATCCAAGGGCGGCAAATCGGGCGCGTTGGATTCAAGAGTTGCATCAAAGAACGCGCGAACAGTTGGAGCAACGCGCTGATGAATACACCAAGCAACACAGAAAAGGACGCAAGCGCGTCATTTTTGCTCCAGGTGACCTGGTCTGGGTGCATCTTCGCAAAGGACGTTTCCCCGCAAAAAGGAAGTCCAAGCTTGCACCACGCGAAGATGGGCCATTTCAAGTGCTTAAGGCAATTGGCGAGAACGCCTATGAGATCGATCTACCCCCGGATTATGGCGTCCATAACACTTTCAATGTTGCAGACTTGGAGGCATACGTGGAGCCAGAAACCGATGATGGTGAAGCGGGGACGCTTCACAGCCAAGTGGGGGAGGGTGATGCGATCCTACCAACCCCAAGTGCCGAAGAAGAAGAAGAAGCCTTGCGCGCGCCACAAGAAGGACCAATCACAAGGGCACGCGCAAGAGCCATTGCGAACGCGGTGAACTCTATCATTCAACGCGTTCATACAAGCCAAGGCAACAGAGAGCCCAACCCAGAGAACGCGTTCTCCCTTCAAAGGCTCCAAGAGAATACAGAGATCGCGTTCAGATGGCGTCTTCTTTCAACAATTGAATGAACGCGATCAATTCAAACCAGATCACGATCTTCAGCATTTAATACGCCTTAATTGAGAATATTCGGCATTAATGGCCGAATCCATTTTGAATTCAAATTAGATCTGGTGTAATTAATGTAATCTTATCCTTAATCTTTGCATTTATTTCTTAGATTTGGGTCTTGATGACCCTTCTTAGAGTAGTATAAATAGAGGCCTTTGGCCAATGTACAAAGCACGTTTTACCTAATTCAGAGCTTGAGTTTTGAGCAATTGTCTCCTCTCCCTTTGAATCCGAAACGTCACAATCTGCTTCTCATCTCCTTCACCGTCTGCTCCTTGTCCTTTCACCGCCGTTGCTCACGCGCCGGCACCACTCGATCACATCGGGTCTATCTCTCCACCACCGCTCCACCCTATACACCGCACACAAACTTCCCCCTCCGCTGCTACCAAACACAACTCCCCCCCCCCCCCCAAACACTTACGCTACAACACTTCACCGTGCCATTTCCCTCTCCCAAACACCGCGTTCCCTCCATCAAGACAACGCGTTATTTGTCCAGAACGTGCCAAACTGTCATAGCGACTAACGTTGCAAGATCGCGATCTCTTCAGAACAAGTAGGAACGCATCATTGTAGGTATTGTTTACGAAAATTAACAAGTAAACGTCGTAGGTGTTAGAAAGATAGAAGTAACTATTTGTCATGTTTTGTAGGAAGCAAGCGGAATTAGCGAAAGAGGGAGATCGATAATGAATCAAGCAGAATTAGCTCAAAAATGAATCAAGCAGAATGAGCGAAACAAGGGATGTGATTTGTTATGTTTTGTACTACTTTGCGCCAGTATAGGCCCATTAAATCGAGATAAAAAAGCGAGTTTGTACTACTTCGAACGTAAATAAAAACACATCAAATTAATAATATGAACACATCAAAGCTGTCTAAATATTACATTACATAATCGTGTAATCAATCAAGTACATGAACGGATCCGTCTCCCACATACATAAAAGGATCTAGTGCCCGACCATATGCAATGCGGTAATCTCGATACATCTTCAAATTCAACTCAAACTTTGTTGTCCACCACATAATGTTTCGATCTGCGTTTCTGCGCCACGCACCAGGTGTGTGCTGTATTGGCGACCCTTCCTTAAGCACCACCTACATATACACACACAAACTATTTTAGTAGTGAAAACAATGTAACCTAATTTCATAAATATTTTTATTAGAAAAAACCTTTACCGGTATGAAGTGATCATGATTGCCTACGTGTGCCATGGCAAGAATCTTGTTTGGAGGTCCCATGCTTGATGTCCTATTCCTCAACGGTAAGTAAAACGTCGGAACTTCCCACGTTAATAAGACGAGACCAACCTGATATAGTGTGGCAAACACTAAACCCATCAATGGCATGTGAAGCCAGTATAATTCTGAGCAAGGTTTTCTGCAATGGTTCACTTGCAAGATAAGATCCTCCCAAGACCCTTGTCGAAGACGGCAACGTATCGGCTCGTACAGCTCTCGATTGTCAAGCAACTCCGCTACCATCTCACGTCGGATGTTGGCATATTCCTGCTCTTGCCTCCCCAACAATACAGCCATCGACCGATATCCACAATGTCCGTCGGGGCGTACATCTCTAACATTCTTGATGTACGGAATCCAAAAGTCATCCACATTGTCAATCCCAAAGTTCACCCCCATATGAACAAGGGGAAAAATAGGTTCTTGAGGCCACTGCAAATCTTCTGGTTGTGATTCTTCTAGTATGGGTTGGGATTGCAAGTCGTCAAAGTCCATCACTACTGCAGTATATGCACTTGCCTTCCCCTTTGTCTTCGGCCCCGCCTTCTTCTCATTCTCGTGGAGCTCATCCCATCTATGCTCAAACAAGCACTTATCCCTCTTCTCCGCCTTCTCATCCACCTTCTCCTTGTTCCTAGCACCACTTGGCCTCCTTCCTTTTGACTTGATTCCCGTCGGCTCCAACAAAGTACTCTCTTCTGGATGCTCCAAGTCGTCGTACAACTCACCTAGTAGGAATGCCGTGCCTTTCTTCAATGTCCCAACCTCTAACCTGGCAAACATTTCACGAAGTCTCATCTCTGTAATGTCCATTCGAACATAGGCAGAAGGGCCAAGTGTTGTGGTTGAAGTCTCTTCCCATTCCAAGTCCCTCCAGAACTCGTGAACGTCTGACGGAATGAGAGGTGTTCTTGAAATGATGGCTCTTGCAATACTGTGCACGCAAGGCAACCCGAGGCAATCTCTCACCCAATGGTCGTTGCATTCTTATGAGAACTCCCCCTTCTTCAACATATCGTAATATCCCAACAACATATCAAAGCACCTATCAGACACTTGGTAGAAGAGCCTAGAAAAAGTAGCTCGTACAACTGCCGACATCGATGCATCATCGAAATCCGTTGGTCATTTGGAAAGTGAAAGGTTAATGTTCCCCCTAATCTGATCTATTTGAAGGATGATGGCATGGTGAATCCTCACGATAACTCTGTTGAAGCCCCCCTCTGCTAGAGCCAATAATATCTTTCAAAACCTTGTGCATCCCCTCAACCCTGTCAAATCACATGACGTTAGTACGACATTAACAACTATGAGTACAAAAAACAACATATTGTGCACGTCATACCTATTTGAAGAAGTGAAGATGATGATCCGTCCACGCCCTTACTATGCTCGTCTTGTACGGAATAAGCCATGTGCCCTCCACGTATCCGACAAGGCCTTTCTTCCACGATGTCCGTAATACGGCAAGTCTCTCTTCATAGCTTTCTTCATTAGCTGAGCAAAAAAGTGCCCAACATTGGTTTGCAAAGGCATCCACACTTTCCTTCTTCTTCAAGATGGACGAGGCACGTGCCTCGATGTTGTGCTTTATATGCACCCAGCACAAGAGGTGTTGAACTTCGGTGCCGAAAATACTCCGGATAGCAGTTATGAGGGCCTTCTCATAATCTGTCATTATTGCAGTAGGCATCACTCCCAAATCCAAACACAATGCTCGAACTTTCCTCATTATCCACGTGTAATGGTAAATCTGTTCCGCCCGGGTGAATGCATAAGCAATGTTGAACGTCTTATGAGTGTTGGTGAAACCAACAATCTCCACAAGTGGCATTCCATATCTACGGAAAAGATTTCAAAATACAATACACATTTTTAAATGAAATACTATAACAACTTATGTCATAATAAACTACATATTATTACAATTAATGACTTACTTGTTTGTCTTGTATGTCGCGTCAATGATTATCACGTACGGGAACTTCTTCAACAACCGCAGCGACTCCGGATTAGCAAAAAATAATATTGCAACCTCATCAGTCTTTGCATCCCTCAAAGGATGAACTATGTATTTTTGCTCAACCATAAACCTTATGGACCATTGTGTAACCGTTAAGTCTCCCAGATCCTCGTACTGCAGCTTCTGCAAGAAGTTGGCCACTTGCTTCCTGGAAGTCACATTTCCCGGGAAGTTTTGCCTCAATTCTGAAACAATTTGATTCAGCGTCTTGCGACCGTCTCCCCACCTCCTAGCGCACACCTGCTTCGCCTCGGTCATTCGACCCATGAATGCATGGCCTTCAAAGCTAGTTCGTAGCTTATGGTTGTGTCGACCTTCAATCACACCCAAGATCCACTTTTCACCAACCGTCCATGCCTCTTTCTTCTTGCGAACACCCATTATCTCAAACTTACACCCACACTTTTTGGATATCGACTTTCGGATTTTAGGAATCGGCAACTCTGGATTCTCTTTGTTCACCTTCGGCCTCCCCGATCTCTAGGGCCCAAACCTATCACACACTATACTAATTTGGTACAGACTTGAATTACGCTTCACCAAAGCTATCACAAGCTCCTTTCCTTTTTCTTTCACCCATTTGTACAATTCTTCCTTACTATCTCATACTAGGTCCGTAGTAAAATGCTCTTTATAGTCTTTCCCCTATAAATATAGCGGTAAATGTTAACTATGTTATACACTAAATATGATTTCCAATTATATACTACGAATTCATGGTTAATATTAGCTACCTAATTAAGTGCAATATTTAAGACACCAATTACGAATTAAAATACCGATGAACAAAAGAGGAATTTTTTTAATTAGGTGCAATATTAAATAAACTATTTACGATTTAAAATACCGATGAACGAAAGAGCAAGATTTTATACATGCTAAATAGTATATCCCCATTTGTACAACTCATCATAACTATATAACTACGAATTCATGCTAAATATTGGCTATCTAATTAAGTGCAATATTTAACACACTAATTGCGAATTAAATTACCGATGAACGAAAGAACAATTTTTTTTTAATTAGGTGCAATATTTAAGACACTAATTACGAATTAAAATAACGATGAACGAATGAGCTCTATTTTTTAAACACTAACCACAAATTCGCCGCTAGGGTCCCAATCGCCTTCCGCTTCCTCGTCTAACACAAATTTCGACTGCATCCATTTGTCATCCTCCTCCTCTTCTTCTTCACTTTGAACCCACTCATTTTGTTCGTCACTACTATCCTCACCATTATGATACATCTTTAAAATTTAGGAGTAAACAATTTCAGTTTCTGGGATATGAAATGGACCTTCGACTATAAATAGAAAGAAATATATCTGTTAAGCACACCAACGGCTATAATATACACGCCTAAGCTAAGCGTCTGAGAATTTTCCAACGGCTAAATATACACGCTTACACGCCTAATCTAGGCGTCTGCTTAAACGCCTAAGCTAGGCGTCTCTTCTTAGACGCCTAGCTTAGGCGTGTGTTTTTGGTTCTCTCTCGTGGAATCTGTTGTCGTCTTTTCAAAATACCAAGAATACCCCTATACGCCTAGCTTAAGCGTGTAAAATCACACGCCTATCTTAAGCGTGTAGAATAACGTCCGTTTAGATAATTTTCCGCGTGTATTTAGCCATAGCCTATAGATATATAGATCTGAAGTAGAAACACATGGATTGTATATCTATACTGTATTAATTAATAGAGTGTTTAAGAGGTATGTGGAAAAGGTCGGTATGTGTTTGTAGACGTATCAATCAACCTATTCCACTATAAACATGGAAATTCTTCTTGGATTTGCTACCATAAAAAACTAAAAATAAAAGGTCTTGAATATAGAGTTTGGATCATATGCGGAGCACTCTTCCCGTGCGGACGTGCGGAGCATGGACTTTTGGGTCTTATTTGTGCACTTTAACGTCTTATTTGTGCACTTTTTAATTTATTTATTTTTTCTTTTTCAATTTTTTTCCCAAGCATTTTTCAATTTTTTTGCAAAAGTGCACAAATAAGGCCCAAAAGTGCACAAATAAGGCCCTATAGTGCATGTCCGCACGTCCGCACGGGAAGAGTGCTCCGCACCGGAACCGCACTCCTTGAATATAATACTAATTCAACGTGTATTAGTGTAATCGCGGTCTAATTAGTGCATACAAATTAATTATATTGATCCAGGCTTGATAAAATAGAAAATTGCAAAATACAGGCATACTTCATTATCATTTCAACTTGAAATATTGAAAAAATCACATATAAATCAACTCGGTCCTTTTCTACTTGCGTAGTGGACTTCTAAACGTTAAATTTCACAATAAATACATTGTATGCATAGAAGGGATACGCGATGTTCTTGGAAGAAATGTATAAAAGAACGCACCAATACAACCCACTGGGTGTTCAAAAGGTTATGTTTAGTACGCTCACAATGGTCTATGTATTGTATACAAAAAAAGAGAAGTAAAAAGACTTTTTTTCTATGGGTAAAAGAAGTAAAAACAGGTTTCATGACAAGAATCGTCGGTGGCAAGCCCATGGGAAGGCAACTCATCATATCCAGTTTTTTTTTGACATATTTCTCCCTAGTACGCAACTCTTAATTGTAAAATATCATCACCTCATTCCTAGACATGACAAAATGCTTGATGAATTACATGGTGACACCTTATTCTCTAAGACTAATCTATCATCTATCGTCCAAAACCCTCTACAAAAACACACAAAAGTATAATAGACGATGAGACAAACCATACAAAACAAATGAAAATACGACAAAAAAATTACAGCGCAATTTGAGACCATAAACAACGCGTGTCTCATGCCTTATTTCTCTATCCAAAATAAAAAAGAGATGATTTATGACATAAAAAAAGTAAAGAGTAAGTCAGGAGCCCAATTAGTTTCTCCAATATTTGAGTTAATTTGGTATGGGTCTCTTAAATAAATAGAGATTATATAAATTTGGATTTTAGTGGGTGAGAAATTCATAAAGTATGTTTCTTACCAATGTTCATGGCCAAGAAACCATAATATATACCGTTTTTATTCTAGAAAAATTGAGACGATATATACTACCATTCAAAAACGGATTTCATGAAGAATAGTTAAATAGTATTTGGAACATCTCTTTCTACAAACCTATCTTCTCTCCAAACTCTACTTCTTCTCTGAGCTTTTGAACCACATTTCCTTCTTTGAAGTATTTCCTCGTACGAATTCTTGATGACTTATTTCTTCTAGCAAATTTCTTGTTGCCTGATACATTTTTGTAGATTTTTCGGCGTTAAATCATCAAAATACATTTATATCATTATTTTTGCCATCAATCTCGATAATAATACGTCGTACCATACCCATGTTCATAAATCCAGAGTCGTCACTAACCCAGTTACACATGTAATCATTCAACATTTTACTTGCACACGAGTATTGAATAACCGATGGAACTCTAGCACAACTTAAGATAACCCCAATCTCTTGAATTGATACATACTCTCCCCTCCAATCATACGTGGGAAAATAGTCAATCATTGTTGTTTGTAATTTTTCAAAATATTTCACTATAATAGTAGTATCATTGAATGGCGAAGTATATGGACCAATAACTGACAGGCTTAAAGTCGTATGCCTAATCAAAGAAATCCTAAAGTACCTACTAAAGAGTATAGCAAGCAAGTCAGGGTCGATCCCACAGGGAATCAGGTTATCAATTCTTGTGTTTCATAAACTACCAACTAGGAACTAGGGGGGTTGTTGTATGAGTTTCTTAGTAACCAAGTAAATAAAGCAAGAAAACAAGTAAACAAATTCGCAAGTAAAGGTTGTGAATATGGTAGGGAAAAACGTCACACCTGACAAAGATCCACACAACAAAAGATATGGTTGATCACTGAATTCTATTAATCTCAAGTTCTTATCTTTCCTTTAGTTGTTCTTATCCCGATCTTAGGTAACTATTAGTTCTACCAGCCCTAATAGTACTTATTACTAAATCAAACCCGAAAACCTTCAATATTTAATAAAGCAATAGCATTCAACCAAGGATTCAACAAGATACATGCAATAGAAACAACCTGTTACTATAACATGCAATTAACTCTCTCTCACGATGAACACTCGCAACCCGCTTATGTAAATCGTGTGTACTACTAGATATGCAACCCGAACCCGGAATCACAAGTCCTAGCTATTAGGAAGATATCAATAAACCTAGGTGATCAGTCTAGATAAATCAACATAAACCAATAAACATTCAATCATAAGAGAATTAATACAACTAGATAGGAAATAGAACAAGAGTAGAAAACTCACAACCAATCAATTGATGGCTTTAAACTGTCAAGTGCAACAATGGAGGTTTAGTTCTCCATTAGGGTTTGTGAGAGAAAAACGATGAAAGGTGGCAGCTAGGGTTAGAGAATGGATCCTCTAAAAGAGTCTTAAACTTAACTTAAATACTAAGAAAATAATTCAGAAATAAAGAAAATAAATAAACAAACTTGGAAACAAAGTCTCGGAAATAAAATAAAACGGGAAATAAAAACTCGAAAATATCTTCAGCGCGTCGCCACCGCGGGGTGCAGTCATCCCACCGCGGGGTGCGGTGACGGTGTCTTCTTCAGCTTCTGCGACACTTTAGTAAAAATGACATAACTTTTGATTCTTAACTCGGATTGCGCTCATATTTTGAGGACTTGCAGTAGACTTCAAGATCTAACTCCTCGAATTGGAATCACTCCATTTGGACATCTGAGTAAAGAGAACGAATAATTTGAATTCAACCCACTGTTCTTCTACTCTTCAATACACTTCAAACCTCTGTAAATCCCATGATTTCTTTACTTCTCGTCTTTTCTTCCGGATTACAGAATTACCATCAAATAATATCCAAACATCACCTAAATCATGTTAATAACCACTAGATGCGCTATACAATATATCGCATATCAATAACTCATACAGAATAAGTACCATAACCAATATGATATCCGTGACAAATAGAGATAGTGGAAACATGTCTTTCCAGAAATTATACAAAGTTGTTTATTGCCATTGTTGTTATTAAACATTCATTCAATGCATTTATGGTTTCTGTTAAGACTACTCTCGTATACTTATAACCAAAGAAGAGGTGATTAAGATTTTCATTTCCCTCCTTGCATAGAGTACACTGAGCATATACTCTATGGTAGTGCATGTTTAACCTATCAATAGTAGGGAGGGAGTCAGAGCAGGCCTTCCACATGAAGTGCTTGAATTTAGGTAAAATATTAAGCTTCCATATCCATTCTAAATTTTGGCCCGACACTTGAGGACGGCCCATATTGATAGATGTAGCACCTGAGCTGACCGAAAGTTTTCCATTTGCATATGGTTGCCATATAATTCTATCCTCGCATCTATGGATAGGTAATTAACTCTTTGAATTTCTTGAACTATATTTTATGGCAGATTCAGACGTAGCATATCAACATTCCATTCTCATTCCTATGTAATGAAATCTGATGCTCGAGGACCTTCTATATTTTAGCCTATATTATCACTAAGTGTCAATCCAAAAGTCAATTTTGGTTTCACAACCAACTAGCCAGGTTAATTTTTTTCAAACTCATTTTTTAGGCTCAACAACCTTGCAAACTGCCACGAGTAATTTATTTATTAAGGTCAAAGAGATTCATCCTTGATGTATTTTTCCTTTATTAGTCTGACACATATATTATCTAGCTCAGTGATAAGTTTCCTAAGTAATTTCATTTGCATTGGTTTTTTTGTAGGTTTCCGCAATACGAAAACCCAACCCCATTCAATATTTGGCCTATAGATGTTGTATCAGCTAATTAGAGGATGGAATCCAGAAATGTCCATCTTGTTCAAGAAAAAAGATTCATTAATTTTGTCGATTTCCTCCGGAACACCTTTGGGGAGAAGAAAAGTCTGCATTAGGTTGTTGACTTTGATAATAGATTCTCTTGGATAAGACGACCTTCCAGCTTGCGATAGCGTATTAGCTTTCTATTTTGATAAATGTTTTGTTAGTGAATTAGTTGCTTCCTTTAAAGTTGCATTATTTACCCTTCCTCAAATAATAGGAATTCCTAGATATTTCACTAGATTCTTGGTTAATGGGACTTGAAATATATGAGCAATTGTTGTGGAAGTTTGTGAGCTAACATTTGTTGAAAATTGTACAAAGCTCTTACGGAAGTTTATGGATAGTCCCGTTCTATGAGAGAATTCATGAAGGTTTTGATGTAATTTGTGCACTCTAGAGAAGCTTTAGCAAGAATAATGGTGTCATTCGCAAAATTTAGAATCGGGATCGGAGTCCCATCTCTTACAAGTTTGATGCCAACTCTTGGGTTTGGTTTTTCAGCTTCATTAGCTAAGGTCCTTGCGAGGTATTCCATTGTCAACAAAAATATGTATGGAGTCATAGGGTCACCTTCCCGGATACCACATGAGGGGTAATTATTTGGCCAGGCTCATATTGAATGACAACTGAGCATGATGTTGTTGTGAGACACGACATAATTAATTGATTAAACTTGGTATGAAAGCCAAATTTGGTTAGATTAAGCTCTATGAAGTCCCATCTAATTTTGTCATAAGCGTTTTTCATATCAAGTTTAATTGTCATCCACCCTTTCTTCTTGTTTTCTTTTTGTGAAAATAATGAAAATTTTCATGTTCTATTAAAATGTTGGCATGGGTCAATCTACCTTACATAGAGGCTCCATGATATGCTCAAGGATCTATGGGTTACATGGTGCAAGATAATGCTCTTAGATGTTACCAAAACAAAGCCGTTCTCTCTGCTCAGACGTCCAAATTCAGTGATTCCAATTCGAGGTGACGGATCTTGAAGTCTAGTTTAACGTCTCAAATTTTTATAGCAAACGTAGTTGGAAATCGAAAGTTACGAGGGTTTTACTGAGGGCTTGTAGAGATTTCTGCGAGAAACATGAGCAGGAAGATAGTGCGGGGATAAGTGCTCTTCTAAGCTTGGATATGATGCACCAAATGCAGGGAGCAAGATCTAGTTGTTGAAGAGATGTAACTCACTCAAAAACAATCAGATCAAAAGAGAATTATTGATGTAACACACAAGAAGAAAACAAAGAACTTGGTTTTCAAAGAGAGCGTGTATTCTGAAAAACTGAAACCCCTTTTCAAAAAAAACTAAGGCAAGCTTATATAGGGTCATAACAACCTCATATAGGGCCGGCCTCTCTAAGGAAACAAATAACAACTCCTAAAAGAAATAATAAAAACAAATATCCAAGTAACCAACTAAATATGATCAAATATCAAACAAGGAAATATCTTGGCTACTCTTAGCCACTTGATATGCACGTGGCCCACTCTTGAGGGTCCCCTTGTGATGCTCCAACTAAGGCAAGGCTCTTATGCAGCTTGGAGTGTAGTCTTCTCGCCATTGCCCTAGTAATTACTCCAGGCCCTTGATCTAGATCTTGATCTTGAGGTTCTTGATCTTGAAAGTGTTCCGAGTCTGAATCTTGATTATCTTGACGTGACGAGGTCATAGTCACATCATCCTCCCCCACTAGAAAAGGATTCGACCTCGAATCAAGCACGTCCATGTCCTCCTCATTGTCCACCAAGAAAGGCACCAAATCAGCTACATTGAACACATCATGGACTCCAAAAGATGGTGGCAAATCCAGCTTGTACGCATTGTCATTAATCTTCTCAAGCACTTGAAATGGACCATCTCCCCGTGGTTTGAGCTTTGAGTTCCTAAGTGTAGGGAACCTTTCCTTCCTCAAATGCACCCAAACCAGATCTCCAGGCTCAAATAGTACTTCCTTGCGCCCCTTGTCCGCTTGCTTCTTGTATTGCATAGCTCGGCGCTCAAGTTGAAGGCGTGTCGCCTCATGCAGCCTCTTGATGTCCTCGGCCTTCTCAGCTCCTTCCTTGCTCTCACGGTCTTGAATGGTCAAGGGCAGCAACTCCAATGGTGTCTTTGGGTTATGGCCATACACCACCTCAAACGGCATTCTCTTAGTGGATGTATGGATGATCCTATTGTAGGCAAACTCTATGAATGCTAAGCACTCCTCCCACCTGCGCAAGTTAGTTTGCAACATAGTCCTAAGCAAGGTGCCAAGAGTACGATTTGTTATCTCAGTTTGCCCATTCGTTTGAGGATGACAAGTAGTGGAGAAGAGAAGCTTGGTTCCTAGCTTGGCCCATAGTGTCTTCCAAAAGTAACTAAGGAACTTCACATCCCGATCTAAAACAATAGACCTAGGAACTCCATGCAATCTCACAATATTATCAAAGAACAAACTAGCAACATGAGATGCATCATCAGTTTTATGGCAAGCAATGAAATGAGCCATCTTGGAGAACCTATCTACCAGTACAAAGATTGAATCATGGCCTCTCTTAGACCTAGGTAGACTGACAGGGCTAAAAGTCGTATACCCAATCAAAGAAATCCTAAAATACCTACTAAAGAGTATAGCAAGCAAATCAGGGTCGATCACACAGGGAGTCAGGTTATCTATTTCTGTAATTCGCAATCACCAACTAGAAACTAGGGGGGGGGGTTGTAGTGTTTTCTTGGTAAACAAGTAACAAGTAAGCAAGTAAAGGTTGTGAATATAATGGGAAAAAGCGCCACACTTAACAAAGATCCACACAACAAAAGATATGGTTGATCACTGAATTCTATTAATCTCAAGTTCTTATCTTTCCTTTAGTTGTTCTTATCCCGATCTTAGGTAACTATTAGTTCTACCAGCCCTAATAGTACTTATTACTAAATCAAACCTGAAAACCTTCAAGATTCAATAAAGCAATAGCATTCAACCAAGGATTCAACAAGATACATGCAATAGAAACAACCCGTTACTATAACATGCAATTAACTCTCTCTCACGATGAACACTCGCAACCCGCTTATGTAAATCGTGTGTACTACTAGATATGCAACCCGAACCCGGAATCACAAGTCCTAGCTATTAGGAAGATATCAATAAACCTAGGTGATCAGTCTAGATAAATCAACATAAACCAATAAACATTCAAGCACAAGAGAATTAATACAACTAGATAGGAAATAGAACAAGAGTAGAAAACTCACAACCAATCAATTGCTGGCTTCAAACTGTCAAGTGCAACAATGGAGGTTTAGTTCTCCATAGGTGTCAACTCGGGTTAAAGAATAGATTCTCTCTAAAAGAGTCTTAAACTTAACTTAAATACTAAGGAAATAAAGAAAAGAAAATAACAAACTTGGAAACAACATTTCAGAAATAAAATAAAAGGAAATAAGAAATCTCGGAAACAAATCCGGAAAAGGTCTTCAGCGCGTCTCCACCGCCGGTGCGGTGATACCCACCGCGGGGTGCGGTGGTCTTCCAGAATATAGATCCTCACTTCTGTTGTGCTAGCCGCGGGTGCGGCCATCCCACCGCGGGGTGCGGTGGCGACGACTTCTCCAACTTCTGCGACACTTCCATAAAAACGCCATAACTTTTGATTTCCAACTCGGATTGCGCTCATATTTGGAGGACTTGTAGTAGACTTCAAGATCTAACTCCTCGAATTGGAATCACTCCATTTGGACATCTGAGTAAATAGAACGAACCGTTTGAATTCAGCACACCGTTCTTCCACTCTTCAATGCACTTCAAACCTCTGTAAATCCCATGATTTCTTCACTTCTAGTCTCTAACTCTCAACTCCACAATTGTGCTCTAAATCCATCCAAATGGTACCTCAAAACTGATAACAACCCCTAGAAATACACTATAAAATAGTGCCGATCATAGACCTAGCACAAAGTCCATAGAAATATCCTCCCAAGGCATCCTAGAATTAGGCAATGGTGTGTATAATCCATGGGGCTACACTTTAGACTTAGCACGCAAACAATTAACACATGAAGCACATATATTCTCAACTGATTTAAGCATATGAGGCCAATAGAAGTGCTCCCTAAGAGCATGTAAAGTCTTAAGTACCCCGAAGTGTCCCATTAAGCTGCCCCCATGTGCCTCTTGCACTAAAAGCCTCATAGATGATCCCTTTGGAATGCACAACCTATGACCCTTAAATAAGAACCCATCATGCATATAAAACTGATCTTTACTTCCCTTAGACAAGCATGTAGCATAGATATCACAAAAATCAGAATCATTAGCATAGAGTTCTTTCATGAAAGCAAAGCCAAGTAGTTTAGCGTCCAAAAGAGATAGAAGAGAGTACCTCCTAGATAGGGCATCCGCCACCACATTGTCCTTACCCTTCTTGTGCTTGATCACGTAGGGAAAATACTCAATGAACTCGACCCACTTGGCGTGTCTCTTGTTGAGCTTATTCTGCCCCTTTAAGTACTTCAACGCCTCATGGTCGGAATGGATCACAAACTCTTTAGGAAAAAGGTAATGTTGCCACACCTTGAGCACACGAACAAGAGCTAGGAGTTCCTTATCATATGTCGGGTAATTCAACTCAGCCCCACCCAGTTTCTTGCTAAAGTATGCCACCGGTTTGCCCTCTTGCATAAGGACACCTCCCAAACACAATCCCGGATGCATCACATTCAACTTCAAATGTCTTGTTGAAGTCCGGCAACACAAGCAAAGACGCCTTGGTCAGTTGGTCCTTAAGTGTCTTAAAGGCTTGATCTTGTGGTGCTTCCCATCTAAATGTCATTCCTTTCTTGGTTAGCTTGGTCAACGGCGCAGCTAGAGTGCTGAAATCACGAACAAAGCGCCTATAGAAGCCAACCAAGCCAAGGAAGCTTCGAACCTGAGTCATGGCCATGGGTGTAGGCCACTCCTTGATAGCCTTAACCTTCTCCTCATCGACCCTAAGACCCTCTTTGCAGACCACAAACCCGAGGAACACCACATGATCCGAGCAAAAATGGCACTTCTTGAAGTTGGCATACAACTTATTCTTTCTCAACACCTCTAAAACCTTCCTAAGGTGCTGCACATGTTCCTCCATAGAATGGCTATAAACGAGGATGTCATCAAAGTATACCACCACAAAGATGCCAAGAAAGGGCCTAAGAACATGGTTCATAAGCCTCATGAAGGTGCTAGGGGCGTTGGTTAACCCAAATGGCATCACAAGCCACTCATACAACCCATACTTAGTCTTGAAGGCTGTCTTCCACTCGTCCCCTTCCTTCATCCTAATTTGATGGTAGCCACTCTTGAGATAAATCTTAGAAAACACACGTGCTCCATGTAGCTCATCAAGCATGTCATCTAGTCTAGCAATGGGGTGCCTATACTTGATGGTGATGTTGTTGATAGCTCTACAATCCACACACATCCTCCATGTTCCATCCTTCTTAGGCACTAAGATAATCGGTATTGCACAAGGACTCAAGCTCTTGCGTACATACCCCTTGGAGAGGAGTTCTTGCACTTGCCTATGCAGCTCGGCTGTCTCCACTGGATTGGCTCTATATGCGGCTCTATTTGGTAAGGTAGCTCCCGGGATAAAGTCGATTTGATGCTCTATGCCTCGGATAGGGGGGAGGCCACTTGGAACAAGTCTTCAAATTCCTGCAAAAGAGACGAAATAGGCGTAGGGAGATCAACTAGTTCTTGTGTAGAGAATAATGAGTCTTTATAAACAATAAGAATGTAACACCCCCAAATAACCTCTTGAAAGTATTACCGCCAGTGACCTCAGACGTACTGTCCGGTGTCACCCAAGGCTTTTTCAGTTGATATAAATCATTAAACCACAATTATGATACAACATATCATAACTTCCATTAAAACCAAGTCTCGTGATTACAGCATAATTCCAAATACATCAAAATACATTATCAGAATTATTACAGCGGAAGTCTTAAATACAAAACATAATTAACACAGCGGAAGTCTTAAAATAACAACAAAAACATCGTTCGCCTTTATAGTCGTTCTAGCCTTCTCGGATCCGCAATTTATCTGATGTGCCGAATCGAACGGATGACACCAGCAAGGGGTACAAAGCAGAGTGGTTCGAGTAAGGGGTACAAAGCAGAGTGGTTCGAGTAGTCTAATGAAAGACCAAGCAAGGGGTACAAAGCAGAGTGGTTCGAGTAGTCTAATCGAACAATTACGATTGGTTAGTCTAATGAAAGACCAAGCAAGGGGTACAAAGCAGAGTGGTTCGAGTAGTCGTATTAGGTTAGACTCATCGTCTCTCGAATAACAACCGATCACGATAGTCAACCACCATACTTCTACTGAATATATGAAAAGACATGATCAAGAGAAGATTCTGGAAGACCAAGTCTTCCAGCAATCAATCCCAAAAGAAGACTCCAACGAAATGAGTCTTATCGGAAACATGACAAATGTTGGGAAACTTAATTAATCACAGAATCACAGTATCGCATACGAGCGATTTAAAAGTTAAGACGAGTTTTCCTAGCTGCACTATCGCCTAGCTGCACTACTCGTCGAAGGTATATTAATTATGTGCGACTAACGGCACTTATCTTATTTAATTCCAAAACCCACATCACGTTATAAGCTTTTATTTCCACATCGCAGAGTCCAAGCCTCTATATCCACATCACGGTTGGTCATGACCAGAAAGTTTGGCATAAGGTCTTGATCGCCCTGTTATTTGCCAAGTTATAAAGAAACGAATGGACCTCGCAAAGTCCAAGCGTTCCTACGAATACTCGTGCTAACTAACAGTTCAACACAGTAATAGTCCACATCAAAGCCAACATGGCCAACAACATAAACATATATTTATACTAGCGTTGTTCTAGCAGATATACAACCTAGTATAATATCATATTTTAATCAATTATTAACAAAGTTGTTCCCAACGAACAATAAATTAGTAAACCATCCCAAATTAATTAACAACTAAACAATTGATAATTAATTGAAATATGGAATGATGAGCAAGAGCGAACCGCCACTTGCCTTAAATTAGTCGAGCTCGAACAAAGCTTAGAAATGTCGGGTTCCTGGATCTGGAACTGGGATAGATCTCGGATTAAAAATCCCTAAGAAACGACCCAAGACGAGATCCTAAGTTAGATTCAATATCCACAAATATGAATCTAAAAGAATACGAAAAGAATCGAAGAAACCGAGCCTCGCTCAAGACCACAACTCCCAAGAACACACACACACGGACAACTCGCCGCGGGTGCGGTGGAGCTCTTACCGCGGGTGCGGTGGGGTCACAGTGGCGAAGGCTTCGGCAGCAAAGTTCAGAAAACTCACCAAACTCGATTCGCTTGGGGTTTGATCTTAATACTCCTTGCACCTTCAAATACTACTTGTGAGTACCCTTGTAAACACTCAAAGGGGGGTTCGATCAACTTCTCAAACAAAGCTCAAAAGCTTGGTTTCAATGGAGATTTTTAGAGGAGAAAACAGAGGAGGAAGATGACGCTCCTTCCCTTTCTGATTTTGACCCCTTTTATAGCCCAAAACGAGCCTCCTCTTAGGGAACAAGCAAGGAGACCAGGGGGCAAGGCTAGGTGCCAACTTGGGCGGCCTAGGCCTGACATCCCCGACGAAGTCAATCGAGACTTATCGCGATGACGAAGAAGATGACGTTCACCGCGGGGTGCGGCAAGGGTGCGGCAGGGTGCGGTGGCGCCCAGTGACCGACTTACCTGTTTGGCTTTCGCCGCGGGTGCGGCCACTTGACCGCGGGGTACGGTCAAGGCCATTTTTCACCCTCTTGTCCGTTTTAAATCTTGGGTTAAATATCTTAACCCCGGATTAAATATCTTAACCCCGGGTTAAATATATTCGTACACTAACGACTATTTAACCTTGAACATACGTCAACTGTATTTTATATTACTCAGAAAAATATTACAGAGATCAAACAATTTACAGAATGTCCGAACCTCTCTAAAATTAATCCGACTTGTAATACAAGAGTTGTAAAAATTCCAAAATATCCTTATAAAATGAGGGATATTACATTACCTCCCCCTTAAAAGAAGTTTTGACCCCGAAACTTGGCTATTCTAGGCTGAAAACAACTCGGGAAAGCGTCTAAGCATATCCTCTTCAGTTTCCCAAGTCTCCCAAGTAACCTCTTCGGTTCCTGACTTGGACCACAAAATTCGTACCAACGGTACCACCTTGCTGCGTAGCTGCTTCTCACGACGCTCGAGAATACACATAGGTATCTCCTCGTAGGTGCCATTTGCCTGGATCTCGATGTCTTCATAACTCAGCACATGATATTCATCTGGCACATATTTCCTCAACAAGGATACGTGGAACACGTTGTGCACTGGATGTGCCGATGGCGGCAATGCCAAACGGTACGCTAGAGATCCTACCCTATCAAGGATCTCAAATGGTCCCACGTAGCGAGGGTTAAGCTTCCCACGCTTACCAAATCTGAACACATCTTTGGATGGTGACACCTTGACAAACACTTTGTCACCAACCTCGAATTCAACATTCCTACGCTTTGGGTCAGCGTAAGACTTTTGTCGACTCTGAGCTGTCAACATCTTTTGTCTTATCAAGGCAATGTCTGAGGCGGTCCTTTCGACTAGATCTGGTCCGAGCAGAATCTTGTCGGCATTCTCATCCCAACAAATCGGAGATCTGCACTTTCGACCGTACAAAGCCTCGAATGGAGCCATCTTGATAGTAGCATGCCAGCTATTGTTGTATGTGAACTCAATCAGACTCAGGTTGTCCTCCCAACTAGTCGGACGATCGAGTGCACAAGCTCTTAGCAAATCTTCCAAGGTCTGAATGGTCCTTTTAGACTGTCCATCCGTTTGAGGATGAAACGCAGTACTGAACCTTAACTCGGTTCCTATGGCCTTGTGCAATTCCTTCCAGAATCTTGACATGAATCGGCCATCGCGATCCGATACAATGGTCTTTGGAGTACCATGCAAACGGATAACCTCGTGTAAAAACACTTCTGAGAGCTTCTGGGTTCCCCATGTTGTCTTGATAGCCACGAAGTGAGCACTCTTCGTGAGCCTGTCAACGATAACCCATATAGCATCTTTCTGACTTCGAGCTTTAGGCAGCCATATGACGAAATCCATTGCAATGTCCTCCCACTTCCATTCTGGAATTGGAAGAGGTAGCAATTCTCCACTGGGTCTTCGGTGTTCTATCTTGACCTTCTGACAAGTCAAGCATTTCGCCACAAACTCTGCCACATCCCACTTCATATTGGGCCACCAGAACTTCATTTTGAGGTCCTTGTACATCTTGCTAGAGCCTGGATGTACAGAATAGGCTGACGAATGGGCTTCCCTCATCACCAATTGGCAAAGACCCTCAACGTCAAGCACACAAATCCGGTCCTGAAACCAGAGTGATCCATCTTCCTAAATCACGAAACCGGGAGCTTTCCCGTCCATTACTCCGCTATATAGCTTCACCAGAATTACATCATCGACCTGCTTCTCCTTGATCTGATCAAGAAGTGTAGCTTGAATCTCAAGCATACTCAGGTATCCACGACGTTGATCGTACAAGACTTCAAACTCGCACAATTCTTGGTTCAGCTTGGTCTGAGCGACAAGCAAAGCCACTACAGTCTTGTGCGGCGTCTTCCGGCTTAATGCATCAGCTACATTAGTCTTGCCCGGATGATACAACAATTTGATGTCGTAGTCTTTGAGTAGCTCCAACCAGCGACGTTGTCTCATATTCAGCTCCTTTTGAGTAAATATATACTTGAGACTCTTATGATCAGTGAAGACTTGGCACCTCACACCATAGAGATAGTGCCTCCAAATCTTCAGCGCAAACACTACTGCTGCTAACTCCAGATCATGCGTCGGATAGTTTTCTTCATAGGTTTTTAGCTGTCTTGATGCGTAAGCAATAACCTTGCCTATTTGCATCAACACACATCCCAACCCATTTTTTTAAGCATCGCTATAGACCGCATAATCATCAGTTCCTTCTAACAGCGTCAATACTGGTGCGGAGGTCAGACATTGCTTCAGCTTTTGAAAACTGACCTCGCACTTGTCATTCCAGACAGACGTCTTGTGGGCCTTGCGGAGCAGACCGGTCATAGGTAGAGTGATCTTAGAAAATCCCTCTACAAACCGTCTGTAGTAACCCGCAAGTCCTAGAAAACTACGCACCTCCTTCACGTTCTGAGGCCGCTTACAATTGGCTATTGCTTCAATCTTCTGAGGATCAACTATCACCCCATTCTCATTGATCACATGGCCTAAGAAAGCCACTTCCTTGATCCAAAAGTCGCACTTAGACAATTTCGCATATAGTTGATTTTGTCTAAGGACTGATAAAATAATCCGAAGATGTTCCTCATGAGCTTCCACGCTCAGGGAGTAGATCAAAATGTTGTCGATGAAGACCACCACGAACTTATCCAAGTACTGGTGAAAACATCAGTTCATCGGATCCATGAAGACTGCTGGAGCATTGGTAAGTCCAAATGGCATGACTACGAACTCGTAGTGACCATATCTCGTCCGGAATGCAGTCCTCGGAATATCTTCCTCACGAATCCTAAGCTGGTGATAACCAGATCTCAGATCGATCTTGGAAAAGACTTTTTCTCCTTATAGTTGATCTAACAGATCATCAATCCTTGGCAAAGGATATTTGTTCTTGATCGTGACTTTATTCAACTCACGATAGTCGATGCAAAGTCGAAACGATCCATCCTTCTTCTTGATAAATAACACCGGAGTGCCCCAATGTGATGCGCTCGGCCTTACATACCCTTTGTCGAGAAGATCCTCAAGTTGCTTCTTCAACTCTTTCATCTCTACAGGAGCCATCCGGTACAGTGCTTTAGAAATCGGCGCGGTACCAGGCTCGAGATCGATAGAAAATTCCACGTCACGCTTCGGGGGTAATCCAGGAATCTCTTTCGGAAAAACATCAGAAAATTCATTAATCACGGGAATATCAAGAATTGTTGGTTCATCTTTCATGGGCATTTCCAGGTAGCAAAGGTACCCGACACAACCTTGTCGAAGTAGCTTAAACGCAACCATCGCATTGATAAGCCTGCCGTTATCCGCGTCATTTCGACCCTTGAATTTGCACACACACTGGCCCCTAGATGACACCGTTATAGTTCTTGAACTAAAGTCGATCACCGCCCCATGACGCGTCAGCCAATCCATACCGAGAATAATGTCGTATGGAGCCATAGCAATACAGATCAAATTTGCCTCAAACTTCTTACCTTGAATGGTAACCGGAAATTCTGACAAACGCTTGGTGCCCACTAAATGGTCACCATTAGGAAGATTCACAACGAAAGGTTCACAAACCTCGTTGCAGACTAAACCTAACTTACTAACACAATTCTCTGAAATAAAGGAATGGGTAGCACCCGAATCAAACAGTATGCACACCGAAGTAGAATGAAGGTATAGAGTACCTTGAGCAACTAGAGCATTAGGTCCATCAGCCTCACGCATCTCGTACAGGCGTTGACCCTGACCTCCCAAAGTAGCTGGGGCTTTGCCTTTGTTCTGTGCAGTCATCTGCATCGAAGGACTAGGAGTATCCGTCGGTTTGAACCTATGTCGGTTGTTCTGGTTAACAGACCCTTGTTGTGACTCCGTTCCCTTCTGCTTTCCCTGTCGACAGAACCTCTGCATATGCCCTTCCTTCCCACAACCAAAACACATCTTCTTTTCCTTCGGGCACGCAAAGTTTTTATGCCCAGCTGTACCACAATTGTGACATTGGATCGGACTCTTGCCCTGACCCGATTGTTGTGTTGCCCCTCTATAGGATCGTGATTGTTAGATAATAACTTAAGGGACTCAGAATATCGATTCTAAGTTCCCTTCGCAGCGGAAATAAACAATCAAACAAATGACAAGTTCCTTATAGTGGAAACCTTTGATTGCCAACTAGCAATCCAGGATAAAAACCACTACCTTTCTTACGAAAGGATTTCAAGGTCTACTTCTTGATTTCTTATCTCTTTTGGTTACAGCTTATCCTAGGAACAAACACACAGTTTCTTTGCCTTACACACAGTTAGGCAATCCTAGATAACTTAACACAATCAATAATCAATCCAAGAAACAGACCTTCGCATCTAGGAACTATCACTTACAGTCACAGGAACTTAGCACTCAGCTCTTCTATTCCTTGACTGGTTCCTCTTGATCTCGGTTTGCTTTGATGATCTTGTTTGAAGCTTCACACTTTGATGTTTGCTATGGAGTGTGATTCTATTGTGAATGCTTGAAGATAACCCTTGAGTTAGTCTTCCTTTTATAGAGGATTCTTCGCAGCTTAATCTTCTCTGGGTTCCCACAGATTGAGCTTGCCCTAGGATAAGTGGTTCTCCTTGGTCCACGTTGTTCTTGGCATGTGCAAACAACCTAGGCAGCTCAGAATCCTTCTAGGTTAGTCAACCTCTTCAGCAAAGTCGTTCTCCAGCTTCCTTCTTCCGAGGTTCAACAATCTGGGCACTTGGGAACTGTCTTCTGGACAGCGACAGGTTCCATGTCCTGTCGCTTTCACCTTTCTCTGTCCGAGGTTCGGCGTTCTAGGTGTCTTGGAGTCTTGCTCTTGGATGGTGGCAGGATTTTGGAAGCTTCTCTCAAGTCGCTTTCACCTCCTTTTGTCCGAGGTTTGGTGTTCCCAGATTTCTCGGGAATCGCAACCTCGCATGCTACGTTTCTGGGCACACCTGGGTTTCTCTGGGTTCCTTCCTTTGTCTTGTTCCTTTGGTTCTCTTGTCCAGTTTGGCTTTCTTGCCTTTGGTATATTCATGTGATTCCTTAAAGCACATCTTTGAGATAAAACATTAGTATCATAATATTTATCATCTTCAAAAGTAGAGAGACTGAGGAAATGAACTCTCAGGGGAACTGAAGTTCCAGAGTTCCGTTTCCTAATAATTTCCCCCTTTTTGATGATGACAAATATAAGGAACCTGGCAGTATAATAAGGACATGAAATTCATGAGAACAGTTGAGCTAAGAGATTTACAACTTTATAAAATAATGATAGAACATTCAATAGTTGTAAATTCCCCCTAAGCAGATGAACTAAGTTATTCAAGTTCCCCCTCAGAAATAGAACGGGTTCAGATTTCCTATAGGTCTAGTAGTTCCAATAGTTCAAGGTTCCTATCCATTCTTCCCCCTTTTGACATCATCGAAAAGATCGAGTTACTTATCAAGTATAGGATATTAATGTGAAATAAACAATTTGCATTAAACCCATGACAGTGACCATAATAGAAACTTAAGGCAAAGACAAATGATGCATTAGAAACATTACCATAAGAGTTCATTAATCATTAAAATCAAGTACATTGCCCAGAGATGCATAGTGGAAAGAGAAACAAAAGAGCATAACCAACTTGACATTAGACAAGATAAGGATAGAAGAGGGGAGTAGGACCCTAGGGAACTACTAGCACACTGTGATGTTATAGCACTGGGAACTAGGAGAGACGTTTCTATGGCAGCGTAGTGGCCTCCTCTTCAGTTTCCTTCTTTTATGCAGTTCCTTCATCTTGGCCTGTTGTCATCTTATCGGCCTGATTACCTCCAATTGAGCAAGGTTAAGATTGAGGTTTTTCTTGGCCATTTGAGGAGCTTTGTGTTTTGAGAGAGACAGGTGAACATGAGATTGAGAGAAGGCGTGAGAGAACAGAGTGTTCGGCTCAATCAAACAGGAAACCTTAAATAACCCTTGAGCAATTTTGGAGCCGTTGAGAATCAAGCCATTGGAGATATTTCTGGGAACTCTGAAGAGTTGAAACGGCTAATTTTCTTGAAGCTTTTGCGCCTTTGCAACGGTCACAAATTCAAAGATTAGATGCTCAAAAATGGCAACTGTTCAAGGCTGAGAAGACGTCTCTAACGCTGTGAGATTTGCCATAAATACTGTCTTGGGAGGAGCAATTCTCTTACTAGCCGTTTAAGGGGTAGCCCATCCTAGTTCCTTTCTGGCGAAATTTTCAGTGTGCTAGAGGGATATATGGGAACCTTTGATGTGGGTTTTAAAACATAGGACCTGAAAGTACGTTCCCATAAAAGAAATCGGGAAGGCCATTTATCGCATTACACACTAGTTCCCAGAGAGGGTTAAGAAGAGGATCATAGGGAAATAGATTGTGTAATGAGGCAAGGGAGGGTCATAGTACACAATCATCATTTCGACTTGAATTGTTGGGTTATAAAGATGATCAGATTGTGATTTTTGGGCCAACAAATAAACTTGGACAATGATTGAATTTTAATAAGAGATGAACAACCAAGGATAAGAACTAGAAAAATTTGTCAAAGCCTTTTGAGAAACCATTATGAATATGAGGGTCTAACGCAAGAGAAATGACACAAAGATTCCAACACAAAGACAAGTAAAGAGTTCTGAACTAGTCAATCAAGGGAACTGGAGAGAAACTTTAAACTAAAGGAACTGCTAGTTTATAGGAATCATTCTCAGTTCTAATCTAAGGTTCTCGAAGGGAACTCTATTCAAGGCTTTGGTGAATATATCTGCAATTTGATCTTCAGTTCTACAAAATTCCATAATGATGTTTCCTTTCTCAACATGATCTCTAAGAAAATGATGTATTATGTCTATATGCTTGGTCCTAGTATGATGCACAGGATTCTTTGAAATGTTTATAGCACTTGTGTTATCACAAAGAATAGTGAGGGGACCATAAGACATACCAAAGTCTGCGAGTTGTTGCTTTAGCCAGAGAAGTTGGGAACAACAGGAGGCAGCCGCAATGTACTCGGATTCTGTGGTGGAGAGGGAGACTGAGACTTGTTTCTTTGATCCCCATGACACAAGGCAAGGGCCTAGGAACTATGCCATTCCAGAGGTGCTCTTTCTATCCACCAAGTATCCAGCATAATCAGTATCAGTGAAACCCATCAGCTCAAAGGGACATTCTTTGGGGTACCAAATGCAGAGTGAGTCAGTCCCTTGAGATATCGAAGTATTCTCTTCACAGCAGCCAAGTGGGTTTCTCTTGGACAGGATTGGAACCTAGCACACAAGCCAACAACAAAAACAATGTATGGTCGACTAGCAGTTAGGTACATGAGTGAGCCTATCATACCTCTATAGAGCTTCTCCTCCACTAGAGGACTCGAATGGTCCTTATCTAAGTGGGCAATGGTGGATATGGGAGTGGAGAGAGGCTTGCATAAATCCATTTTGAACTTCTTCAGTAGTTCCCTGACATACTTCTGTTGGTGAATTTGTATGCCATCTTTCTTTTGAGTGATTTGTAGTCCGAGGAAGAAAGTGAGTTCCCCTATTAGGCTCATTTCAAATTCACTGCTCATCAAGTCTTTGAACTTATCTACAAGGGACAGGTTAGTGGAACCAAAAATGATATCATCAACATAAATTTGAACCACTAAGATGTTACCTTCTTCTTCTAGGATGAAGAGAGTCTTATCAATGACTCCACGCCTGTAGCCATTTGAGAGTAGGAACTGGGCAAGACGATCATACCAAGCTCTGGGAGCTTGCTTGAGGCCATAGAGTGCCTTGTCTAGAAAGTAGACATGATCTGGATGATCGTCGTCTTCAAAACCAGGTGGTTGCTTGACATAGACTTCTTCTTGAAGAATTCCATTGAGGAAGGCCGTCTTTACATTCATTTGGAACAACTTGAACCCTTTGTGAGATGCGAAGGCAATCAACAATCTTATTGCTTCGATCCTTGCCACTGGAGCATAAGTTTCATCATAGTCGATGCCTTCTTGTTGATTGTATCTTTGAGCAACGAGTCTAGCTTTGTTCCTTATCACAGCTCCTGTATCATCTAGCTTGTTTCTGAAAACCCATCTAGTTCCTATGATGTGTTTATCCTTAGGGCGGGGAACTAGATGCCATACTTTGTTTCTTTCAAACTGATGAAGCTCTTCTTGCATAGCTTGGATCCAGTCTGCATCCTTCAGTGCCTCACCTATATTCTTTGGTTCCACAATAGATAGAAAGGCATTGAAGGCAAAGAAGGTTAGATATTCGAACCTGACTGGAGGCTTGATGACTCTTCTTTCTCTGTTAGGAGCTAGAGCATTTGATGTGGAGATATTCTGAGTTGAGCATTCAGCTTCCTGGTTGGGATCACCTTCTCCATTGAAGATCATGTGGGAAGATGAATCATTGAAGTCTCCACAAATGTTGTCGTCATGCTCCTGGTTCCCAGAGATGGATTGTTGTTCATTATCCATGGGAACTGGTGGAGGAGCCATTGGAGGGTTCCGAGCAGTAGGACAGGAACTGGGTGTAGTGACATCTTCATCTGGATCTTCTTGATATGACTTGGGAAATGGGTCTTCAAAGGAATTGGTGGTGTTCTGCACAATCTTTCCAAGTGATTTTTCATTAAAAATAACATGAACACTTTCTTCTACCTTTTTAGTCCTTTTGTTGAAGACTTTGTACGCCTTGCTACCCGAGACGTATCCAATGAAGATTCCTTCATCACTTCTTGGGTCAAATTTGCCAAGATTGTCCTTCCCATTGTTGTGCACAAAGCACTTGCATCCGAACACTCTCAAATGTGAAATGTTGGGAACTCTTCCTCTTAGGAGTTCATAGGGAGTCTTCTCTGTGATTGGCCAAAGCATGGCTCGATTGATGATGTAGCAAGCTGTGTTGATTGCCTCAGCCCAGAATGATTGCGAGAGTCCACTTGAGATGAGCATAGTTCGAGCCATGTCCTCTAAGGTTCTATTCTTCCTTTCCATGAACCCGAGTTCCTTGCTCAACTACACATGTGGAATTATTAGTAGCAAAGTGTTTGTCATCGTCAAAACTAGGAAAACTGAGGAAGGGAACCAGGTAGGGAACTAGAGTTCCCAAAAGTCCACTTCCTAACAATTTCCCCCTTTTTGATGATGACAAACATGTAGAACCTGGCATATCTAAAATAGGCATGAATGATATATGAGGAAAAGCAGAACATAACTAGATGTAGAATAATCATTAGTGAATTGCATATTCCCCCTTAACATCAAACCGGGTTCCTTAATTCCCCCTTTACCACCGAGATGATTCCAACAATATGACTTGGGAACTATAAGCAGTTGAGGTGACAAATTTCCTTATTTACCTCAGTTCCCCTTGAATCATTGACTTCTGATACTTGTAGTTCCATTGATATTATCATTGGGAACTAACGTCAACACCATGTGATCCTCCATAATTTTTATTAGCGTTTGGAGTTCCCTTCATTGTTTTCTGCTTCTTCATACAAATCTTTCTTTAACAAAGGATATATTTCCCTTGTTATTCCTTTGAAGTGAGATGAGCTAGATCAAAACTTCAATTCTGCGTCCCAATCATCAATTTGCATCTTGTAGGGAACTAGGCATCTCACTTCAACCTGCAATACAATTAAGACTTACGCACCCAGACACGCTTGGCTTTTCTGGGTTTATGGTAATGAGAGTTCCTTTGCAGGATAACCAATACCATATCTTTGCTTAACAAACACAGTTTGATTGACAATTTTTTTATTGATAGAAGTAGTCAACACATCAAGCTTATCTATGATCTCAATAAGCAAATCATTTTCTGGAGTAAGGGAACTCTGACAATTCTTAGCATGCTTAAGTTCCTTTTCAAGCACAACACAATTATCACATGAAATATGGGAAACACTAGACATGCTTGCAAAATCTTTAAGATGTGCTAGTTCATTTTCAAGAGCAGTACAATTATCACATGAAACATGGGAAACGTTAGACATGCTTGTAGAATCTTTAAGTTGTGCTAGTTCCTTTTCAAGAGCAGTACATGAATCACACTTTCTAGAGGAACTAGCAAGCAATTTTTCAGTTTCATCAAGTTTCTTGCTCCAAACAGAATTTTCAGTAGATAAGCATGAAATTTCTTCTTCACATTCATCTAGTCTTTCCTGAAGGGAACTGTTCTCTTTTCCAAGTTTCCTAATAATTTTAATCAATTGCTTCTTATCACATTCAAGAAGAGATTTAGTAAAGTCAGAAGAGAATAACTCAGAGTCATCTGATTTCGTTGAGTCCTCCTTAACTATTAAACACCTTTCTTCTTTCTTTCGAATGTGAGGTTTGTTGATGGAAATTCCCAGCTCAAACTTGCTTGGTTGAGACATGATCTGCAAACTTTAACAAAGATCTAGAGCTTTTCCTGCTCTGATACCAATTGTAGGATCGTGATTGTTAGATAATAACTTAAGGGACTCAGAATATCGATTCTAAGTTCCCTTCGCAGCGGAAATAAACAATCAAACAAATGACAAGTTTCTTATAGTGGAAACCTTTGATTGCCAACTAGCAATCCAGGATAAAAACCACTACCTTTCTTATGAAAGGATTTCAAGGTCTACTTCTTGATCTCTTATCTCTTTTGGTTACAGCTTATCCGAGGAACAAACACACAGTTTCTTTGCCTTATACACAGTTAGGCAATCCTAGATAACTTAACACAATCAATAATCAATCCAAGAAACAGACCTTCGCATCTAGGAACTATCACTTATAGCCAAAGGAACTTAGCACTCAGCTCTTCTATTCCTTGACTGGTTCCTCTTCATCTCGGTTTGCTTTGATGATCTTGTTTGAAGCTTCACACTTTGATGTTTGCTATGGAGTGTGATTCTATTGTGAATGCTTGAAGATAACCCTTGAGTTAGTCTTCCTTTTATAGAGGATTCTTCGCAGCTTAATCTTCTCTGGGTTCCCACATATTGAGCTTGCCCTAGGATAAGTGGTTCTCCTTGGTCCATGTTGTTCTTGGCATGTGCAAACAACCTAGGCAGCTCAGAATCCTTCTAGGTTAGTCAACCTCTTCAGCAAAGTCGTTCTTCAGCTTCCTTCTTCCGAGGTTCAACAATCTGGGCACTTGGGAACTGTCTTCTGGACAGCGACAGGTTCCATGTCCTGTCGCTTTCACCTTTCTCTGTCCGAGGTTCGGCATTCTAGGTGTCTTGGAGTCTTGCTCTTGGATGGTGGCAGGATTTTGGAAGCTTCTCTCAAGTCAATTTCACCTCCTTTTGTCCGAGGTTTGGTGTTCCCAGATTTCTCGGGAATCGCAACCTCGCATGCTACGTTTCTGGGCACACCTGGGTTCCTTTGGGTTCCTTCCTTTGTCTTGTTCTTTTGGTTCTCTTGTCCTGTTTGGCTTTCTTGCCTTCGGTATATTCCTGTGGTTCCTTAAAGCACATCTTTGAGATAAAACATTAGTATCATAATATTTGTCATCTTCAAAAGTAGAGAGACTGAGGAAAGGAACTCTCAGGGGAACTGAAGTTCTAGAGTTCCGTTTCCTAACACCCTCCTTGAGTCATCTCTGTCCTCGCTTTGCCAGACTTGTCGAAGTTGGACGGTGGCGCAGGACGTTTAAATCCACTTGCCTGAGATTGATTTTGCATCGACCTCTGGCGATTCCGTCTCTTGGTTGACTCTTCCAGAGTCACCTCCAACTTATACGCTGCATCCATGTATTGCTCCAAGGTAGAGCATCCATGACGCAACATCATCGGTTTAATGTCTCGGCTCATCCACTCATGGAAATGCCAAATCTTCTGTTCCTCGATGGACACAACAGACCCAGCGTATTGTAATAAATGATTGAACTTGGCCGCTAGCTCGGTCACTTTCAATCCGTCATTCTTGGGATAAAGGAATTCCTTGTGTTTCTCATCCCGCATGGCTTGGGAAAAGAAACGATCATTCATCTTTGTTTTGAACATCCCCCAGTTCAAATCAGCCCGATCAGCTAGTCCAGTGTTCTCCCACCATTCGCTAGCATCTCCCTTCAACTAAAGAGAAGCTATATATACCTTCTCAGCCTCGGTGCATTCGATATCCATATGGGAAAACCAATGAGCCACCCTGACCGGCTCTCATTTTCCGTCATAACTGTCCGGCCTCATAGAGTTAATGGTCTTCAGTGCTCGACCATAATTATCCCTATTCTTGGCCGTCTCATCACGGTGTACATGAACATTAGGTTCCACGAACCTAGGAATTTCTGGCGGAATTGGCACACCTTGTGCCTGAGGTGCAACAGGTTGCATAACATCGACGAACGCTTGCATAAATATTCCCCGAATAGCTGCAACTGCCGCTGCATCAAACACCATCGGAGCGTTGGCCTGAGCTTGGCCATTGCCCCCAGGGTTATTATGGGAAATTGATTCGCTTTCCTCCACAGGGTTTGGAACATTCCTTATAATTGGTTTGGGGTCATTGCTTGGCCCAACACCAGTACGGATAGTGTTCCTTGTATTCACCATCTATTTATCGATCAAATTCCAAGTAATTTATACATTAATATCATTCCATCATACTTAATGTAATAAAGTCGACTCATAGTAGATCAACTGGTTAATTATATAGATGAACTTTCAACTGAGCTACTGATTTTACAAAAAGAATCTCCCGAGCTTTCGAACAAAATTGCTCGGAGATATACGCAAAAGAAACTACTACAGTCAACGTTGGCCTATATCAAGGCGCCCTAAACACGTTTCCTGTATGGCAAACTCCTCACACAAGGCTTCTTTGAGCGGGGTTCATCATCTGAATCCGGTGACGGACTCCTGACCCTACTCGGCCCTGGAACACATGGTTCATCCCTTGGTTCTGGTGTTCTTGGCCTTGCCCTCCTTTGAGCATGATCCGTCATTTCGTCCATCAGCCGTTGCTCTTCAAAAGAGATCTCTTGGCTTTGACGAAGTATCCTGCGCAATTCAGGGCTCGACCTTCGCCTTCTCCGAATAAGATTAGGCATAGAGTTCTCAGATAATTCTCGTGGTCCACTTTCTCTAATGCCGTACTCGACATAGAGTGCTTCCCAGTCAGCGTCAGTCATTGGCGCGGATACTGGTTCGGGTGGCGGACTTGGGTAGAGGAATTGCATCCCCGTGTCCTCATGGTCCACCAATGAGTGTTTCAAACTATCGGGCTCTTGCCCCTGTTCTTCTTGGTTCTCTTCAGGATCTTCCTCTGGATCCTCTTCAGGATCCTCTTCGGATACCGACTCAATCTCGAGGTCATCGTTGTAATATCCTTGAGCGTACCTTGATAGCTCAACAGGTTCCACTATTGGAGTCACAACATCATTGGATCTAAGTACCACTGACTCAGGAAGTACATGCTTTACTTCCTCGGGTGGGTTGCTAGGTCCTCCAATCTCGAAGCATCTCGGGGGAGTAGGGAAATTTAGCCTTGCTGGAGATGGCGGAGCCACCTCGGCATCTTCCAAATCTCTCATAAGGGAAATGCATGCACCCATAACCTACGGGGTAACAAGACGAGAATTAGTCTTTCTAGACATGGGAGTGAACTTCCATATCAGACTTCAAGAAAAGGCACGACTATGAACGGTTAAAAAATTTTATTCGAAAATCCAGAGCCTTCTAAAACCTTTCTCAGTTTCAAACGAGTGATCGGTTTATAAAAGTTTTGTTCCTATAAAACATTTTAAACCCGACCCGTAAGAAAAAAAAATCGGCTCTGATACCAAGTCTGTAACACCCCCAAATAACCTCTTGAAAGTATTACCACCAGTGACCTCAGACGTACTGTCCGATGTCACCCAAGGCTTTTCCAGTTGATATAAATCATTAAACCACAGTTATGATAGAACATATCATAACTTCCATTAAAACCAAGTCTCAGAATTACAGCATAATTCCAAATACATCAAAATACATTATCAGAATTATTACAGCGGAAGTCTTAAATACAAAACATAATTAACACAGCGGAAGTCTTAAAATAACAACAAAAACATCATTCGCCTTTATAGTCGTTCTAGCCTTCTCGGATCCGCAATTTATCTGATGTGCCGAATCGAACGGATGACACCAGCCAACCATGCAGAGAACAATTACGGTTGGTTAGTCTAATGAAAGACCAAGCAAGGGGTACAAAGCAGAGTGGTTTGAGTAGTCGTATTAGGTTAGACTCATCGTATCTCGAATAACAACCGATCACAATAGTCAACCACCATACTTCTACTGAATATATGAAAAGACATGATCAAGAGAAGATTCTGGAAGACCAAGTCTTCCAGCAATCAATCCCAAAAGAAGACTCCAACGAAATGAGTCTTATCGGAAACATGACAAATGTTGGGAAACTTAATTAATCACAGAATCACAGTATCGCATACGAGCGATTTAAAAATTAAGACGAGTTTTCCTAGCTGCACTATCGCCTAGCTGCACTACTCGCCGAAGGTATATTAATTATGTGCGACTAACGGCACTTATCTTATTTAATTCCAAAACCCACATCACGTTATAAGCTTTTATTTCCACATCGCAGAGTCCAAGCCTCTATATCCACATCACGGTTGGTCATGACCAGAAAGTTTGGCATAGGGTCTTGATCGCCCTGTTATTTGCCAAGTTATAAAGAAACGAATGGACCTCGCAAAGTCCAAGCGTAATAGTCCACATCAAAGCCAACATGGCCAACATCATAAACATATATTTATACTAGCGTTGTTCTAGCAGATATACAACCTAGTATAATATCATCTTTTAATCAATTATTAACAAAGTTGTTCCCAACGAACAATAAATCAGTAAACCATCCCAAATTAATTAACAACTAAACAATTGATAATTAATTGAAATATGGAATGATGAGCAAGAGCGAACCGCCACTTGCCTTAGATTAGTCGAGCTCCAACAAAGCTTAGAAATGTCGGGTTCCTGGATCTGGAACTGGGATAGATCTCGGATTAAAAATCCCTAAGAAACGACCCAAGACGAGATCCTAAGTTAGATTCAATATCCACAAATATGAATCTAAAAGAATACGAAAAGAATCGAAGGAACCGAGCCTCGCTCAAGACCACAACTCCCAAGAACACACACACACGGACAGCTCGCCGCGGGTGCGGTGGAGCTCTTACCGCGGGTGCGGTGGGGTCACAGTGGCGAAGGCTTCGCCAGAAAAGTTCAGAAAACTCACCCAACTCGATTCGCTTGGGGTTTGATCTTAATACTCCTTGCACCTTCAAATACTACTTGTGAGTACCCTTGTAAACACTCAAAGGGGGGTTCGATCAACTTCTCAAACAAAGCTCAAAAGCTTGGTTTCAATGGAGATTTTTAGAGGAGAAAACAGAGGAGGAAGATGACGCTCCTTCCCTTTCTGATTTTGACCCCTTTTATAGCCCAAAATGAGCCTCCTCTGAGGGAACAAGCAAGGAGACCAGGGGGCAAGGCTAGGTGCCAACTTGGGCGGCCTAGGCCTGACATCCCCGGCGAAGTCAACCGAGACTTATCGCGATGATGAAGAAGATGACGTTCACCGTGGGGTGCGGCAAGGGTGCGGCAGGGTGCGGTGGCGCCCAGTGACCGACTCACCTGTTTGGCTTTCGCCGCGGGTGCGGCCACTTGACCGCGGGGTGCGGTGAAGGCCATTTTTCACCCTCTTGTCTGTTTTAAATCTTGGGTTAAATATCTTAACCCCGGGTTAAATATATTCGTACACGAATGACTATTTAACCTTGAACATACGTCAACTGTATTTTATATTACTCAGAAAAATATTACAGAGATCAAACAATTTACAGAATGTCCGAACCTCTCTAAAATTAATCCGACTTGTAATACAGGAGTTGAAAAAATTCCAAAATATCTTTATAAAATGAGGGATATTACAAAGAACACAAACATTACTCCCCTGGATAGCCTTGTGGACGTCCCTAGACCGAGCTAGTAACATATGTTGCGCTGCTCCTCCTTTGGCTCCTACGGCCAACTTCCGAGGCTTGTCTTTCTCTAGCTCATTCGCCTTGGCTAGTCTTCTTTGCTCTCTAGCGACATGGTCAGCCATAATCTCATGAGGTGATAACAGATGGAGAGTGATTTTCTTACCTTTCATCATGAATGAATACTCATTGGTCATCCCTTGATGGATGACACCTCTATCAAACTGCCATGGACGTCCTAGAAGTAGATGGCATGCGGTCATGGGTAGGACGTCACATAGAACTTCATCTTCATACCCTCCAATGGAAAACTGAATGTGGGCTTGCTTGTGGACCTTCAAAGGGGTGTTGGAATTCAGCCAACACAAGGTATAAGGTTGTGGATGAGGTGTGGTTGTCAAAGCAAAGCGATCAACCACCTCTTGATCTATGATGTTGTAGCATGATCCTCCATCCACTATGACGCTACAAACCTTCCCTTTGATGTTACAATGGGTATGGAAGATTGTTTCCCTCGGATTAGGCTCACTAGGGCTCTCGGATGCAAACAATGTCTTCTTCACCACAAAGCACTCGCCCTCCGCAACCCTCACGTGTAGCTCTTCCAACTCTTCCTCCTCTTCCTCTTGTAGTTCATCCTCGGACTCATAGTCCCCTTGTGTGTTGAGGAGGACTTGTCTCTTAGAAGGACAATCCCTAGGCACTTGAAACACTTAAGGTCCCTAGTGCGGCTCTCGCATTCCTTCCTAAGTGCTTGTTGCGGTGGGCCAAGGTCTCTCTTAGGGGCAGCTTGTTGTTCCACCCTTGGCTCTACTCTTCTAGATGCAGCTTGAGGTGTACTTGATGATGTTGTTTGCCATGACCGAGCACTAGGTACCTGCGCACGCCTATTGGACAAATTCTTGTGCACTTGGTTAGTATAATGTAGAACCTTCTCAATAGCGGTCCCACGCACAAAATGTCGCATGCTAACAATAGATTTCAACTCAGGGTTCAAGTTATTAACAAACTTAGAAATGATATAACCCTCAGGGAACCTAAGGCCAGATCTAAAGGCTAAAGTCCTAAGTTTCTTATAGTACTCATCCGGAGTCCTATTTCCTTGTCTAAGTTGCTCTAATCTAGCATGAACTCTCTCATTGTAATCCTCAGACATAAATCTATTTCTTAGAGCAAGTTTAAGCACTTCCAAGTCTCTACTTGTGTATACCCTCTATAGTTTCTTTCATCTTTGTCTTGCAGCCACCAATGATAAGCAAAGTCAACAAACTTAATAGAAGTAATGGCTACACGTTGAGCATCGGAATAACCATAGAAATCAAGATTTGTTTAGTTTTGTTCTCCCAATCAAGGTAAGTTTTTGCCTCAATACAGTGACCAAACTACGGTACCTCTAACTTGATGTTTTGGCCCCTTACACGCCTCGAACCCTCCTCTCCTTGGTCTTCAAATTGGTCCTTTGGCTGCCGTAGGGGTGGTCCCCTTTGCGGCTGCAAAAAGGCACGCCCAAAGCCTCTTCCTGGCGCATTCCTCCTCGGAAACATGGGTTGTTGTTGTTGTTGGCATGGGAATGGTTGATGTGGCAGCCTTGTGCCGTCTCTACCTCCTAAGCCAAAAGCTTGTGTATGGGGCGCCCTAGAAGCTCCTTCCCCTACATGATTAGTGTTCCAAGGGTGCAAAACCGGAGTAGTAATAGTAGTAGGGATAGGAAATTCAAACTCTTCTAGTGGGTCATAGTTTCCTCTCGTGGTGGCCGTATGATTGTCATGGGAGGTAGAGGCGACCTCTTGCAAGGAGAGTTGTGAAAACTCTTGTTGCAGGCCTCTCGTTCCAGCTCCTAATGGCGTTGAAAAAGACAAGGACTCCGACCTTGTTGCGCCACCACTCTACAGCTCACTTTGAACTTGATTCAACCTAGCTTCCATGCCTCTCATGAACGCATCTTGTTCATCTCGAAGCCTTTGGACTTGGTTGTCCATCCTTTCCCCTAAACTCTCGTTTTGAGCTTGAATAGCAAGGAGAAGCTTCTCCTCATCAACCTTAGAGCGCTCAGCAGACTCGTTGATGCGAAGCCCCTTTTGTTTCTCTTGTTGCTCCATGACCAATTCCTAGCTGCAATTACTTAGCAAGACAAGCATGCAACCATAAGCCACAGAACTTCAAGCAAACAATGGTCAATAGTTGTAAGAACTCAAAATCTTAAGTATGGTGTTATAAAGTTCAGATCTTGGCAAGAAAAAAGGTAGGGTTAGGGTTCCTAGGCTCAAGCAAAACCAAAAGAAACAACTTGCAACACCACACAAACCTGAATCCTTGATAATCTAGTGCAAGACCACCAAAGTAGGTACTAGCCTCCTCTCCTCCTTGGTATGGTTGTCGAAGAGATGTCCAAAACTGCAACAAGGGTGATCTCCTAGACTTCTTGATTGGCAATGCACGAACTCTTGATGTTGTGAAGCCTAAACTTTATAAACTTTGTGTTTTGTTGATCCACTTTTTCTATAGCCTTCCCTTTTTGTTTTTGGCTGGGTATTTCTGGATTCAACAACTTTTTCTAAACTTTTCCTTGGTTTACAACTGAATTTACGACAATTCTTGGACCGCAAACTCCTTTTCTTGAGTTCTTGATGACTCTTGATAAGTTCTTGGAGTTTCTTGGACGGAAGATGCTTCTTGATGCAGCCTTGTATTCTCTCTTGGATCACACGTCAGACTCAAGAAACCTTTCCCGTAACCTTGATGTTCCACACACACTTGGACGCAAGAACTCAGTTTTATGGGTTAGCAAGACCGACTCAACAAACAAAACTCAAGAAAAGCAAGAACAAGAAAGTTGGTTGGAACTAGGGCTTGGCTAGGACGAAAACTGTTTTTTTTATGATTTATGACTCAAACAAAGCAAAACAAAACGAAAACAAGAACAAAGATGCAGAAACGCAATAAAGAACAAAGATACACCTCGGCAGAACAAGACACAAAATTTTGGCTTGCAAGATTGAATCTTTTCTTAGCCAAACTTAGAGATTTGAAACATTACCTTACAAGCTCTGATACCACATGATATGCTCAAGGATCTATGGGTTACTCGGTGCAAGATAATGCTCTTAGATGTTACCAAACCAAGGCCATTCAGCAGCGATGATCCAGAATTCAGTCCTGATTTGAACGGGTCCGTTCTCTCTGCTCAAACGTCTGAATTGAGTGATTCCAATTCTAGGTGACAGATCTTGAAGTCTAGTTGCACGTCACCAAAGTTGATAGCAAACGGAGTTGGAAATCGCACGTTATGTTGGTTTTACTGAGGGCTTGTAGAGATTTATGCGAGAAAGATGAGCAGGAAGATATTGCGGGGATAAGTGCTCTTCTAAGCTTGGATATGACGCACCAAACACAGGGAGCAAGATCTAGTTGTTAAAGAGATGTAACTCACTCAAAAACAATCAGATCAAAAGAGAATTATTGATGTAACACACAAGAAGAAAACAAAGAATTTGTTTCTCAAAGAGAGCATGTATTCTGAAAAACTGAACCCCCTTTTCAAAAAAAAACTAAGGCAAGCTTATATAGGGTCATAACAACCTCATATAGGGCCGGCCTCTCTAAGGAAACAAATAACAACTCCTAAAAGAAATAATGAAAATGAATATCCAAGTAACCAACTAAATATGGTCAAATATCAAACAAGGAAATATCTTGGCTACTCTTAGCCACTTGATATGCACGTGACCCACTCTTGAGGGTCCCCTTGTGATGCTCCAACTAAGGCAAGGCTCTTATGCATCTTGGAGTGTAGTCTTCTCGGCATTGCCCTAGTAATGACTCCGGGCCCTTGATCTGGATCTTGATCTTGAGGTTCTTGATCTTGAAAGTGTTCTGAGTCTGAATCTTGATTATCTTGACATGACGAGGTCATAGTCACATCATCCTCCCCCACTAGAAAAGGATTCAACCTCGAATCAAGCACGTCCATGTCCTCCTCATTGTCCACCAAGAAAGGCACCAAATCAGCTACATTGAACACATCATGGACTCCAAAAGATGGTGGCAAATCCAGCTTGTACGCATTGTGATTAATCTTCTCAAGCACTTGAAATGGACCATCTCCCCGTGGTTTGAGCTTTGAGTTCCTAAGTATAGGGAACCTTTCCTTCCTCAAATGCACCCAAACCAGACCTCCAGGCTCAAATAGCACTTCCTTGCGCCCCTTGTCCGCTTGCTTCTTGTATTGAATAGCTCGACGCTCAAGTTGAAGGTGTGTCTCCTCATGCAGCCTCTTGATGTCATCGACCTTCTCAGCTCCTTCCTTTCTCTCACGGTCTTGAATGGTCAAGGGCAGCAACTCCAATGGTGTCTTTGGGTTATGGCCATACACCACCTCAAACGGCGTTCTCTTAGTGGATGTATGGACGGTCCTATTGTAGGCAAACTCTATGAATGATAAGCACTCCTTCCACCTACGCAAGTTAGTTTGCAACATAGTCCTAAGCAAGGTGCCAAGAGTACGATTTGTTACCTCAGTTTGCCCAACCGTTTGAGGATGACAGGTAGTGGAGAAGAGAAGCTTGGTTCCTAGCTTGGCCCATAGTGTCTTCCAAAAGTAGCTAAGGAACTTCACATCCCGATCTGAAACAATAGACCTAGGAACTCAATGCAATCTCATAATATTATCAAAGAACAAACTAGCAACATGAGATGCATCATCAGTTTTATGGCAAGCAATGAAATGAGCCATCTTGGAGAACCTATCTACCACTACAAAGATTGAATCACGGCCTCTCTTAGACCTAGGTAGACCTAGCACAAAGTCCATAGAAATATCCTCCCAAGGCATCCTATGAATAGGCAATGGTGTGTATAATCCATGGGGCTGCACTTTAGACTTAGCACGCAAACAAGTAACACATGAAGCACATATATTCTCAACTGATTTAAGCATATGAGGCCAATAGAAGTGCTCCCTAGGAGTATGTAGAGTCTTAAGTACCCCGAAGTGTCCCATTAAACCGCCCTCATGTGCCTCTTGCACTAAAAGCCTCCTAGATGATCCCTTTGGAATGCACAACCTATGACCCTTAAATAAGAACCCCTCATGCATATAAAACTGATCTTTACTTCCCTTAGACAAGCATGTAGCATAGATATCACAAAAATCAGAATCATTAGCATAGAGTTCTTTCATGAAAGCAAAGCCAAGTAGTTTAGCGTCCAAAAGAGTTAGAAGAGAGTACCTCCTAGATAGGGCATCCGCTACCACATTGTCCTTACCCTTCTTGTGCTTGATCATGTAGGGAAAATACTAATGAACTCGACCCACTTGGCGTGTCTCTTGTTGAGCTTATTCTGCCCCTTTAAGTACTTCAACGCCTTATGGTCGGAATGGATCACAAACTCTTTAGGCAAAAGGTAATGTTCCCACACCTTGAGCACACGAACAAGAGCTAGGAGTTCCTTATCATATGTGGGGTAATTCAACTCAGCCCCACCCAGTTTCTCGCTAAAGTATGCCACTGGTTTGCCCTCTTGCATAAGGACACCTCCCAATGCAATCTCGGATGCATCACATTCAACGTCAAATGTCTTGTTGAAGTCCGGCAACACAAGCAAAGGCGCCTTGGTCAGTTCGTCCTTAAATGTCTTGAAGGCTTGATCTTGTGGTGCTTCCCATCTAAATGTCACTCCTTTCTTAGTTAGCTCGGTCAACGGCGCAGCTAGAGTGCTGAAATCACGAACAAGGCGCCTATAGAAGCCAGCCAAGCCAAGGAAGCTTCGAACCTGAGTCATGGCCGTGGGTGTAGGCCACTCTTTGATAGCCTTAACCTTCTCCTCATCGACCCTAAGACCCTCTTTGCAGACCACAAACCCGAGGAACACCACATGATCCGAACAAAAATGGCACTTCTTGAAGTTGGCATACAACTTCTTCTTTCTCAACACCTCTAAAACCTTCCTAAGGTGCTGCACATGTTCCTCCATAGAATGGCTATAAACGAGGATGTCATCAAAGTATACCACCACAAAGATGCCAGGAAAGGGCCTAAGAACATGGTTCATAAGCCTCATGAAGGTGCTAGAGGTGTTGGTTAACCCAAATGGCATCACAAGCCACTCATACAGCCCATACTTAGTCTTGAAGGTTGTCTTCCACTCGTCCCCTTCCTTCATCCTAATTTGATGGTAGCCACTCTTGAGATCAATCTTAGAAAACACACTTGCTCCATGTAGCTCATCAAGCATGTCATCTAGTCTAGGAATAGGGTGCCTATACTTGATGGTGATGTTGTTGATAGCTCTACAATCCACACACATCCTCCATGTTCCATCCTTCTTAGGCACTAAGATAACCGGTACTGCACAATGACTCAAGCTCTCGCGTACATACCCCTTGGAGAGGAGTTCTTGCACTTGCCTCTGCAGCTCGGCTGTCTCCACTAGATTGGCTCTATATGCGGCTCTATTTGGTAAGGTAGCTCCCGGGATAAAGTCGATTTGATGCTCTATGCCTCGGATAGGGGGGAGGCCACTTGGAACAAGTCTTCAAATTCCTGCAAAAGAGACGAAATAGGTGTAGGGAGATCAACTAGTTCTTGTGTAGAGAATAATGAGTCTTTATAAACAATAAGAACACAAACATTACTCCCCTGGATAGCCTTATGGACGTCCCTAGACCGAGCTAGTAACATATGTTGCGCTGCGCCTCCTTTGACTCCTACGGCCAACTTCTGAGGCTTGTCTTTCTCTCGCTCCTTCTCCTTGGCTAGTCTTCTTTGCTCTCTGGCGACATGGTTAGCCATAATCTCATAAGGTGATCACGGATGGAGAGTGATTTTCTTACCTTTCATCATGAATGAATACTCATTGGTCATCCCTTGATGGATGACACCTCTATCAAACTGCCATGGACGTCCTAGAAGTAGATGGCATGCGGTCATGGGTAGGACGTCACATAGAACTTCATCTTCATACCCTCCAATGGAAAACTGAATGTGGGCTTGCTTGTGGACCTTCAAAGGGGTGTTGGAATTCAGCCAACACAAGGTATAAGGTTGTGGATGAGGTGTGGTTGTCAAAGCAAAGCGATCAACCACCTCTTGATCTATGATGTTGTAGCATGATCCTCCATCCACTATGACGCTACAAACCTTCCCTTTGATGTTACAACGGGTATGGAAGATTGTTTCCCTCGGATTCGGCTCACTAGGGCTCTCGAATGCAAACAATGTCTTCTTCACCACAAAGCACTCGCCCTCCGCAGCCCTCACGTGTAGCTCTTCCAACTCTTCCTCCTCTTCCTCTTGTAGTTCATCCTCGGACTCATAGTCCCCTTGTGTGTTGAGGAGGACTTGTCTCTTAGAAGGCCAATCCTTAGCAAAGTGTCCTCTCCCTAGGCACTTGAAACACTTAAGGTCCCTAGTGCGGCTCTCGCCTTCCTTCCTAGGTGCTTGTTGCGGTGGGCCAAGGTCTCTCTTAGGGGCAGCTTGTTGTTCCACCCTTGGCTCTGCTCTTCTAGATGCATCTTGAGGTGTACTTGATGATGTTGTTTGCCATGACCGAGCACTAGGTACATGCGCATGCCTATTGGACAAATTCTTGTGCACTTGGTTAGTATAATGTAGAACCTCCTCAATAGCTATCCCACGCACAAAATGTTGCATGCTAACAATAGATTTCAACTCAAGGTTCAAGTTATTAACAGACTTATATATGTTATAACCCTCAGGGAACCTAAGGCCAGATCTAAAGACTAAAGTCCTAAGTTCCTTATAGTACTCATCTGAAGTCATATTGCCTTGTCTAAGTTACTCTAATCTAGCATGAACTCTCTCATTGTAATCCTCAGACACAAATCTATTTCTTAGAGCAAGTTTAAGCTCTTCCCAAGTCTCTACTTGTGTATACCCTCTATAGTTTCTTTCCTTTTTGTCTTGCAGCCACCAATCATAAGCAAAGTCAACAAACTTAATAGAAGCAATGGCTACACGTTGAGCATCGGAATAACCATAGAAATCAAAGATTTGTTCAGTTTTGTTCTCCCAATCAAGGTAAGTTTCTACCTCGATTAAGTGACCAAACTGCGGTACCTCTAACTTGATGTTTTGGCCCCTTACACGCCTTGGACCCTCCTCTCCTTGGTCTTCAAATAGGTCCCTTGGCTGCCGTGGGGGTGGTCCCCTTTGAGGCTGTAAAAAGTCACGCCCAAAGCCTCTTCCCGGCGCATTCCTCCTCGGAAACATGGGTTGTTGTTGTTGTTGGCGTGGGAATGGTTGATGTGACAGCCTTGTGCCGTATCCACCTCCTAAGCCAAAAGCTTGTTTATGTGGCGCCCTAGATGCTCCTTCCCCTGCATGATTAGTGTTCCAAGGGTGCAAAACTGGAGTAGTAAGAGTAGTAGGGATAGGAAATTCAAACTCTTCTAGTGGGTCATAGTTTCCTCTCGTGGTGGCCGTATGATTGTCATGGGAGGTAGAGGTGACCTCTTGCAAGGAGAGTTGTGAAAACTCTTGTTGTAGGCCTCCCGTTCCAGCTCCTAATGGCATTGAAAAAGACAAGGACTCCGACCTTATTGCGCCACCACTCCGCAGCTCACTTTGAACTTGATCCAACCTAGCTTCCATGCCTCTCATGAACGCAGCTTGTTCATCTCGAAGCCTTTGGACATGGCTGTCCATCATTTCCCCTAAACTCTCGTTTTGAGCTTGAATAGCAAGGAGAAGCTTCTCCACGTCAACCTTAGAGCGCTCAGCAGGCTCGTTGATGCGAAGCCCATTTGGTTTCTCTTGTTGCTCCATGACCAATTCCTAGGTGCAATTACTTAGCAAGACAAGCACACAACCACAAGCCATAGAACTTCGAGCAAACAATGGTCAATAGTTGTAAGAACTCAAAATCTTAAGTATGGTGTTAGAAAGTTCAGATCTTGGCAAGCAAAAGGGTAGGTTTAGGGTTCCTAGGCTCAAGCAAAACCAAAAGAAACAACTTGCAACACCACACCAACCTGAATCCTTGATAATTTAGTGCAAGACCACCAAAGTAGGTACTAGCCTCCTCTCCTCCTTGGTATGGTTGTCGAAGAGACGTCCAAAACTGCATCAAGGGTGATCTCCTAGACTTCTTGATTGGCAATGCACAAACTCTTGAGGTTGTGAAGCCTAAACTTTACAAACTTTGTGTTGTGTTGATCCACTTTTCCTATAGCCTTCCCTTTTTGTTTTTGGCTGGGTATTTCTGGATTCAACCACTTTTTCTAAACTTTTCCTTGGTTTACAACTGAATTTACGACAATTCTTGGACCACAAACTCCTTTTCTTGAGTTCTTGATGACTCTTGATAAGTTCTTGGAGTTTCTTGGACGAAAGATGCTTCTTGATGGGTTCTTGATGCAGCCTTGTATTCTCTCTTGGATCACACATCAGACTCAAGAAACCTTTCCCGTAACCTTGATGTTCCACACACACTTGGACGCAAGAACTCAGTTTTATGGGTTAGCAAGACCGACTCAACAAACAAAACTCAAGAAAAGCAAGAACAAGAAAGTTGGTTGGAACTAGGGCTTGGCTAGGACGAAAACTATTTTTTTTTATTATTATTTATGACTCAAACAAAGCAAAACAAAATGAAAACAAGAACAAAAAACGCAGAAACGCAATAAAGAACAAAGATACACCTCGGCAGAACAAGACACGAAATTTTGGCTTGCAAGATTGAATATTTTCTTAGACAAACTTAGAGATTTGAAGCATTACCTTACAAGCTCTGATACCACATGATAAGCTCAAGGATCTATGGGTTACTCAGTGCAAGATAATGCTCTTAGATGTTTCCAAACCAAGGCCGTTCAGCAGCGTTGTTCCAGAATTCAGTCCTGACTGGAACAGGTCCGTTCTCTCTGCTCAGACGTCCGAATGGGATGATTCCGATTCGAGGTGACATATCTTGAAGTCTAGTTTCCCGTCTCCAAATTGGATAGCAAACGTAGTTGTAAATCGAAGGTTATGGTGGTTTTACTGAGGGCTTGTAGAGATTTCTGCGAGAAAGATGAGCAGGAAGATAGTGCGGGGATAAGTGCTCTTCTAAGCTTGGATATGACGCACCAAACACAGGGAGCAATATCTAGTTGTTGAAGAGATGTAACTCACTCAAAAACAATCAGATCAAAAGAGAATTCTTGATGTAACACACAAGAAGAAAACAAAGAACTTGGTTCTCAAAGAGAGCGTGTATTCTGAAAAACTGAACCCCCTTTTCAAAAAAAAACTAAGGCAAGCTTATATAGGGTCATAACAACCTCATATAGGGCCGGCCTCTCTAAGGAAACAAATAACAACTCCTAAGAGAAATAATGAAAACAAATATCCAAGTAACCAACTAAAAATGGTCAGATATCAAACAAGGAAATATCTTGGCTACTCTTAGCCACTTGATATGCACGTGACCCACTCTTGAGGGTCCCCTTGTGATGCTCCAACTAAGGCAAGGCTCTTATGCAGCTTGGAGTGTAGTCTTCTTGCCATTGCCCTAGTAATGACTTTGGGCCCTTGATCTGGATTTTGATCTTGAGGTTCTTGATCTTGAAAGTGTTCCGAGTCTGAATCTTGATTATCTTGACGTGACGAGGTCATAGTCACATCATCCTCCCCCACTAGAAAAGGATTCGACCTCGAATCAAGCACGTCCATGTCCTCCTCATTGTCCACCAAGAAAGGCACCAAATCAGCTATATTGAACACATCATGGACTCCAAAAGATGGTGGCAAATCCAGCTTGTATGCATTGTCATTAATCTTCTCAAGCACTTGAAATGGACCATCTCCCCGTGGTTTGAGCTTTGAGTTCCTAAGTGTAGGGAACCTTTCCTTCCTCACATGCACCCAAACCAGATCTCCAGGCTCAAATAGCACTTCCTTGCGCCCCTTGTCCACTTGCTTCTTGTATTGCATAGCTCTGCGCTCAAGTTGAAGGCGTGTCTCCTCATGCAGCCTATTGATGTCCTCGGCCTTCTCAGCTCCTTTTTTGCTCTCGCGGTCTTGAATGGTCAAAGGCAGCAAGTCCAATGGTGTCTTTGGGTTATGGCCATACACCACCCCAAACGGTGTTCTCTTAGTGGCTGTATGGACGGTCTTATTGTAGGCAAACTCTATGAATGCTAAGCACTCCTCCCACATGCGCAAGTTAGTTTGCAACATAGTCCTAAGCAAGGTGACAAGAGTACGATTTGTTACCTCAGTTTGCCCATCCGTTTGAGGATGACAAGTAGTGGAGATGAGAAGCTTGGTTCCTAGCTTGGCCCATAGTGTCTTCCAAAAGTAGCTAAGGAACTTCACATCCCGATCTGAAACAATAGACCTAGGAACTCCATGCAATCTCACAATATTATCAAAGAACAAACTAGCAACATGAGATGCATCATCATTTGTATGTCAAGCAATGAAATGAGCCATCTTGGAGAACCTATATACCACTACAAAGATTGAATCACGGCCTCTCTTAGACCTAGCACAAAGTCCATAGAAATATCCTCCCAAGGCATCCTAGGAATAGGCAATGGTGTGTATAATCCATGGGGCTACACTTTAGACTTAGCACGCAAACAAGTAACACATGAAGCACATATATTCTCAACTGATTTAAGCATATGAGGCCAATAGAAGTACTCCCTAAGAGTATGTAAAGTCTTAAGTACCCCGAAGTGTCCCATTAAGCCGCCCCCATGTGCCTATTCCACTAAAAGCCTCCTAGATGATCCCGTTGGAATGCACAACCTATGACCCTTAAATAAGAACCCCTCATGCATATAAAACTGATTTTTACTTCCCTTAGACAACCATGTAGCATAGATATCACAAAAATCAGAATCATTAGCATAGAGTTCTTTCATGAAAGCAAAGCCAAGTAGTTTTGCGTTCAAAAGAGATAGAAGAGAGTACCTCCTAGATAGGGCATCCGCCACCACATTGTCCTTACCCTTCTTGTGCTTGATCACGTAGGGAAAAGACTCAATGAACTCGACCCACTTGGCGTGTCTCTTGTTGAGCTTATTCTGCCCCTTTAAGTACCTCAACGCCTCATGGTCGGAATGGATCACAAACTCTTTAGGCAAAAGTTAATGTTGTCACACCTTGAGCACACGAACAAGAGCTAGGAGTTCCTTATCATATGTGGGGTAATTCAACTCAGCCCCACCCAGTTTCTCGCTAAAGTATGCCACCAGTTTGCCCTCTTGCATAAGGACACCTCCCAATGCAATCTCGGATGCATCACATTCAACTTCAAATGTCTTGTTGAAGTCCGGCAACACAAGCAAAGGTGCCTTGGTCAGTTGGTCCTTAAGTGTCTTAAAGGCTTGATCTTGTGGTGCTTCCCATCTAAATGCCACTCCTTTCTTGGTTAGCTCGGTCAATGGTGCAGCGGGAGTGCTGAAATCATGAACAAAGCGCCTATAGAAGCCAGCCAAGCCAAGGAAGCTTCGAACCTGAGTCATGGCCGTGGGTGTAGGCCACTCCTTGATAGACTTAACCTTCTCCTCATCGACCATAAGACCCTCTTTGCAGACCACAAACCCGAGGAACACCACATGATCCGAGCAAAAATGGCACTTCTTGAAGTTGGCATACAACTTCTTCTTTCTCAACACCTCTAAAACCTTCCTAAGGTGCTGCACATGTTCCTCCATAGAATGGCTATAAACGAGGATGTCATCAAAGTATACCACCACAAAGATGCCAAGAAAGGGCCTAAGAATATGGTTCATAAGCCTCATGAAGGTGCTAGGGGCGTTGGTTAACCCAAATGGCATCACAAGCCACTCATACAGCGCATACTTAGTCTTGAAGGCTGTCTTCCACTCGTCCCCTTCCTTCATCCTAATTTGATGGTAGCCATTCTTGAGATCAATCTTAGAAAACACACTTGCTCCATGTAGCTCATCAAGCATGTCATCTAGTCTAGGAATGGGGTGCCTATACTTGATGGTGATGTTGTTGATAGCTCTACAATCCACACACATCCTTCATGTTCCATCCTTCTTAGGCACTAAGATAACCGGTACTGTACAAGGACTCAAACTCTCACATACGTACCCCTTGGAGAGGAGTTCTTGCACTTGCCTCTGCAGCTCGGCTGTCTCCACTGGATTGGCTCTATATACGGCTCTATTTGGTAAGCTAGCTCCCGGGATGAAGTCGATTTGATGCTCTATGCCTCGGATAGGGGGGAGGCCACTTTGAACTTCATCTTGGAACAAGTCTTCAAATTCCTGCAAAAGAGACAAAATAGGCGTAGGGAGATCAACTAGTTCTTGTGTAGAGAATAATGAGTCTTTATAAACAATAAGAACACAAACATTACTCCCCTGGATAGCCTTGTGGACGTCCCTAGACCGAGCTAGTAACATATGTTGCGTTGCGCCTCCTTTTGCTCCTACGGCCAACTTTCGAGGCTTGTCTTTCTCTAGCTCCTTCTCCTTGGCTAGTCTTCTTTGCTCTCTAGCAACATGGTCAGCCATAATCTCATGAGGTGATAACGGATGGAGAGTGATTTTCTTACCTTTCATCATGAATGAATACTCATTGGTCATCCCTTGATGGATGACACCTCTATCAAACTACCATGGACGTCCTAGAAGTAGATGGCATGCGGTCATGGGTAGGACGTCACATAGAACTTCATCTTCATACCCTCCAATGGAAAGCTGAATGTGGGCTTGCTTGTGGACCTTCAAAGGGGTGTTGGAATTCAGCCAACACAAGCTATAAGGTTGTGGATGAGGTGTGGTTGTCAAAGCAAAGCGATCAACCACCTCTTGATCTATGATGTTGTAGCATGATCCTCCATCCAGTATGACGCTACAAACCTTCCCTTTGATGTTACAACGGGTATGGAAGATTGTTTCCCTCTGATTCGGCTCACTAGGGCTCTCGAATGCAAACAATGTCTTCTTTACCACAAAGCTCTCGCCCTCCGCAGCCCTCACGTGTAGCTCTTCCAACTCTTCATCCTCTTCCTCTTGTAGTTCATACTCGGACTCATAGTCCCCTTGTGTGTTGAGGAGGACTTGTCTCTTAGAAGGACAATCCTTAGCAAAGTGTCCTCTCCCTAGGCACTTGAAACACTTAAGGTCCCTAGTGCAGCTCTCGCCTTCCTTCCTAGGTGCTTGCTGCGGTGGGCCAATGTCTCTCTTAGGGGCAGCTTATTGTTCCACCTTGGCTCTACTCTTCTAGATACAGCTTGAGGTGTACTTGATGATGTTGTTTGCCATGACCGAGCACTAGGTACCTGCGCACGCCTATTGGACAAATTCTTGTGCACTTGGATAGTATAATGTAGAACCTCCTCAATAGCGGTCCCACACAAAATGTTGCATGCTAACAATAGATTTCAACTCAGGGTTCAAGTTATTAACAAACTTAGATATGATATAACCCTCAGGGAACCTAAGGCCAGATCTAAAGACTAAAGTCCTAAGTTCCTTATAGTACTCATCCGGAGTCCTACTGCCTTGTCTAAGTTACTCTAATCTAGCATGAACTCTTTCATTGTAATCCTCAGGCACAACTCTATTTCTTAGAGCAAGTTTAAGCTCTTCCCAAGTCTCTACTTGTGTATACCCTCTATAGTTTCTTTCCTCTTTGTCTTGCAGCCACCAATGATAAGCAAAGTCAACAAACTTAATAGAAGCAATGGCTACACGTTGAGCATCGGAATAACCATAGAAATCAAATATTTGTTCAGTTTTGTTCTCCCAATCAAGGTAAGTTTTTACCTCGATACAGTGACCAAACTGCGGTACCTCTAACTTGATGTTTTGGCCCCTTGCACACCCCGGACCCTCATCTCCTTGGTCTTCAAATTGGTCCTTTGGCTGCCGTGGGGGTGGTCCCCTTTGAGGCTGTAAAAAGCCACGCCCAAAGCCTCTTCCCGACGCATTCCTCCTCGGAAACATGGGTTGTTGTTGTTGTTGGCGTGTGAATGGTTGATGTGGCAGCCTTGTGCCGTCTCCACCTCCTAAGCCAAAAGCTTGTGTATGTGGCGCCCTAGAAGCTCCTTCCCCTGCATGATTAGTGTTCCAAGGGTGCAAAACCGGAGTAGTAATAGTACTAGGGATAGAAAATTCAAACTCTTCTAGTAGGTCATAGTTTCCTCTCGTGGTGGCCGTATGATTGTCATGGGAGGTAGAGGCGACCTCTTGCAAGGAGAGTTGTGAAAACTCTTGTTGTAGGCCTCCCGTTCCAGCTCCTAATGGCGTTGAAAAAGACAAGGACTCCGACCTTGTTGCGCCACCACTCCGCAGCTCACTTTGAACTTGATCCAACCTAGCTTCCATGCCTCTCATGAACGCAGCTTGTTCATCTCAAAGCCTCTGGACTTGGTTGTCCATCCTTTCCCCTAAACTCTCGTTTTGAGCTTGAATAGCAAGGAGAAGCTTCTCCACGTCAACCTTAGAGCGCTCAGCAGGCTCGTTGATGCGAAGCCCCTTTTGTTTCTCTTGTTGCTCCATGACCAATTCCTAGGTGCAATTACTTAGTAAGACAAGCACGCAACCATAAGCCACAAAACTTCGAACAAACAATGGTCAATAGTTGTAAGAACTCAAAATCTTAAGTATGGTGTTAGAAAGTTCAGATCTTGGCAAGCAAAAGGGTAGGGTTAGGGTTCCTAGGCTCAAGCAAAACCAAAAGAAACAACTTGCAACACCACACAAACCTGAATCCTTGATAATCTAGTGCAAGACCACCAAAGTAGGTACTAGCCTCCTCTCCTCCTTGGTATGGTTGTCGAAGAGACGTCCAAAACTGCAGCAAGGGTGATCTCCTAGACTTCTTGATTGGCAATGCACGAACTCTTGATGTTGTGAAGCCTAAACATTACAAACTTTGTGTTTTGTTGATCCACTTTTTCTATAGCCTTCCCTTTTTGTTTTTGGCTGGGTATTTCTGGATTCAATCACTTTTTCTAAACTTTTCCTTTGTTTACAACTGAATTTACGACAATTCTTGGACCGCAAACTCCTTTTCTTGAGTTCTTGGTGACTCTTGATAAGTTCTTGGAGTTTCTTGGACGGAAGATGCTTCTTGATGGGTTCTTGATGCAGCCGTGTATTCTCTCTTGGATCACACGTCAGACTCAAGAAACATTTCCCGTAACCTTGATGTTCCACACACACTTGGACGCAAGAACTCAATTTTATGGGTTAGCAAGACCGACTCAACAAATAAAACTCAAGAAAAGCAAGAACAAGAAAGTTGGTTGGAACTAGGGCTTGACTAGGACGAAAACTGTTATTTTTTTTATTTATGACTCAAACAAAGCAAAACAAAACGAAAACAAGAACGAAAATGCAGAAACGCAATAAAGAACAAAGATACACCTCGGCAGAACAAGACACGAAATTTTGGCTTGCAAGATTGAATTTTTTCTTATCCAAACTTAGAGATTGGAAGCATTACCTTACAAGCTCTGATACCACATGATATTCGCAAGGATATATGGGTTACTCGGTGCAAGATAATGCTCTTAGATGTTACCAAACCAAGGCCGTTCAGCAGCGATGTTCCAGAATTCAGTCCTGACTTGAACGGGTCCGTTATCTCTGCCCAGACGTCCGAATTGAGTGATTCGAATTCGAGGTAACAGATCGTGAAGTATAGTTTAACGTCTCCAAATTTGATAGCAAACGGAGTTGGAAATCGTAAGTTATGTTGGTTTTACTGAGGGCTTGTAGAGATTTCTGCGAGAAAGATGAGCAGGAAGATAGTGCGGGGATAAGTGCTCTTCTAAGCTTGGATATGACGCACCAAACGCAGGGAGCAAGATCTAGTTGTTGAAGAGATGTGACTCACTCAAAAACAATCAGATCAAAAGAGAATTCTTGATGTAACACACAATAAGAAAACAAAGAACTTAGTTCTCAAAGAGAGCGTGTATTCTGAAAAACTGAACCCCCTTTTCAAAAAAAACTAAGGCAAGGTTATATAGGGTCATAACAACCTCATATAGGGCCGGCCTCTCTAAAGAAACAAATAACAACTCCTAAAAGAAATAATGAAAACGAATATCCAAGTAACCAACTAAATATGGTCAAATATCAAACAAGGAAATATCTTGGCTACTCTTAGCCACTTGATATACACGTGTGTAACACCCCCAAAACTTAACCCTTTTTGGAAAGGTATTACCGCCAGTGACCCCAGTGTTCCTTACCGAGATCACCCCAGGCTTTACCATTGAAACACAATTTATGAAATACAAATGATACATAATGATCAAAGCATTCAATTCCAAAACATAACATTGTCAAGGAAACAGAGTTACGGGATTACAACCCAATCCCGAATAGGCCAACACAGAGTTTAAACCAAAAACAGCGGAAGTCTTAGAAAGTACATTACAACCAACGTCATTGTCCAAAAGATCTCAACCTGATTAAAGAAATAATTAAAACGTTCAAAAACCACCGCCGACTCCATAGTCCTTCTAATCTTCTGAGCTACTTTCTATCTGATGTGCTGAATCGAACGGATGACACCAGCCAACCATGCAAGGGAAAATATTGGTTGGTTAGTCTAAATGAATAGACTGGCAAGGGTACAAAGCAGAAGGTTCTAAGCAGTCGTATTAGGTTAGACTCCTCGTCCCTCGAATAATAATCGAGTACGCTTGTCAACCACCATACTCCTACTGGAATAAACAAGAGGTATGCACAAGAGAAGATTCTAGAAGACTGAACCTTCACAAAAATCGACTCGAAAAGAAGACTCCAACGGAAATGAGTCTTTAAGGAAGTATGACAAATCTGGAATGTTTACAGAATCATACAACAATGATTTAAAAGTTGACTGAGATGCTTCGGTTCACGACCAACCTCATCGCATACAGTGAATCCAGATTGGAAAGAGAATGTACTATGATCAAAGTCGAGATGAGTTTTCCTAGCTGCACTATAACTTAGCTGCACTACTCGCCGAAGGTTTATTAATTATGTGCGTCAGAGTAGCACTTATCTGATTTATGTTTCAAAAACACACATCACATTATTAGACTTTTACATGTGTCCCCCACCAATGGGACGACACATCTTAGTATACGTTTCGTCGAGAGTGACGTATACCGGAAGGTTTGTAACACCAGCTAAGTGTCCTGTCTCTACACACTTGTGAAAGAGACCGGTCATGATCTTAGAATAGTACCAGATGGAGACGAGCCACCCTGATACCAGATTATAAAGAAACGACTGGACAGAGTCCGAGTAACGTTCCTATCTAACAGTGCTAACTAAACAGTTACATCACAATAACAGTTACAGGATAAATCCACATAAAGGCCCGAAAGGCAATCACAGATAATAGCGTTGTTCTAACAGATATACAACCTATTATATGATTTTCAAAACAGTTTAACAAAACCGTTTCCAGACAAACAGAGTATTCATTCCAAATTAATTACTCAGATAAACTACTAATAATTAATGTAAATATGGAACGAACGAGCAAGAGCGAACCGCCACTTGCCTTAATCCGCAGAATAGCCTAACGACGACAACTAGATTCCGGGCTCGACACGGGTATAGCTCCGACAGCACAACAACCTTCGAGTCGACCCATAAAAGGAATCCTAAGTTAGATCCGACATAACCGCAGTACGAATCTAAAAACGACGAAAGAGAACGAAAGGAAAGACGCCACGACCACAACCCACCAAGCCAAAGCCACGAAGGCATTCTGGGCACTGGCGGCGGTCGCTGTTCTTGGCGGCGGTCGCCGCAGTTCATCACGGCGGGCGCCGTGAAGAACACGGCGGTCGCCGTGAAGAACTCAGACGACAGAATGGCGAGAAAACTCACCCCAAAACACGATCGACTCGGCCTCCTTCGACTTGTTTGGGTTCTGACCTCCAAAGGCAACCATAAGCTTCTCGAAGGGCTACTGGAACAACACCAAAGGCCACCGTCGAAAGCTTCAGAAATTCCGACGAGAGGCACAAACTCCGGCGAGAGGAAGATTTGAGGATTTTAGCTTGATTTGTGCATGAATCTGATCCCAATCCTCTTCCTTTTATAGCCACAGATCATGTGGACACCGCGATGGTCTAAACGAGACGTGGCGAGGCTAAATCGGCGCCTTGTCAGACGTCTCCGGCGACCAACGGATAATGACCCCTGGGTAATCACGGCGGGCGCCGCAATTTAGCCTATGGCGGGCATGCGGCGGGCGCCGTAATTACGGCGGTCGCCGTTCTTCGGGTCTTCGCGTCCAGCTGGAAGGCGAGGGCACTGTTGCCTCGAGCCTTTCGCGGCGGTCGCCGCCACTGTGGCGTTGTCCTTCTCAGCTTTGGATGACAACAACTTTAACCCGGGATAAAAATTATCGTACGCGAACGCGTATTAAAATCCAAGGCATGTTGTCTGTATACTATTTCACTGAGAAAAATATTACAGTACAGAGCACATTACAGAATGTCTCAAACTCTCTGTATTAAATCCGACGTATACAACGGGTACTCGGGAAAATTTCAAAATTCCCAAAATAGCCTTACAAAAATATGGGGTATCACATCTCCTCCCCCTTAAAAGAAGTTTCGACCCCGAAACTTAGGTCGAGAATAACTCGGGAAAAATGCCTGAGCATATCTGACTCGGTTTCCCACGTCTCCCAAGTAACTTCTTCGGTCCCTGACTTGGACCACAGCACTCGTACCAACGGCACGATCTTGTTGCGCAAACGCTTCTCCCGACGCTCCAAAATGCGCACGGGCATCTCCTCATAAGTACCATTAGCTTGAATCTCGATGTCCTCATAACTAAGCACATGAGACTCATCTGGCACATACTTTCTGAGTAAAGATACGTGGAACACGTTATGCACCGGGTGAGCCAATGGCGGCAACGCCAAGCGGTACGCTAGAGATCCTACTCTATCCAGAATCTCGAATGGTCCCACGTAGCGAGGGTTAAGCTTCCCACGCTTACCAAATCTAAAAACCCCTTTGGATGGCGATACCTTGACAAAAACATTGTCACCGACCTCGAACTCGACAGTCCTGCGCTTTCGATCTGCGTAGGACTTCTGTCGACTCTGAGCGGTCAACATCCTTTGTCTGATCAAAGCAATGTATGAGGCCGTCCTTTCGACCAACTCTGGTCCAAGCAGAATTTTGTCGGCATTATCATCCCAACAAATCGGAGATCTGCATCTGCGACCATACAAAGCTTCGAACGGAGCCATCTTGATTGTAGCATGCCAGCTATTGTTGTACGTGAACTCAATCAGACTCAAGTTGTCCTCCCAGCTAGTCGGACGATCGAGTACACAAGCTCTAAGCATATCCTCTAGGGTCTGGATGGTCCTTTCAGACTGGCCATCTGACTGAGGATGAAACGCAGTACTGAACCTCAACTCGGTTCCCATAGCCTTATGAAGTTCCTTCCAGAACCTTGACATGAAACGACCATCTCGGTCCGATACAATGGTCTTAGGAATGTCATGTAAGCGGACAATCTCCTTCTGGTAGACTTCTGCTAACTTCTGGGTTTCCCATGTGGTCTTGATGGCTATGAAATGAGCACTCTTCGTAAGCCTATCCACAATTACCCAGATAGCATCCCTCTGACTTCGAGTCTTTGGTAGCCCAGTGACGAAGTCCATGGCGATGTCCTCCCATTTCCATTCTGGCACTGGGAGAGGTAGCAACTCACCACCTGGCATGCGGTGTTCGATCTTGACCTTCTGGCAAGTTAAGCACTTTGCCACAAAGTCTGCTACGTCCCACTTCATGTTTGGCCACCAAAACTTCTTCCTGAGGTCCTTGTACATCTTGCTAGAGCCAGGATGCATAGAATAAGCAGATGAATGAGCTTCTCTCATCACCAACTGACGAAGACCTTCTGTGTCAGGCACACAGATCCGATCCTGAAACCAAAGTGATCCATCATCCTGAACCACAAAATTGGGAGCTTTCCCATCCATCACTTCACTGCTTAACTTCACCAAGATGATGTCATCGACTTGCTTTTCTTTGATCTGATCCAGCAGTGTAGCCTGAATTTCCATCATACTCAGGTACCCTCTACGCTGGTCATACAAGACTTCAATGTCGCATGACTCTTGGTTTAGCTTGGTTTGAGCAGTAAGTAGAGCAACTACGGTCTCGTGCGTTGTCTTTCGGCTTAGTGCATCAGCTACTACATTAGCCTTGCCCGGATGATACAGCAACTCCATGTCGTAGTCCTTGAGTAATTCTAGCCAGCGGCGTTGTCTCATATTTAGCTCCTTTTGAGTAAATATATACTTGAGACTTTTGTGGTCAGTGAAGACTTGGCATCTTATACCGTAGAGGTAATGCCTCCAAATCTTTAGCGCAAAGACAACCGCTGCTAACTCAAGATCATGGGTCGGATAGTTCTCTTCGTAAGTCTTGAGTTGTCTAGATGCGTAAGCAATAACTCTGCCTCTCTGCATCAGTACACAACCCAGACCACACTTTGAAGCATCACTATAGACCACATACTCGTCATTCCCTTCTGGGAGTGCTAACACGGATGTCGAGGTCAGCCGTCGCTTCAACTCCTGGAAACTGGCCTCGCACTTGTCATTCCAGACAAACTTCTTGTGAACCTTGCAGAGTAGATTGGTCATAGATAGAGCGATCTTTGAAAATCCTTCTACGAACCTTCTATAATACCCGGCAAGTCCAAGAAAACTGCGCACCTCCTTCACATTCTGGGGCTGTGTCCAATTAGCCACCGCTTCAATCTTTTGGGGATCAACCATAACCCCATTTTTATTGATTACGTGGCCTAAGAAAGCCACTTCCTCCATCCAGAATTCACATTTAGACAATTTAGCAAAAAGCTGATGTTGTCTAAGGATTGACAAGGCAATCCGCAGATGTTCCTCGTGGACTTCTTCATTCGGAGAATAGATCAGAATGTCGTCGATGAAGACCACCACGAACTTATCCAAGTACTGGTGAAAACATCAGTTCATCAAATCCATAAAGACAGTTGGAGCATTTGTAAGCCCAAAAGGCATCACTACGAACTCGTAATGACCATATCTGGTCCTGAACGCAGTTCTAGGAATGTCATGCTCACGAATTCTAAGCTGGTGATATCCAGATCTCAAGTCGATCTTGGAGAAAACCTTTGCTCCCTGCAACTGGTCCAACAAGTCATCAATCCTAGGCAAAGGATACTTGTTCTTGATCGTCACCTTGTTCAACTCTCGGTAGTCGATACAAAGTCGGAACGATCCGTCCTTCTTTTTGACGAATAATACCGGAGTACCCCACGGCGATGCACTCGGCCTGACATAACCTTTGTCAAGAAGATCTCCAAGTTGATTCTTCAACTCTTGCATCTCAGCTGGAGCCATCCGATACGGTGATTTGGAAATCGGCGTCGTACCAGGCTCAAGATCAATAGAAAACTCTACGTCACGGTTCGGGGGTAATCCAGGAATTTCTTCCGGAAAGACATCCGAAAACTCCCTAACTATAGGAATATCAAGAACCTCAGGTTCATCCTTCGCAGGCGAGTTCAAGTAGCAAAGGTACCCGACACATCCTTGTCGTAGTAGCTTAAACAAAGTCATCGCATTGATCAGCTTGCCGTTATCAGCGTCATTTCGACCTTTGAACTTGCACACGAACTGGCCCCCAGATGACACCGTCACCATTCTTGAACTGAAGTCGATCACCGCCTTGTGACGCGTCAGTCAATCCATACCGAGGATAATGTCGTATGGAGCCATGGCTATGCAGATTAAATCTGCCTCGAATTCCTTACCCTGAATGGTAATCGGAAAGTCGGACAGATGCTTGGTTCCCACCAAATGTTCTCCATTAGGAAGATTAACGACGAAAGGGTCGCACGAATCGTTGCACACTAAATCTAACTTGCTAACACAGATATCCGAAATAAAGGAATGCGTAGCACCAGAATCAAACAGAATGCACACTGAAGTAGAGTGAAGGTATAGAGTACCTTGAGCAATTGGAGCGTTGGGTCCATCTGCTTCACGCATCTCGTACAAGCGTTGGCCCTGACTTCCAGAAACAGCTGAGGCCTTTCCCCTGTTCTGAGCAATCGTCGGCACTGAAGGGCTAGGAGTCTCGACAGGCTTAAACCTAGGTCGGTTGCTCTGATGAACTGACCCTTGATGCGACTCTACTCCCTTCTGCTTCCCCTGCTTGCAGAACTTTTGCAGATGACCATCACGTCCACACCCAAAGCACAACCTCTTCTCCTTCTGACACTCATTGCTCTTGTGCCCAGCTGTACCACAGTTATAACACTGAACTGAACTCTGGGTCTGCCCTGACTGCTGAGTCGATCCTCCTTGCGTCATCTCCGTCTTAGCTCGGCCGGACTTGGCAAAGTTAGACGGTGGCACAGGGCGCTTAAAACCACCTCCCTAGTTCTGGTTCTGCATCGACTTCTGTCGGTTGCGCCTCTTGGTCGACTCCTCTAGAGTTATCTCCAGCTTATAGGCACAATCCACATACTGCTCCAAGGTAGAGCATGTGTGGTGCACCATTAACGGCTTGATATCCGGGCTCATCCACTCGTGGAAGTACCAGATCTTTTGGGCCTCGCTGGTGATCTCAGCAGTGGCGTATTGTAAAAGATGATTGAACTTAGACGCCAACTCGGTCACTTTCAGACCATTAGTCTTTGGGTACAAAAACTCTTTATGCTTCTCCTCTCTCATAGCACGAGAGAAAAAGCGATCAACCATATTGGTCTTGAACATCGACCAAGTCAACACTGGGCTCTCAGCCAAACCTGTGTTCTCCCACCACTCGCTAGCCTCCTCCTTCAGCTGAAGAGAAGCGATATGGACCTTCTCGGCCTCAGTACACTCCACGTTCCGAAACGGCCTCTCTATATAGGAGAACCAATGAGTCACTGCCACTGGCTCCCCTTTCCCGTTATAGCAATCGGGCCTCATGGAAGTGATGGTCTTAAGAGCGCGACCATAGCTGTCTCTAGCCCTGACGGCATTCTCCTGAACCACAGGGTTTATGGGCTCCTCAACATCCAGAACCGCTGGGTGAGTAGGCACTTCTTGCGCTTGAGGCACACTAGGTCTCAATACGTCTACAATTGCCTGCATCACAATCCCGTGAATCGCCTCAATAGCTGCGGCATCAAACAGTGCCGGCACTTGGGTCTGATCTTGACCTTCACGCCTCTGCTGGACGCGAGACTCTGACTCGTGCTCATCCTGAACACCTCTTCCTGTTGGCCTGGGATCTTGACTAGTCCCAGCACCGGCTCGAATCGAGTTTCTCGTGCTTCTTGGGTTCACCATATGTTTACCGATCCAATTCCAAGCATTCAATACATTAATATTATGCAATATACTTATGCAATATACCAACGTAGAGGAAATTACTCAGAATAGATCAACTTGGCATTTTATAGATGAACCTTCGAACTGTTACCCAAGCTACACATAAGTCTATCATCCGAGCGCTAGGACAACATTGCTCGAAGATATATGTGTTTCTCAGAGTACTTACCGTAATACTGAAATATTACACATAGTACAACTTGGAATGCTAAGAAACGAAACTACTGCGATAGGCAACGCCAATCCTCATCAAGGCGTTCCAAAATGTCTCCCATGAGACTGGCTACTCGTGCATGGTCTCTTCGGGCTAGGCTCACCATCGAGCTTTGGCGATGGATTTCGCATCCGGCTTGACCCTGAAGCACATGGTCCTATCTCAGTCATGGTAAGGTATGGGTCGTCCATGACTGGCCCTCCTATCCCAGCCCTCCTCTGAGTACTGACGATTAGCTCATCCCATTGACGCTGCTGTTCTGCAGAGATGACCTCGCTCTGGCGGAGGATCTCCTGCAACTCGGATTCTGACCTCCTTCTTCTTGGAGTAGGGATAGGCTGAGATTCCCTGTCACTTCTCCTAATACCGTACTCAGTATACAATGCCTCCCAATCAGCTTATGACATGGGTGCGTACTCTGGCACTGGTGGCAACTCTTGCATAGGTGGTAACTCTGTACTGGGGTGAATAAATTGCATCCCCGTTTCCTGACTATCCACCAGCAAGTGCCTCAAGTCATCGGACTCCTGGTTTTGTCCGCTGAGGTCCATCTCGGTATCCTCCTCGGGATCATCCTCGATGGGGTCCTCTTCCTCTTCTTCCTCTTCGGGGTCATCCTCTACGGGGTCCTCTTCTTCATCTTCCTCCTCGCTCCCTTCAATAATCATATCCATTATGTAATCGTCATGGTAGTACCCTCTCGCGTACCTAGACGATTCATCTCCTTGCATTGCTTCCTCCCTTGGTGGCTCCACGGGTGCTGTCACGGGAACTATAGCATTCCTTGACACCAGAACTACCGACTCCGGAAGCACATGTTTGATCTCCTCAGATGGGCTGCTCGGGCCTCCAACCTCGAAGCATCTCTGGGGTATAGGGAAGTCTAGCCTCTCGGTAGATGGTGAATCCATCTCGGCATCTTCTGACCCCTTCTTCAGAGATATACATGCACCCATCTCCTATAGGATAACGATGAATGAATTAGTCTTTCTAGACATAGAAGCAAGCTTACTATATCAGACTATCCAGAAGACATGACTATGAATGGTGTTTTTAAATTCTTTTTACTTTGAAAATTCAGAGCCCTTTTTAAAGCATTTTCGAAAACGGATAAATGGTTTATAAAAATTCCAAACCCGTTTTAAAACCTTTGGCTCTGATACCACAACTGTAACACCCCCAAAACTTAACCCTTTTTGGAAAGGTATTACCGCCAGTGACCCCAGTGTTCCTTACCGAGATCACCCCAGGCTTTACCATTGAAACACAATTTATGAAATACAAATGATACATAATGATCAAAGCATTCAATTCCAAAACATAACATTGTCAAGGAAACAGAGTTACGGGATTACAACCCAATCCCGAATAGGCCAACACAGAGTTTAAACCAAAAACAGCGGAAGTCTTAGAAAGTACATTACAACCAACGTCATTGTCCAAAAGATCTCAACCTGATTAAAGAAATAATTAAAACGTTCAAAAACCACCGCCGACTCCATAGTCCTTCTAATCTTCTGAGCTACTTTCTATCTGATGTGCCGAATCGAACGGATGACACCAGCCAACCATGCAAGGGAAAATATTGGTTGGTTAGTCTAAATGAATAGACTAGCAAGGGTACAAAGCAGAAGGTTCTAAGCAGTCGTATTAGGTTAGACTCCTCGTCCCTTGAATAATAATCGAGTACGCTTATCAACCACCATACTCCTATTGGAATAAACAAGAGGTATGCACAAGAGAAGATTCTGGAAGACTGAACCTTCACAGAAATCGACTCGAAAAGAAGACTCCAACGGAAATGAGTCTTTAAGGAAGTATGACAAATCTGGAATGTTTACAGAATCATACAACAATGATTTAAAAGTTGACTGAGATGCTTCGGTTCACGACCAACCTCATCGCATACAGCGAATCCAGATTGGAAAGAGAACGTACTATGATCAAAGTCGAGACGAGTTTTCCTAGCTGCACTATAACTTAGCTGCACTACTCGCCGAAGGTTTATTAATTATGTGCATCAGAGTAGAACTTATCTGATTTATGTTTCAAAAACACACATCACGTTATTAGACTTTTACATGTGTACCCCACCAATGGGACGACACATCTTAGTATACGTTTCGTCGAGAGTGACGTATACCGGAAGGTTTGTGACACCAGCTAAGTGTCCTGACTCTACACACTTGTGAAAGAGACCGATCATGATCTTAGAATAGTACCAGATGGAGACGAGCCACCCTGATACCAGATTATAAAGAAACGACTGGACAGAGTCCGAGTAACGTTCCTATCTAACAGTGCTAACTAAACAGTTACAGCACAATAACAGTTACAGGATAAATCCACATAAAGGCCCGAAAGGTGATCACAGATAATAGCGTTGTTCTAACAGATATACAACCTATTATATGATTTTCAAAACAGTTTAACAAAACCGTTTCTAGACAAACAGAGTATTCATTCCAAATTAATTACTCAGATAAACTACTAATAATTAATGTAAATATGGAACGAACGAGCAAGAGCGAACCGCCACTTGCCTTAATCCGCAGAATAGCCTAACGACGACAACTGGATTCCGGGCTCGACACGGGTATAGCTCCGACAGCACAACAACCTTCGAGTCGACCCATAAAAGGAATCCTAAGTTAGATCCGACATAACCGCAGTACGAATCTAAAAACGACGAAAGAGAACGAAAGGAAAGACGCCACGACCACAACCCACCAAGCCAAAGCCACGAAGGCATTCTGGGCACTGGCGGCAGTCGCTGTTCTTGGCGGCGGTCGCCGCAGTTCATCACGGCGGGCGCCGTGAAGAACACGGCGGTCGCCGTGAAGAACTCAGACGACAGAATGGCGAGAAAACTCACCCCAAAACACGATCGACTCGGCCTCCTTCGACTTGTTTGGGTTCTGACCTCCAAAGGCAACCACAAGCTTCTCGAAGGGCTACTGGAACAACACCAAAGGCCACCGTCGAAAGCTTCAGAAATTCCGGCGAGAGGCACAAACTCCGACGAGAGGAAGATTTGAGGATTTCAGCTTGATTTGTGCATGAATCTGATCCCAATCCTCTTCCTTTTATAGCCACAGATCATGTGGACACTGCGATGGTCTAAACGAGACTGGCGAGGCTAAATCGGCGCCTTGTCAGACGTCTCCGATGACCAACGGATAATGACCCCTGGGTAATCACGGCGGGCGCCGCAATTTAGCCTACGGCGGGCATGCGGCGGGCGCCGTAATTACGGCGGGCATGCGGCGGGCGCCGTAATTACGGCGGTCGCCGTTCTTCGGGTCTTCGCGCCTAGCTGGAAGGCGAGGGCACTGTTGCCTCGAGCCTTTTGCGACGGTCGCCGCCTTACCTACGGCGGTCGCCGCCACTGTGGCGTTGTCCTTCTCAGCTTTGGATGACAACAAATTTAACCCGGGATAAAAATTATCGTACGCGAACGCGTATTAAAATCCAAGGCATGTTGTCTGTATACTATTTCACTGAGAAAAATATTACAGATATAGAGCACATTACAGAATGTCTCAAACTCTCTGTATTAAATCCGACGTACACAACGGGTACTCGGGAAAATTCCAAAATTCCCAAAATAGCCTTACAAAAATACGAGGTATCACAACGTGACCCACTCTTGAGGGTCCCCTTGTGATGCTCCAACTAAGGCAAGGCTCTTATGCAGCTTGGAGTGTAGTCTTCTCGCCATTGCCCTAGTAATGACTCCGGGCCCTTGATCTGGATCTTGATCTTGAGGTTCTTGATCTTGAAAGTGTTCCGAGTCTGAATCTTGATTATCTTGACATGACGAGGTCATAGTCACATCACTCCATGTAGTGGGTGTATTAGTTTTGAGAGTAGAGGTTTCAGTTTCTTCGCTAGATTTTAGTAATGATTTCGTAGGTGATGTTGCATAAGCTAATTAGTCGGTAATGATTAATGGTTAAAGGTGTCTATTTATCGGTATAAGTGCTATGAAGGCGTGATTTGTTTCTTTCAACATATGTCCAAAATGGAAAAAAGCAGATGTTGCATTCATAACTGTGCCCCCAACATTTTCCAGTAAAGTTGGAAGAAATCTTCGGGAGACCATCGGGATTTGGAGTCTTATCCTTTGGGAGTTCGAAAACTACTTCCCAAAGTTCTCCTATCGTTGTGATTTTAACCAAATTTAAATTTCCAGCTGCAGTAATCTCTGATTGTATAACAGATAGGTGAGCATCTCTGTAATGGGTGGATTGGTCTACTAAGAACCTGGAACCAAGTTCCTTTGTAATTTCATACTGAATTTGTTTCGGATAAAAAATCATGAGGCCATCCATTGTTTGAAACTTATTGATATTTTGCCTGACGGCCATGATTTTTTCCATTGTCTAGTAGTATTTAGTATTATGGTCCCCCAACTTACAATGTTGGACCTTTGCTCGTTGTTTCCAATATTTATGTTGATAGTTTAGTATGCAATTATGTCTATGTATTAGTCTCTTTAGGTGGTCGATTGTTCTTTCACAATTTGGATTGTGTAAGTGTTTGTTTTGTAGTTCTTTCAATTTTTCTTCTGAAATTTGTAGTTGTCTTAAATTGTTGTTCAACTTTTCCTTGGCCCAGGTTTTAGAGTATTTTTAGAAGAGTTAATATTCGTTGAAGTGTATACATGTACGAACCATGTAGTCAATATTTCCAAATTTTAGTGACTAGCTTGTCATAGTCTTCAAAGGTTGCCCAAACATTTTTAAAATAAAAGGGCGGGTTAATTCGTTTTTTTACATGTGCTAGGGTGTAAGTGATTAGACAATGATTCGAGGAGGTAAAAGGATGATGTTAAATAGTCAAATCCGGTGCAATGTCTAGAATGTCAGGATTAATGATAACCCTATCTACTTTTTTGTACATATTGTCAACACCACTCATTCTACGTTTCCAAGTGAAGGGAAACATGTGGTTCTAGTGTTTATTACACCCAGATTATTCCCGAAATTAGTTAATCTTCTGAATCGATAAGCATATAAGATTGCTCCTTCTATCATTTTCGAGTTCATTCAAGTCGCCACTAAAATCATAGGTAATCCAAAGGAGATTAGGTCCTTCTCTAAACGTTGCCAGAAGGCTGTTTTGTTTTCCTCTTTAGCTGGTGCATAGACAAAAATAAGAGATACAGACTGGACACATGGTTTCTTTTGTAGATAATTATATCAGATGTTATCTTTTCAAGCGTCAATTGTTTTGTTTTGCCCTTATGGTTCCACAGGATCAGACAAAGATTAGTTATTGAAACCCTAGTTTCCTAATAAGATTATTTTAGGTTCTTGATAATATTTTGTCTCTAATAGAACTAGAGTATTGAGATTATTCGATTTTTTGGATGTATTTGAGCTCTTCGTAGAATCAAAGGTGACAAATGCCCCTAACATTCCAATATCCGATATTCATTAAAATTTTGATTAACATCAACAATTTTACGGTTATGTTTATCTAAATTGCCACACCTCCAACCAAAAAGTGTGCAATCCTCTAAACAAAGATGAGATCTATAATTTGGACTTAGTCTTGCATAATTGTAAAGGAAAGTTTGTAATAAAATTGTAAGTGTAGGTTTGTACACCCCAAGAGGGGGAGAGGTATAAAGCAGAGGCTTGTGAGCCATAAATAAATTAAGGGAGAAATGTAGCATAAAGCTACCTGCAAACCTTACTAATCTAGTAGGATTATCACCTAACATGAGGATGTTAGGATTAGTGAAATGAGCCCCAAAATGTAAAGCATATATAATACAAGGATTGTGTCGTAAAGCGTCACCATGAGCACCAAAAACCATTTCAGAATCCCTTGTAGAGAAGGGAAAAAGCTCGCGAACAAAAATAGAAGACAACTTTTCTGCAGAGCATTGCAAATCACACATGTAGCACAAGACAACTTTTCTACAGAGCTGTCCTTTTGAGCTTGATTTTCACTGATGTGCAAAGGCAGCAAGAAAGAAAGTAAACTTGCTTCTCGATGAGGAAGCTTCATGCATTTTTGCAATTCATAGAAGAAGAAAAGATAATGGAAAGGAATAGTATAGCAAATTAATACATCAAAGATAGCATTGAACTTAAAATCAAGAGAACCCTTACAATACTTAAGCAAGTGCCATAGATAACACCAATTTGAAGGCAAAGTGGTTACGAAGGATGGTCACTGGAGTTACATGGAGAGAGCAGAGAAGAGCCAGAGTAAAGAGGATAGAAGCCTCAGGCAAGGTAAAGCAACAAAGATGAGTAATGGTAGGTAGGGGTGAGCACGGGCCAGAACCCGACCCGAACCGACCCGAAAAGCCCAAAACCCTAAAAACACGGGACCGAAGCCCGAACCGAAGTCTTCGGGTTCGGGCTAAACAACCCTCAAAAAAGAAGAAAACGCAAAACTAGGCTAAAACCCGAAACCTGAACCGAACCCAAACCGACCCGAAACCCGAAACACTAAAAAGGTCAGACCGAAACCCGAACCGAAGTAATGTGGGTTCGGGTTTGGTTCGGGTTTTTCGGGTCGGGTTCAGTTCGGTCGGCCCGTGCTCAACCCTAATGGTAGGACTACAATCATTCAAGCACATAAAGGGAACGGTAAGCAATATATGCAATGCTTTTTTGTCATAAGTCAACATGGTAATGGCACGAATAAGAGGATATGTGGTGCACATAGTATTATAGTAGCAGGTAGTGGTTATGAAAGAATTAACACAGTTCATATAAGAAAACCAACAAGAGTATGTATAAGAATAGTGGTGAAAATGTATGCAAACATACCACAGACAATTCGGGTAAATATTAATATGCAGCAAAAATCCATGCCCACACCGGGGAAATTTACAAATAGCTACCATAGAGTGGTTTAGATAAAAGAAATATGTGCATAAGACAACGCACCAAACATTGGAGCTATGGGGCCAACAATCAAGAATAACAACAATCCAAGGTACAAGCTAAGATGTCATAGGAATATATATGAGCAGGATCACCAATAGAGGACATGCAGAGCAAAATTGTAGCATTCCTATAAATTCAATGGTGGATAAATCATAAATGTAGAGAAGGATTGCGTATAATCTAGGGGACGACAGAGAGAGTCGTCAATGTAGTTTCGGAAGTGGTTGGTGTAGACATCAGTTATTTCGACATTAACCCCCATCAAAGCAAGCTTTTTGTAAGGGATCGAGTTTACATACCTTGAGACAACACATGCAGGTAGTGGCAATTAGGGCTGAGCACGGGCCAGAAACCAACCTGAACCGACCCGAACCCGAAAAGCCCGAAACCCGAAAACCCAAAAAAATGGGACCAAAGACCGAACCGAAGTCATGCGGTTCGGGCTCGGGTTCGGGTCGGGTCGGTTCGGGTTCGGGTTTAGGGATAAAACAACACTCGTAAATAAAAAATCAGACCAAACTAGGCTAAAAAACCGAACCCGAACTGAACCGAAACCCGAAACCCTGATAAAATCAGACCGAAACCTGAACCGAATAATTTCGGTTTGGGTTCGGTTCGGATTTTTTGGGTCAGGTCGGTTCGGGTTTTCGGTTTTTTTGGCTCGTGCTCAGCCCTAGTGGCTATAGTTTTGAAGAAGTTTTTGTATGAAGTAAAAATAAAGTTTTTGGTTTTATGAGTATAAAGATGGGTGACTGTTGGAACCTTGACATTTCCTCTGGTTTTGATGATGATAAACACCATTAGGTTTTATGTTTTATTATTGTTCCTATGAGTTTCAGGTCTTATGAAAGAATTAGGGAACAATGAAAAACATATGAAGAAGAGAAAGCATAGGAATGCAATGGAACGTGTGGAAACACGGAACAGTTACGCGAGAAGCAAATTGGAAACCTGAAGCGCGTGGTTCCTATACAAGGAAACTTCCATATATGGAAACAGCGTCTGTGGAACAATGTGGAACGCAGAGAGTTGCCAGCTGTTCCCAGATAGACTCCGTTATACAAGGAAATGAGATTTTGAGTATTACTTGGAAAAGAAGAAGAAGATAATGAGTCTTAGGAAACTTTATAGAAGGAAACCGTGTGTTTATAAGTTGAATAGTATATTTGGTAACGAAATTGTTCATTGTTACCATATATGTCAATTGTTAGATATTTGGAAATAGGATTTTGTTAGACCCTATATATAGATGAGATTGCCTTAGGGAAAGGTATCTCAGATATAATCATCAAGCATACCAAGGAGCTCTTGTGAAAACCGAGATCGAAGGTCTAAGGCAAGGTACGGGTAGTTCTTGCTAAGGGTCTTGTTTTGTTCTTGTGTCATTGAGAGTTGATTGCACTCAAAGTCTGTAACCTAGGGTATAGGTGGAGAGAAGACTTGTGAGATTGTACAATTCTTAATAATACAAGTATATGTTTTTTGTGGAATTACTTGTTGCTTTGAATCTTTATATATTCCGCTACCCAGGGAACACTCACACCATTCCATGTCTAACACACTACGATTCAACAATTGGTATCAGAGTAGGTTTTGCTCTAGATTGTGTTCTTTTCAGATTCACAGGTAACAATGTCTTCCACTCATGAAATTGGGCTTGGGAACAACAAACCACCGTTCCTGCCTATCGGTGGAAAGTTCCAACATTGGAAGGACCTCTTCACGGACTGGATGAAGAGTAATGACTACCAATGCTGGAGAGTCATTGAGGTTGGTGAAGAAAAAGTTGTTGAAGATGTAATCAAAGGAACAACACCTTGGAGCCAAGATGATTTCAGAATCATGGAGAAAAACTCTAAGGCTCGTATGTTTATCAACAACGCTATCAGCATTGAAGATGCATCCAAATTACACTCTTGTGCAACTGCAAAAGATATGTGGGCAGCCTTGGAATAGATGTACATGGGAAGTTCTGATCTTAGAGAGCTTGATCGTTTCCAAGCAAAGAAAGACTTTTATAACTTCGCCATGATCGATGGTGAGACTGTTTCCTCTTATCAATCCAGATTTGAGGAAATCACCACTAGACTTGCTGCTTATGATGTCGATAAAAAGGAAATTCTTCCCAAGAAAAAAAAATTCATCAATATTAATGGACTTCCTCCAAGGTATAAGATGACTAAAGCAATTCTCAAGGAGAATCCCAATACTCTCAAACTCACACTTCATGAAGTATTTGGGAAAATTAAAAAGTATGATGAAGAAGACAAATATGTTAAACCTAAAGGCATTGCCTTGATGGTTGAAAAAGCTTTCGAGATGATAGAAACAACAAAGATGACAACTTGGATGGTGTAGATCCAGAAACTGCTCTTCTCACCAAAGTCATGTGAACTCTCTATCGCAAGGGTCGATCATTCAGGAATGATGGGAACAATGGTGAGAAACGAGACATCAAGGATGTCACTTGCTTCAACTGCAAGGAAAAGGGTCACTATGCCAATAAGTGCCCTAAAGGGAACAACTCAGACAACAATGGTGAAAATTTTAGGAACGATAAAAAGAAGGATTTCGTTGCTGTCTGGGGAGAGGTATGTGCCAACTCTGATGATGATGAGCCAGAGTCATGGGGGAACAACAGAATGTGTGTAATGACTCTGAAGTCATCAAGTGAAGAACAAGAGGTAGATCCTGAAACTTTCTTTGAATCTCTTGTCAATTTTGATAAAAAGTCATTGATCTCTCTTATCAAAAGCATGTATAATGAGAATCTTAAAACCCAAAACGACTTAAGTGATGATGAGGATAAATGCATTGAATTGAATGAATCTTTATCTAAAATTGCTAGTTCCTCTATTGTTCCTTGTGTTAGAAGTGATGTTACTCAATGTGACCCTAGTTCCTTTAGCACTGTTAGGGAACTGTCTCAGATGAAAGCTCAGATTGATAAAACTCACTCTATCTTAGTTGAGCAAAAGCTTAAGGAAAAAGAAATTACATTTGTTCAGCCTAAGTATGGTCTAGGGTACAAAGGAGAAAAACAAGAGAGTGAGGAACATGAGTTAACCGTACCTGAGCTTAGAGAGCTAAAGGATAGGGAACTTCAGAGTACTAAGGATAGGAACTTGTACCTAGAAGAGCGTGTGAAAACTCTAGAGAGTGGGTTGAGTGAAAATCAATCATGGTACAAAGGTCAACCTGCCCATAAGATGTATCTCATCCAATCCCAGAGAAATTTGCCTAGTACACCTGATCTAGTTAGAGCCAAGCAACGTAGGATGCTTGTCCCAAACCGTAAGTATACCTTGGGAGACTATTATAAGATTTGCTGGCATTGTGGGAACAATGGCCATGTTGTGAAAAATTGTGCTAAGAAACAAAAGTTCACTGAAGAGCACACTCAGCGAAGGAACAGTAGAAGTAACAATGTTGACTTGAATGATTATGATGCATCTCCTGACATGTGCAATGCTAAGCCTAGAGAATACCATTTTGTCTCTAAACGACCAGGTAAAGCCAAGCTTGCCTGGGTCGCTAAACACTAACTCTCTTAATGCAGGATGAAGTGAGGGGGAACAACAAGTGGTTCATTGATAGCACATGCTCATGTCATATGACAGGAAATAAAGATCACCTTATCTCACTTCAACAACACTCTAAGGGAACCGTTTCCCTTGGAGATAAACGTTACAGAGAGATAGTGGGAACAGGAGAAGCTACCTTGAACTCAAGCATCAAAATAAAAGAGGTTAGTCTGGTTCATCAACTTGGTTTTAATTTGTTAAGTGTAGCTCAACTTTGTGATCAAGGAGACAACGAGACTGTGTTCACAACCAAAGATTGCTACGTACGTAAGAAATAGAAAAACCAAGGAGATCGTATTGAAGGGTGTCTGATTCAACGATGTGTACACTGTTGACACAACATTCAAGCCTTCAAGGGAACTGTGCCTTGCGTCTCTAGCTGAAGAGACGGAACTGTGGCACAGAAGGCTCGGACATGCAAATTTACAACTCATTCACAAACTCCACAAGAAGGAACTGGTTAGAGGACTTCCAAATGTCAAACCTGAGATCCATGGAGTCTGTGAAGCCTGTGTAAGAGGGAAGCAAACACGCTCCTCTTTCAAGAGCAAATCGGATGTTACCACTTATCGTCCCCTGGAACTGATCCATATGGATCTCTGTGGTCCCATGAGGATAAGAAGTCATGCAGGGAACATGTATGTGTTTGTTATTGTTGATGATTACTCTAGATTTACATGGACAATCTTTCTCTCTTCCAAGAAACAGGTATTCGAGACATTTGAATCTTTCATCAAGGGTGTGGAAACTAATCTGGGTCACAAGCTAAGCTCCATCCGATCCGACCATGGAACAGAGTTTGAGAATTCCATGTTCCTTGATTACTGCAGGGAACATGGGGTCTCTCATAACTTCTCGGCTCCTAGGACACCACAACAAAATGGAGTGGTCGAAAGGAAGAACAGAACATTGGAAGACATGGCTAGAACAATGCTCATAGCAAGCAACCTTCCTCGAATCTTCTGGGCTGAGGCGATCAACACTTCATGCTATATCCTTAATCCTGCCATGCTTAGACCATTGTTAAATAAAACTGCTTATGAACTAATCAGGGAACGCAAGCCCAATGTTTCCCACTTGCGTGTCTTTGGTTGCATGTATTTCATCCACAATAATGGAAAAGACAACTTGGGAAAATTTGATCCAAGGAGTGATGAAGGAATCTTTCTGGGATATGCTAATTCAAGCAAAGCTTATAGAGTCTACAACAAGAGAACCCGGAAGATTGAAGAGAGCGTTCATGTTGTCTTTGATGAACACTCAAAAGCTGTGAGTGATGATTCCAACTCACCGTTCCTTGATGATCACTTTCCACGCATGCAACGAGAAGACTCGGATGATGAAGGTGATGATGGGAATCACCAGGGTAATCCACGTACAGGGAACAGTGCCCCCAATGCTGGTGGGAGCACTACTAGTTCTCTCGGAGCTACCACAACCAGTGACGATGACACCCCTACTACACCAGCACCTGATGTTCCCACAACAACAACTTCAATCGTTGATGCTGATGTCACCATTGTTCCCAATGGAACTTCTGGTGGTGATACCTCTGATGCACAACTCGTGCAAGATGGCCAAGCGAGTGGTGTTGTGGTAACAATTATTGAGGAAGAACTTGTGGATGTTGTTGAAGGAACAGTCTCTGAGGCAGCCACTGCAATTGCTGCTGACGTTCCTCCGTCTTCATCCTCAACTGCAACAACATATATTGCTCTTCCTCCTATTCCTCCACCGCCTGAATCCAAGAATGTCTGGACCAAGAAGAATCATCCAGTTGATGCTCTTCTCACACCATACGAACAAAGAGGTTCACGCTCTCAACTATATGACTTTTGTGCCTTCTATGTTTTTATCTCTTTTGTAGAACCAAAGAACATCAAAGAAGCACTGAAAGAGCCAGATTGGATAGTTGCTATGCAAGAAGAGCTATATCAATTCGAAAGGAACAAAGTTTGGAGACTTGTTCCCCTTCCAAAGCATAAGCATACTATTGGTACTCGATGGGTTTTCAGAAACAAGCTCGACGATTCTGGAACTGTGACAAGGAACAAGGCGAGACTGGTTGCTCAAGGCTACAATCAACAAGAAGGGATCGACTATGATGAGACATATGCTCCAATAGCCCGCATCGAAGTCATTCGACTTCTCATCGTATATGCTGCTTTCATAGGATTCACGTTGTATCAAATGGATGTCAAAACAACATTTCTCAATGGCTATCTTCAAGAGGAAGTTTATGTGAAACAACTCTCAGGTTTTGAAGACATGGAACATCCTGACTATGTGTATGCACTGGACAAGGCACTGTATGGGCTCAAGCAAGCTCCCAGAGCTTGGTATGATTGGCTGGCACAGTTCCTTCTCTCAAATGGATACAGACGTGGCGCGATTGACAAGACATTGTTCCTCTTGGAACACAAAGGTGAGATTCTCGTAGTTCAAGTCTATGTTGATGATATTATTTTTGGTTCCACTAACTCTTCCCTTGTAGAAAAATTCAAAAATCTAATGAGTAGTGAATTTGAGATGAGTATGATTGGGGAACTCTCCTTTTTCCTCGGATTACAAGTCTCTCAATCCTCTGAGGGAACAAGAGTACATCAACAAAAGTACATCAAGGAATTGTTGAAGAAGTATGGTATGGATAAAGTTAAACCTATTGATACCCCTATTTCTCCTAACACTCGTCTTGATGCAGACTTAAATGGCCAAGATGTCGATGCTACAATGTATAGAGGCATGATTGGTTCATTACTCTATCTAACGGCAAGTAGGCCAGATATTATGTTTAGTGTGTGCCTTTGTGCCAGGTTTCAAGCAAATCCTAAGGAGTCACACCTAACTGAGGTCAAAAGGATCTTGCGATACTTGAAAGGGAATGGCAATCTCTGTCTTTGGTATCCAAGGAACAATGGGTTTGAACTTGTGGGTTTCACTGATGTTGACTTTGCTGGTCACCTTGTGGATCGCAAAAGCACATCAGGGACGACACAGTTCCTTGGCCCATGTCTTGTCTCTTGGGCATCAAAAAAACAAAATTATGTTGCCCTTTCAACCGTCGAAGCTGAGTACGTCGTTGTTGCCTCTTGTTGTGCCCAGGTATTATGGCTCAAACAACAATTGGAGGATTTGGGTATGTCTCTTGGCATTGTTCCCATTATGTGTGATAATACTAGTGCTATCAACATTTCCAAAAAAATTGTTCATCACTCACGTACTAAGCATATTGATATTCGTCACCATCTTCTTCGTGATAATGTTGAGAAAATTTTCATTAGAATGGATCATTGCAGGACAGAAGACCAAGTTGGATATCTTTACCAAAGCACTGGATAGAAAACCCTTTGAGTATTTGAGAATGCTCATTGGGATGATCTCTCTAAATTGAGGAACTCCACTTCCACTATTCCCTCAGTGATTGGCTAGATCGATCAATTATAAACTAGAGAACATCCTTTATGTGTAGGAATGACAATTTCACCCGGACCCGACGGACACCCGGAAAATTCAACCCAAAAAAATACGGATAAAATTCGGATTTCGGATGACCGGATGATGGACCGGGTCGGATTCAGGTGACCGGTTTCATCCACCCGATCCGACCCGATCACCTGACCTGTAGAAAACCCCAAGCATATATTATTATATGAGTGCGGTTCGGGTGCGAAAGGCTGCTAAAATACAAAATACGAAAGATCTTCAGCCGTCCACCGTGGCCAGCGCTATGGAGTGTGTCATTACACCTGCTTTATTATGTTTGCTTGCACTTTGTTTTGTTTTACTTGCACTTTTTTTTTATATATTTTCACTTTGTGTTTTCATTACACATTTGTTTATTCTGCTTGCACATTGTGTATATTCGAATGCACCTTATGTTTACTTGCACTTTGTGTTTATTTTTTTGCACTTTATGTTTTCTGATTGCACTTTTATTTATTAGTTTGCACATTGTGTATATTCGAATGCACTTTGTGTTTATTCGCTTGCACTTTGTATTTTTTTACTTGCATTTTTTTCTTATATGCTTGCACTTTATGTTTTCATTGAACATTTGTTTATTCTGCTTGCACATTGTGTATATTCGAATGCACATTGTATTTATTTGCACTTTGTGTTTATTTTCTTGCACTTTGTGTTGATTTGCTTGCACTTTTTTCTTATATGTTTGCACTTTATGTTTTCTGATTGCACTTTTTTCTTATATGCTTACACTTTAGGTTCAAGAGATTAAATAACAGAAAGTGCAAGCCAATAGGAAGAAAGTGCATGAGAATACGAAGTAAAGTGCAAGTAAGTGAACAGAAAGTGCATCAGAATAATGAATAAGTGCAAGTGAAATGACGAAAGTGCAAGCCAATAGGAAGAAAGTACATGGAAATACAGAGTAAAGTGCAAGTAAGTGAACAGAAAGTGCAAGCAAATATGATATTAAAAAATATTTAAAATACAAGTAAGCGAACAGAAAGTGCATCAGAATAATGAATAAGTGCAAGCGAATAGAACGAAAGTGCAAGCTGTTAAACAGAAGTGCAAGTGGTTAAGGAGGAAGTGCAAATGAATAAAAAAAAGTGCAAGTTCGTATAACAATGCAAAAAAAAAATTGAAAAAAAAAATTTGAAAAGCTGAAACGAAAAAAAGAAGGCTGAAGCGAACAGATAAAGCGAAAATAAATAAATTAAAAGTGCGTATAACAATGCAAAAAACTGAAGCAAATCGGACGATTATAATTCTTGCATATTTTATATGTTAATAAACTATCGCACATAATACTTTTCCTTATTATATATATACATATAATCAGCCTCTGTATAAATACTAAACCCTAACTCTCCCACTCTCCTCTACACAACAGCCGCCTCCACTTTCACATCTCCATTCTCCTCTCCATCTCGCCCACTGGTCTCTATCTCCAATCATCATCTCCATAGCAAGTTTGCCGGCAAGTCCGAACGCCGCTCGCCCCTTCGTCCCTCTCCGATGCAAACTCTGTCCACCCCTCACACAGCGGAGCCACATCCACTCCACCCCTCCGCACTCTTCCATTCTTCCTCTGCACAGCACCGCCGGCCACCCGTTCGCCCTCCGCGCAACACCGCTGGTGTAATATTTGAGCAGGTAACCGCCAATTTCCTCTTCAAATTATTTGACACACTTCATGCTTGTGTAATATTTCTTGTGAATCTTCCATTTTTTCTTCGAAATTACTTGCCTTTATCAATTACGTGTGCAACCTTAGTTCAGTACTTCAGTCCCTTTTTTTATTGTTTGAATTTAGCCAAGGAACAGATTTAATGAGGGGGTAACTACGTGTTGTTGTTGATTGATTTTCCAGAGGAAGATTAAATTTGGTTTTAATGTTTTTGAAGTATGAATATATGATATAGTGCTATGTGGGTACGATATATATACATAAATTGATGAATGTGTTTTGTTTGTTCTTTGCAATTTGTATCATATACATAAATCTATGAATGTTTGTTTTGTTCTTTTGCAATTTTTGTCATAAATTGATGATTGGGTATTGTATAATGTAGTGCTATGTATGGATCAACAGACAGTTTGGGAAGCAAAAATGGCGATGATGAGGACATTCGATTGTTTATTTGTTCCTCGTCTGATTTGTCAGGGTTTTCTACTGTGGTGGAGCAATTTTGAGATGAAAGGTGGAGCAAAGGAGGTTGAACGGGTTTTGTTTATTCTTTGTTTTTCTTTCAATATTTATTTTTATTTTGAAATTAGGTGATTCATCTTGTAAATATTAAGTAGTCTCATAACATGTTTTATAATGTTAAGTAGTCTCATAACATGTTTTATAATGTTAAGTAGTCTCATAACATGTTTTATGTTTATGTTTATATTGTGGTGTATGAGATATCTTCTTAATGTATATTCAAATAATGTTTTATGGTTTTTAGTTGCATCCAAAAAAGTACTATTTTAGACGAATTTAGTAAAAAAATTATTTTAAAATCTCACCCGATCACCCGATGGATGTCGGGTGGATCAGGTTCGGGTGTTGTGAACCTTGGGTGCGGGTCGGGTGACCGTTTATTAAAGTCGGGTCGGGTGATGGATGTAGTCCATCCGCCCATCACCCGACCCATTGCCATCCCTATCTATGTGGCATATTATTTGCAAATGACTTGTTTATTATTCTTGCTATGTGCTTTTTGTTACATTATTTCAGAAAACTTCTTGCAACTTCTATTATTGATCATATGTGCTTCATTTTTACATGATAACATCTTCTTTCAAGCCCAAAGCAACCGATTTGATTATTTGAACCCTTATTACAAGCCAAAATGATTATTGGTTGCACTGTCGTCCCAAGCTTGGATCCAGGTAAACGTTCCCTATGCACCTCTCTTTGTTTACCAACTTTTACTGGGAATCATTATTTGGATCGTCATTGTTTCCTACCTTTATTTTTGTTTGGATATATCTTTGTTATTTTGTGTGAACCCCATAAAATATCCAAACTGGCCTTTTCATCCACTCAAGTATCTCGGAGTTTTCCAGAAGGAACTTGGCTTAAGGGGGAACTGTGTACATGAACGTCAGTAACGGGAACAATCAGAGGAACGTTGAGAATTGCAGAAGAACGTTGCTTCGCTGAGAAGGAGAAGTTAAATGTTGATTTGATGGAATTGAAGAAATGAACGACTACTTTGCTGCAAAAAGAGTTAAAGAAAGTCTACAGAGAAGAAGACGAGGTTTCCATGGTCACTGAGCTCGACATGGTGAACATCAGCAAAATGAAGTATCAAGGGGATGATAAGGGAACGTTGTCCCCTTTTGAAGTGCTCAAACGCGAACCTGGTGAAGGAACAGCTCTGCGCAAAGCCAGATGTTGGCTAAACTGCGTGAAATTAAGAATATCATGTCACTGCTTCTTGAACACTTTCTTAGCAAGCACAAGGAACGGAAGGAAGACTCTGAGTCTTGAGTGGACACTTCCATATATGGAAACAACGTCTGTGGAACGTAGAGAGTTGCCAGCTGTTCCCATATAGACTCCGTTATACAAGGAAACGAGATTTTGAATATTACTTGAAAAAGAATAAGAAGCTAATGAGTCTTAGGAAAGTTTATAGAAGGAAACCATGTGTTTATAAGCTGAATAGTATATTTGGTAACGAAATTGTTCATTGTTATCATATATGTCAATTATTAGATATTTGGAAATAGGATTTTGTTAGACCCTATATATAGATGAGATTGTCTTGGGAAAAAGGTATCTCAGATATAATCATCAAGCATACCAAGGAGCTCTTGTGAAAACTGAGATTGAAGGTCTAAGGCAAGGTAGGGGTAGTTCTTGCAAAGGGTCTTGTTTTGTTCTTGTGTCATTGAGAATTGATTGCACTCAAAGTCTTTAACCTAAGATATAGGTGAAAAAAAATATTATGAGATTATACAATTCTTAATAATACAAGTATGTTTTTGTAGAATTACTTGTTGTTTTGAATCTTTATATATTCCGCTGCCCATGAAACACTCACACCGTTCTCTATCTAACAGACTACGATTCAACGGTTATTCTAGGGGCTTCCTCGATATGCTCATAGTAAGAGCCACATGAACAGAGAGCATCCCTAGGAGAATAGTATAATTATTGTCCGAAGTAATTTTGAAGGTAAGTGTATAAGAATGGGATTTTCGAGCGGATACCTCTATCACCACCAGAGGAGCACAATTAAAAGGGGATCTAGGCCCTCGATATTTTGATCCTTGGGCTGCCAAAGTTGATTTGTTGTTCACTGATGATGGTCGCGCGAGAAAGAGCATTTTGAGACGTGTTCATGGAGTTGAATTGGAGGGTGGAGTTGAGTGGTGGGATTTGGGGCTTTAATTATTAGGTTTAGATTTGCAAGGAGGAGAAGTGCTTGGAATTGGATCTAAGTATAGGTTTATCCAAGGTTGTGGGTGGACTGGAGTAGCACCATTAAGACCGGCGGAGGCCAAGCAGCGAAGGACAGACAAGGCGGAGAAAGGGAAGAGAGAAGGCAGAGCCAATCTCAGCGAACTAACCCTCAATTTGAATGACTATTCGAGGCACCTTGGCATTTGGTAAATATTAAAACAACGAAACTTCAAGGGCCCACATTAACCCAACATTTATTCTCTTCATTCGTGGACTTACAAAACTGCGCCGCAGCATCAAATCAAAGTTTTATTTTATGCAGAAGCTGACGCCTCTCTTCGGTTGCAAAGAAGGGGGCTAACAACACAGTTGCACAGTACAAAACAGTCTTTTAAATGGAGTTCTCGCAAAGAATTGCCTATTCTTGTTATGGCTGGTGATCTCTTTATGGCACAACATTCAATTCAACACAGTTGCTCAGTTTCCCTCATTTTTTTGGTCTGACAAAATGGTGTGGAAAAAGCTCAAAATTAGAGATTATGTTGTGGGAGCAACACCCCACTCGCATCAGCTAAGTAAAACAACTGAAATCTTGGTTCATTTCGGGGAACCTTTTTTATCGTTCGCTGTGTCGGAGTTCTTTATCATCACAGAAATAGTCTTTGAATGTCGCTGAAGTTTGCTTGCAAAGCAGATAGGAATTCCCCTGACAAGTACCAACATTACAATATTATTCTTAAGACAACAACACAACATTATCTTTTAGTTATCAAGTCAATGAATGATCAGTCACAGAAAATCCACAAGAAAAAATTGGTTAAGACTCTATTTCAAGGTGAAGGGCTTAGACTTTAGAAAATACCTCCAACTTTTCCATCAAATACACGATGATCAGCAGACAGCGTCAAGTTCATTTCTGTGACAACTGCTGGTTTCTCAATTCCTGAAGTTCAAGATAATAATATTATATAAATCTAGTGAAATCTCACAATTCTCAGCTATTAAAACAAGGGAAATTCCTCTTGGTGCCCCTGAGTTTAGGGTTATTCCTGTTGGTGTCCCACGATTAAGTTTTTTCCAGTTGGTACCCCTAAGATTTTGGTTTGTTCTCTTTGTAACCGAAATTTTTCATATCCGTATCATTTCGGTTCGAATTGATCAAATCGAAGCTCATCATTATGTTTATTGACCTCAACTTAATAGGATTCGACTCCTAAAACAATCAAATTCATACTCAAACCATTCCGATTTGAATTCTTAAGGTCGAGACGGGTTGTTGCTTCGGAATTCAAATCGACATGGTTCGGACATGGATTTGGGTATTTTAGGAGTCAAATCTTACTAATTTGAGGGAGATGAACACAATGGTGGACTTGGATTTAATCAATTTGAACTGGAATGATACAAAGATGAAAAAGTTTGGTTACGAAGCAAACAAACCAAAACCTTAGGGGCACCAACCGGAAAAAACTTAATCGTGGGACACCAACAGGAATAACCCTAAACTCAGGGGCACCAACAGGAATTTCCCTTAAAACAATAGAAGGAGAATTTACCATCGTCTCCAATTACTGGTTTGACAACCTTATTGCCTCTACCCACAGCCAGAATGCCAGACTTCCAAATGAAGAAGGAACAGAAAATACAAACATCAGCTTGTCAATATGGAGTCACATTATTATTCTTTTTACTTTTGTGGGTGAGAATATACCCGTGAATTGGGGAGAGAATAAATTGTATGGTACCTGAGGGGGATTAATAATTGCACAAAAATGATCCACTGGAAACATTCCCAGATTGGATATGCTGCATTTAGAATGAAAAAAAAAATGTTACTATGATGGCTAGAAACTACTTTTTTAAAGGATATGTTCCACTTAGTATCCCAACAGAGTATTATTCTATGACAAACTTTCTCACCTAAATGTTCCTCCCTGAAATTCATGAGGCTTGAGCTTCCCAGATCGGGCCTTTTCTGCTAGTTCTTTTACCTGCATAATTAAGGGAAAATAAAATGTCGATGATACAGAGGATAACATTTCCGAGAGTTGCAATCAATGACCAACAGATAGCAACTATACTTCAGTTGTCTACTTCCATTCCATAAGTATACTTTGATAAGTCAACTTCAAGAAAACTAATAATCAACCATAAACATTGGAAAAAAAGGTTATAGCAATTCAAATTCCCCAAAAAATATCAAAAGAATTTGTCATGTAAAAAAGACAGATGATACATCTTGAGCATTACCTCTGCAGATATAGCGGATATGGTCTTCTGATCTGCATTCCTTATTATAGGAGTCATCAATCCCTGCAAGGCAGATATAGCTTGAGATATCTAGGTACCCGCTGAAAAATTCGTGAGACGAGTGAGTAGTGAAATACCTTTTCAGTAGCCACTGCAATTGAGATATCAACAGAATCATTCGATGTGATTTCCCCTTTCTCCTCACTCCAAGAAGCTGTCAGCCGATCAATTACAGAATGATTAGTGTCAATATTGTAATGAAAGAAATGGCTAAAAAGAACAAAATCCAAAGGTCAAGGCTGGTGAAAGTTTAAACTGCGACAGACATTATTAGGTATCAAAGATTCTTACAATTGGCATCTGGCACATTTCTGAGAGCAACAGCAACAGCCTTGATAACAATGTCATTCACTGACACCTTGACATTGTGCTTCTCTGTATGTGATAAAAGCAAGTTGTAATCATACACATAGAGCATGTTGAAGAGGCAGCACAGGGAATGCTAAATTGATACCTATTAGGTCCTTTCTAAATGCTAGAAGAGGATCCAGTATAACATCTGATTTTGCCAAAAACAAAAACTCATCGTCAGAAACTCATCATACATAGCAGAAAAAAAATATTGAAAGCAAAACTAATTCAAAAAACATAATACCTGAGGATAGATATAGGTGTGGTGTGTTTTGTTTTGACTCCAACAGACGTTTTGCAATCACCTACATGACATGAGAAATAATTAAAACAGTAATTAGCATCATATTCTTGATGTATGCCAAAAAATAGATGTACGGTATCATCCTATCACAAGAAACATGCTCCCAATTTTTTGTTAATATCCTGATTTAGCATTTTTGGCAATAATTTCATTCAGCTAGAATCTGATCAATTCATTTGGGTCAATATGGACAAAGGAAACTTTCACAAACATATTTTAAGAAGCACAATGGTCAAACCAGAAATACTTTACAAGATGGATCTGTTACCAAAACCTAGAGCAGATAACCCAATCCTTAATTCTCCCAACAGTTATAAGATACCTTTCGAATTTGGCTGTTAGGCAAATCCTCGTATGAATCAGTCTTCTGCAAATGGGGTAGTGTTTGCGGTGAAACAGATGGCACAGATTTCTGTTGACTCTGAGGGGATGGAGATGATTTCTCCTTCAATATAGCACCTCCTCCCGGCTTCATAGCAGCCAAAACATCCCCCTTTAACAGGGTACCATGAGGACCTGATGCCTCTAATGATGATACGTCCAGTCCGAATTCTGTAACAAGCAACTTTGCAGAAGGACTGATCCTTTTGATACTGGTCTTTACTTCGTTCTTATCTGTGCTCATACTAGGAGCTGCTGATTTATCTGCTATCTCTGCCTTTTTCCCTGGAGCAACAGAGAAAGACGTCTTTACAGCTTCAATATCATTAAAATCTTCCACCTAGCAGAGCAGAGACAAAAATTAGTTATTTACAGATAAGTGAGCTGAATCCCAACAGAAATTGCTGATGACAAATACAAATCCAAGGAGATGGAGGTTAACAAGGTGAATGCAAATCCAGTAATGTACAAAGGTAATGCTTAGCAACAAGATTATACAGGAGATTCAATTATTTTTAGGAGCGTATATAGGCTTTACGAGAAAAGAAGCAGTTTAAATATTCAAGCTGTAGTTCCCATATAAACTTGTGTCCAAATCAGCCAAAATCAGTAAACTACTTATTACACCTCAATTCCTCGTACATAAATAATACGTCTCTATAAAATTATTTACTTACTGTAACTGCGATAGGCTGGCCCACGGCAACTTCCTTTGAACCTTCAGGTGCTACTATCTTGGCAAGGTAGCTACAATATAACCCAGAAGTACAACAGAGAATTCAGATCATATAATAAATCAAAGACCCCGCCTTGTTTACAAATTACAACAGCAATTTATCTTATTGAAACAAAACCGGGATTTGTCCAGCCAGTGAATTACTTTTCTGTCTTGATTTGAAGGTTATGATTTACATACAAGAACCCAGTATGAAGTTTCTTTTTCCTAGAATTAAAGGTGCCAAAAAGAGTCAAATCATACAAAATCTTGCTCAACAAAATGTTACCAATATCTATCAGTGTGCACTAGTTATTTGATAGTAAACAGGTATTGTCCGTCAAAAAAGTGACATCGTTGTATACCTATCAAACAAAACATATGCAAGAGAGTAATGGCAATTATTGCATCTACCCAGCTGTTCAGACACTGATAACTTAGCATGTTAATTCAAACAAACTGTTGGCAACCATCTTGCACTTCTTTTTGTTGCCCATCATTGTACCTAAGAGCAGGGTACAAGCTGCACGAAAAATTCCTGAACGCACTTTTTTGCAAGTGTTGTTCAGTCCATTGTTACGAAAACTTTACTATATGGCATAAAAGTTATTAAGTGGTCAAAAACAGCTTGTCAGGCTGCTAATTTTAAAGACAAATGAAAAGATTCATCCATGAGCATTCTACACATAAGCTTCTTACGAGGCACAAGCACTTCACCACAAATTTTTAAAGTCTTGTCTGTTGTTCGAGCAGCAAAGAAGTTGATTTCATAGGCTGGTCAAATGGACAATACTCACTAGAGTAAGATAAGCCGCCATGTGTTTGATATATCAACTACGGCATTTCTAAGACATGCCAAATCCAAATTAGCGTTATATTCACATCAACCTTTTTTTATTTAAAATAAAAAGGGAAATTATTATCCAAATGCATAGCAAATAAGCTGCAGCAAACAACTACTGTGTGTTTCTTAGATATGGATTAGTAACAAACACAGGAGAAGAATATTACCCTTCTTCAAGGCTTTCAAATTCAAGCGTAGCCTTGTCTGTCTCAATTTCACAGATCACATCACCAACGTCTATCTGTCACACAACATAAGCATTTCAGAAGAAAAGTAAAGCACAATAAATCAACTAAAATGTCCATGATTTGGCGATGACTAACCTTGTCACCTTCTTTCTTTCTCCATTTAGCAATATTTCCCTGATTCTGCAATGAAAAAGAGATGTAGATAGTGCTGAAACAAGTATCAAAATCCTAAAGAATGCATATATATACAAAAGGATAAATTACATTTTTGGTCCTCAACCTTGAGGGGTTGTTAAATGGTGGTCTTCAAACTTTATTTTGTTCTAATGAGGTCGCGAACCTTCGAAAATGGTGCAAAACTAGTCCTTCTGTTAGCCCTCCACAATGTGCAAGTTTGATCTTAACCTTTACAGTTTGTTTCATTCATAGTCCTCAACCTTTAAGAATTATCCACCTTTAGGAGTCATATCATAATGATCCCTAACCTTTGTATAGTTTTATGACATCTAACGGTGAATTAACAAAAGAATATATTTTGTGACATTTGTTTTGTAGGCCAGACGCTTTATTAGCACAGAATACAGGTAAGGGGCAATTATGAAAAAAAAAACCTATAGGCCGAGGACAAGATAAGCAATATACCAAAAAAAGAAGGGTACACGGAGATTCTTACCATTGTTGGAGATAGTGCTGGCATGTCAACAACAACATGAGCGGGAAGCTCTGACGTGTTTATATTGACCGAGCTTGTTCCCTGAGTGTTAGATTGACACTCAACCCCTTGCAAAGCTGTTTTCTCCTCTTTAGTATCTGAGCTGCTGGAAAAACTAGCAGGGACTTTTTGAATGTCATCGGCTTCCTCCACCTTCAAAAAACAAAACCAGCATAGGTGATATTAAAATTTGCCCGGATATAGTACAAATGTACATATATGAAAAAGATGAATTATAAGTCACCCTTATCTTGCATGAAAAAATGCATGCTTCAAGCAACACTTTAAGAAATAAAATAAAATTCTGGATCATTCTCAACAAGAAACCAGAAAGCATACTCATCCAGAATGCAAAATTATCTTACAGTTACAGCTATAGGTTGTCCAACTTGAATATCTTTTGAGCCTTCAGGTACCAGTATCTTTGCCAAATAACTGCAGTTATTGGCAAGCAAGATGTCAGATGATACTAAACCAAATGCAAGAGAAACAATTTTCTTCTGAAAAGTGAGCAAATAATGAAGAAAAGGGTCTGGTTACAGGGAGAGAGAATCATTGACAAGGTTATGTTTTTATCATAAGAGAAGCGAGTTACCCTTCTTCAAGACTTTCAAACTCAAGTGTGGCCTTGTCAGTCTCTATTTCGCATAGGATGTCACCAACTTCTATCTGCAATTTAATGTTTTAATGATTTAAAAATCATGACATCTTATTTCCATACTTGTATGACATCATAAATTTCAGACTCCAGATGACCTTACTTTATCTCCTTCTTTCTTCCTCCATTTTGCAATATTACCTTGGTTCTGCACCACAATAGTATACATATTGATTACAAAATGGAATTACACCATTTGCATTTGGAACTTTCAGTCAGGATAATTTATCGCACAAAAACCTACCATTGTAGGAGACAGTGCAGGCATCTGAACAACAGTATGTGATGCAGGCTCTGTAATATGGACATAATTCAGTCACCAATCAGATAATTTATTTGTCATTCTGAATACTTCTATATATAAGAGATCATTACGTCATAGAAAGAAACTTAAATTCAAGAGATATTGAATCATGATGTACAAAAAAACTCAAAGGAAGATGATAATAAATTGAGCAAGCATAATATGAACCAAATAGTATTGAAGGACGGAGAGATGCCATCATATGCAAGAGAAGAACAACTAACCCACAGATGAGAAATATCGAAAGCCAAACTGCAAGTGCAAAACATGGAACACAATCAGATGGCTTGATTAGGAGTTAAGAGACATGTATGCGTGGTCAGAGATTTTCGAACTTAATTCAGATACCAACCTTGAGGAAGTCACCATTACAAGCAGTTGTGATAGGTGAGAATTTAGGCCTGAAAATTAATTTTTCTAAATCAAAATGTCACAATGGAAGATGAAAAAATAAAAGTAAATAAATAATGACCATATAGGCACAGACACACACATAATGATAAACCAAATTTCAAATGTGAAAGATTCATGTTTCCCTTACTGGTCAATAGAAGCCAAATATCATCTCCTTTTTACTTACAGTTTGTACTCAAGACAAAATGAGTAGAAAAGACAACTGAATTTGCTAAGAAACAATCTACCTTTTCCCCTCACAGCAGGGATATAACCCTGAGGGTGTGACAGTTAATAAATAACCATTCTTGGGTTGTGACTTATAGCACCATACCCAAGAACAATCCTACTGTGGTCACCACATTGAGAACCAAAGAGATTAATGCTTTAGATATCAGCAAGTATACAAGCTTCATAGAAATGTATCATTAATACCTTACATGATTAGAAGAATACCTGAATAAACTGCTATGTTCATCAGCGAATGCATCCTTTAAGACATGGTGCCTGCAAGTTCAGGAAATAAGGAAATGAAATGTAACCCCCAAAGCTAAAAAGCAAAAACAAATAGTGACACCAAGAAACATACTGAAGGGGAAGGATAATGATTCTGGTAAGTCTATTAAACAATGCCTGCATATTATTAAGTCATGAAATGGAAGGGCTGATGAAAAACAGATGATTACAATTACTACCCTAAGTTTTGTATGACAAACAGTCCTTTGTTCATACCAAAGATTGGATGCTGGCTGCTTTGTGGATCTAAAGAAAAGTATTTTGGATCCACCCAATCTAGTTTTAGTCTACAGAATTCATACCCTTGTTATCTTGCGAGAGCAACAGCTCAATCTAATTGTTATACAAAGCACCATAGTAAGCACAAAGAAACTTGTAAAGAGCAGCAACAAAGCCACTATAACAACTAGAGATGGAGCAATTTCTACATCCATGATCCAACAACAACTTGCACAAGCCATGCCAAACTTAATTCTTAATGCGGCAGAAGAGCAATCAATGACAGCACACATCAATCTGAGGGGACGAAGAGCTTCAATTTCAAGTTCATCTACCAAAAATCCCCCAAATATCAACACCCTCCCCCCCTCCAACACCTTGGGGAAGAGAATAAGCGATAGACTTGAGGTATCAGCTGGAATGCAATTCGTAATGTATGACATCTTTTAGATTGACATCTTTTAGATGTGTATGCTACACAGGTTCGAAAAATTGCAGAACAAACAACAAGCTCATAGATTCTTTCATGAATTAAATTACCATCATTAGCTCCACAATTAGGGCGCACCTTCTGTCACACAATTAGAATCTGTTTTGAGAGAAATTAAGCATTTAACATTATAGTCTGCTCTGCACATTTCATCTTGTTCTTTGGGGGCATACTTGCTCATTTGGTGCAAACTCTAATTACCTGTGACCCTTCGAAATACTATTAGCACTATTATCTTATTGCAAATCTCAAATTTTATTTCTCACTCTGTAATCAAACGATAGCGTAAAATATTCCTGCGCAATCTATTTGAAGTTCCACTAAAAAGGGGGAAAAACACCCAACATAAGATCACAGACGGTATATGTCAAAGATTAATTGATGCGTACCGTGACAAGGATCTGGTAGCGGAGGAAGTGGAAAGAAGGCGAGCCCTGATTAGAGGAGCGCGAGAGATCAGTGGGTGTCGAAGGCGAGAGAGCGCCATGGATAGATCGAGCTTCCAATTACAAATTCGATGTGCCCAGAAACCAAAAAGGTCAGGAAGGGGAGGGAAGAAGAAAAAGTATTTTGAGATTTCCAAGTGAAAAGAAAAATTGTAAAAGGCGGCTATTGGTATTAATGAATAATCATTTGTTCGATTGGTGGGTGCGTGTTTGTTTTGGGTTTTGGTCAAACGCCTTCGAGGGCGTCATCACTGCTGCGCGCCAGCACCCCCCGATTAAGAACTGAGTTAAACGAGTCCTGTCAATTTCGATGAAGGGTCTGTTCGGTAATAGAGAGTGAAAGTGGGTTGAAGTTGAAGAATTTGCTTTAACCCTCACTTAAACTCACATTTTTGTTTAAGTTTGGGGATAACATTAAACAATTACTTAAATTTCAACTAACTTTAACTCATGTTTAAACCCCATCAAACACACCCTAAGAATTGTTTGGTTTTGTTATGCTACTTAGATACTTCATTTTAAAGTTATTCTTTTGATCCGAAATTTTAGTTCAAAGTTGATGATATAGTTATTTTAAAAAGGATTAGAAATTTCTTTTATTATAAATAAAAAAATCTATAAAAATAAAAGAAAAGTTCATCCTCTCTCATCTGCATCCTCTCAGAGTGATTCTTCCAGATCAATGGCTCGCCATCTTTCGCCGCCATCGGCCTCTCCTCTAGAGATATCATACCTAAACACTTACCCTCAAACATCAACCACAAGCGATCGGTTTCGATGATTCTATCTTCGATTTATGTCTAGTTCTCCTAGCTCACTTCCGATTGAATCTTTCAACCCACAAAATACACAAACAAATTTACAACAATCTTTTCACCCTCAGGCTCGATTTTACTTCTTTTGTTGCCTCTAGTCGTCCTATTCTCTGTGTGACTATGATTTTCCTGAAACATGGTGCTCTAATTTTAGCCAGAGGCCTAACCTTAATTTTCATATATGTGGTTGTTGTTGTAACTTTAAATTAAGACTAGATCTATGATTTTTCAGACTTGCTCTTGCAAAACCCCATATTAATTCACCACAATTGCGACCGTTTGCCCGAAAGGTTGACAATGAAGATGGACTGAACATAGCTAGCTCTTGCATGTACCTCGATCGCTGGCTCTTTGACTCTGTTGTGTGCTTCCTTTTCTCTCAAGGATGCCATCAACTTCATATCATTTATACATGTAATATCATTCCTTCACATCTCTCTACTATTGTCGTGTGATGTTCTGAGAGGAAGCTCTCTCACATGTTTGAGCCTCTGTGCTCTTGCTATGACTATGGGATTGAGGATCGTCCTACTAAATCCTATTCTAAAAATCTTACACTCAACACATACATTTACCCAGAAGCTTTTGCTTATTCCAAAAACTTTGTCATAAATTTAGCTATTGGAGTGTTATGTAGTGAGAAATGCTCAAAAAAAAATTAACAGAATTGAGGTATCCTCTTATCACTCTCCTTCATAAACTCTTTTATGTCTTGTGTATTAATGACTCCATTTTCCCTATAGAAAGCGTGCTTACACAAATCCAATGGTTTCTTATTATGATTGGCCTAAATATGTTCTCTATTAGACATTCCTTCCTCTAATGCGCATGATCTCTCTCTTAAATGTTTTCTAGTGAAATATATTGCTTTGCAGGTGTGTATTGCTCTTAAATCCTTATTTCCTGAGCTTTATTCAATTGTAGCTTGGGTTACATAAACCTCATGATTATATTAGAGGCGGCTAATACAATGATTAACCTGGTTATAGGGCTTTCGTGCTTATCTAACACAAATCTTTGCATGAATTTTTATTGGTGCATTTGTGTGGCTAACTATCATTACTCTCATACTAAGCCTCTATTAAAATGCCCACTTTTTCTTCTTCCTCTTCATCCTATCTCCAACCTTCTCTTCTTAAACTTACTTGTCTTTCATTACTCCAAGCCTTGCTTCCTGAGCCCTAGTTGTTGGTCCATGGATTCCTCAAAGAGCTACAAGTCTAATCTGGTCCATAACAAGACTGGTCCCTCCTCAATTGACCACTCATTTCCTTCTCCACACATGCTTCATATGCCATGTATCCAACTTGTCCACCTTTTAACTTATCTCCACTCTATGAAACATGGTAACATAAATCATCTCTCTTCCAGTGCTCCTTTACCCCATATGACTCACCCCAGCCATCAATCTGGTGAGGACCCCCACTTTGTCCATGCTACTCTTAATGATCTCTCAACTGTTAGAAGGAAGAGGCTAGGCCTTACTCATTCTGGCATTCTTGTCAAAACGGTGGAAGATCCCATTGACCCTAACACTAGTACAAAATTAATGTTTTATCACCCTTAATATATCCCGGTTTCGTGTTCAAGTGTTATAAAAGAACCTTTATGATCCTATATCACGGTTCGTGTACGTGGACGGGATAAAAAAATAAAAGTGGTAAGTTGTAGAACATAAATATGACGGTTGTTGGAGAACCGTAATAAAAAGCCTACTCGAAAAAATAAACGGAATTTTTGTGTGATACCCTTGAGATTATGCAATTTTCGCGAATTACTCAAAAGTATGATATATTTCGCGTGATGCCCCTAAGTTTTTTTATTTGTTTTGTGAAATACCCTTCCCGTTAAACCACGTTAAAGAAACGTTAGTTTACAAAATAAAAGACAAAGAAGTTGCAGTAGACATTAGGTGCTCGAGAGACTTCGATCGACTGCTTGGAGCTCGAGAGGCTTTGACTGCTTAGAGCTCGAAGTTGGGAGGACATAGATGCTCGACAAAGGCGAAGCATGGCCGATGCGCAACGGAGTTTGGACGATGGATGGGCAACAAGTGACGACAACACCAAAAAGAAGTCCGTCGCTGGAAGAGACACTACTGAAGGAGGCGACGACAACGGTGCTGGTGGTCGGTGTTAAAGGCGACGACGAAGGTGTTGCTGTGTTCAGGTGCGTTTTGCCCAAATTCGAATTAGGTTTCCAATTTTAGGGTTTGAATCAAAATTGAATTTTGGGAATTTTACCCTAATTCAAATTTTGGGTTTGATTTAAGCTTATAATTGTAGACGAAATCAAAAGTTTGGGTTATTGTCTTTAGATTGAAACTCGTGGAAATACTTTACTAGAAACAATATGGAGTATAATGTATTAAATATCATTTTACTATAATCGTTGTTGTTAGCTTCGAAACTCATGGAATTTAAGTGTTATATTGGTTGGCTTTTTTTGGTCGAAGAACTGCTTGGCTGTTTTTCTGATGTGAAATATTTAGAGTTTTGCAAGCTTAATAGAGTTAAAAACCGAATGAACGATATATAACCCGACACTTTCACAGAATAATATAACAATTATATATGCACTGAAGAGAAGACTCTAAAGGAATTGAGTCTTATAGGAAATTATGACAACTATTTGGGAACGTTCACAGAATCACACACCAACGAGTTAAAAACTGACTAAGATGCTTCGGTTCACGACCAACCTCACCGCATACAGCGAGTCCAGATTGGAAAGAGAACGTACTATGATCAAAGTCGAGACGAATTTTCCTAGCTGCACTATTACTTAGCTGCACTACTCGCCAAAAGTTTATTAATCATGTGCACTCGGGCACATATCTTATTTAATTATAAAACACACGTCACTGAAATATATTAATATTATTAAGCGCGGTAACAAAGCTTAAATCTCAGGGTGACAATTATGTCGACCCAAAGTAACACAACACAAACACACACACACGAGACTTAAAATTATTCCGAGTAACACAGAAATTATTATTACACAGGGCGATCTTACGTTCACCCAGATTGCACTGCCACAGTGCTTACACTTTAATTTACAGGGTGACAATTACGTCAACCCCAATTGCACTAGCTAGGTGCTTAATACACAGGGTGACAATTATGTTTACCCAATTGCGCTAGCAAGGCGCTTAAATACTTCAAATCCTTAACGGTGGATAGGAAGCATAGGTCATGATCCTTAAATTATTATTCGGAAATTATCCCGGGGAATATTACGTTATAAAGAAACGACAAATCCTTACTTGGATTAACGTTCCTACGAACACTCGTGCTAACTAAACAGTCTAAAACAGTCATTATTCACATCAAAGCCATCTTGACAATCAATTTAACATAGAGATAATAGAAACGGCTAATCCTTACTTGGATTAGCTTTCCTATTAACCCACATGCTACTCTAGCATTAAGATTAACATTAAATTCACAACAATACCATCACGGTAATTATCACATATAATAGCGTTGTTCTAACCGATATATAACCTATCATAACATTACTTTAATCACGTTTATTTATGAAATTAGTTCCCAAACAAAACAACAATTCACTCCAATTTAATTAACAATTAAACAATTGATAATTAATGAAACATGGAATGATTAAGCAAGAGCGAACCGCCAATTGCCTTAATCCGTAGAGTTTGAACGAAGCCTAACGACGGGATTCCGGGCTCGACACAGGAACAGATCTGGCACACAGATTCCTTCGAATCGACCCATAAAGAAACCCTAAGTTAGATTCGACATAAACGAGCACGAATGAAAGAAATCGAAAGGAACGACGTCCGATTGAAGGCTACAGAAGCCAAAGCCACAACAATACAAGAGCTGAAGGGCGGCGGTCGCTGCCTGCCTTACGGCGGTCGCTGCCTGCCTTACGGCGGGCGCCGCGCCAGCACTACGGTGGTCGCCGGTGTTCGTGGCGGCGGTCGCCGCCGGCCTTACGGCGGGCGCCGCTACGAACATCGGGAAATTTTCCGAGAACAGAATCTTACCAACGTCGATTGATTTGGTTCGCCTTTGTCTTGCTTTGGATTCTAAGCTTCTAAGGGCTTCCAAAGCTTCTCTTGGCCACTGGAAACGACACCAAAAAGAGCTCCGACGATCGCTCCAAAACTCCGACAAGAACTTGAACTCCGGCGAGACAATTTGAGGGATTTTGAGCTTGTTTCTGTGCTCCAATCCAGCTCCAATTCATCTCTATTTATAGCCCAACATCCATGGAAGGCAATGATGGCCAAATGCGACGTGGAGGGCCACGATCGAAGCATCGTCGATCGCCGGCAGCTGGCGAGGCTAGCTTCTGCACAAATGCGGCGGTCGCCGCTGGCAGCCCCTGGTCGCCGCCCTTGACCTTCCGAAGCGGCGGTTGCCGTTTTTGGGCGGCGGTCGCCGTTTTGCTAGGCCACTTGGCGAGGAGGAAGCTTCGACGAAGGAGTCGGGAGCTGACTTGTGGCGGGCGCCGCCATACCCACGGCGGGCGCCGCCAGGTCACTCCTTATCCGTTGACTTATGGATAATCTTGGCTTAACCCGGGATAAAAATACTCGTACACGAACGAGTATTAAATCCCAAAATACATCGTCTGTATATTATTTCACTGAGAAAAATATTACAGAGAGTGAGAACATTACATAATATCTTTCTGTCTCCGAAATTAATCCGACGTACCAAAACGGCGCTCGGGAAAAATTCCAAAATACCCAAAACTCCAGAATATCCTTACGGAAATACGGGGTATCACATCACCTCCCCCTTAAAAGAAGTTTCGACCCCGAAACTTGCATTAAGCCAATGAGGATCATGCCTCAATACTAATCTGGATCCAATATCCTTAACCACTTTATCCTTGAAATGGATCACAAGAGATATTACTCTTAATTCCTTAGGATATCATTCTGAAAATGATTCGCCCGTCTCAATGCTTATAACACAAACTCACTTATGAGAGATAGCTCTTAATCTCCCCGAACATAACTCCACAAGTTCATCATTTATATCTTAAGAAATCTCGGAAGAATTCAGCGTATGGGATACCGCTTACCACTTTATTCCTTAGATGTATATAGACAATTCTCTTTACTGAATCTTTAATGCATCTGGATCATCAACATCTCCCGGTCTTCAACTGAAACCTTTCCTCTTAACACAACAACTCTTACAACTTAATTTTCCTCAAAGAGTTGCACCCAGCCTTATAGATGACATACTCTATGTATGAAGAAGAATCTTAGGAATGAATTTAGATTTAAGCATTAGAGTTGACCCTGGGATTAACCATAAAGGGGACGAACATCCACGTTGTCCACAATACTCCACCACCATAAGTCCGACAATCTTTATCCTTACTTGGCATAAGCTGTTCTTGACACTTACGGGGTTTAGTATGAACAATTAATTCGTAACGATAATGAATTCAGAAATTTTCCAAAACAAGGAAACATTCCTTTATTATTCAAACATTACATTAATTGACAAAAGTTGAACAAACTGTAACACCCCCAAATCTTAACCCATTTGGAAAGGTATTACCGTCAGTGATCCCAGTGTTCCTTACCGAGATCACCCAAGGCTTTACCGGTTTAAATACAATTCATGGAATACCATTGATACATAATGATCAAAGTATTCAAATCAAAACATCAATCAAATGAAACATGAGTTACGGGATTACAATCCAATCCCGAATAGGCCAAACACAGAGTTTAAACAAAGTACAACGGAAGACTTATAAAAGATATTACAAAAAGGGTTGTGATCGTAATGATCACCTGCCCAAAGATCTCAACCTGATTAAAAGCAATTATTAAAACATCCAAAAACAACCGTCGTCTTCATAGTCAATTTAGTCTCCTCATATCTTCGCTCTATCTGATGTGCCGAATCGAACGGATGACACCAGCCCACATGCGGAGAACAATGTTCGTGGGTTAGTCTACTTGAATAGACTAGCAGGGTAAAAAACAGAGTGGTTCTAGTGATCGTAACCGTTTACTATCATTGTCCCTCGAATAATAACCGAAGGGACGATACATAACCCGGCACTTTCACGGAATAACAACAAGAGGTATGCACAAGAGAAGATTCTGGAAGACTTAATCTTCACAGAAATCGACCCGAAAAGAGACTCCAAGAGATTGAGTCTTTAAGGAAATATGACAAATCTGGAACGTTTAAAGAATCAAACAACATCGATTTAAAGCTGACTGAGATGCTTCGGCTCACAACCAACCTCACTGCTTACAGCGAATTCAGATCGGAAGGAGAACGTACTACATTCAAGTCTGGATCTTACAGAACCACATAACGATGATTTAAAAACTGACTAAGATGTTTCGGTTCACGACCAACCTCATCGCTTACAGCGAATCCAGATTGGAAAGAGAACGTACTCTGATCAAAAGTCAAGACGAGCTTTCCTAGCTGCACTATTTACTTAGCTGTACTACTCGCCAAATGTATATTAATTAAGTGCTCTCGGGCACCTTATCTTATTTAATTCCAAAACGATTAACACATTAAAAGCTTTTAATATATATCCCTGTCACGCACGACCCATATCTAAGGAATGAACCTCACCGAGTCCAAACCTCTGAATCTACATCGAAAGAATGAACCTCACAAAGTCCAAACTTCTACTATCACAGGGTCTTGCTCGCCCTTTAAAAGAATGAACTTCACTGAGTTCAAACTTCAACAATCGTTGGGTCTTCATCGCCCTTACAGTTATAAAGGAACGCGCATGGAACTCTCAGGATCCAGGCGTTTTTACAAATACTTGTGCTAACTTACAGTTATAACACAACCACAGTACAAGATAAATCCACATAAATGCCCGGAAAGCGATTACAGATAATAGCGTTGTTCTAACAGATATACAACCTATTATATGATTTCCAAAACAGTTTATAAAACTATTTCCAGACAAACAGAGTATTCATTCCAAATTAATTACTCAGATAAACTACTGATAATTAATGTAAATATGGAACGAATGAGCAAGAGCGAACCGCCACTTGCCTGGAATAGATTCGGCGATGAATCTGGACGAGACGACTACCGAAAATATCCTTTCCGAGGATATGGCTTAAGCTTCAGAATATTTCTACCAGAAAACGAGTCCACACGCGATCCAGCAAATCACGTTCTAATTGACAAATTAATTATCTATCAATTAATATGACTGGACGAATTTAAGGAATTATATTTAATAAATTTCTATGATATTAAATCATAAAATATTTATTAAATTTTCCTAAGAAAAAATACGGACGAAAGGGTATCGAAATTATACCGCTCGAATGATTTCGGGTCGAATCTGGACTGAAAGGGTAAATGGGCTTCTCGGCCCAATACCGAAACAAAGCAAAGGAAGGGCCCCACGGCCACTGTTCATCATCTTTCCAATTCATACCAGCCATTTCACGTGAAAGGAAAACAGAGGGGCAACAGGGGGGGGGGTTCTCGTCTTCGACACGGACAACGCCGGGGATGGAGCGGCGCCGACGGGGAGGAAGAGCACCACGACACCACCGCAGCACGCACTAGAGACGAAGGCTAGCTTCACCTTCAACAGTGGCTCGCCGGGGCCTACGTCGATACCGGGGTGACGAGCTCAGCAGGGGCGACGACGAGAAGGAGCTGGGAGGGAGACGACGCCGAGTCTGAGCCACCACAACTACACCGCAAGCATGACCTAGCGCGGAGGAGGAGGAGCTGCGCGGTTGCGAGCTCGAACCGGGGACGCGAACAAGGCTCCAATGGCTACAGCTGCGGTTCCGCGGAGCACGGCGAGGCGGCTCGACGACTTCACTGGGCTCCTTGGTGCCGGAGATGGGGCGGCGACACCAGCAGCAACTCAGCGGGAGGCGAGAGGGAGGCGAACTGGAGATCGGGCTCTGCTTCGCCGGCGAAAGACCGAAACAGAGGAGGGAGTGAGCAGGGACGAGAGACGAGAATGAGATCGAGAGGTCTGACCTTCGTGTCCTTCAAGCCTTCAAGACCACCTCCATATATAGCCCAAGAGGAGGGCAGCTACTCCGACCAACACAAGGCTCGAGAAAGCTAAGCCGGGGAAAGGCTCGAGAAAAGCTAAGTAACCTCAGTTGTGGAAAACCTCTGTTGACCTCTGGTGGAAAACCTCTGGGTTACCCAAGTAACCTCAGTTTCCAATACAAACACTATTACTGCTAGTTCTAGGTCATGTGTTGGTTAGTTTGTTTCATAGGTTTTCAATTGTCTAGATGCGTATGCAATAACCTTGCCCCTCTGCATCAAAGACACATCGCAACCCATTTCTCGAAGCATTAACTATAGACCATATAGCCATCATTCTTTCCGACAATGCCAAAACTGATGCATAAGTCAGACACTGTTTCAACTTCTTGAAAACTGGTCTTACACTTGTCATCCCAGACAACTTCTTGTTGACCTTGCGGAACAGACTGGTCATAGGTGGAGTGATCTTAAAAAAAATCTTTCCATGAACCGTCTATAATGCTCAGCAAGCTCTAGGAAACTGCGCACCTCGCTCACACCCTGAGGCCGCTTCCAAACAACTACTGATTCACTCTTCTGGGGAATAACCATAACCTCATTCTTATTGATCACATGGCCTAAGAAAGCCACTTCTAGATCCAACAATCGCACTTAGCCCACTTTGCGTAGAGTCAACTTGGTCTAAGGACCGATAAAGCAATCCGTAGATGTTTCCTGTGAGCTTCCTTGCTCGGGAAAATATCAAAATGCCATTGATGAAGACCACTATGAACTTATTCAAGTATTCGTCTAAAACATCGATGCACTAGGTTCAAGAAAATTGCTGGAGCACTCGTAGATCCAGATGGCATGACTACAAACTCGTAGTGACCATCTCTCGTCCGAACGCAATCCTCGGAATATCATCCTCACGAATCCTGAGCTGATAAAAACCAGATCTCCGATCGATCTTGGAGAAAACTTTTGCTCCCTGTAGTTGATCCAACATATCATCACTCCTTGGCAACAAATACTTGCTCTTGATCGTGACTTTATTCAACTCTCGAAAGTCAAAATAAAGTCGAAACGGTCCATCTTTCTTTTTGACACATAAAACTAGGGCACTTCTACTCAAGGTGATGCACTCAACTTTATATAACTTTTGTCAAGAAGATCCTTGAGTTGCTTCTTCAACTCTTGCATCTCAACAGGATCCATCCGGTACGGTGCCTCAGAGATCGGCGTGGTACTCGGCTCGAGATCAATTGCAAACTCCATAACACGATTCAGGGTATCTAGGAATATCTTCTGGAAAGACACCCGTAAATCCTCTAACCACAGGAATATCAAAACTGAAGTCGATCACTGCCTTATGACGCTTCCGTCAATCCATACTGAGAATAATTATCGTATGGGACCATGGTTATTTAGATCAAATCGCTTTGAATTTCTTACCCTTGATGGTAATCGACAATTTCGACAGACGATTGGTTCCCACTAAATGGTCACCATCTTGGACCAGCCCACTACATGGTTCATAGACGACTCACTAGTGGCTCCGAGCCCAGGCCTAGCCATTACCAGCGTCCACTGTTGCCATGAACCGCTGTCCATACATCTCAACCCATCCTTGGTAGCTCCACCTACTTAATAGGCAGCCATCTCCTAAGAGGTTGTTGGTGAGTCTTGAACACGAGACCTTACCCCATACCAAGCAACGAAACATTAACTTGGTATAAACCAAAGGTTCATATATAAGAAGAAGAGTTACAACAAAAGGTTCACAACCTCGTTGCACACACAACTTAACTTATAACCATCCAAAATTAAAGTCTGGGTAGCACCCACATCAACAACACATTAACAAAAGTGTAATGCCGATACAAAGTACTCTAAGCATTAGGAGCATAGGGTCCATCCGCCTCACGCATCACGTAAATCACGTTCTAACTGATAAATTAATTATCTATCAATTAATATGACTGGACGAATTTAAGGAATTATATTTAACAAATTTCTATGATATTAAATCATAAAATATTTATTAAATTTTTCTAAGAAAAAATACGGACGAAAGGGTATCGAAATTATACCGCTCGAATGATTTCGGGTCGAATCTGGACTGAAAGGGTAAATGGGCTTCTCGGCCCAATACCGAAACAAAGCAAAGGAAGGGCCCCATGACCACTGTTCATCATCTTTCCAATTCAAACCAACCATTTCACGTGAAAGAAAAACAGAGGGGCAACAGGTGGGGGTTCTCGTCTTCGACACGGACGACGCCGGGGATGGAGCGGCGCCGACGGGGAGGAAGAGCACCACGACACCACCGCAACACGCACTGGAGACGAAGGCTAGCTTCACCTTCAATAGTGGCTCGCCGGGGCCTACGTCGATACCGGGGTGACGAGCTCAGCAGGGGCGACGACGAGAAGGAGCTGGGAGGGAGACGATGCCGGGTCTGAGCCACCACAACTACACCGCAACCACGACCTAGCGCGGAGGAGGAGGAGCTGTGCGGTTGCGAGCTCGAACCGGGGACGCGAACAGGGCTCCAATGGCTACAGCTGCGGTTCAGCGGAGCACGGCGGGGTGGCTCGATGACTTCACTGGGCTCCTTGGTGCCGGAGATGGGGCGGCGACACCAGCAGCAACTCAGCGGGAGGTGAGAGGGAGGCGAACTGGAGATCGGGATCCGCTTCGCCGGCGGAAGACCGAAACAGAGGAGGGGGTGAGCAGGGACGAGAGACGAGAAGGAGATCTAGAGGTCTGACCTTTGTGTCCTTCAAGCCTTCAAGACCACCTCCATATATAGCCCAAGAGGAGGGCAGCTACTCCGACCAACACAAGGCTCGAGAAAGCTAAGCCGGGGAAAGGCTCGAGAAAAGCTAAGCCGGGGAAAGGCTCGAGAAAAGCGTAGGGGAGACAAGGTTTAAAATATTAAAATGGGGATGGGCATTTAATCCCGGGAATTATCTGTTTGTCTTCAAACAAATATTCTAAATTCCGAAAATACATCGAATGTATTTTATACCACTCAGGGAATTATTTGGGATATCATGGATATTTCAGAAAATCCAAACTTCACTGAAAGTGAAATAATTAATTAGTGAGGGTTGGGAAAAATTACCCAAATATCCTTACTAAAAATTGAGGGATATTACATCACCTCCCCCTTAAAAGAAGTTTCGACCCCGAAACTTGGCCGAAAACAACTCGGGAAAGCGTCTAAGCATATCCGCCTCAGTTTCTCAGGTTTCCCAAGTAACTTCGTCTGTCCCAGACTTGGACCACAAAATTCGTACCAACAGTACGATCTTGTTGCACAGTTGTTACACACGGCGTTCGAGAATGCGCACTGACATCTCCTCTCAAGTATCATTGCCTGAATCTCGATGTCCTTATAGCTTAGCACATGAGACTCATCTTGGCATGAATTTCCTTAGCAAGGATACGTGAAACACATTATACACTGGGTATGTCGATGGCGACAATGCCAAACGGTACGTTAGAGATCTTACTCTATCCAGAATCTTGAATGGTCCCATGTAGCGAGGGTTAAGCTTCCCACACTTATCAAACCTGAAAACACATTGGATGGCGATACTCTGACAAGTACTTTGCCACCAACCTCGAACTTGACACTTCTACGCTTCTGATCTGCGTAACACTTTTGTCGACCATGAGCGGTCAACATCTCTGTCTAATCAAGCAATGACTGAAATTGTCCTTTCGACCAACTCTGGTCCAAGTAGAATCTTGTCGGCCTTCTCATCCCAATAAGTCTGAGATCTACATCTGTGACCATACGAAGCTTCGAACTAAGCTACCTTGATCCGATACAATGGTCTTATGAATGCCATGTACACGGACACTCTTCTGGTGGAAAACCTCTGTTGACCTCTGGGTTACCCAAGTAACCTCAGTTTCCAATACAAACACTATTACTGCTAGTTCTAGGTCATGTGTTGGTTAGTTTGCTTCATAGGTTTTCAATTGTCTAGATGCGTATGCAATAACCTTGCCCCTCTGCATCAAAGACACATCCCAACCCATTTCTTGAAGCATTAACTATAGACCATATAACCATCATTCTTTCCGACAACGCCAAAACTGGTGCATAAGTCAGACACTGTTTCAACTTCTTGAAAACTGGTCTTACACTTGTCATCCCAGACAACTTCTTGTTGACCTTGCGGAACAGACTGGTCATAGGTGGAGTGATCTTAAAAAAAATCCTTCCATGAACCGTCTATAATGCTCAGCAAGCTCTGGGAAACTGCGCACCTCGCTCACACCCTGAGGCCGCTTCCAAACAACTACTGATTCACTCTTCTGGGGAATAACCATAACCTCATTCTTATTGATCACATGGCCTAAGAAAGCCACTTCTAGATCCAACAATCGGACTTAGCCCACTTTGCGTACATTCGACTTGGTCTAAGGACCGATAAAGCAATCCGCAGATGTTTCCTGTGAGCTTCCTTGCTCGGGAAAATATCAAAATGCCATTGATGAAGACCACTATGAACTTATTCAAGTACTCGTCTAAAACATCGATGCACTAGGTTCAAGAAAATTGCTGGAGCACTCGTAGATCCAGATGGCATGACTACAAACTCGTAGTGACCATCTCTCGTCCGAACGCAATCCTCGGAATATCATCCTCACGAATCCTGAGCTGATAAAAACCAGATCTCCGGTCGATCTTGGAGAAAACTTTTGCTCCCTGTAGTTGATCCAACATATCATCACTCCTTGGCAACAAATACTTGCTCTTGATCGTGACTTTATTCAACTCTCGAAAGTCAAAATAAAGTCAAAACGGTCCATCTTTCTTTTTGACACATAAAACTAGGGCACTCCTACTCAAGGTGATGCACTCAGCTTTATATAACTTTTGTCAAGAAGATCCTTGAGTTGCTTCTTCAACTCTTGCATCTCAACAGGAGCCATCCGGTACGGTGCCTCAGAGATCGGCGTGGTACTCGGCTCGAGATCAATTGCAAACTCCACAACACGATTCGGGGTATCTAGGAATATCTTCTGGAAAGACAACCGTAAATCCTCTAACCACAGGAATATCAAAACTGAAGTCGATCACTGCCTTATGACGCTTCCGTCAATCCATACTGAGAATAATTATCGTATGGGACCATGGTTATTTAGGTCAAATCGCTTTGAATTTCTTACCCTTGATGGTAATCGACAATTCGGACAGACGATTGGTTCCCACTAAATGGTCACCATCTTGGACCAGCCCACTACATGGTTCACAGACGACTCACTAGTGGCTCCGAGCCCAGGCCTAGCCATTACCAGCGTCCACTGTTGCCATGAGCCGCTGTCCATACATCTCAACCCATCCTTGGTAGCTCCACCTAATTAATAGGCAACCATCTCCTAAGAGGTTGTTGGTGAGTCTTGAACACGAGACCTTACCCCATACCAAGCAACGAAACATTAACTTGGTATAAACCAAAGGTTCATATATAAGAAGAAGAGTTACAACAAAAGGTTCACAACCTCGTTTCACACACAACTTAACTTACAACCATCCAAAATTAAAGTCTGGGTAGCACCCACATCAACAACACATTAACAAAAGTATAATGCCGATACAAAGTACTCTAAGCATTAGGAGCATAGGGTCCATCCGCCTCACACATCACGTAAAGACGTTGACCCTGACTTCCAGAATTCATTGGGGCTTTCCTCTTATCCTGCGCAGTTGTCTGCATCGAAGGATTGGAAGTCTCTGCTGGTTTAAACCTAGGTCTGTTGTTTGGATTAACAGACCCCTGATGAGACTCCGTTCCTTTCTGCATTTCTTGCCGACAGAACCTCTGCATATGCCATTCCTTCCCGCAACCAAAACATGCCTTCTTCTCATTCCGACATGCAAAACTTTTGTGCCCAGATGCACCACAATTGTGACACTGAATCACTCCGCTGCTCCAACCTGAGCCCCTAGCAGAGTCAGACTGAGTTGTCTCGGTCTTAGCATGACCAGACTTCTCAAACTTGGTAGGCGATGCCGGTCGTTTGAATGAACCAACCTGGCGATCCGGTTGCCCACCCTTTCCCTTAACTTGATTCTCCCGCGTATGAGCGGACTCCTCCAGAGTTACCTCCAACTTGTAGGCCGCATCCACGTACTGCTCCAGAGTAGAGCATGTATGGTGCATCATCCATGGCTTAATATCCGGGCTCATCCATTCATGGAAGTACCAGATCTTTTGTGCCTCACTGGATATCTGCGGTTCAGCATACTGCAGCAAATGATTGAATTTGGTGGCGAGCTCTGTCACCTTCAACCCTTCCGTCTTAGGATACAAGAACTCCTTGTGCTTCTCCTCCCTCATAGCTCGAGAGAAGAAACGATCCGTCATCTTGGTCTTAAACATTGACCAGGTCAACACCGGGCTATCAGTTAAGCCGGTACTCTCCCACCATTCACTGGCTTCTTCCTTCAACTGTAGAGAAGCTATGTGCACTTTCTATGCTTCAGTGCACTCAACATTACGAAACAACCGTTCCATATGTGAGAACCAATGAGCCACTCTGACTGGCTCTCCTTTTTCATCGTAGCTGTCAGGTCTCATAGAGTTAATGGCCTTCAGTGCTCGGCCATAATCCCCTCTATTCCTGATCACGCCTCCCTGTAGTACCTAGTTCTCTTGTTCCTCAAACCTCGGAACTTCTGGAGGTATTGGCACTCCTTGTGCCTGAGGTGCGATTGGCCTCATTATCTCGGTGATTGCTTGCATAACAATCCCCCGAATTGCTGCGATTGTCGCTGCATCGAGCACTATTGGAGCGTCGGCCTGAGCTTGGCCATTGCCTCCTGGATTATTATTGAAGACAGACTCACGCTCTCCTGATGGGTCTGCAACATTCCTCGGGTTTGGTCTGGGGTCATTACTCGGCCTAGTACCAGCACGGATAACGTTCCTCGTGTTCACCATCTGTTTACCGATCAAATTCCAAGGATTTTATCACATTAATATCATTATGATATATTTATCGTAATAAAATCAACTTAGAATAGATCAACTTGGTAATTTCTATTGATGGACTCAAACCGAGTTACTAGGTTCTACAATCTCAACTCACAACGAGCGAACTGGGAATCAAGCCTAACTGGAGATGGCGAAACCACCTCGGCTTCTCCCGGGTTCCTCTGAAGAGAACAGAATGCACCCATATCTAACGGGGCAACGGGGAAGGAATTAGTCTTTCTAGACATAGAAGCAAGCTTACTATATCAGACTGTACAGAAGACATGACTATGAACGGTGTTTTGAAATTCTTTTCACTTTGAAAATTCAGAGCCCTTTTAAAGCATTTTCAAAAACGGATAAATGATTTATAAAATCCCAAACCCGTTTTAAAACCTTTGGCTCTGATACCACAACTGTAACACCCCCAAATCTTAACCCATTTGGAAAGGTATTACCGCCAGTGACCCCAGTGTTCCTTACCGAGATCACCCAAGCCTTTACCGGTTTAAATACAATTCATGGAATACCATTGATACATAATGATCAAAGTATTCAAATCAAAACATCAATCAAATGAAACATGAGTTACGGGATTGCAACCCAATCCCGAATAGGCCAAACACAGAGTTTAAACAAAGTACAGCGAAAGACTTATAAAAGATATTACAAAAAGGGTTGTGATCGTAATGATCACCTGCCCAAAGATCTCAACCTGATTAAAAGCAATTATTAAAACATCCAAAAACAACCGTCGTCTTCATAGTCAATCTAGTCTCCTCATATCTTCGCTCTATCTCATGTGCCGAATCGAACGGATGACACCAGCCCACATGCGGAGAACAATGTTCGTGGGTTAGTCTACTTGAATAGACTAGCAAGGGTAAAAAACAAAGTGGTTCGAGTGATCGTAATCGTTTACTATCATTGTCCCTCGAATAATAACCGAAGGGACGATACATAACCCGACACTTTCACGGAATAACAACAAGAGGTATGCACAAGAGAAGATTCTGGAAGACTTAATCTTCACAGAAATCGACCCGAAAAGAGACTCCAAGAGATTGAGTCTTTAAGGAAATATGACAAATCTGGAACGTTTAAAGAATCAAACAACAGCGATTAAAAGCTGACTGAGATTCTTCGGCTCACAACCAACCTCACCGCTTACAGCGAATTCAGATCGGAAGGAGAACGTACTACATTCAAGTCTGGATCTTACAGAACCACATAACGATGATTTAAAAACTGACTAAGATGTTTCGGTTCACGACCAACCTCATCGCTTACAGCGAATCCAGATTGGAAAGAGAACGTACTCTGATCAAAAGTCAAGACGAGCTTTTCTAGCTGCACTATTTACTTAGCTGCACTACTCGCCAAAGGTATATTAATTAAGTGCTCTCGGGCACCTTATCTTATTTAATTCCAAAACGATTAACACATTAAAAGCTTTTAATATATGTCCCTGTCACGCAGGACCCATATCTAAGGAATGAACCTCACCGAGTCCAAACCTTTGAATCTACATCGAAAGAATGAACCTCACAGAGTCCAAACTTCTACTATCGCAGGGTCTTGCTCGCCCTTTAAAAGAATGAACTTCACTGAGTTTAAACTTCAACAATCGTTGGGTCTTCATCGCCCTTACAGTTATAAAGGAACGCGCATGGAACTCTCAGGATCCAGGCGTTCCTACAAATACTTGTGCTAACTTACAGTTAAAACACAACCACAGTACAGGATAAATCCACATAAATGCCCGAAAGACGATCACAGATAATAGCGTTGTTCTAACGATATACAACCTATTATATGATTTCCAAAACAGTTTATAAAACCATTTCCAGACAAACAGAGTATTCATTCCAAAATAATTACTCAGATAAACTACTGATAATTAATGTAAATATGGAACAAATGAGCAAGAGCGAACCGCCACTTTCCTGGAATAGATTCGGCGATGAATTTGGACGAGACGACTACCGAAAATATCCTTTCCGAGGATATGGCTTAAGCTTCAGAATATTTCTACCAGAAAACGAGTCCACACGCGATCCAGCAAATCACGTTTTAACTGACAAATTAATTATCTATCAATTAATATGACTGGACGAATTTAAGGAATTATATTTAATAAATTTCTATGATATTAAATCATAAAATATTTATTAAATTTTCCTAAGAAAAAATACGGACGAAAGGGTATCGAAATTATACCGCTCAAATGATTTCGGGTCGAATCTGGACTGAAAGGGTAAATGGGCTTCTCGGCCCAATACCGAAACAAAGCAAAGGAAGGGCCCCACGGCCACTGTTCATCATCTTTCCAATTCAAACCAGCCATTTCACGTGAAAGAAAAACAGAGGGGCAACAGGGGGGGTTCTCGTCTTCGACACGGACAACGCCGGGGATGGAGCGGCGCCGACGGGGAGGAAGAGCACCACGACACCACCGCAGCACGCACTGGAGACAAAGGCTAGCTTCACCTTCAACAGTGGCTCGCCGGGGCCTACGTCGATACCGGGGTGACGAGCTCAGCATGGGCGACGACGAGAAGGAGCTGGGAGGGAGACGACGCCAGGTCTGAGCCACCACAACTACACCGCAACCACGACCTAGCGCGGAGGAGGAGGAGCTGTGCGGTTGTGAGCTCGAACCGGGGACGCGAACAGGGCTCCAATGGCTACAGCTGCGGTTCATCGGAGCACGGCGGGGCGGCTCGATGACTTCACTGGGCTCCTTGGTGCCGGAGATGGGGCGACGACTCCAGCAACAACTCAGCGGGAGGCGAGAGGGAGGCGAACTGGAGATCGGGCTCCGCTTCGCCGGCGGAAGACCGAAACAGAGGAGGGAGTGAGCAGGGACGAGAGACGAGAAGGAGATCGAGAGGTCTGACCTTCGTGTCCTTCAAGCCTTCAAGACCACCTCCATATATAGCCCAAGAGGAGGGCAGCTGCTCCGACCAACACAAGGCTCGAGAAAGCTAAGCCGGGGAAAGGCTCGAGAAAAGCTAAGCCGGGGAAAGGCTCGAGAAAAGCGTAGGGGAGACAAGGTTTAGAATATTAAAATGGGGATGGGCATTTAATCCCGGGAATTATCTGTTTGTCTTCAAACAAATATTCTAAATTCTGAAAATACATCGAATGTATTTTATACCACTCAGGAAATTATTTGGGATATCATGGATATTTCAGAAAATCCAAACTTCACTGAAAGCGAAATAATTAATTAGTGAGGGTTGGGAAAAATTACCCGAATATCCTTACTAAAAATTGAGGGATATTACACAAACAGATCACGATACTACGGAGATTACCGACATACGTCATTGCTCCTGCACCAGCATAAACCGTATCTCTTGAGTTCACCATCAGTTGATGAACCATAACGTTAATTTAGAACTTTTCCAACTTGATCTTGACACTTAAGTCAAATACGTTATGAAACAGATTATAAAGGTCCAAACTAATAACTTTATATTAGTCTGACTAACTCCCTACTGTTAACCACATAAACGACCTTCTTCTCTTAACTTGAGAATAGGTTTTCTAGGAGAAATGTCAACCTTTAAATGACATTAATCCTAAGAAGAGACAATATTCCTAAGAATGGATCTAAGGAATAAGTAACATTTGAAGTTTGCAGAAGTTTGAAATCACTTATTAATAACCTTACTTTCAAACTTCATACCTTTAAGCTTTAATCTAATTGCTTATAACACAACACTTTTATAAACCAATTATAAATAGCCTTTGAAATTCAAATGGCTAAATCATTATTTTTAAACTCCAAGGAGTAAGGAAACTTTTTAAATCAACAGTTAAATCTTCAAAGTTCTCTTTACTAGAGAATATGTTGAAAATAGTTTCGAAATTAATTTTTCGAAAATTTTCAAACCTAACAACAAACCAAAAATTTTAAAACCATTGCTCTGATACCATATCTGTAACACCCCCGATTTATACCTCGGTAGTGCCACATGCCAGTGACCTCAGACTTTACCGCCCAACGTCACCCCAGGCTTTTCCAGAACAATCATGCTTAAATATACAAACATATTAAATGAAAGATTAAACAGCGAAAGACTTTAGTACATGAAACTCAACCCTTTTATTAAAAGATCTCTCTTCAAACGAGGAGATGATTTTACAACAGAGTGTTAATACAATGGAAGACTTTAAATTACACAGCGGAAGACTTTTAATATTCTGAATAACTTAAAACACTTAACAACTTAAAACACTGACACTTAAATCTTCGTCTACAAGCCTCTTATCCTTCAACAAGTTACTTTGAAATCGGGCACCAACCTCTGATGTGCCGAATCGAACGGATGACACCAGTCAACCATGCAGAGAACAATTGCGGTTGGTTAGTCTTACTGAAAGACTATGCAAGGGTACAAAGCAGAATAGTCCGAGTGATCGTAACCGTTTACTATCATTGTCCATCGAATAATAACCGAAGGAACGATATATAACCCGACACTTTCACGGAATAATATAACAATTAGATATGCACTGAAGAGAAGACTCCAAAGGAATTGAGTCTTATAGGAAATTATGACAACTATTTGGGAACGTTCACAGAATCACACACCAACGAGTTAAAAACTGACTAAGATGCTTCGGTTCACGACCAACCTCACCGCATACAGCGAGTCCAGATTGGAAAGAGAACGTACTATGGTCAAAGTCGAGACGAGCTTTCCTAGCTTCACTATTATTTAGCTGCACTACTCGCCAAAAGTTTATTAATCATGTGCACTCGGGCACATATCTTATTTAATTATAAAACACACGTCACTGAAATACATTAATATTATTAAGCGCGGTAACAAAGCTTAAATCTCAGGGTGACAATTATGTCGACCCAAAGTAACACAACACAAACACACACACACGAGACTTAAAATTATTCCGAGTAACACGGAAGTTATTATTACACAGGGCGATCTTACGTTCACCCAGATTGCACTGCCACAGTGCTTACACTTTAATTTACAGGGTGACAATTACGTCAACCCCAATTGCACTAGCTAGGTGCTTAATACACAGGGTGACAATTATGTTTACCCAATTGCGCTAGCAAGGCGCTTAAACACTTTAAATCCTTAACGGTGGATAGGAAGCATAGGTCATGATCCTTAAATTATTATTCGGAAATTATCCCGAGGAATATTACGTTATAAAGAAACGACAAATCCTTACTTGGATTAGCGTTCCTATGAACACTCGTGCTAACTAAACAGTCTAACACAACCATTATTCACATCAAAGCCATCTTGGCAATCAATTTAACATAGAGATAATAGAAACGGCTAATCCTTACTTGGATTAGCTTTCCTATTAACACACATGCTACTCTAGCATTAAGATTAACATTAAATTCACAATAATACCATCACGGTAATTATCACATATAATAGCGTTGTTCTAACAGATATACAACCTATCATAACATTACTTTAATCACGTTTATTTATGAAATTAGTTCCCAAACAAAACAACAGTTCACTCCAATTTAATTAACAATTAAACAATTGATAATTAATGAAACATGGAATGATTAAGCAAGAGCGAATCGCCACTTGCCTTAATCCGCAGAGTTTGAACGAAGCCTAACGGCGGGATTCCGGGCTCGACACAGGAACAGATCTCGCACACAGATTCCTTCGAATCGACCCATAAAGAAACCCTAAGTTAGATTCGACATAAACGAGCACGAACGAAAGAAATCGAAAGGAACGGCGTCCGATTGAAGGCTACAGAAGCCAAAGCCACAACAATACAAGAGCTGAAGGGCGGCAGTCGCCGCCTGCCTTACGGCGGGCGCCGCGCCAGCACTACGGTGGTCGCCGGTGTTCGTGGCGGCGGTCGCCGCCGGCCTTACGGCGGGCGTCGCTACGAACATCGGGAAATTTTCCGAGAACAGAATCTTACCAACGTCGATCGATTTGGTTCGCCTTTGCCTTGCTTTGGATTCTAAGCTTCTAAGGGCCTCCAAAGCTTCTCTTGGCCACTGGAAACGACACCAAAAAGAGCTCCGACGATCGCTCCAAAACTCCGGTAAGAACTCGAACTCCGGCGAGACAATTTGAGGGATTTTGAGCTTGTTTCTGTGCTCCAATCCAGCTCCAATTCATCTCTATTTATAACCCAACATCCATGGAAGGCAATGATGGCCAAATGCGACGTGGAGGGCCACGATCGAAGCATCGCCGATCGCCGGCAGCTGGCGAGGCTAGCTTCTGCACGAATGCGGCGGTCGCCGCCGGCAGCCCCTGGTCGCCTCCCTTGACCTTCCGAAGCGGCGGTCGCCATTTTGCTAGGCCACTTGGCGAGGAGGAAGCTTCGACGAAGGAGCCGGGAGCTGACTTGCGGCGAGCGCCACCATACCCATGGCGGGCGCCTCCAGGTCACTCCTTATCCGTTGGCTTATGGATAATCTTGCCTTAACCCGGGATAAAAATACTCGTACACTGACGGGGCTAAAGATGCGCAATCCAAATATCGTTGATTAGCCTTATCAAAGTAAAAAGTCCTAACAGACCTACTAAACAGATGTATAGTAAGGAAGCAAGGGTCGAACCCACAGGGAAGGTCTGATGCAGTATGCAATTGTGAATGACAAGTAACAAGCAGGGGGTTTAGTTATCACGAGAAAGCAAAGCAAACAAGTTTGGTTGAGTTGAGAAAATATAATGGGAAAGTAGTCCTATTAGAGCGAAATCCATAATACAGAGATATAATTTGATCACAGAAATCTATGTAATCCAAGTTCTTTTACTATCCTTATAGTTGTTCCCACCCTGATCTTAAGTACTATCGATTCTCACAGTTGTCGATAGACTTATCACTATGTCACTGGTAAAGTACCTCCGATTCTCACAGTTGTCGGTATACTTTACCACTAATGTATCAATAGCAATGCACACAAGGATATAGGATACATGCAAATAGAAAGACGTATTAATACTCGCATGCAACTGACTCTCACTCACGATTGTACGCTCGGAACCCCTATACGCACAATTGTGTATGCCACTAGATATGCACTCGGAACCCCTATATGCAATCCTAGCAATTGACAAAAAGTATTCAACCTAGTTGATCAGGCTAAGAAGAACAACAAGAAATCAATATTCAATATAACCAAGAGAATCAAACCAACATTTATAAGGATAAGAACAAGGAATAGAAATCTCACAAACACATCAACTGTATTGCTTCAATCGTCTAGTAGAACAGAGGAAAGTTAGTTCTCCATTCAAACGAGAATGAAAACTAAGGGAAATAACGTCTGAAATAAAGTAGTAACGAGTTGTGTTCTAAGTGTCTCCCTCTTAACCTAGAAAGAGGGCTTAAATAGTCTTCAGAAAAACTAGGTTAAACTAATGAAAATAATAAAGGAAACAAAATAATAAAATAACAAAATCTGAAAACAATAAAAGGAAATAAAAGTCTTCAGACGCGTGGCACTTAACACCGCCACTGTGGGGCGGTGAGATCCACCGCGGGGCGTCAGGCTTTCCACCGCGGGGCGTCATTCTTCTCTGAGAGTCACCGCCGGGCCGCGGTGACTCTGGCGCGGGGCGGTGAGCTAGCTCACTCTCTTCTTCTGCTGTTCTTCATTACTACCCAGTGTTGGTAGTCTTCTCCATGCATGCTCCAGCAGCTCCATCTCCATCCTCATGTCTCCATCTAAGCTGTAAATCCAGGAATATCTTCACTTCTCTCTATAACTTCTGGATCACAGACTTAGCCTAAAAATCACTCATAAATTCCTCTAAATCATGCTAATAATTGCTAGTAAAGGTGTATGAAATAACACCTATCAAATTCCCCCATACTTAGACCTTTACTCGTCCCGAGTAAGCTAAAGAAAAACCTACTCTCTCAATCAAACACCAAGGCCTCAGGAAGTACAAGAAAATAAGACACTAGCAATTACAACATATCAACAATAAGCTCCAGACAACCAAAACAAGGGATGCAAAGATAATTCTAATCCTAACTCCAATCTAGCTCCTTATCGCTCCAGAATGGCCTACCCGAACTCCTTATACCACCTCTTCTTATGACACCTTGTCAAGAAATAGAGAGAAATCCTAAAATCACTCTTCTTCTTTTTCGCTCATCTTGCCAAGGCGCCCTTTCGGGTTTTCACCAAGCCACTCATTTCATTTTGCTAGATATCTCACATATACTCACATCACTCCAGTCCACTTTTGCCATGGTCTATACCAGCCGGACTACCTGCTTTTTACCTGAACTGCCCTTTCGGGTTTTCAGCTCATCCCAGGATTTTGATCGCCTTTTTACTTCTTTTTGGCTTTTTCGATTTTTTTTTTGTAGAAATCAAATGGGAAATACAGCACACGAAAATAAATGACCCTTCCTGAATGTCCTACCCGTAGCAGCCTTCCAGAACTCCATCATATCAGACTCTAGAATGCCACCAGACCACCATCAATTGGCAGCTTTGTAATGCCCAGGGCAGCACGCACCACCTTAGGGGACAACGAATAATCACGCCCGTTGTAAGTGAACGTGACCCTCATCATCCTCTTGTCGTCTGAGCCATCAGAGTACCTCTTGAAGGAGGCGATGAACTGGTAACAAAGCTCGGGATACGCAGGGGCAGCTAAGTGTAGAAACGTCCCCAAACCACACTGTGCTAAGCACAGGGACACACATGCCAACAAACCAAACTCAGCCAATGTCGGCTTGTCAAAGAATTTTGTCGCCAACACCTTCCTTTCTTTCACCACATTATAGACCTCATTCTCATCCCTCGTAGACACTTGCTTCCGACCCTTAGGTGCCATAAGTAATGAATGTAGAATTTCAAAACGAAGGGCAACCAAGAGAACTTACAAACGAGCAAACACGCAACCAAGTGGTCTCGCCGTGGGGGCGGTGAATGAGTCGCCAGGTCGCGGTGGAGTCGACGCGGGGCGGTGGCAGCAGCGACGCGAAGCGGGACAGCGCGAGGCAGAGCGACAGCGAGGCGGGACTGAAGCGACGCGGTGGGATTGTGTTTGGCTGGTTTGTGAGGCTAGACTTCCAATTGGTGAATTGGGGGCTAGATTCGGATCAAGGTCGAGAGAGATTTGAGGAAGAATGGGGGATTTGGCTTTTGGGAGCTTGAGAGGTGCTGGGAATGGAGTGTTTGTGAGTATGGGGGCTAGGTCAGGGAAGGGAAAGTGAAAGGGAAGAAAGGGATGATAGGGCCGGGTATGTACCATGACCCAAAGAAAAATCTTGGCCCAAAGGGGCCCAATCCGTGAAATCCTTCGTAATAACTCAAGAAATAAAAATTTTACGCACCCGTTTAAGGTTTTTTCGGGCCCTTTATTCTTGTTTGTTTTTTCCGGAGTTGAGAAGGTATATCATATATTCACCGCGGGGTGGTGGGCTCCACCGCGGGGCGGTGAGATGAACTGGGACACTGTCTCCTCTCTATTTACTTTCGTACCTGAAATGTGAGTAACAGGCGAACAAAACAAAACAAATTACGAAAATAATCTAAAGAAAACTCAGAGAACAATTACCACGGGTTGCCTCCCGGACAGCGCCTTGGTTAACGTCGTTGGCTCGACGTACTGCAGATCAATTACCACCTGGAATAGGATCCCCTCAGAATCCTCCTACTCGTCTCTTCCTGTTGAGACTTCCCATGGAAAGGTTTAGACCTTAAACCATGTTCCCTCTTTGCCATTGACTCCATGCTTACTTCCTTTGGAGTATCTCCCCTATACTTAGAGCGATATGGGGGCCGATATGGCTCAATCTGAATATGCTGCATATCACTGGATAAAGGCTTACAGCCTTGTATGGTTAGTGCAGGGGGGCGAGTGCCCAAAATGGAGGGAATGGAATCTCCTATGTCATCCAACAAGACATCACCAACATGTAACTCATGCGACTCAATAGGTTCATCAATAGTAGAACACTTAACTACGGTCTCTACTGCACTAGTTTTAACATTGTCATGCACATGATCATCAATATCGCTAATGCATCAAGGAGCAGGTAATTCAATAGAGTTGGCTTTATGAATATTATGTTCAAAAATTATTCCATCAAATTCCATAGTTAAAATTCCACTGTCTACATCAATCTTTGTCATGGATGTTTTCATAAAAGGTCGCCCTAGCATAACTGGAGCGACCTGCTCATCATAGTCCATATCCATAACAAAGAAGTCAGCAGGAAAAATCAAAGAGCCTATCCTCACAAGAACATTTTCCACAACACCCTTAGGGGATACACAAAAACCATCAGCAAATTGTATAACAATGTTAGAATCATGCAAGGGTCCTATTCCTAAATCCTCAATCAAAGAATAGGGTAACACATTAATTGAGGCACCCAAGTCTAACAAGACTTTCTCAAATCGATGCTCACCTATAGTGATAGGAATAGTAAATATACCTGGATCCTTGCACTTCTCAGGCATGCGTCTCTGAACTACTGCTAACACATGTTCACTCGCTGGAATCTTCTTTTGAGCCTTCTGCTTCTGAGTCCTCTTCACGGTGCACAACTCCTTCAAGAACTTGGCATATCGAGGGATAGCCTTGATAAGTTTGATCAGGGGAATGTTCACCTCACAATCCCGAAATGTCTCGAACAGATCGCTGTCTTCAGCTACTCTCTTGGCCTTCAGCGCCTCAGGGAAAGGTGCTGGTGGCTTCTCAGAACCTAGAGGGGGAAACACGGGGCGAACGTAGTCATCAATACAGGTTTCTTCAGTGGAGTCGGGTTCTCGAAGGCCAGGTCGCGGTAAGTCCACTGCAGGGCGTCGGTCATCACCGCGGGGCGGTGAGGTCGCGGCGTGTTTACTGAGTTCAGCCGCCGGGTCGCGGCCAGAGTCGCCGCGGGGCGGTGGCTTCAACGTTTCTTTCCTGGCTCCTTCTTTAATTTATGGCCAGGCCGCGGTGGCATCCACCGCGGGGCGGCCGGTGATTTTCTCCTTCTCGATCTCGTTTTCCTTCTCAGCTATAGGAGCAACGTCTAACTTTTTACCACTTCTGAGGGTAATAGAGCTCACATTCTCCCTTGGGTTCACAGTAGTCTGAGATGGCAAGGAATTAGATGTCCTCTGGTCAAGTTTGGTCACAACATCAGCAAGCTGGCCAATCTGTCTCTCCATGTTCTTAATACTTGACTCAGTGGCCTGACATGCGTGGCGAAATGCTGACTCAGAGTCTTTAGCATCTCTTCGGTAGAAGCACCAGAGCTTTGGCCTTGAGGCCTCTATTGGTATGGGACTCTCTGCTGGTACTGTTGTCGTACAGGCTGTTGACCACCTTGAGGGTCACTCCATCTAAAACCTGGGTGGTCTCGCCCTCTAGGATTATAATTGGGTTGTCCACCAAACTGTGGTCTAGGGGGTCCATAACCTCCTATAGCATTAACTTCAGCAACACCCTCCTCCTGCAGCTGAGGACAAGTGTCGGTGGGGTGGTATTGATCAGAGCAAAGCCCACATGCTTTAACTTGTTGAGGGGCGTTCTGATTCGCCATCCTCTTCACCATCTCTTTCAGCTCAGCTAGCTCAGTCAATACTGGGCTTGGTCGTGCAGGGGTCACAACATTGACCGCCTTCCTTTGGTATGTCTTCCCAAAACTCCTGGTGCTCTCACTCATCTCCTGGAATCTCTCCATGGCTGCATCCGGTGTCAGATTCAGAATGCTTCCACCGCAAGCAGCGTCAACCATCCTTCTCTCTTGGTCCAGCAGACCATTGTGTAAATAGAGGACAAGGTCATGCTTGGCGTATCCGTGGAATGGGCAGCTAGAGCAAAGCCTCTTGTACCTCTCAAGATAATCATACAACGTCTCATCACCAGCCTGCTCAATATTGACAATTTCCTTTTTCAAGGCATTCGCCTTCTTCGTTGGAAAGTACTTGTCCAGGAATGCCTTGTGCAGTTTATTCCAGGTATCTATGGTTCCTGGTGGCAAGTGATAGTACTAGTCGCTTGCAGAGTCTAGCAGGGAGAAACCAAAAGCTCTCATCTTGATTTGGTCTTCCGTCACGTTCCTGGGCTTCATAGTCATGCAGACATTGTGGAACTTGCCCAGGTGAGAGATCGGGTCTTCTCCACTCAAACCGTGCAACTTTGGGAGATAAGCAACACCTCCAGATTTCAGCTCAAAATTCACCCCTTCACCAAGTGCAGGGATGACGACAGCCAGGGGTTATGCTCCAATATTCGGCTCAGTCAATTCTCTCAGAGTCTCAGCCATTGCGACAGTAGGGATGTTAATTGGCTCAGTCGGCTCAACGACCTCAACCTCGACTTCTTCTTCTCCTTGATCGCGTAGGTTCGCACGGAACGATCTGTCGACTTCTGGATCAAAAGCTACGAGAGGAGAGTCAGTAGAACGAGTGTCGACCATAAGATAGGTCTCCACCAAAGATCAATCACAAAAACACACAACAAAACAGAAAACTTCCCCGGCAACGACGCCAAATTTGACGGGGCTAAAGATGCGCAATGCAAATATCGTTGATTAGCCTTATCAAAGTAAAAAGTCCTAACAGACCTACTAAACAGGTGTATAGTAAGCAAGCAAGGGTCGAACCCACAGGAAAGGTCTGATGCAGTATGCAATTGTGAATGACAAGTAACAAGCAGGGGGGTTTAGTTATCACGAGAAAGCAAAGCAAGCAAAGCAAGCAAAGCAAACAAGTTTGGTTGAGTTGAGAAAATATAATGGGAAAGTAGTCCTACTAGAGCGAGATCCACAATACAGAGATATAATTTGATCACAGAAATCTATGTAATCCAAGTTATTTTACTATCCTTATAGTTGTTCCCACCCTGATCTTAAATACTATCGATTCTCACAGTTGTCGACAGACTTATCACTATGTCACTAGTAAAGTACCTCCGATTCTCACAGTTGTCGGTATACTTTACCACTGACGCAGCAATAGCAATGCACACAAGGATATAGGATACATGCAAATAGAAAGACGTATTAATACTCGCATGCAACTGACTCTCACTCACAATTGTACGCTCGGAACCCCTATACGCATAATTGTGTATGCTACTAGATATGAACTCGGAACCCCTATATGCAATCCTAGCAATTGATAAAAAGTATTCAACCTAGTTGATCAGGTTAAGGAGAACAACAAGAAATCAATATTCAATATAACCAAGAGAATCAAACCAACGTTTATAAGGATAAGAACAAGGAATAGAAATCTCACAAACACATCAACTGTATTGCTTCAATCGTCTAGTAGAACAGAGGGAAGTTAGTTCTCCATTCAAACGAGAATGAAAACTAAGGGAAATAACGTCTGAAATAAAGCAGTCACGAGTTTTGTTCTAAGTGTCTCCCTCTTAACCTAGAAAGAGGGCTTAAATAGTCTTCAGAAAACTAGGTTAAACTAATGAAAATAATAAAGGAAACAAAATAATAAATAACAAAATCTGAAAACAATAAAAGGAAATAAAAGTCTTCAGACGTGCGGCACTTAACACGGCCACCGCGGGGCGGTGAGATCCACCGCGGGGCGTCAGGCTTTCCACCGCGGGGCGTCATTCTTCTCTGAGAGTCACCGCCAGGCCGCGGTGACTCTGGCGCGGGACGGTGAGCTGGCTCACTCTCTTCTTCTGTTGTTCTTCATTACTACCCAGTGTTAGTAGTCTTCTCCATGCATGCTCCAGCAGCTCCATCTCCATCCTCATGTCTCCATCTAAGCTGTAAATCTAGGAATATCTTCACTTCTCTCCATAACTTCTGGATCACAGACTTAGCCTAAAAACTACTCATAAATTCCTCCAAATCATGCTAATAATTGCTAGTAAAGGTATATGAAATAACACCTATCAGTCGGCAAGAGGTCGCCGCTTTGAAAGGTCTCTTACGGCGGTCGCCGTTTTTTCTGGCGGCGGTCGCCGCATCCTAGGCCACTTGCACAGGATGATGAGGATGACATCGGCTACTTGGCGGCGATCGCCGCTAGCCTTACGACGGTCGCCGCCAAGGCCATTTTGCATCCGATTAGCCTTGGATTAGCTTTGGCCTTAGCCCGGGATAAATAATAATCGCACACGAACGAGTATTAAGTCCCAAAATACGTCGACTGTATATTATTTCACTTAGAAAAATATTACAGAGATTAAGCACATTATAAAATGTCTTTCTATCTCCGAAATTAAATCGACGTACACAACAGACGTTCAGGTAATTTCCAAAATACCCTTACAGAAATACGGGGTATCACATCACCTCCCCCTTAAAAGAAGTTTCGACCCCGAAACTTAGGTCGCAAATAACTCGGGAAAACATCTGAGCATATCTACTTCAGTTTCCCATGTTTCCCATGTAATTTCTTCTATCCCTGACTTGGACCATAGAATTCGTACCAACGGTATGATCTTGTTGCGCAATTGCTTCTCACGACGCTCGAGAATGTGCACGGGCATCCCTTCGTAGGTACCATTTGCTTGAATCTCGATGCCCTCATAGCTCAGCACATGAGATTCATCTGGCACATATTTCCTTAGCAAGGATACGTGGAACACATTATGCACTGGGTGTGCCGATGGCGGCAATGCCAAGCGGTACGCTAGAGATCCCACTCTATCAAGAATCTCGAATGGTCCCACGTAGCGAGGGTTAAGCTTCCCACGCTTACCTAATCTGAACACACCCTTGGATGAGGATACTTTGACAAATACTTTATCACCAACCTCGAACTCGACAGTTCTACGCTTCCGATCCGCGTAAGACTTCTGTCGACTCTGGGCGGTCAACATTCTTTGTCTAATCAAAATAATGTCCGAAGCTGTTCTCTCGACCAACTCTGGTTCGAGCAGAATCTTGTCGGCATTCTCATCCCAACAAATCGGAGATCTGCACTTTCGACCATACAAAGCCTTGAATGGAGCCATCTTGATAGTAGCATGCCAGCTATTATTGTATGTGAACTCAATCAGACTCAGGCTGTCCCTCCAGCTAGTCGGACGATCGAGTACACAAGTCCTCAGCATATCCTATCGCCATATGCTATACTTGTACTAACTCGTGACCATTCTCAAAGTTATGATCACCACAATAGATTCGCTATACTAATTATGAGAATACATATTCTCTTACTCTTACTTCTAAACTTCTCTCGAAGTAAATACCCTAACCTCCTTAGGTTGGTATCCTTAACCAATTTGGTCTACAATCCTTACTCTCGATAGAATAGATGTAATCATCTACATGATTACCATTGCCTTAACCAGAGTATCCTTACAAAAATCTCCAATGTAACATTGCTGTCATGCATTCTTCCTCCGGAAGACCTTAATGTCCTTTCATAGAAGAATACAACATCTTTCTACTAATCTTCTTTCAACAGTTCGGTCCTTGAATATATACTTAGAAATCAACAGTACTACAACTTAGTACTTCCACCTGTCATACAGACCTTACATAAACGATTCACTTGTTATCCTTATCATATCCGGCCCTTATGCCATATATTCATCTCACAATCTATGCTCATGTGATCCCATAATTAGCAATACCACAATCTATGCCTCATTACCACAACATGATTCACTAATCCATTACATAGGATTATACTCTTGTCTCACCCGAACGTTTTATAAGATTACCTTAACCAACGTGGGTTGTGTGATATCCCATATTTTTGTAAGGTTATTTTGGGAATTTGGGAATTTTGGAATTTTCCCGAGTACCCGTTGTGTACGTCGGATTTAATACAGAGAGTTTGAGACATTCTGTAATGTGCTCTGTATCTGTAATATTTTTCTCAGTGAAATAAAATACAGACGACGTGCTTCAAATGTTTATATTCGTTCGCGTACGATAAATTTTATCCCGGGTTAAAGTTGTTGTCATCCAATAGCTGAGAAGGACAACGCCACAGTGGCGGCGACCGCCGCGAAAGGCTCGTGGCAGCAGTGCCCTCGCCTTCCAGCTGGGCGCGAAGACCCGAAGAACGGCGACCACCGTAATTACGGCGCCCGCCGTAGGCAAAACTGCGGCGCCCGCCGTGATTACCTAGGGGTCATTATCCGTTGGTTGCCGGAGACGTCTGACAAGGCGCCGATTTAGCCTCGCCATGTCTCGTTTAGACCATCGCGGTGTCCACATGATCTGTGGCTATAAAAGGCAGAGGATTGGGATCAGATTCATGCACAAATCAAGCTAAAATCCCCAAATCTTCCTCTCGCCGGAGTTTGTGCCTCTCGCCGGAATTCTGAAGCTTTCGCCGATGGCCTTTGGTGTTGTTCTAGTAGCCCTCCGAGAAGCTTGTGGTTGCCTTTGGAGGTCAGAACCCAAACAAGTCGAAGGAGGCCGAGTCGATCGTGTTTTGGGTGAGTTTTCTCGCCGTTTCTGTCGTCTGAGTTCTTCACGGCGACCGCCGTGATGAACTGCTGCGACCGCCGCCAAGAACAACGACCGCCACCAGTGCCTAGAATGCCTTCATGGCTTTGGCTTGGTTGGTTGTGGTCGTGGCGTCTTTCCTTTCGTCGTTTTAGATTCGTACTGTGGTTATGTCGGATCTAACTTAGGGTTCCTTTTATGGGTCGACTCGAAGGTTGTTGTGCTGTCGGAGCTATACCCGTGTCGAGCCCGGAATCCAGTTGTCACCGTTAGGCTATTCTGCGAATTAAGGCAAGTGGCGGTTTGCTCTTGTTCGTTCGTTCCATATTTACATTAATTATCAGTAGTTTATCTGAGTAATTAATTTGGAATGAATACTTTGTTTGTCCGGAAACGGTTTTGATAAACTGTTTTGAAAATCATATAATAGGTTGTATATTTGTTAGAACAACGCTATTATCTGTGATCGCCTTTCGGGCCTTTATGTGGATTTATCCTATAACTGTTGTTGTGCTGTAACTGTTTAGTTAGCACTGTTAGATAGGAACGTTACTCGGACTCTATCCAGTCGTTTCTTTATAATCTGGTATCGGGGTGGCTCGTCTCCATCTGGTACTATTCTAAGATCATGATCGGTCTCTTTCACAAGTGTGTAGAGACAGGACACTTAGCTGGTGTCACAAACCTTCCGGTATACGTCACTCTCGACGAAACGTATACTAAGATGTGTCGTCCCATTGGTGGGGTACACATGTAAAAGTCTAATAACGTGATGTGTGTTTTTGAAACATAAATCAGATAAGTGCTACTCGACGCACATAATTAATAAGCCTTGGACGAGTAGTGCAGCTAAGTTATAGTGCAGCTAGGAAAACTCGTCTCGACTTTGATCATAGTACGTTCTCTTTCCAATCTGGATTCGCTGTATGCGATGAGGTTGGTCGTGAACCGAAGCATCTCAGTCAACTTTTAAATCATTGTTGTTTGATTATGTAAACATTCCAGATTTGTCATATTTCCTTAAAGACTCATTTCCGTTGGAGTCTTCTTTCGAGTCGATGTCTGTGAAGATTCAGTCTTCCAGAATCTTCTCTCGTGCATACCTCTTGTTTATTCCAGTAGGAGTATGATGGTTGACTATCATCATCAATTATTATTTGAGGAGCGATGAGTCTAACCTAATACGACTGCTTTGAACCTTCTGCTTTGTACCCTTGCTAGTATATTCATTTAGACTACCAACCAATATTTTCCCTTGCATGGTTGGCTGGTGTCATCCGTTCGATTCGGCACATCAGATCGAAAGTAGCTCAGAAGATTAGAAGGACTATGGAGTCGGCGGTGGTTTTTGAACGTTTTAATCATTTCTTTAATCAGGTTGAGATCTTTTGGACAATGACGTTGGTTGTAATGTACTTTCTAAGACTTCCGCTGTTTTTGGTTTAAACTCTGTGTTGGCCTATTCGGGATTGGGTTGTAATCCCGTAACTCTGTTTCCTTGACAATGTTATGTTTGGGATTGAATGCTTTGATCATTATGTATCATTTGTATTTCATAAATTGTATTTAAATGGTAAAGCCTTGGGTGATCTCGGTAAGGAACACTGGGGTCACTGGCGGTAATACATTTCCAAAAGGGTTAAGTTTTAGGGGTATTACAGGTTGCCCCTTTTTCTCAAGTCCACTTGATCTCATCCGCAACCTCATCTCTATATATTATACCTTTAATAGGAGAACACACATCTCCCTCACAATTTCCTTATATGCAAAATCCCAAAGTTCACATATTAATTCCTTACAATCCAATTGTCAACTCTTAGTAACCTCAAAACATTACATCCTCAATTTCATTAAAGGTACCTCTTACTATTCCATCAATTATCTGGAAGTAAGTTTGACCTTATGTCATTTCTAACTTAAATCCTTTAAGATTCCCATACTTTCTCCAAGAATAATCACAACATTTATTCGTATGCTCCTCAACCCAATCACATGAGAGCTTACTCCTATTTTCTCAAAGTATCGAATTGCTAAATGATTCATTACCAATCGAACCAATCACTTGCGTCTTAATCCTTCAATAGATGTACACGAGTAACATTGTTACTTTACTCCTTAAGCATACATAAACTTAATCTATGTACTAAATCCTTCAGTTTATCGAAATCGTCAACATGATCGATCCCTAAACTGAAATCCTTCCATTTAAGTGGCCTCTTCCTTAATACAGTAACTTCACAACCTGATCTTTCCAATAAGGGTTGTACCATAAGCCGTATGGATGGCCCAATCACATAAAGTCCAAATATCGAATCTTGTAAATTCCCAAGTGTCATAACTCTTTATTCCTCGAAAGGACAACATTCTAACTCCAATCCTTTGGCCTACTTAAATTTGGCCCTAAAATTCACTGCCAACTCAGGCCTCTAGTTTCTTCGAAACAGGATCACAATCAATCAATTAGCACAGTTGTGCCTAATCACTTATTTCCTTAATCGTGACATCAAATCGCCATAATAGACATCAATCATTGTCTGTCTAATCCTTATATTGCTTCTCTAAAGGAAGTCTCATAACAGACCCCAAAACAAAACTTCGAATAGATCTTCCAAGATAATACTTATGACTTTGCACACTTGGCTTTTCAAAAGCAACCCTTAACCATTGGTCCTACACCGGTTGTATCCACAACTCTGAACTCTAAAGTCCTACTCAAGGTCGTAATAGAGGAAACGAGTTCCCTATGAACTATCTCTCTTATACATTTCCCTTTAGTAGCGCTAATACTAGTACAGAGGTCAGATACTGTTTCAATTCCTGAAAACTGGCCTCGCACTTGTCATTCCAGACAAATTTCTTATGGACCTTGTGGAACAGACCGGTCATAGGTAGAGCGATCTTCGAAAATCCCTCTACGAATCGTCTATAATATCCGGCAAGTCCAAGAAAACTGCGCACCTCCTTCTCGTTCTGAGGCTGCTTCCAATTAGCCACCACTTCAATTTTCTGGGGATCAACCATAACCCCATTCTCATTGATCACATGGCCTAAGAAAGCCACTTCTCTCATCCAAAAGTCACACTTAGACAATTTAGCATACAGCTCATTTTGTCTAAGGACTGATAAGGCAATTCGCAGATGTTCCTCGTGAACCTCTTCATTCGGAGAATAGATCAGAATGTCGTCGATGAAGACCACCACGAACTTATCCAAGTACTGGTGAAAACCTCGATTCATCAGATCCATGAAGACTGCTGGAGAAAACCTCGATTCGTAAGTCCAAAAGGCATTACTACAAACTCGAAATGACCATATCTGGTCCGGAACACAGTTCTAGGAATGTCTTCCTTACGAATTCTCAGCTGATGATAACCCGATCTCAGGTCGATCTTGGAGAAAACTTTTGCTCCTTGTAACTGATCCAACAGATCATCAATCCTTGGCAAATGATATTTATTAATAGGAAGGTTTACAACGAAAGACTCACAAGCTTCGTCGCACACTAATCCTAACTTACTAACACAACTATCCGAAATAAAGGAATGGGTAGCACCCGAATCAAACAGAATGCATACTAAAGTAGAATAAAGGTATAAAGTACCTTGTGCAATTGGAGCGTTAGGTCCATCCGCCTCACGCATCTCGTACATGCGTTGACCGTGACCTCCAGAAGCAGCTGGGGCTTTCCCCTTATTCTGAGCAGTTGTTTGCATTGACGGACTAGGAGTCTCAGCTGGCTTGAACCTGGGCTGGTTATTCTGATTAACTGACCCATATTGTGACTCCATTCCCTTCTGCTTTCCCTGCTGACAGAATTTCTGCATATGGCCTCCACGACCACATTCAAAGCATAACTTCTTCTCCTTTGGGCACACAATGCTCTTGTGCCCCGCAACACCACAATTATAGCACTGGACTGGATTCTTGCTCCGGCCCGTCTGCTGCGTTGACCCTCCTTGAGTCGTGTCCGTCTTTGCTCGACCAGACTTAGCAAAGTTAGACGGTGGCGCAGGTCACTTGAATCCACTCCCTTGATTCTGCATCGATCTTTGTCGATTGCGTCTTTTGGTTGACTCCTCCAGAGTCACCTCCAATTTGTAGGCTGCATCCACATACTGCTCCAGAGTAGAGCATGTGTGGTGCACCATCATTGGCTTGATATCTGGGCTCATCCACTCATGGAAATACCAGATTTTCTGTGCCTCGCTAGATATCTCAGGTCCAGCGTACTGTAACAGATGATTGAACTTGGTTGCAAGCTCGGTTACCTTCAATCCATCCGTTTTAGGGTACAGAAACTCCTTGTGTTTCTCCTCCCTCATAGCACGAGAGAAGAAACGGTCTGTCATCTTTGTCTTGAACATCTCCCAGTTCAAAACAGGACTTTCAGCTAAGCCGGTACTCTCCCACCACTCGCTAGCCTCTTCCTTCAACTGAAGATAAGCTATATGTACTTTCTCAGCTTCAGTACAATCCACATTGCGGAACAGCCGCTCCATGTGGGAAAACCAATGGGTCATCCTTATCGGTTCTCCTTTTCCGTTGTAGCTGTCAGGCCTCATGGAATTAATGGTTTTCAGCGCACGACCATAATTGTCCCGAGTCCTGACTGCATTCTCTTGGAATACACGGTTCACTGGCTCCTCAAATCTGGGAACCGGTGGAGGTATTGTCACACCTTGTGCCTGCGGCACACCTGGTCGTAGTATATCAGTTACTGCCTGCATAACCATTCCTCGAAATGCTTCCATTGTAGCAGCATCTAATACTATTGGAGCATTGGTCTGACCTTGACCATTGCCCCCAGGATGATTGTTGGAACCTGACTCCTTCTCGTCTTGTCCAACATTTCCTACAGTTGGTCTGGGGTCATTGTTTGTCCCAGCACCAACTCGAATTGTGTTCCTCGTGTTCACCATCTGTTTACCGATCCAGTTCCAAGTATTTTATACATTAATATTATTCAATATACTTAATATAGCAAAATCACTCAGAGTAGATCAACTTGGTATTTTTATAGATGAACTTGAACTATTTTACAAACTGCACATTAGCCGATCTCCCGAGCGTCAGGTCAAAATTGCTCAGAGATTGTAGTATTTCACAAAGTACATGCCGCAATACTAGAATATTTACACGGTACATGCTGAAATACTAAGAAAAGGAAACTACTGCTACAGGCAACGTCGGTCCTTATCACGATGCTCCGAAACGTTTCCTAAACGGTAGACTCCCCATGCAAGGCTTCTTCGGACGGGGTTCTCCATCGGATTCCGACGATGGACTACGCACCCTGCTTGGCCCTGGAACACATGATTCTGGTGTCCCTGGCCTTATTTCAGTCATGGTGAAGTATGGATCATCCAGGTTTGGCTCTCCTAGCCCATCCCTTCTCTGAGCACTGGCGATCATCTTATCCATCTGGCATTGCTGTTCGGAAGAGATCATCTCGCTTTGACGAAGGATCTCTCGTAGCTCAGATTCCGTCCTCTTTCTCCTTCGAGCAGGGATATGCTGAGATTCTCTGCCACTTCTTCCAATACCGTACTCGGTATAAAGTATTTCCCAATCAGCTTCAGTCATGAGTGCATACTCTGGCACCGGTGACAACTCTTGTACATGTGGTAACTCTGAACTGGGGTGAATAAATTGCATCCCCGGTTCCTGACTATCCACCAGCAAGTGCCTCAAGTCATTGGACTCCTGGTTCTGCCCGTTGAGGTCCATCTCTGTATCCTCCTCGGGATCATCCTCGATGGGGTCCTCTTCTTCCTCTTCAGGAATCATTTCTATCTGGTAATCGTCATTGTAGTACCCTCTCGCGTACCTAGAAAATTCATCTTCTTGCATTGCTTCCTCCCTTGGTGGCTCAACTGGTGCTGCCACAGGAACTATGGTATCCCTAGGCGTAAGGACTACCGATTCTGGAAGCACATGCTTGATCTCCTCAGGTGGGCTTCTTGGTTCTCCAACCTCGAAGCACCCCTGGGGTATTGGGAATTTGAGCCTTCCTGGAGATGGTGAATCCATCTCGGCATCTACCGAGTCCCTCTTATGAGAAAGACACGCACCCATATCCTACAGGATAACGAGGAAGGAATTAGTCTTTCTAGACATAGAAGCAAGCTTACTACATCAAACTATAGATAGAAGACATGACTATGAACGATTTGGATTTAAAAACACCGTTTTTATTTTGAAACTTAGAGCCTTTCTAAAACACTTTTCAATCAAGACGAGTAAATGGTTTTCAAATACCCAACCCATTTTAAAACTTTAGGCTCTGATACCACAACTGTAACACCCCCAAATCTTAACCCATTTGGAAAGGAATTACCGCCAGTGACCTCGGTTTTCCTCACCGAAGCCACCCAAGGCTTTACCGTTTAAATACAACCATGAAACACTTATGATACAAAATCATCATAATATTCGATTAAAGCATGAGTCTCGAAATTACATCCCAATTCCGAATAGGACTAAATACAGAGTTAAGCAAAATACAGAGTAAATAAGTTACAGCGGAAGTCTTTCTTAAAATATTACAAAAAGGGTTGTGATCATCATGATCACCTGCCCAAGGTTCTCAACCTGATTAAAACATTAAAAACATCCAAAAACCACCGTCGTCTTCATAGTCATTCTAGTCAACTCATATCTGCGCTCTATCTGATGTGCCGAATCGAACGAATGACACTAGCCAACCATGCAGAGAATAATTTTGGTTGGTTAGTCTAATGAAAGACTATGCAAGGGCACAAAGCAGAAGGTTCTAAGTAGTCGTATTAGGTTAGACTCATCGTCTCTCGAATAACAGTCGAGTACGCTAGTCAACCACCATACTCTACTGAATATATGAAAAGGCATGATCAAGAGAAGATTCCAACTGAAATGAATCTTATCGGAACATCCAAGAGAAGATTCCAACTGAAATGAATCTTATCGGAATATCCAAGAGAAGACTCCAAAAGATTGAGTCTTTTAGGAAGCATGACAAAGTCTGGAACATTTAAAGAATCACAGAATTACAGTATCGCATTCGAGCGACTAACAGTTAAGACGAGCTTTCCTAGCTGCACTAGCGCCTAGCTGCACTACTCGCCCAGGGTATATTAATTATGTGCGACAACGGCACTTATCTTATGATATTCTCAAACACACAACACGTTATAAGCTTTTAAATGTATATATCCTATGGATCCTATACATATAGTATTAGGTGGGGCTTAGCCACCTCTCTACTAGATTCCGAGATTTGTGACACCAGCTAAGTGCACCCCCTCTATACTCGTGTATCAGAGGTTAGGTCATGACCGTCCATATGGTATTAGGTGGGGCTTAGCCACCTCTCTACCAAATTATAAAGAAACGACTGGATTGCAACGAGTCCAACGTTCCTGACTACTAGTGCTAACTAAACAGTTCACACACAACAATAGTTCACAATAAATCCACATAAATGCTCTCAAGGCTATCAACATAAATATATATTCATAATAGCGTTATTCTAACAGATATACAACCTATTATAATATCATATTTAAATCACATAACTATAATAGCGTTGTTCTAGCAGATATACAACCTATTATAATATCATATTTTAGTTCTCTAAAATAGTTAACAAAACCGTTCCCAGATGAACACAATAATCATTCCAAATTAATTACTCAATTAAGCAACTGATAATTAATGGAAATATGGAATGATGAGCAAGAGCGAACCGCCACTTGCCTTAAATCCGCTGAAGCTTAAACGAAGCTAGGTAAGACGACAATTGGTTTCCGGGCTCAAAGCAGGGACAGATTCCTTCGGATCGACCCATAAAGAAACCCTAAGTTAGATTCTACAACAACGAGTACGAATCTAAATAATAACGAAAGGAATCGAAAGGAACGAAGTTCGATCGAAACCACAGAAGCCAAGGCTGAAACAAGCCAAAAGCTTCTGGGCGGCGGTAGCCGCCTGCCTTACGGCGGGCACCGATACGAACATCAGAAATTTACACGAGAGGCAAAAACTCACCGATGTCGAGTGTTTTGCTTCTCCTTTCCTTTGCTTTGGATTCTAAGCTTCTAAGGGCTTCCAAGGCTTCTCTTTGCAACTGGAATAACACCCAATGAAACTCCGATGATCGATATCGAAAACTCCGGCGAGAGCTTAATTCCGACGAGATGATTTAAGTGAGATTTGAGCTTCGTTTCTGTGCTCAATTCGATCCCAATCCATCTCCTTTTATAGCCTCAAGCCAAGGGAACAAGAAATGACAAGCCATGCACGTGGAGGGCCGAGATCAAGCCATCCCCCGGTCGTCGGCAAGCACTGTGCCTACGCCTGCAACAGGGGCGGCGGTCGCCGCTGCCGACAAGAGGTCGCCGCTTTGAAAGGTCTCTTGCGACGGTCACCGTTTTTTCTGGCGGCGGTCACCGCATCCTAGGCCACTTGCACAAGATGATGAGGATGACATTGGCTACTTGGCGGCGGTCACCGCTAGCCTTACGGCGGTCGCCGCCAAGGCCATTTTGCATCCGATAAGCCTTGGATTAGCTTTGGCCTTAGCCCGGGATAAATAATAATCGTACACGAACGAGTATTAAGTCCCAAAATACGTCGACTGTATATTATTTCACTTAGAAAAATATTACAGAGATTAAGCACATTATAGAATGTCTTTCTATCTCCGAAATTAAATCGACGTACAAAACAGACATTCAGGTAATTTCCAAAATACCCTTACAGAAATGTGGGGTATCACAAGGACGAATGGCCAAGTGGGCCATACACCTCAGCGGCTATGACATCGAGTACGAGCCCAGAACAACGATCAAGTCGCAAGCCCTGGCTGACTTTGTGGCAGACTTCAGCCCGACCCTAGAGCAAGAAGCCACCAAGGAAGCAACACAGTTACTCGCGATGGGGGAAACAGGTAAATGGGAGCTCCACACAGATGGTGCGTCGAACGCCAGAGGATCGGGGCTAGGGGTCGTGTTGAAATTGCCACAAGGGGACAAGATAGCCCAGGCCATGAGATGCGAATGGGATGCGACCAACAACAAAGCTGAATACAAAGCACTTATATTTGGGCTCATCCTGGCCCGTGACCTAGGAGTCCAGGAAATTGAAGTCATTTGCGACTCCCTCTTAGTCGTAAACCAAATACAAGGGTCGTACAATGCAAAGGACGTCAGGATGATAGCTTACTTGGGAGTGGCCAAGAAGTTGATCGACCAATTCCAAACGTTCGACATCAGACAGGTACCCAGAGATCTTAACTCTCAAGCTGACGCACTAGCCAATCTGGGGTCCGTCCTAGATCCAAAGGAATTTCCGAACATCCCATTGGCACACTTCATGACACTAGTTGCCCCGGAAACACCCATGGAGTCGATCACACCATTAGAGGAACTTGTCACGATGAAGATAGGCGACCGACCAGAAGAAGACATCATCAACGCTCATGACGACTGGACACTACCTTACATCAAATGGCTAAGAGACGGCATCCTACCCAATGACAAAACAGAAGCAAAAAGGCTGAAGGTACAAGCACTTTCTTTCGATATCATAAATAACATCTTGTACAAAAGATCTGTCACATGGATACTCCTACGATGCCTCAAGACTCCAGAAGTCGGACGTATCTTACAATCATTACATGAAGGAGAATGTGGAAACCACACCGACGGACGAAACCTCTCGGGAAAAGCCTTGCGAAATGGATACTACTGGCCCATAATGAATAGAGACGCGATGGAGTACACCAAGAAGTGCGACGCCTGTCAATGACACGCACCCGTTCCTCATCAACCCTCGGAACTCCTCCATCCGACTCTGGCGCCGTGGCCCTTCATGAGATGGGGAATGGACATCATCGGGAAACTCCCACCTGCGTCGGGTCAATGAGTCTTCTTCCTTGCCATGACAGATTACTTCTCTAAATGGATCGAAGCTGAAGCCTACCGAGAGGTAAAAGATCAACACGTCATTTCATTTATAAAACGCAATATCTTGTGCAGATTTGGCGTACCATCAGAAATCGTATGCGACAATGGCTCCCAGTTCATCAGTCATAAGACTCGAGCCTTTTGCGACCAATGGAACATCAAACTTGTCACCTCCACCCCTCGGTTACCACAATCCAACGGACAAGCCGAGTCCAGCAACAAAATCATCATCAACAACCTCAAGAAACGCCTCACAGGGGCTAAAGGCAAATGGGCAGTAGGACTCCCATTCATTCTCTGGTCCGACAGGACCACTCCAAAGAACGCGACCGAACAGTCGCCATTTTCACTCGTCTACGGAAGCGAAGCAATCATCCCCGCCGAGCTATTGGTTCCAACTGCTCGTTACAGCCTTCAGACGAACGAACAGAACAACGTCGAACTAGCACACAACTTGGACACAGCAGATGAGACTAGAGAAAAAGCCAGGATTAGAATGGTCAGGTTCCAACAACAGGTCACAAGAAGTTACAACAAGAACGTCTGAGCCAAAGTCTTCAAAGTTGGAGATTGGGTCCTCAGAAAAACATTCCAGAACACTAAGAATTCGACCGACGGAAAGCTCGCACCCCAGTGGGAAGGACCCTACCTAGTCAAAGAAGTAGTCGGACAAGGGGCATACCAATTAGAAGACAAAAACGGACGAACAATCCCGAGAAGTTGGAACACGGCACACCTAAAGTTATACCACTTCTGAACTAGTAAGGTAAAACACTAACGTCCTTTCACCTATCTTACATTACCTGTTGCTGCAAGCATGACTCTATTCCTTGAAACTGAGCATTTACATCAAGTAAGGACATTTTCCTTGCAAACCTAAGTATAGGACGACATCAACATACACACTGGATCCAGTCACAAACAAAAGCGCTTACACTACATTTACACGATCGATCAGAACACGGGGAGATGAACAAACATGCACGGTGCACACCGCCTGCCTTACACAATACTCAAGGTTCAGACACCTTATTACATTTACGCAATAGAAACATATTGCTTTTTCCTCCTCGGCTTAAAGTCATGACTCAACATAAACACATACATTTGCAGGCTTCCTTTTTCACATACATACGACAAGCCCTACTCGATGGAGCACACGGGCAAACCCGACATACAAAACAAAGGTGTCGTCAACAAACTTCTCAAGAAAAGTCTGACGAAACGTATAGACACACAAATGTATGATCCTTTGTAAAAAACAGATTGCATCAAATAAAAGTCTAAGCATTTTTTACAAATATGTGACCCACGATGGTGGACGGGTCGTCAAAACACATTGTTCGCCTACACGCATGTAGGACTTCGAGTCAATACACTAAACACATTCTGCGACCCGCGATGATGGACGGATCGCCAAAACAAACAATATCCTACCCACACACAGGTGGGATCACAAGTCAGATTACAAAAAAAAAAAAAAAAACAATCAAGGATCGAGGTCTGTGGCGTTACCTTTAGCAGGGACCAAGTCAGGAGAAGGCTGGGGCTCAATCGGTTCGGTGTCGCCAGAGTGGGCCTCGTCCTCGCCGGCACTTTCATCCAAAGATTCCTCTCCGACACCGGCCAAGTGGAAGAGCTCCGAGCCTGGATTCCCCTTCGGAAACAGGGTCTCCATGGTCTCCTTCTCCGCCTTCAAATCCCAGATCCCCTGCTTGCCTTCTTCGAACTCCTCCATCATTTCGACACGCGACTTCAACGCGTAAAAAGCGCCTACGTCGCCTGCGATCCGACCAGCCTCGATCCGAGCTTGCTTTACCTTCTCTTCGACACCCGATTGGCTCTCGCCAAGCTCTCTCCGACACGCTTCCAAGTCATCTTGGAAATTCTTCAACTCCCTGACAAAGCGGCGCTCAGCCTCCCTACAACGGCTCTCAGCTCCTTCCAACTTGGTCTTCAAAGATGCAAGGTCGGACTCCGACCTAGCAGCCCTATCCTCGGCCTTAGCGACCATTACTTTGACACCAGAATACGCCCCCAAGAGGTATTGAAAAGTCTAGAAGAAAACAAAGCCAGTCAAAGTTTCATCCGGCTGCGAGAAAGAAAAACAAAAAAGACACGTCAAGACGACTTACCCTTCACGCAGAACATCTCGCTTCACCAATACAGTCCAGGGGAGAGACGTCATCGACTTCAGACTTCAAAGTCGGGTCCTGGGCATGGAAAAGGTCGGCAATCGATCGACCGATCGCGTCGATCTTCTCGACTCCACGAGCAGCCGTCCCCTTCTTCTTTGGAGTCTCCACCGCCTTCACGTCGCCGGAAGAAGCGCCTGCCTTTCTTTTCGAGCTGACTTTGGCCCGGAGTGACGACCCCGCCGGCATCGATTTACTAGACGAGGCCCTGGCCGCCGCCATCCTTTGCTCAATCAGGCCCTTCCTAGACACTCCCTTCAAACGGGCACTCGACCGACCAGCCAGGGATGCTGACACGATAGACAATACATGAATCACAAGAAGACGATAAAATAAAAAAGATGTACAAGCATCACAATCAAAACTCACACCTAACCCGAGAAGATGAAACAGTCGACATGACGTCCTGAGTAGTGGGAGAAGTCGACAACAAGTTGACGTTTACAAATTTCCGCTCCGATGCAGGGATGCTAAGGATGATCTTCGTCAGGCCTTCTGACTGATTATTCGCCTCCAATTCTTCAGCCTCAGGAACTACAAAAAAGAAAAGTTAAGCAAGGGCTTAAAACACGTAAAGCAGGCAGAGAGAGGTCGAACACATACTCTCGACTCGCCACTCCGACAACAAGAACGAACAGTCACCCCCCTTTCCAGAGACGAACGCTCGACAAAGAAAAACTTCGACCCCCAACCGCGGTCGTTTACGTCCAAATTGAGCACCAGAGGTTTCCGACCCGGGCGAATACGCAACTGGACGCGAGAAGAACTCTTCGACCCCAACGAGTAGTTGTACCACAGGGCGTCAAAGTTAAAATCGGCCCCAGACTGAACATTCAACAAGTCCAGAACCCTAAGAATTCGCCACGCTTGTGGCATGATTTGACACAGCACAAGCGCTAGAGTCGCTAAGAAGTCCCTAACAAGGGGGAGAAAGGAAACTTATGTCCAACCCTAAACGGGTAAGCGTAAAAACAAACCCATCCCTCATAGCGAGCATCAGCCCTCTCGTCCAGATGCGGCAACCTCGCGACCGTCTCAGGAGGAAAGGCTCCGACTTGGAGTATCTGCTCCAACTCCGCCTCCGACAAAGTCCCCGTCAGAGCGTCTGCCTCCTTCAAAATGAAAAGGGGGGGAACCTCGTTCTTGCTCGAGTTCGAGCGAGTAGTAGACGACTCAGAAGACTCGCTGGAGACCATTTCCAAAACGGAGAGAGGAGGAAATCGAAGAGCAATTTTTGAAAAACCTAAAGAGACCTACCAGATGAAGAAACAAAGGAAGAAGATGAAGTCAAATCGTCAGAAGGCTGATTCGAATTTATGGAGGGAGACGGCAGGTTGCAGAAACGTCCCACATGCCGCATGATTACCGCCATGTAGCCCTCGTCTGATGCGCCAAAATCGGAAGGTGGAGGTCGTGTGAGGGGAAGTCGTTTGGACTCCACCCTATAGCATCCTTGAGCCCAAAACAACTTGGGGCTATTGTTGGGCCCATCATTCTCCAAGAGGATCAAACGAGCAAGTTGGGCCAAGATCCACACGGAGTCGGAAGCCAAGAGAAACCAGGAGGAGGCGTCGAACATTCCTCAGACGCGTAGGATCCGACCAATTCCGAAGATCTCGCCTAACACATTAAATGCTCGAATCGATGGCAACGGATATGGCATTAAATACAGAGATAATGTTGGCAATCAAGAGCAAATCCTAAAGATCTCGCCCAGAATTAATAAGAAATATTGCAAACGATGAGTAACGGACACAAGATGACAATTACCATATATAGATCACGATAAGGCAAGTAATGGACACACACGTCTACATCCTGCATTCGAGAACTTGCTCCAAAAAGAACTTGAGAGTGCACCCAGTCTAGCTCAGTCTCCTCGGAATATCGCTCAGTCACCACCGGTCAAGTCACAGAATCACAGATCGAACAAGATCCGATCTTTTGTCCTCCAAGGATAAGTTGTACTTCGATCTGATTCAATCATCAATAGATCAATAAAATTACCTTGTTATTTCGTATCTATTCTTTATTTGTTGATTGTCTGTTTGGTTTGGATTGATTTCTATTACCCGATCGACTCGTTATCCCGTCTAAGGCGATTTAGGTCGTCCGATCTTTTTGCCCCAAAACATAACCCAACCAAAACCAAGATATTATCATTCAACCACTAAACCTTAAAATTGTACAAAACCAAACCCTTAGGGTTACTGGGTTTTAAAATACAGTTTATTCAAGTACGTTTCTATATAATGAATTGTAAAGAAAGTGGCAATTAATAAGTTGCAGAGCATTGAGAACTTGGTTTAGAAGCTACAACAACTGAATACTAACCACGACGAAGCACACACAGATTACATTGCATCCTTGTACTAGAACTCAAACCTAGATCTCAACTTCTGGCCTCCTACTCAGAGATATTAGTTCAGGATTAGCCCCAGTATAACCACAAACATTTGTAGTGGAAGTACAGGTCGACCCAAACGGACGATGACGGTAGAGAGAACGCCAGAGAGTTTGAATAGGGTTATAATGGCAACGGTTGGGAATGTGTAGGTGTTGATGGAGAAGGGTTCAACAAACGGATGTAGGGAGCGGTGAGTCATGACGCGCAGAAAAGATGATTTGGATCAAAGAGACGCGCTACATATATAGGGAGGAAGAGGACAGAGTAAGGTGTGAGTCATGGCTGTCAAGTCAACACGTGGAAAAAGGTAAGGAAAAATAAGGTAATACGTGGAATGGATAAAGGGCACTAAGTGTGAGTGGCCATTTCGGGAAAATGGTAATAATTTAGCAAGATCAAGGGCCATAAATGTACTATTCATTTAGCCAACTTACGCTTTTAGTATAGTAAAGATATTGTCTTAATCCGTGTGAAAATTTCTACAACGACGGTTAAAAAAAATTAGAGGGAGTATAAAAGAGAGCAACGCCTAGCTACAAGCATATACATATTAATTTTAATTAAGCTTGAAACACATGCTGACTACAAGTATATTACACGCCTAAGAATCTTCAAAAACCTTTCAAAACGAAACTGAACAACGCACCACAAGAAATAAAGCGTGCTCATGGACACATTATATCGAAGAGGAAATGGAAGCCCAGGTACACACCAAAGAAGCCAAAAAAGGCAAATGAAAAATAATTCACAGATGTTACATGTGCTATGAACAACCTTGGGATTGTTTAGTCAATTTCTCTTGGTATTTTGTTACCATTTTGGTTGCATAGTTGAAGCACCAAATCAAGTGAATATGAGTTAGTGGAAGATGTTGTTGTAATTTGTCCAGAGCATCCTAGTCCTATCTATGTGCTTGATGATTCAACATATAGGAAAAGTTCTCCGCCTCTTGTGAAACAAACATCACTTGAACTTGAAGGTAAACTGTTTTGCCTATACTTCCAAGTCATATTTTTCATTGATTTTTTTTATTTAACCCCATCAAACCAACCCCTTTCTACCAATCTCTTCCACGATGCAATGCTTCATGGGATTTCTTTCACGACGCCCAGCAGCCACCGACGGCGGCAACGTCCATTCGACACCCAAGCACCATCCTTCGACGCCACTTAACTCCCTCATCCCCTGTCTGATATCTTCGTCTTCGCACTACCTGTACAAACTGTAGGCCAAAACTCAGTTTCGGACTTTTCTATAACCCAACCAAAACCAAGATACTATCATTCAACCACTAAACCTTAAAATTGTACAAAATCAAACCCTTAGGGTTACTGGGTTTTAAAATACAATTTATTCAAGTACGTTTATATATAATGAATTGTAAAGAAAGTGGCAATTAACTAAATAGGCTACTTGAATATGATCCTAATTGTTATATGAACTTACAGAAGAGGTCTCACATGGATCCAGATTCTCAACATAGATCAACCGTAATAAGTTGTAGAGCATTGAGAACTTGGTTTAGAAGCTACAAAAACTGAATACTAACCACGGCGAAGCACACACGGATTACATTGCATCCTTGTGCAAGAACTCAAACCTAGATCCCTGTTACTCAGAGATATTAGTTCTGGATTAGCCACCTATACAACGACTAGTACTACCACAAACATTTGTAGGGGAAGTACTGATCGGCCCAGACGGACAATGATAGTGGAGAGAACGCCGGAGAGTTTAAAGAGGGTTATAATGGCAACTGTTGGGAATGTGTAGGTGTTGATGGAGAAGGGTTCAACAAATAGATGTAGGGAGCAGTGAGTCATGACGCGCAGAGAAGATGATTTGGATCAAAGAGACGCGCTACATATATAGGGAGGAAGAGGACGGAGTAAGCGGTGAATCATGGCTGTCAAGTCAACACGTGGAAAAAGGTAAGGGCAAATAAGGTCATACGTGAAATGGAATAAGGGCACTAAGTATGAGTGGCCATTTCGGGAAAATGGTAATAATTTAGCAAGATCAAGGGCCATAAATGTACTGTTCATTTAGCCAACTTAAGCTTTTAGTTTAGTGTTGGTAGGTTTTTTTTTGTTCCATTCTTGAAATTTTGGCGTGTGTAATATTGTACACTCTACTAAATATAGGATCACTTGAATTCAATTTGGTCTTTCGTTCCCTGACCTACAAAAACATTGGAAATTAAGGTGTATACGGACGTGCAAGCTTGTATTTTGAAGAGTTGAATATTGTTAGCCAATATTTTAAATATTATCTTTCTTGTAATTGTTTTTTATATATTTTGATCAATTTCTCTTTGAATTTTCCTAGCTTAGTGTCCTATATCATAATAAGTTCTATATGTACGGACTATTGGTCCACGGACTTTCACAATAATATTCACTATCAACAAGATGGTTAATTTCTTTCATGACTTTATTTGAAGCCAGTTTATTTGTGACCGTTTTCTTAATTTGTGATTTTTTCTATATACGTATTGACATGCAACTTCATGATATTATATTTATAGTTTTTTATATGTTTGATATACATGGCTTCCACAAGTGAGCATGAAGATACCAATAATATCTCTTCACCTCCTAAGAAACATACGACCATACAAGAGTGCACTCTTTTAGCAAAGGTTACGAGAAATAAGGATAAGAATCTAAAGTCTAAGGTGAAATGGTATGGCATAGGAGACGCTATAGGGACAATCCGAACAATTTATACGAGCTACTTGGGATGTATATACATTGATGTATGACATTTTGACATTACTTCATGCATTTAAATACTTGATGTATTTCGAATTAGTGTCAATTTTTTTTGATAAAAATGTTTAGGCGTATGATATAATACATATTATGTATTGAAAAAGTGCACGTTTACCTTGGTTTATTTAGTAGCAAATGTGAATTTGATAAACAATTTATATGCGGTAAGCATATTTTCGAGAATATTTCATTACCACAGTTGAAATGATTTACCACGGTTTGAGCAAATTTACAACGATGCAAGTTTACTACTTGTAAAATCAATTTACTACGGTTTAAACAATTTTTGTTATGATGTAATTTTACCACGGGTTAAACAAGTTTTCTATGGGTTATACTATTTTTAAAAGGTTGCATTTGTACAACAAGTAACAATTTTACTATGGTTCAGTATAACCATGGTAAAAATGGACCATGCTAAATGTGAAACCGTGGTAAACATGTTAACAAAAGTCAAGTTTATTAGCACGGTTTATAACCGTAATAAACTTTGCAAATTAATTGTGGTAAGATCCTATTTTCTACTAGTATGCATTACATAATGTGATGCCATTAATTGTATATGTCAACATATTTTTAAGGAGTTGATCACTTGATTGATTGCCAAAGCTGCTCTACAAATAAATCGGGGTGATCTCATGTAGAAACAAGTGATCTAGAAGTGAGAGATTAACAATCAAGCAATGAAATAAATTGATCAAATCATAAAGCGATCCAAATTACAGATTGTGAGAGAGTTCAATCTAACAGCGCAAGGAGAGGGAAAAGTTCCTCAGGAAAAAAACATAACAACCCCAAACTATCTAGCCTCTTATATATAGTCTAATAAACCATAGTGAACCGGGTCGAAAACATTATTACAAAATAACTGTGAATCGGCCTTTATTTAAACTTGCTTGAACCATCATCATCAACATTTTCCCGCCAAGAATTGGAAGCTGTAAAGGTGGCTCTGCTGTTGATGTGAAACGTGTAGGATCTAGATCTAGCAAGCTCGATTCCTCGTCCAACTCTTGACTCTCGACCTTGTTGAATGTCAACAAAGCTCCTCTACGACGGCTTGTCGATGGCGCAAGGATGTGTCGTAAGGTGAAATCAACAACCAATGGAATTGATTGAAGGTCTCGTCGAAGATGATTGTTTTGAGATCGATCTAAGTAACCAAAGAATGAAGTTGTGACGCCTAAGAACCAAAGAAGGAGTGAAAACTCTACTTGACAAATTGATTCAATATGATTAAGCGTGCTTGTGAAAGAACTAACAAAGATTACTTAATGAGGCAGCCAAGCAAGGCTGCGTTTCTAACCTAAAAAAGATTAAAACTAACCCTAACGTAACAAATTGCAGCATATCTTTATTTATGGATATATTTCCATAAATAAAGATCTTATTTCCTAAAAATTCAAATGCTCTCCAAAAATCATGAAATTTTAACACAAGCTGTGTAAATGCGTAACTAAACTACGCTCCAAATTTCAGATCAAAACTCCAAGGAAAAAGGCACAAACGTCGGGCTTGAGTGCCAGACAGTACCATGGTCGACGCCGGGTTGCGTGATCGGCAAGGGTATGGCATTGGCCTGTTTGGATCACTTGGAGGGCTCGCCTTGGTGTGGGGTCAGTCTGGGGTGGTAGCTGGGGTGCTTGGCATCACAGCTAGCTGGTAGGTGGTGGAAGGCGGCGCCGTCTTGGGTGGCTGCCAGGCGGTGGCGTTTGGTTGCCAATGCAGGTTCAATGTTACAGCTGGGCGTCGGCCGCAGCTCCTAGGCACTCGAGCTGATTAGGCATTGTTGGGGCGCCGGTGACTTAGACAAGGACAAGGTGGAAAGTGTCCATGTCTTAGCTAATGTTGAAGAGTCTTCCACATCTAAAGCCATGTTCCTTGTGACGATGATTTGTGTTGCTCTTGCTATGGCTCGTGCCTTGCTCCTAGTTATGGCACCACCACTTGGTAGTGTCATCTCTTGTAGTTCCTCCTTGGCACTCATGGTTGTGGTGGACTCATCACCCTCCCCTTCTTGAATGAGGCTTGTCCCTAAGCCTCCATCTTCATCATCGTCTCCTGTTGACACAAAAGGAAGCAAGTCACTAACATTGAAAGTATTAGAAATAGCACCATATTCACTAGGGAGGTCGAGTTTGTAAGCATTGTCTCCAATCCTTTGGATGACTTTGAATGGTCCATCCCCCCTAAGATGTAGCTTGGTGCGCCTCTTCGATGGGAACCTCTCTTTCCTTAGGTGTAGCCACACCATGTCCCCTACTTCAAAGATGAGTCTTTTTCTTCCTTTGTTGTGTTGCACCTCATATTGCGCAGCTCTTCTCTCCAATTGAAGTTTGGTTCTCTCATGCAACTCCTTGATGTACTCGACTCTCTTTGCAGTAGGAAAGCTCTTACCTTGGCCAAGGGGCTTCAGCGCCATATCAAGAGGTGTTAATGGCTTTCTTCCATAAACCACTTCAAAAGGACATAGCTTGGTGGCTGAATGTGTGGACTTGTTATAAGAAAACTCAACAATAGGCAAAATATATTCCCACTTGCGTGGATTAGCTCGAAGCATAGCCCTAAGTAAAGCTCCTAATGTCCTATTAGTCACCTCAGTTTGTCCATCAATTTGTGGGTGATAACTAGTACTATAGAGCAAACAAGTACCGAGCTTTCCCCACAATGTCTTCCAGAAGTAAGACACAAACTTCACATCCCTGTCATTAACAATAGTCCTAGGCAATCATGCAATTTAACAATATTATCAAAAAAAAAAAAGCTATGTCAGAAGCATTGTTAGTTTGCTTGCAAGGAATGAAGTGTGCCATCTTCGAAAACCTGTCTACTACCACAAAGATCGAGTCCCTCCCCTTCTTAGAAGTTGGCAATCCCATCACAAAGTCCATGGAAAGATCTTCCCAAGGTGCATCCGGAATGGGCAATGGAGTGTACAAACCATGAGGACTTGATCTAGACTTGGCCTTGTTGCACGTGACACATGCTCTACAAAACCTTGTCACTTGGCGAACCATCTTAGGCCAAAAGAAGTTCTCCTTCAATGCAGCCACGGTTTTTGTGATTCCAAAGTGGCCACGGTTCTCATGAGCTTCTTGGATGAGGCGCTCTCTTATAGAACATCGATGAATGCATAGTTTCCCTGCCTTAAACAAATAGCCCTCATCCACAAAAAACCCATTGGTCTCGCCAGTAGTCATACAAGTGTTATAAATTTCAGCAAAGAAATCATCTCTAGCATACAATTCCTTTATCATGCTAAAACCAAACACTTATGCATCTAGTTGAGTAAGCAATACATACCTTCGAGAAAGGGCGTTAGCTACCACATTCTCTTTGCCCTTGATGTGCTTTACCACATATGGAAAGGTTTCCATGAATTCAACCCACCTAGCATGTCGTCGACCTAGTGTAGCTTGTGCTTTCAAGTATGCTAAAGCTGCATGGTCAGTGTGAATCACCAATTCCTTTGGCCACAAATAATGTTGCCATGTTTTCAAGACACGAATTAATGCATACAATTCCTTGTCATAAGTAGGATAATTTATCAAAGCACCAGACATTTTTTCACTAAAAAATGCTATGGGGCGTTTTTCTTAAAAGAGTACCCCTCCTATGCCATGGTTAGATGCATCACATTAAACTTCAAAAGTCTTTGAAAAATCAGGCAATTATAACAATGGTGCAGAACATAAAGCATTCTTAAGGGCATTAAAAGCTATTTCATGCTTATCATTCCATTCAATAGAACTAGCCTTCTTTGTAAGCTCATGCAAAGGCGCAGCTATGGTAGAAAAATCCCTAACAAATCTCCTATAGAAACCTACAAGGCCAAGAAAACTTCGTACCATAGTAGGGGTGGTAGGTGTAGGCCACTCCATGATCGCCTTTATCTTCTCCTGATCAACTCGAATTCCATCCTTGCTCACCATATAGCCTAAGAACATGGTGTGGTCGCTGCAGAAGTGGCACTTCTCCAAGTTAGCATACAATGCCTCCTTTCTTAAGCACTCCAAAACCTGTTTTAAGTGACCTATATGCTCATCAAGGCTGCGTGAATACACAAGAATATCATCAAAGTAAACAACAACAAATTTCCCTAGAAACTCTTTAAGCACATGATTCATTAAACGCATGAAAGTTGAGGGAGCATTAGTCAAACCAAATGGCATTACAATCCATTCATACAACCCATATTTTTTCTTGAACGCAGTCCTCCATTCATCCCCTTCCTTCATTCGGATTTGGTGATAGCCTCTTAAGATCTATCTTAGAGAAAACGCAAGCACCATGCAATTCGTCCAACATGTCGTCAAGTCGAGGAATGGGGTGCCTATTCTTGATGGTGATGTGGTTGATAGAACGACAGTCCACGCACATTCTCCAACTCCCATCTTTCTTTGGCACCAAAATGACCGGAACCGCACAAGGGCTCAAAGACTCGCGCACATAGCCTTTTTTCATCAACTCTTGCACTTGTCTTTGAAGCTCGTGTGTCTCTTCAGGGCTGGCTCTATATGCATATCGGTTAGGTAGTGACGCTCCCGGGATGAAGTCTATTTGGTGCTCAATGCCTCTTAACGGTGGCAATCCTTGTGGTAGGTCATCCGGCATCACATCTTTGAATTCCTGCAATAGCGAAGTAATCGCAGGGGGTAAGGGCATAACATTGTCCTCCATTTTAATAGAAGCATTGGGGATGACAAGAAAACATGGAGAACTTCCCTGAATTATTGGCTCAATGTCTTGCTTCCTTGCTAGAAGCAATCGTTGCTCACAAGTGCCTTGAATGTTTCCCCGGTGCTTTGAATTTTCTACACCATTTTTGTGGGTGTTTCCTTGGGGCATGGCATCCTTATGGTCATTCTTAGGTCCTGCAAAACATTCTGATTTTTTAGCTCACGGAAGATGGAATGATTGAGGGGCACTTACCTTGCCTTGTGAGGCACCGAAGCCATGGGGGATGGCCGGGATTGCACTCGGCGCTGCTCGATGAGTGCTCGCAGCCTTGCGCTCGGTGTCCTTCCTGGACAAGCGATTATGAGCTTCTTCTTGTGAGGTTAAGGCAGTTTCTTTGAGGGCCTTTTGGCGCGCCCTTTCCATGGTGTCCTTCACTATTTCATGGGACGTCATTGAGTTCATTGTCACTCGCTTTCCTCCATGGATGAAAGTGTATGTGTTGAGGAAGCCATCATGCATTGCCCTCTTGTCAAACTGTCATGGTCTACCAAGTAAGAGATGTGTAGCATCCATAGGAACTACATCACAAAGAATAGTATCTTGATAATAACCAATAGAGAAGGTGAAGTGGCATTGCCTTGTTACCACATCACTATTACCTTCACTTAGCCATTGAAGGTTGTATGGTTGAGGGTGTGGGCGTGTTGGTGTTAGGAAACGGAACTCTGGAACTTCAGTTCCCCTGAGAGTTCCTTTCCCCAGTTTCTCTACTTTTGAAGATGACAAATATTATGTTACTAATGTTTTTATCTCAAAGATGTGCTTAAGGAACCACAGGACAAATACCGAAGGTATGAATGCCAAACAGGACAAGAGAACCAAGGAACAAAACAAAGGAATGAACCCAGAGGAACCCAGATGTGCCCAGAAACGAAGCACGCAAGATTGCGATTCCCGAGAAATCTAGGAACACCAACCTCAGACAAAAGGAAGTCGAAAGCGACTTGAGAGAAGCTTCCAAAAGCCTGCCACCATCCAAGAGCAAGACTCCAAGATGCCTAGAACGATGAATCTCGGATAGAGAAAGGTGAAAGCGACAGGACATGGAACCTGTCGCTGTCCAGAAGACAGTTCCCAAGCACCCAAAGTGTTGAACCTCGGACAAAGAAAGCTGGAGAACGACTTGGTTGAAAAGGTTGACTAACCTAGAAGGATTCTGAGCTGCCTAGGTTGTTTGCATATGCCAAGAACAATGTGGAAAAAGGAGAACCACTCATCCTAGGGCAAGCTCAATCTGTGGGAACCCAGAGAGGATCGAGCTGCGAAGAATCCTCTATAAAAGGAAGACTAACCCAAGGGTTATCTTCAAGCACTGAAACACGACTCACACTCATTAGCAAATATCTAGTGTGAACCTCCAAACAAGATCATCAAAGCAAACCGAGGTCAAGAGGAACCAGTCAAGGAAGAAGAGCTGAGTGCTAAGTTCCTGTGACTGTAAGTGATAGTTCCTAGGTGCAAAAGTCTGTTTCTTGGATTGATTATTGATTGTGTTAAGTTATCTAGGATTGTCTAACTGTGTGTAAGGCAAAGGAACTGTGTGTTCGTTCCTAGGATAAGCTGTAACCAAAAGAGATAAGAAATCAAGAAGTAGACTTTGAAATCCTTTCGAAAGAAAGGTAGTGGTTTTTATCCTGGATTACTAGTTGGCAATCAAAGGTTTCCACTATAAGGAATTGGTCATTTGTTTGATTGTTTATTTCCGCTGTGAAAGGAACTGAGAATTGATATTCTGAGTTCCTTAAATTTTTATCTAACAATCACGATCCTACAATTGGTATCAGAGCAGGAAAAGCTAGAGCCCCCAATCACGATCCTACAATCTAGGATTGTCTAACTGTGTGTAAGGCAAAGGAACTGTGTGTTCGTTCCTAGGATACACTCCAGGGTGATGACCCTACAATTGGCAGCTGAGGAGGAGGAACACTAGAGCCCCCAACATGATCATATCTGGGCTCCACCATGTGTTCCTAGAAGGCCGTGTGACCCCGCCATACTATGTTTTACCACTATTCACCAAAGTGGATCCCTATGGTTGCACGGTAAGAGAAGACGATTGAGTTGATGAAGACACCCGCCCCGCACCAGAGACTTGGGCATTTATTGAGAAGACCGCCAGCAACAACGGAAGTGTCCAAGCAGCTTGGCGACGTTTGTGAGTTATTTTTTTCTTTTCCTTGTGCTTCCACTCTTTTGTCTTTCATTACATTGAGGATAATGCAATGTTTAAGCATGGGGGAGAGTTCTATACTTGCTACGTCGTTGAGGAGAAAAATAAAAAAATTGAAAGAGCCAAATTTTTTAAAAAAGGCTAAAATAGAAATCCTGGGATAGGTCGAAAACCCGAAAGGGCGGCCTAGGCAATAAGCAGGTGGCTTGGACCAACATTAGGCTGGGGTAATATGAGGTCAAGAGTGACGTGAGCTTATGTGAGCACATCTATGAAAAAATATGAGTGGCTTGGTGAAAACTCGAAAGGGCGCCTTGGCAAAATGAGAGAAAAAGAAGAAGAGTGATTTTAGGATTTCTCATTATTCTTGGCAAGGCGTCATAAGAAGAGGAGTCAAAGAAGGATTGTCGGGTAGGTCACTCTGGGAGACATAAGGAGTCATAGACGGAGGCTAGGATTAGAAGTCACTCACGCTTTTGGATGTCCGGGTTAAGCTTGGGGGAAGTACTCTGCTTGCCCCCAGGTTTGTTGATGATGAGGATGTGTTGTAGATGAGTTTGGCGCCAGGAGTTTTGGCATGGGTTAGGTGACTCTTAGTTGGAGGATATGCTTCCTGAGACCTTGGGTGCTGCATTGGAGGAGTAGACTCTTTATTAGTTTACTCGAGGACGAGCAAAGGTCTAAGCATGGGGGAGTTTGATAAGCACTACTTTGTAGGGCTTAAGTAAGAGTCATTAGAGGGTTTATTGGTGTCATTCGGATAGATTTAGACACATTCATGTGCATGGCATTTGGGGGCAAAGTTTGGTGTTTTTGGAGGTGTTTGAGCTGTTTTGGAGATCATAGGAGACACTGAGGAAGAAGCCACCAGTAAAAGACGCAAAGGAAGTGAAGAGAAGAGTAGAAGAACAGTGTGCTGAATTCAATTGGTTCGTTCTCTCTACTCAGATGTCCAAATGGAGTGATTCCAAATCGAAGAGTTAGATCTGGAAGTCTACTGCAAGTCCTCAAAATATGAGCGCAATCCGAGTCGAGAATAAAAAGTTATGGCGTTTTTACTGAAGTGTTGCAGATGCTGAAGGCCAGTGAAGTTTACCGCCCCCAGCGGCAGGAAGGCCACCGCACCCCGCGGTGGTAAGGCGCTGACGAGATTTATTTCCGAGTTTTTATTTCGTTCTATTTTATTTCCGAGACTTAGTTTCCTAGTTTGTTATTTTATTTTCTTTATTTCTGAATTATTACTTTAGTATTTAAGTTAGATTTAAGACTCTTTTAGAGCATCATCTACTCAAAAACCCTAGTTGCCACCGTTTTACGTATTTTTCTCTCACAAACCCTAATGGAGAACTAAACCTCCATTGTTGCACTTGATAGTTTGAAGCCAGCAATTGATTGGTTGTGAGTTTTCTACTCTTATTCGTTTTCCTATCTAGTTGGATTAATTCTCTTGTGCTTGATTGTTTATTGGTCTATGTTGATTTATCTAGATTGATCACCTAGGTTTATTGATATCTTCCTAATTGCTAGGACTTGTGATTCCGGGTTCGGGTTGCATATCTAGTAGTGAGCACGATTGTTGCGTATAGGGGATCCGAGCGCTTCATCGTGAGAGAGAGTTAATTGCATGCTTATAGTAACGGGTTGTTTCTACTGCATGTTTCTTGTTGAATCCTTGGTTGAATGCTATTGCTTCATTGAGTCTTGAAGGTTTTCGGATTTGATTTAGTAATAAGTACTATTAGGGTTGGTAGAACTAATAGTTATCTATGATCGGGATAAGAACAACTATATGAATATTAAGAACTTGAGATTGATAGAATTCCGTGATCGACCTATCTATTGTTGTGTGGATCTCTGTTGAGTGTGGCGCTTTTCCCCATTATATTTACAACCATTTCCTGCGAACTTATTTACTTGCTTTGTTTACTTTGGTTACGATAAACACAAACAAACCCCCCCTAGTTCCTAGTTGGTGATAACGAATTGCACAAATTGATAACCTGACTCTCTGTGGGATCGACCCTGTCTTGCTTACTATACTACTTAGTAGGTATTTTGGGATTTATTTGATAGGCATCACGACTTTAGCTCTGTCACAATCATTTTGGGCCGAGGCGATCAACACAGCTTGCTACATCATCAATCGAGCCATGCTTCGCCCAATCACAGAAAAGACACCCTATGAGCTCCTAAGAGGAAGAGTTCCCAACATCTCACATCTGAGGGTGTTCGGATGCAAGTGCTTTATGCACAACAATGGGAAGGACAATCTTGGCAAATTCGACCCAAGAAGTGATGAAGGAATCTTCATTGGATATGCCTCGGGTAGCAAGGCGTACAAAGTCTTCAACAAAAGGACTAAAAAGGTAGAAGAAAGTGTTCATGTTATTTTTAATGAAAAATCACTTGGAAAGATTGTGCAAAACACCACCAATTCCTTTGAAGACCCGTTTCCCAAGTCATTTCAAGAAGATCCAGATGAATATGTCACTACACCCAGTTCTTGTCCTGCTGCTCGGAACCCTCCAATGGCTCCTCCACCAGTTCCCATGGATAATGAACAACAATCCATCTCTGGGAACCAGGAGCATGACGACAACATTTGTGGAGACTTTAATGATTCATCTTTCCACATGATCTTCAATGGAGAAGGTGATCCCAACCAGGAAGCTGAATGCTCAACTCAGAATGTCTCCACATCAAATGCTCTAGCTCCTAACAGAGAAAGAAGAGTCATCAAGCCTCCAGTCAGGTTCGAACATCTAACCTTCTTTGCCTTCAATGCCTTTCTATCTATTGTGGAACCAAAGAACATAGGTGAGGCACTGAAGGATGCGGACTGGATCCAAGCTATGTAAGAAGAGCTCCATCAGTTTGAAAGGAACAAAGTATGACATCTAGTTCCCCGTCCCAAGGATAAACACATCAAGGAACTAGATGGGTTTTCAGAAACAAGCTAGATGATACAGGAGCTGTGATAAGGAACAAAGCAAGACTCGTTGCTCAAGGATACAATCAACAAGAAGGCATCGACTATGATGAAACCTATGCTCCAGTGGCAAGGATTGAAGCAATAAGGTTGTTGATTGCTTTTGCATCACACAAAGGGTTCAAGTTGTTCCAAATGGATGTAAAGACGGCCTTCCTCAATGGAATTCTCCAAGAAGAAGTCTATGTCAAGCAACCACCTGGATTTGAAGATGATGATCATCCAGACCATGTCTACTTTCTAGACAAAACATTGTATGGCCTCAAGCAAGCTCCCAGAGCTTGGTATGATCGTCTTGCCCAGTTCCTACTCTCAAATGGCTACAGGCGTGGAGTTATTGACAAAACTCTCTTCATTCTAGAAGAAGAAGGTAACATCTTGGTGGTTCAAATTTATGTCGATGATATTATCTTTGGTTCCACTAACTTGTCCCTTGTAGACAAATTCAAAGACTTGATGAGCAGTGAATTTGAAATGAGTCTAATTGGGGAACTCACCTTCTTCCTCAGATTACAAATCACCCAAAAAGAAGATGGTATTCAAATCCACCAACAGAAGTATGTCAGGGAACTACTGAAGAAGTTCAAAATGGATTCATGCAAGCCTCTCTCCACTCCCATATCCACCATTGCTCATTTGGATAAGGACCATTCGAGTCCTCTAGTGGAGGAGAAGCTCTATAGAGGTATGATAGGCTCACTCATGTACCTAACTGCTAGTCGACCAGACATTGTTTTTGCTGTTGGCTTGTGTGCTAGGTTCCAATCTTGTCCGAGAGAAACCCACTTGGCTGCTGTGAAGAGAATACTTCGATATCTCAAGGGAACTGACTCTCTCTGCATTTGGTACCCCAAAGAGTGTCCCTTTGAGCTAATGGGCTTCATTGATGCTGATTATGCTGGATACTTGGTGGATAGAAAGAGCACTTCTGGAATGGCACAGTTCCTAGGCCCTTGCCTTGTGTCATGGGGATCAAAGAAACAAGTCTCAGTCTCCCTCTCCACCACAGAATCCGAGTACATCGCGGCTGCCTCCTGCTGTTCCCAACTTCTCTGGCTAAAGCAACAACTCGCGGATTTTGGTATGTCTTATGGCCCTCTTACTACTCTTTGTGATAACACTAGTGCTATAAACATTTCTAAGAATCCTGTGCATCACACTAGGACCAAGCATATAGACATAAGACATCATTTTCTTAGAGATCATGTTGAGAAAGGAAACATCATTATGGAATTTTGTAGAATTAAAGATCAAATTACAGATATATTTACCAAAGCCTTGAATAGAGTTCCCTTCGAGAACCTTAGATTAGAACTGTGAATGATTCCTATAAACTAGCAGTTCCTTTAGTTTAAAGTTTCTCTCCAATTCCCTTGATTGACTAGTTCAGAACTCTTTACTTGTCTTTATCTTGGAATCTCCGTGTCATTTCTCTTGCGTTAGACCCTCATATTCATAATGGTTTCTCAAAAGGCTTTGACAAATTTTTCTAGTTCTTCTCCTTGGTTGTTCATCTCTTATTAAAATTCAATCATTGTTCAAGTTTCTTTGTTGGCCCAAAAGTCACAATCTGATCATCTTTCTAACCCAACAATACAAGCCGAAATGATGATTGTATACTATGACCCTTCCTTGCCTCATTGCACAATCTAATTCCCTATGATCCTCTTCTTAACCCTCTCTGGGAATTAGTGTGTGTTGCGATAAATGGCCTTCCCCGATTTATTTTATGGGAACGTACTTTCAGGTCCTATGTCTTAAAACCCCACATCAAAGGTTCCCATATATCCCTCTAACACACTGAAAATATCGCCAGAAAGGAACTAGGATGGGCTACCCCTTAAACGGCAAGTAAGAGAATTGCTCCTCCCAAAACAGTATTTATGGCAAATCTCACAGCGTCAGAGACGTCTGCTCAGCCTTGAACAGTTGCCATTTTGAGCATCTAATCTTTGAATTTGTGACTGTTGCAAAGGCGCAAAAGCTTCAAGAAAATTAGCCGTTTCAACTCTTCAGAGTTCCTAGAAATATCTCCAATGGCTTGATTCTCAACGGCTCCAAAATTATTCAAGGGTTATTTAAGGTTTCCTGTTTGATTTAGCCGAGCACTCTGTTCTCTCACGCCTTCTCTCAATCTCATGTTCACCTGTCTCTCTCAAAACACAAAGCTCCTTAAATGGCCAAGAAAAACCTCAATCTTAACCTTGCTCAATTGGAGGTAATTAGGCCGATAAGATAATAATAGGCCAAGATGAAGGAACTGCAGAAAAGATATCCTATACTTGATAAGTAACTTGATCTTGGGTTTAACGCAAATTGTTTATTTCATATTGATATCCTATACTTGATAAGTAATTTGATCTTTTCGATGATGTCAAAAGGGGGAAGAATGGATAGGAACCTTGAATTATTGGAACTACTGGACTTATAGGAACTCTGAACCCGTTCTACTTCTAAGGGGGAACTTGAATAACTTAGTTCATTTGCTTAGGGGGAATTTGCAACTATTGAATGTTCTATCAATATTTTTTAAAGTTGAAAATCCCTTAGCTCAATTGTTCTCATGAATTTCATGTTCCTATTATGTTGCCAGGTTCCTTGTATTTGTCATCATCAAAAAGGGGGAAATTGTTAGGAAACAGAACTCTGGAACTTCAGTTCCCCTGAGAGTTCCTTTCCTCAGTTTCTCTACTTTTGAAGATGACAAATATTATGTTACTAATGTTTTTATCTCAAGGAACCACAGGACAAATACCGAAGGTATGAATGCCAAACAGGACAAGAGAACCAAGGAACAAAACAAAGGAAGGAACCCAGAGGAACCCAAATGTGCCCAGAAACGAAGCACGCAAGATTGCGATTCCCGAGAAATCTAGGAACACCAACCTCGGACAAAAGGAAGTCGAAAGCGACTTGAGAGAAGCTTCCAAAAGCCTGCCACCATCCAAGAGCAAGACTCCAAGATGCCTAGAACAATGAACCTCGGACAGAGAAAGGTGAAAGCGACAGGACATGGAACCTGTCGCTGTCCAGAAGACAGTTCTTAAGCGCCCAAAGTGTTGAACCTCGGACAAAGGAAGCTGGAGAACGGCTTGGCTGAAAAGGTTGACTAACCTAGAAGGATTCTGAGCTGCCTAGGTTGTTTGCACATGCCAAGAACAACGTGGAAAAAGGAGAACCACTCATCCTAGGGCAAGCTTAATCTGTGGGAACCCAGAGAGGATCGAGCTGCGAAGAATCCTCTATAAAAGGAAGACTAACCCAAGGGTTATCTTCAAGCACTGAAACACGACTCACACTCATTAGCAAATATCTAGTGTGAACCTCCAAACAAGATCATCAAAGCAAACCGAGATCAAGAGGAACCAGTCAAGGAAGAAGAGCTGAGTGCTAAGTTCATGTGACTGTAAGTGATAGTTCCTAGGTGCAAAAGTCTGTTTCTTGGATTGATTATTGATTGTGTTAAGTTATCTAGGATTGTCTAACTGTGTATAAGGCAAAGGAACTGTGTGTTCGTTCCTAGGATAAGCTGTAACCAAAAGAGATAAGAAATCAAGAAGTAGACTTTGAAATCCTTTCGAAAGAAAGGTAGTGGTTTTTATCCTGGATTGCTAGTTGGCAATCAAAGGTTTCCACTATAAGGAACTGGTCATTTGTTTGATTGTTTATTTCCACCGCGAAAGGAACTGAGAATTGATATTCTGAGTTCCTTAAGTTTTTATCTAACAATCACGATCCTACAGTTGGCAACTTGAAATGATCAACGACTTTGGAGTTCAATATGTTGCAACAAGAACCACCATCTATTATCACACTCAAAGAGACATCCTTGACGCTACACTTGGTATGGAAAAGGTTCTCTCTTTGATCTCTTAAATCTCCTTCCTTGACCGTAAGGACTCTTCTTGTTACCAAAGACACGGCTTGGATGCCTTCATCTTCAATGGCATTGCACTCAAAGTCATCTTCTTCTTCATAGGTTCGGTCAATGTCTTTCTCTTCTTCCTCCTCAAAGCTTTCATAGCCATTTTGTTGTGTGAAGAGGACCTTCTTTTGGTTTGGACAATTTCTTATTATGTGTCCTCTTCCTCCACACTTGAAGCATGCTTGTTCACTAGCTCTTGGCTGACTTGGTGTAGGCGCTTGCCTTTGACCTTTAGGTGCCTCGGTTGGCGCCGTAGTAGTGTTTGTTCTAGGTTGCGCACTAGTAGAAGAATTAGGCAAAAAGGAGGAAGTTTTAGAGTTAGAATTCTCGTACCTCCTTGAACTATTGTTGTTCCATGTCGAGTTCTTCTTCCGAAGTTGTTGCTCATGTAATTGAGTCGCTGCATGCACCAAGTTGTTGATGTCTTTGATAGGAAGAACCTCTAGTTGATCTCTAATAGCAATGTTGAGGCCACTAAGGAATTTCGTTCTCATGCAGCCCGGTGTTGTAGAAATTCCGGCCTTGTAGTACATGTCATCTAGCTTTGCATGAAATTCAGTCGGGGACAAGCTTCCCTGCCTAGTCAAATCAATCTCGAGTCGCATCCTATTCTTGTAGTCCTCCGGTACATATTTCTTCGTCATGACATGCACTAGTTGGTTCCAAGTCTCCACCGGTCTCCATCCTCTCCTTTGTCGCTCCAAGAGATATCTATGCCACCATGATCTTGCAGCCCCTTTAAAGCTCATCGTAGCCAGTAGGAGTTTCTCGTACTCATTGTATTCGCAAGTATCCAAGGCGTACTCTGTAGCTTGTTTCCAATAAAGAAAAGTAGAAGGGTTAAATTCACCAAAAAAATCATCGATTTTTACCTTAATTATTGGGCGAGACACCCTTAGAGGGGGAGGAAGGTCGTCCTCATATTGGTTGAAGTACCGTGGTGGAGGCTGCCTTCTGTCGTAGTTTCTTGGTGTGCCAAATGGAGGCACCTATGCTTGTGGAGGGAAGCGCTCGTCTCTCAGCGCATGTCGCCCTTGGCGCCGAGGCTGCATCCGTGGAGGCCTAGGGAGGACTCGGTAATGGCCTGCCTCGGTAGTCATCGGTACCTAGGTCTCGGCGCCTCTCTTCACTCCTGCGACCTTGTGGTTCCGGGAGGTAGTCCTCTCCATGTTGTTGAAGCTCGGCGGGCTCTTCAAGTGGAGGTAAGTTATGGCCTTGGTTGGCCACATCTTCAAGGTCATATTCATCTTCACTAAACTCCGCCATTGGAATAGGTGAAGGTGATCTTTGTCTTGTCCTTGTAGCTGGCTCCGAGTTGTACCTAGGCAATTGAGATATTTGTTGGCCTCTCCTGCGCCTCCTTTGTTTGGCATAGTCGTTAGGATCATAAACATTGTACATGTCATCTCCTCCTAGGTACTCATCTCCTTCATCCAATTCATACTCATAGACTTGATCAGTTTGCATTGGTTGCCATCTATCATTGAAGTTAAGGTTTTTCCTAGACTCAATGACCGAATTGATCCTTTGGAAGTTGGATGTAGTGGCCACGCCTTTGCCCTTGTCCAAGGCATTGAATGGCTGTTGAGTCCTTGTTTGATTGGCGTTCACCTCAGCAACTTGTTGAGTAAGAGGCAATGAAGGTGGGTTGGCGGCTTGTGCTCGCTCCATGTCCTCAATCTTCTCCTCAAAGGTTCTCCTTTGCAATTCTTTTTCTTGAATGATTCTTCTATTCTCCTCCGCAAGTCTATTCTTCTTTTCTTCGTGTTGCCTAATTTGTGCTAGGCACTCCTCCAAAGTTGGTTGTTCGCCTGTGTTTGACATAGTTCCAAAACCAACACAATTTAGCACACAAAGCAGATCGTCAAGCAATCAAAGACAAGCAAGTACTTCTCAACTTTTTCACCAAATAACTTGCAAGGTAACTAATTTAAGGCTGCCATGAGGGAAGGTGCAGTTGGCTTAGGATTAAGACCAATATCACATGCCAAAGACAATAATAAATCAAGCAAAGAAAGGTCAAGAATTTGCAAGATGGATAGTTCTCTAGATGCAAACCCTAACTTTTGTATGGTGTTATGCAAGAAGATGGAAGGTAAGTACGATGGACTTGTGTTCAAAGTGAATACACTTTTTTTTTGGTGTAGATCCCCTATGGGTTTCGTTTTGCCCGGCCTCCAAATTTTTAATTTACCGGCAGGTTATGAATCACAAGTTTGTTTGAGACAAGAATATGCAATCAATTTTTGTTTTGAAAACATGCAAGGTCAAGGAACAAAGATAACACTTCTAAGCAAGATTAGCAACTAAGATCACAAGAGCATGCAAGCATCAACTATATTCCAATCAATACACAAGAAATATTGAAGTCTTAAGATGGATGTGCGGTCTTAGGGTTCTTAGTTGTCTTCGAAATTCTGTTTTTTTTTTAAAGGCTTGATCTTGCGCTTGCTTGAAGAACAAAACCGTCCTAGGTTAAGGAATTTTTTTTTGTGTGGTTTTTGCGGAAATAACAAGAAGTAAAGGTGGATTAGGTGATGGATATGCAAGAGTGTTTAACAAAAGAAGTATGGAGAAAGTAAACTTAGCTAGATCCCTGAAGCTCTGGATACCAAATTGATGTGAAACGTGTAGGATCTAGATCTAGCAAGCTCGATTCCTCGTCCAACTCTTGACTCTCGACCTTGTTGAATGTCAACAAAGCTCCTCTACGACGGCTTGGCGATGGCGCAAGGATGTGTCGTAAGGTGAAATCAACAACCAATGGAATTGATTGAAGGTCTCGTCGAAGATGATTGTTTTGAGATCGATCTAAGTAACCAAAGAATGAAGTTGTGACGCCTAAGAACCAAAGGAGTGAAAACTCTACTTGACAATTTGATTCAATATGATTAAGCGTGCTTGTGAAAGAACTAACAAAGAGTACTTAAGGAGGCAGCCAAACAAGACTGCGTTTCTAACCTAAAAAAGATTAAAACTAACCCTAACGTAACAAATTGCAGCATATCTTTATTTATGGATATATTTCCATAAATAAAGATCTTATTTCCTAAAAATTCAAATGCTCTCCAAAAATCATGAAATTTTAACACAAGCTGTGTAAATGCGTAACTAAACTACACTCCAAATTTCAGATCAAAACTCCAAGGAAAAAGGCACAAACGTCGGGCTTGAGTGCCAGACAGTACCATGGTCGACGCCGGGTTGCGTGATCGGCAAGGGTATGGCATTGGCCTGTTTGGATCACTTGGAGGGATCGCCTTGGTGTGGGGTCAGTCTGGGGTGGTAGGTGGGGTGCTTGGCATCACAGCTGGCCGGTAGGTGGTGGAAGGCGGCGCCGTCTTGGGTGGTTGCCAGGCGGTGGCGTTTGGTTGCCGATACAGGTTCAATGTTACAACTGGGCGTCGGCCGCAGCTCCTGGGCACTCGAGCTGATTAGGCATTGTTGGGGCGCCGGTGACTTAGACAAGGACAAGGTGGAAAGTGTCCATGTCTTAGCTAATGTTGATGAGTCTTCCACATCTAAAGCCATGTTCCTTGTGACGATGCTTTGTGTTGCTCTTGCTATGGCTCATGCCTTGCTCCTAGTTATGGCACCACCACTTGGTAGTGTCATCTCTTGTAGTTCCTCCTTGGCACTCATGGTTGTGGTGGACTCATCAGCTGTGAACAAGCTTCACGCCGTTTCATGGTTGGCTCCAGCTTGACACCACGAGCCACTCTCCACATACCCCCCCCCTCAAGTTGGAGACAGTTGAAGACCCAACTTGGAAGCAAAAAACTCATGCTGATGTTGAGGCAAAGCTTTGGTCATAACATTTGCAAGCTGTAAATTGGAAGGAATGTAGGCGGTTTGAAGAAAATCAAATTGAATCCTTTCACGAGTAAATAACAGTCCAAATCAACATGTGTTGGTCCGCTCATGAAAGTTGAGATTAACAGCTATAGATATAACGCTTAAAGGAGTCAATCGCTAAACTTGTAAACTAACTAAACCAACTTTGATCCATGGAGTTATAGTGAGGTAAATGAGGGGAACAGTTCAAATTATGGTGAATATTGCACTTGAAAAATATCTAATGTGTCCGCATAATTGTAATTGTAATACATGTACGTAATTCCATCAGTGAATAAATACTCCGTAACATACTATACGTTAGTGATTTGAATGTTGAAAATACTTTATTGTAGAAGCTAGCTGCAAAGTGTACACTAAAGTATTTTCTGTTTATTTTATTTTTATGAAAAGGACCAAACTTGTATTACATATTGTCTAAAGGCAAAAAGTTTGTCACAGAGACACACAAAAGAGTTACATAAGACAAGAAAACCATTGACCCAAAAGTCAAGGTTAAGCTAAGCATAGCTAAAACAAGGAAAACACAGAAACATAAACAGGACCAAGAAAAGAACTTTACAGAAGAAGGTGCTAGCAAAGAAGGTCCTGGGAAACATCCATTAAAGCTAATAGATCAGTGGTTGTACTAGCTTTTAAACTATTAATAATATGTAAACTATTAATAATATGACAGTACACACACAATTGACAATTTATACTCCGTAGTAAGCAATTTTGGTATTATCAGAAGGCATTAAATGTCCGCAATTACTGACACGCCTCCCTTTGAATATCACCTCTCAAATACCATTAATCTCTCTCTCCCTTCCCAAAACATTAAATTCCAAAACCAATACAACCAAATCAAAATTAATGTATTTTATTTAATTCACACACCCAATTCCAAACTGCGTTTATTTTTGCATTTGTTATAAAAAAATCTATCCCTCTTCTTATAACGGGATCTCTGATCTCCAATTCTGTAAAACTTTGAACCAACCCTCTATTTGTCAAACTCTCCTTTCTCTTATTCCTCGCTTGGTTGGAGCTGAATTTTGGCTTTGGAGAAATGGCAGCGGACGTGCGTAGGCAGATAAAGAGCGAGGTGAAACCGGGTCCGGGTGACCCGATTACCCGGGATTTTCTGGGTGGGTGTTTTGGGGTTGAATCCAAGGAGTTGGATCTTGATTTGCATGTTCCTGTTGGATGGGAAAAACGTCTTGATCTGCAGGTTTTTTTTATTTTCGCTTTAAATATTACTATCGCACGCTTTGTTCTCCTGTGAATTCCCCTGTTTCATTGGTTTCTTCAAATTTTTTTTTTTGATGTTGGTTGTTTGATGTGATCTTTATGTTTTGTGGGTTTTCTTGGTTGTCTAATTCATCAACTATAAGATTTTGGGTTCTTTGATCAGTTCTGCTTCATTGTTTTTGTTCCTTCTTAGCTCTCTTCCTAACTCCGGATTTTGGGTCTATGAATTTTTGTTTGTTTTGTCATTTTTTAAATATTTTCACTAATGTTACTTATGTTATGTTTAATGCGGAGTAACTATATATATATATATATATATATTTATTTATTTTAGCATTAAATGATTCTTTTACTCCGTATGTAATATGCATTTGATAAACGAGGACGTTCATGTGGGTTTAATTTCTGGGCTATATTCCATTCATCACTGAAAAATCTCACAATCTCTTCTTCAATACAGTAGTTTTGAGGTTAAAACTTCAATTTAGCCCTGTTTGGTTGCAAGAATGACTTAGGGTCTGTTTGGTTTGCAGTCGGGAAAAGTGTACATCCAAAGATGCATATCACCGTCTCCAACCCCTGATCACACCAACCAAACAGCGCCCTCATCGTCCAGCATCAGGCATCAAACGGTCAACTTGGACGTAGAAACAACACCGAACCTGGACCTGAATCTGTTCTCCAATTTGCCCTCCAGTCCCCTCAACATTCACAAGAATGCCACTTACCAAAGCGTGTGCACCCTAGACAAAGTCAGATCAGCGCTTGAGAGGGCTTGGAAGGTCTCTCCACCCCCAACAACTCCCTCCTCCAAGAAGAGGCCGTCTCCTTCAAACTCCGACTCCTCGATGATCTCGATCAGCAACAACAACAACAACAACGAAGATTCGCACTCGTCTCCACGTGATCGAAACCCATACGATAAAGGCGAGAACGACATGAGTGGGATGCTAGTTGCTGGGGCATGCCCAAGTTGCTTGTTGTATGTGCTGATCTCCAAGACCAACCCAAGGTGCCCAAAGTGCAACTCTGTTATTCCCCTGCCCACTCCATCAAAGAAGCCTAAGATTGATCTTAATATGTGAATGTGGGGGCAAAAAGGGTCATTTTAGTTATTTTGAACTTTGGTCTTAGAGATGACTTTCTCCAATCTAGCAAGCTACCTAAAATGTAAATAAATGACAAAAAAATGGATAGCAAGGTTAGTAGGAATATAGTTGGAGATTAGAGTGCATAGTTCATATGTACATTTTATAACTGCGCGGAATTAGTTATATATATAAAGATGCATCTCTTCATTTCTCAACCGTAGCTTAGCCTCCGTTCCGTAATTATTTATAACCACTGTTAAAAACATATCGTCATTTTTGAAGGTAATTTGTGACGAGACCAGAATGTTTGGGCCAGAATTGAAGTGTACGTAGTTGCTGAAAAGTAGTGGGGAAACTGGTAAAAATCCCTAGGAAATGCGTGCTGTTGGTGCAATAACTTCCAAAGTAGATCTGAGAGTCATCTGCTGCATCAGCTTCCTTAGCCAAAATTTGTGAAACTCAGTCAATTATCCAACTTGGACAATCAATCCCGCAGATTTTGTGAAGACTGATTTCCATTCATTAATTGCTGACACATGAACATACAGATATATATACAAACGTTACGCAGTAACTAAATTCCATAAAGGAAAGGATATACAATCTTACAGTTACAACAGCTAGATGATAACAAATCACTGGGAAATAGGGAAAATAACAACTAATGAATTTCCTTAACATCCTCCTTCAAGATCGGTGGCCGAGCAGAGAGTCCGATATTAGCTTGCACATCAGCATTTGGAACCGACGTGGCAGAAGCTTGGTCAAGGTGTCAGGCAGCTGATCATCTCCATTGACGCGAACAACCCGCAATGCGCCATTCTGAACTTTCTCGCCAAGTCACCAACTAGATCCATATGCAGGGGATTCAAACTAATAGTAAATGTTTCATGCGAGAGTGGAAAAGCGGATTTGCACACAAGTCCGTTGCTCCAAGATAATCACAATCAATGTAATGCCAAGTTCAGAAAGAAGAGATAAAAGCCATTCCAGCTCTGCAACAATATTAGCAACCGTCCGGTATTCAACTTCCATTGAGTATCTGGAAAGAGTTCGCTTCTTCTTTGATGTCTAAGAAATTCGATATTTTCCAAGATAAACAATATATGCTCCAGTAGACAGGAAATCAGACTTCTCGCGAGCCCAATCGGCATCAACAAAGGCATGTATGTAAGGCTAGGGGAGAGTGACGAAAAATAGTTATTCCATGAGTGCAAGTGCCAGCAAGATACCAAAAGACCCTCTTAACTGCGGACTAATGGATATCACTAGGAGCATGCATATACTAAGTGTTAGAATCTTGACGTTCCCTCTGGTTTTGATGATGATAAACACCATTAGGTTTTATGGTTTATGTTGTTCCTATGAGTTTCATGTTTCATTAAAGAATTAGAGAATAATGGAAATCATATAAAAAAGAGAAAACAGAGGAGTACAAAGGAACGTTGTGTAAACAAGGAACTGTTACGCGAAACAAATTAAAGACGTGAAGCGCGCGTAGAGTTTATACAAGGAAACAACGGATAAGGAACAATGCTGGAAAGTAGGGATTGATTAGCTGTTACCAGGTGAAGACCACTACATATGGAAACAAGATTTGAAGATCTACTTGAAGAGAGAAGTCTTAATTAGTGTGTCTTAGGAAACTGTATGTATGGAAACTATGAGTTTACAAGCTGAAACGTTTAGTTTAGAAAGAAATCTTTCACTGTTACATTATATAGCGGACTATTAACTATTTGGTAATTTGGTAAGAGATCTTTGCTAACACTATAAATAGATGAGCATACCTTGGGGAAAGGTATCTCAGTTATCACATTGAAGTCCACAAAGAGCTTATTGCAACTTGAGATCAAGAGATCCAAAGACAATGTATAGGTTTAGTTCTTGCTTAGGGGTTTCTTGTGTTCTTGTTTATTTGTGAGTTGATTACACTCAAGGTATAGAAACCTAGGATCTGTGTGAGAATAGGTGGAGAGAAGGCTTGTGAGATTGTACAACTTATCAATAGTACAAGTATACGGTTTGAAATCCTCATAGGATAACACCTAGAGGTATAGATTTTTCTCTTTTCAACTAGTTGGTTGATAGAGTTTCCTCTTTACGGAATTGTCTTGTTGTTACTCTTGAATCTTTATTATTTCCGCTGCACATGGAATAATATCACCGTTCCCTATCTAACATACTACGATTCAACAATTTGTATCAGAGCAGGTTTGCTCTAGATTTTGTGTTCTTTTCAGATTCACAGGTAACAATGTCTTCAAGTCATGAAGTCAAGATTGAAGACGACAAGCCACCGTCTCTCGCCCAAGGGCAATACCAACAATGGAAAGATCAATTCGAATCTTGGATGAAGGGTGTCGATGAAGAATGCTGGAAAATCATTGAATTTGGTGATGAAAAGATTGATGATGAAATCACCAAAGGAAAAGACGGTGATAAACACGTGATATCAAGGATGTTACATGCTACAACTGCAAGGACAAGTGTCACTATGCTAACAAGTGTCCTAAGGGGAACAACTCAAATAACACCAATGGTGACAGTACTGAGAACGACAAGAAGAAAGCTTTCGTTATTGTCTGGGGTGATGATTGTTCCAACTCAGATGATGATGAGCCAGAGGCATGGGATAACAACAAAATGTGTGCAATGACTCTGAAGTCCTCAAGCGAAGAACAAGAGGTAGATCCTGAAACTTTCTTTGAATCTCTTGTCAATTATCATAAAGTCCTTGATTTCCCTTATTAAAAGCATGTATAATGAGAATCTTAAAACTCAAAATGATTTGAGTGTTGCTGAAGATAAATGCATTGAATTGAATGAATCTCTATCTAGAATTGCTAGTTCCTCTGTTGTTCCCCGTGATAAATGTGATGCTACTCGCAGTGAACTTGAAACCTCTAAGACAGAGAGGGAACTGTCTCAGATGAAAGATCAGATTAACAAAATCCACTCTATTCTAGTTGAACATAAGCTTAAGGAGGAATAAATTACTTTTGTTGAGTCCAAGTATGGTGTTGGTACAAAGGTGAAAAACAAGAGTGTGAGGAACATGAGCTAACCATACCTGAGCTTAGAGAGTTGAAGGATAGGGACCTCTAGAGCACTAAGGATAGGAACCTTTATCTAGAGGAGCGTGTGAAAACTCTGGAGAATGGGTTGAATACAAACCAATCCTGGTACATAGGCCAACCTGCCCATAAGATGTATCTCATACAATCCCAAGAAAACCTATCTAGTACACCTGACCCAGTTAGAGCCAAACAAAGTAAGATCCATGCTCCCAACCGTAAGTATACCTTGGGGGATTATTACAAGATATGTTGGCATTGTGGGAACAATGGTCATGTTGTGAGAAACTGTGCTAAGAAAAATAAATTCACTAAAGAGCACACTCAGCGCAGGAACAGTAGAAGTAACAATGTTGATTTGAATAATTATGATGCATCTTGATATGTTCCATGCTAAGCCTAGAGAATATCACTTTGTCTCTAAGCGACCAGGTAAAGCCAAGCTTGCTTGGGTCGTTAAACACTAACTTTCCAAATGCAGGATGAAGTGAGGGGAACAACAAGTGGTTCATTGATAGAGCATGCTCATGCCATATGACGGGAAATAAAGATCACCTCACCTCACTTCAACGACACTCTAAGGGAAGCATTGTCCTTAGAGTTAAGAGATGCTGAGAAATAGTAGGAACAAGAGAAGTTGTGTTGAACTCAAACATTAAGATGATGCAGACTTGAATGGCAAAGATGTGGATGCTACAATGTATAGAGGAATGATTGGTTCATTACTCTATCTAACGGCCAGTAGGCCAAATATCATGTTTAGTGTGTGCCTTTGTGCTAGATTTCAGGCAAATCCTAAGGAGTCACACCTAATTGAAGTCAAACGTATCATGCGGTACCTGAAAGGGAACAATCATTTGTGCCTTTGGTATCCAAGGAACAGTGGATTTGAACTGGTGGGCTTCACTGCCGCTGATTTTACAGGGCACTTGGTGGATTGCAAAAGCACTTCAGGGACGACACAGTTCATTGGCCCATGCCTTGTCTCTTGGGGATCAAAGAAGCAAAATTCAGTTTCCATTTCCACCGCTGAAGCTGAGTACGTAGCTGCTGCATCATGTTGTGCCCAGGTATTGTGGCTCAAACAACAATTGGAGGATTTTGGTATGTCTCTTGGCACCGTTCCCATTATGTGTGATAATACTAGTGCTATCAACATTTCCAAAAATCCTGTTCATCACTCACGTACTAAGCGTATCGATATTCGTCATCATTTTCTATGTGATAATGTTGAGAAAAATTTCATAAGAATGGATCATTGCAGGGCAGAAGATCAAGTTGCTGATATCTTCACCAATGCACTAGATAGAAAACCCTTTGAGCATTTGCGAATGCTCATTGGGATGATCTCTCTAAACTGAGGAATTCTTTGTCCATTATTCCCTCCATGATTGGCTAGATTGATCAATCTTAATCAGGGCACATCTTCAATGCATCTCTTTAATTGTAAAATTTTTGTTTATTAAATCTTGTTATGTTCTATGTGTTACATGATTTCATAATCTCTTGCAACTTCTATTCTTGATCATATGTGCTTCAACTTTACATGATAACCTCTTATTTCTTGCCAATGCAACCAATTTGATTATCTAAACCCTCGATATAAGCCAAAATGATAATTGGTTGCCAAGCCGTCGGCCATGATCCAGGTAAACGTTCCCTATGAACCTTTCTTTGTTTACCAATTTTTACTATAATTATATGGATCATCTACCTTATTTTTGTTTGGATATATATTTGAATTTTTGTGTGAACCCAATTAAATATCCAAACTAGCCTTTTATATCCACTCAAGTATCTCAGAATCGTCTTGATGGGAACAGTTGGAGAATTGCAGGTGAACGTTGCTTCAGTGAGAAGCTTGCATTGAATGTTGATCTGATGGCTCTGTAGAGAGGAATGACTACTTTGCTGCAAAAAGAGTTTTAAAAAAAAGATTAAAAAAAGGAGCTTACAAGACAGAAGGTGAAGTTCCCATGACCATTGAGTTGGACATGGTGAATATTCAAAAGATGAAGTATCAGGGTGATGATAAGGGAGCTATACCCACGTCCGAGATCATCAAACGCGAAACTGGTGAGGGAACATCGAGAGGCAGTTCTGTGCGAAGCCAAATGATGGCTGAGTTGCGTGAGATCAAGAACATCCGGTCGCTGCTTTTTGAACACTTCCTCAACAAGGACCAGGACCATAAGGAGGATTTTGAGTCTTGAGTGGATCCCTTATTTATCGTAGCCCGTTATTCCCTATTCTCATTGAATTTTCTCATGAACTCTTATTTTGTTATTAATTTGCTGCATTAGTACTGTTGTTCCACTGATTACTTTTGATCTTTTGATGATGCCAAAATGGGTAAGTGTGAAAAATTGTGCGATGAACTCAGTAAAAAAAGGTAACATTCTTATTGTTCCTAATTCTTTATGAATTTTTTAGCGATGCTAGTTCTGAGGGGGAACGATGATGCAACTTGAAGGTATGAACTATAATTATTCATTTGAAATAAAATTGTGCTTAACACTTTATCATAGATGCATGATGATTTATATTGATATACTTATTACTCTCTGGTTTTTGATTGAACAATTTTTGAATGAGTTTGTCATCACCAAAAAGGGAGAAATTATTGGAACCTTGACGTTCCCTCTGGTTTTGATGATGATAAAAACCATTAGGTTTTATGGTTTATGTTGTTCATATGAGTATCAGGTTTCATGATAGGGAACAATGGAAATCATGTGAAGAAGAGAAAACAGAGGAGTGCAAAGGAACGTTATGTAAACAAGGAACTGTTACGCAGAAACAAATTGAAGATTTGAAGCGCGCGTAGAGTTTTTATAGGGAATAACGGTTATACAAGGAAACATCGGATAAGGAACAATGCTGGAAAGCAAGGATTGCTTAGCTGTTACCAGGTGAAGACTGCTACATATGGAAACAAGATTTGAAGATCTACTTGAAGAGAGAAGTCTTAATTAGTGTGTCTTAGGAAACTTTATGTATGGAAACCATGAGTTTACAAGCTGGAACATTTAGTTTAGGAAGAGATCATTCACTATTACCTTATATAGCGGGTTGCTAACTATTTGGTAACTTGGTAAGAGATCTTTGCTAACACTATAAATAGATGAGCATACCTTGGGGAAAGGTATCTTAGCTCTCAAATTGAAGTCTACGAAGAGCTTATTGCAAGTTGAGATCAGGAGATCCAAAGGCAAGGTACGGGTTTAGTTCTTACTTAGATTTTTCTTGTGTTCTTGTTTATTTGTGAGTTGATTACACTCAAGGTCTAAAAACCTAGGATCTATGTGAGAATAGGTGAAGGGCTTGTGAGATTGTACAACTTATCAATAATACAAGTATACGGTTTGAAATCCTCATAGGGTAATACATAAAGGTAGAGATTTTTCTCTTTTCAACTAGTTGGTTGATAGAGTTTCCTCTTTTAAGGAACTGTCTTATTGTTACTCTTGAATCTTTATTATTTCCGCTGCCCAAGGAACGGTATCACCGTTATGATTCAACACTAAGACAACTTATTGAAAAGATATGCAAGATGAAGCCTCGTAAGATTTAGATACGGAAGACTGCCCAAGGCCCGATGATACTATAGTGGATCAGAAAGCAACATGCCCCTTATAATGACAAGTCAAAATCACTTGCTAGAGGTGTCAAAACTTGCTAGGCTTCAACCATTGAGAATCTTTCTAAGAGATTAGTGACACTAAAAGAAGCCAACATCAGTAGGAATAACCTCAACACCCAAAAATATCTCAACAAACCTTGGTCCTTCAATGAAAATCTACTCGTCAATTGCTTGATGATAGCTTCAACAAGTATATATCATGGACGAACCAATAATGATTAATCATCAACATAAACTAGTAGGAAAATCATATCTGTTGAGCGATGAATAATGAGCAACGATGTGTCTGAAAGTGAATTTTTTAGACCAACAAACAAGAGATGAGACTTCAGTTCATGATACCAAGCTCGAGGTTCTTGCTTGAGACCATAGATTGCTTTCTTCAAGTGGCAGACAAGATCTAGAAATTAAGAACTAACAAATCCACGAGGTTGAGTAATGTATACGTTTTCGTTAAGATTACCTTGTAGAAATGCATCATTAACATGATAACATCTAATTGGCAAAAAAACCATCAATTTGTGACAGCCAGAGTAAGAATCAGTCGAACCGTAGATGTTTTATTAACATGATTGAAAGTCTCTGTATAATCACGGCCTAAAAGTTGATGAAAGCCTTTTGCGGTGAGCCTAGCCTTGTACTTATGAGTTGATCCATCTGGCTTATTGTTTTGGGCGGATTTTGTATCGGGACGCGATCCATTCTGATTGTGGAGTATATGGCCAAGGATTACACAATAGATAACAAAAGTAAACTTTTTACAAAAGTTGTATTGTATTTATTGGTAGTTGAATGATATGATTTACAAGAGTTGGATACCCTCTTTGATGCGGGGATTAGCCGCGAGTGGCCCGATCTAGACGCCAAGAGACTCGAATGGAAGATGGAGGTGGAAACAAGAGAAACACAAAGGAAACAAGTTAGCAAATGAGAAGAAACAAAGAAATAAACAAGGATATAAGAACAACCGAAAGATGCAATGGAGAGACCCTTGGCAAACAATGTCGCCAATAACCAAACCAATGTGCATAAACGACCTTTCCTTCTACAATCTCCCACAACGATGGACGTGTCCAAAGAGCAAGAGAAGGAGGCGAGTGAAGCCTTGGAGCACCAAGATCATAGACGAAATTGACACAACGCAAGAGCAACCTAGCAAGTTCGAATCAACCATGGAGAATCACTCTCCCATGAGAGCTCTCAAGCTCAAATGCTCAAGCAACATTTTCATTCATCAAAAAGTTTCTTACAAAAGACAAGAAAAAGGCCTTAAATACTACCCCAAGACAAAGGCTAAACAAACCCACAAAGGGCCCACACAAAGGTACTTAAAAGTAGTCTAGAAATACATTAAAAACAACAAGGAAGAAAGGCCCTAAGTGGCCCCCACAAGAAAGCCCTGAACTTCCCTCAACTCGGCCACAAAAACAGCCAACAACTCGGTCTGGCACTCGGCCGAGTTGTAGGCCGAGTCAGGAGCTGTGGTCCTTGCTTCTTGTCGCCTTCGTCTTTCGCGGAGACAGTTTCTGACCTAAGTTCAGAAGGTTCGTTCTCTCTCGTCCTTGATCGGAATGGAGTGATTCCAACGCCGAGAGATAGATCTTGAAGTCTAGTTTCACTCCTAAACATTTGAGAGTGATTGGAGTTGGGAATCAGAAGATATGACACTTTTACTGAGGGGTCGCTGAAAGTTCCGGGAAGGAATTCAACGAAATGATTGTTGTGGGTGTTGGTGGTCTTCGTTCCCCCGCGCTTGGCTTGAAAGGTCACCAAGGTCCGTAGAATGGGGTTGGTGAAGTCCTCGATGAGGGTGGGCTCCCTTGAGACGAGAAGGCTAACCAAGTTCTCGAGTTCCTCGTGCATACGCTTGGCTCGAACCCTTTGTGAGTGGACCATCTCCTTCCTCAATGGCTTGGCTCGAACCCTTGTGAGGGAACCACCTTTCTTTGTGTGCAACTTGGGTGAAGCCTCGGATGCTCCCGCATCATTCTCCCCTTCTTGGAAAGGATTCGTCCTCGAATCAAGCACGTCCATGTCTTCGTCTTCCTTCCGCAAAGGGTGAACCAATTCAGCCACATGTGGGACGTCTTGATCTCCTGGTTCAAAGGGCACTTCTCCGGACTCCAACTTTGAGTAGCTCACACACTTCACTTCTTGGCCTGAAATCAAAGCACTAGAGACTCCATACAACTCCACAACTTGGTCAATAAAAGGGTTAGTCACATAAGATGCATTGTGAAGTCTAGGGTATGTAATGAATTCATCTTTCTTAGAGGGCTTAGTCATAACAACAATGGCAAAATAAGGTCCTCTATCATGTGCACACAATTGTAAGAATTTAAGCATAAATCTTCCAATGACTACATGATATCCAAGCATGCATGCAAATAATATTCCACTCTTTTTCCTAGTTCTATGTTCAAGCTTAGGAGTGCAACTAACAACATAACACACTTGCATGGACATAAGGATCAATATATGAACAAGATGCATTCCACAAGACATGTATTGTGCTAGAGAACTTTGGTGCACACAAGAATATCTAGTTTTACATGCAAGGACAAAATTTTTCATGTGTATTGTCCTATATGGAATGACATGCTCATTTTCAAACTCAAGAGATGGAATTAAAAAGGTGGAGATAAGAGGTACTTCCCTTGCATTAGTCTCCATTGGCACATTCTTTGTCTCTTGGTTGAAAATTGATTTCTTGGCTTCAACCTCTTCATGGGGTAGGAAGGGCAAGCTTGAAGGAACCATGTGGGTCCGGTCCATCCATGGAGTAGCTAAGGATTTGAATGAACTACGCACAATGATGGGCAATCGATGCTTGACCCTTGTAGGTGAAGGAGATGTTTCTACAACGTCCTTTTGTTTTTCCTTTAGCTCAATCTCCTCTCCTTTGGACATTGGTTCAATAGCAAGAACCTCCTCCTTTCTTCTTGGCTTGATTTTCTTGAGCATAGCTTGAATACATGTGATATCTCTAGCTCCAGGAGAAGGGTAAGGAGTACTTCCTTTGGAGGCATTAGGAGCGTCGGTTGGGGGATTTAGGCTCGGTGGGGAGGGGCTTGGCTTAGCACTCCTCCTTGGCTCCCCTTGCTCCATATGAGGATGATAGCCTCGGTTTTGGCTACCACTTGAACTTCTTTCTCCTTGGTTCCAAGCCTTAGTTTGTCTCTCAACTTTGATGGCTACGGGCAACAATGGTGTGTGGTGTCGAGGCACAAAGCGAGCTCTCATCAAGGCCTTCATTTGAGTCCAAGTTGTCACTGATGCATCTAAGGTTCTTTTCCTTTCTTTCACAAGATTATCCCACCATGTTAGTGCATAACCATTGAATTCAAGGGCGGCAAGTTGTACCTTTTTATGCTCGGGAAAGTGGTGACAACTCCATATTTGTTCAATCTTGGCCTCCCATTCCATGTAGACATATGAATCACATTGGCCTCCGAAAGATGGAATCTTCACCTTGACCTTGTCAACTCCATTTTTCTCTTGCTCTCGGCCTCTCCTTGCTTGGTAGCCTCGATGTGGCTCATGCTCCCATTCTTCATCTTCATAGGCTCGTCTTGGCTCATCATGATAGGCACGCCTAGGAATTTCTTGAAATTCATTTAAATGGTTAGGAGCATTAGGCTTATCTCTACGCCGGGGGAAGTTGGTGGCTATGGGCACTCGGCGCATCTCTTGAGGCACGGATGCGGGCTGCGGGCTTGGGCACTCTTGCTCCAATGCTACCATCCGATTGGACAAGATAGCAATGTTGGCCGACATGGCCTTGAGCATGTTGAACAACTCGGGTGCCCTTGGTTCGGACCTTCCATGTGGTGGACTTCCTTTATAAGACATGATCAACAAACTCCAAGAAACATGTTAGGGTTAGTGAAATCAAAACAATCCTCACAAGTGTTTGATCACTCGTGTGTTTGATCACTCACTCTCTTGTTGATTCGATGCAAGCTTTTGGAATGTAAGGTTGCCTTGAGAGAGACAAAATCTTCAATAGAACTTGGTGAACTTAGACAACACAAACCAAAGGTGAGAATAGCTCTTGGATCTTAGAGAATAACAATGCAATTGAGTGGAACTAAAATATGTGTTTGGACTTAGAAATGAGCTCAAGAGACACACAATGGAAGCTCAAACACAATTGGACTCAATACGATCACACAAATGGAATCAAACAATCAAGAAAGAAGACTCAATGAAAAAGTGTTTAGAAGACTCAACAAAGCAATGTTATATCTAGCATGTAATACCAATACTCATGACTTGTGAACAATTGCCAATGATATGAAATGTGTTTAGGCAAGGTGAGTAGGGTATTAAGCTTGGGCTAGGATGATCAAGTCTTCAAGAACACTGTAGAAATAATCATGGAAGATCAACAACAATACTTGCACAAATCATGCACACATGGCCTTTCTTTTCTTCTTTTTTTTTGATCTTGTTTTTTCTTTTCTTTTCTGATTTTTTTTAATAATAAAAAAAACGTGCAGCTAAAGGTGTGTTTGGCTGCTCCCCTTCTTTTGATTTTTTTTTTTTTTGACTTGGAAGAAAAGAAGACTTGTTTGTAGGTTTATTTGGGAAAAGGGATGAAATGGTAGAAGGAAAAAGTGGTTTGAGTGTTTACCACAATTGTCAAGGGTAGCTTTCAAGATCTCTTCCACATACAAGGCTGCAAAGGGTTGATTTTGGCACTTTCCCAATCTAACTAAGACAACCAAAGAGTGAAAGATAGAAAGCAATGTGGTCTTATGCCAAAATTGCACAAAATCACATGCACACTTTAAGCTTCAAGATTCAAACACTCAAGGGACATGGCACAGCTGGGCACGGATGGGGCTGGTGGTGGTGGCTGCTTGGTGGTGGTGGTGGTGGTGGCAAGGCGGTGGACAAGGCGACGGAGGGTGGTCCGGTCGCTGATTTTTTTTTTTTGGTTTTTTGTTTAGATTTTGCGAGGCTTGTTGGTAGGGCTTTCTTTTTGGGTTTTTTTTGAAATGGTGATGGCAATATCAAGCAAGCAAAGTCCACAAATACACAAGCACAAGCAAAACAAGACTAGAAACAACAAAGCAAGAAAAACACAAGAAGAACACAAGAAATGGAAAGAAGGCTCAAAGGAGCTAACCAAGGTGGTGGCTCGGCTGAGTGGTGGTGGCTCGGCGTCGAGATGGCTGTGATACCAATTTGATGCGGGGATTAGCCGCGAGTGGCCCGATCTAGACGCCAAGAGACTCGAATGGAAGATGGAGATGGAAAAAAGAGAAACACAAAGGAAACAAGTTAGCAAATGAGAAGAAACAAAGAAATAAACAAGGATATAAGAACAACCGAAAGATGCAATGGAGAGACCCTTGGAAAACAATGTCGCCAATAACCAAACCAATGTGCACAAATGACCTTTCCTTCTACAATCTCCCACAACGATGGACGTGTCCAAAGAGCAAGAGAAGGAGGCGAGTGAAGCCTTGGAGCACCAAGATCATAGACGAAATTGACACAACGCAAGAGTAACCTAGCAAGTTCGAATCAACCATGGAGAATCACTCTCCCATGAGAGCTCTCAAGCTCAAATGCTCAAAGCAACATTTTCATTCATCAAAAAGTTTCTTACAAAATACAAGAAAAAGGCCTTAAATACTACCCCAAGACAAAGGCTAAACAAACCCACAAAGGGCCCACACAAAGGTAATTAAAAGTAGTCTAGAAATACATTAAAAACAACAAGGAAGAAAGGCCCTAAGTGGCCCCCACAAGAAAGCCCCGGACTTCCCTCAACTCGGCCACAAAAACAGCCAACAACTCGGTCTGGCACTCGGCCGAGTTGTAGGCCGAGTCAGGAGCTGTGGTCCTTGCTTCTTGTCGCCTTCGTCTTTCGCGGAGACAGTTTCTGACCTAAGTTCAGAAGGTTCGTTCTCTCTCGTCCTTGATCAGAATGGAGTGATTCCAACGCCCAGAGATAGATCTTGAAGTCTAGTTTCACTCCTAAACATTTGAGAGTGATTGGAGTTGGGAATCAGAAGATATGACACTTTTACTGAGGGGTCGCTGAAAGTTCCGGGAAGGAATTCAACGAAATGATTGTTGTGGGTGTTGGTGGTCTTCGTTCCCCCGCGCTTGGCTTGAAAGGTCACCAAGGTCCGTAGAATGGGGTTGGTGAAGTCCTCGATGAGGGTGGGCTCCCTTGAGACGTGAAGGCTAACCAAGTTCTCGAGTTCCTCGTGCATACGCTTGGCTCGAACCCTTTGTGAGTGGACCATCTCCTTCCTCAATGGCTTGGCTCGAACCCTTGTGAGGGAACCACCTTTCTTTGTGTGCAACTTGGGTGAAGCCTCGGATGCTCCCGCATCACTCTTTATGTAGGGGTCCATTGATAATCCTAGTGGAGATAGATTTACCATAAAATAATATATTCTATCTACTTGGAGAATAAATAAGTTAATTTTGATAAGGTAATAATATTTACTTATATAAGATATATGATATCATATCCCTTAAGGTAGGATATTTCCTTAGATAAGAGCTTGATGGGTTCCATCTTATATCCCAAGCGAGCCAACTTTATTTAAGGAATTAAGATCTTTTTCAGATGCGTCGCTTGGAAACTTTTTCTCACTGTGTTCCATGACTGTCATCTCCATCACGTCCATCCTGTAGCAACGTCTTGCGACATTTCAAGATGATTTATGAAGACGAGATCCAAGGGCCCTAACAATACCCCTAAGGCGTTTGGCAGATGGATCGGTCACATGTGTGAAATGCCTTGAGCACGCCTCCTTGGAAATGGAAGCAACACATTCTAATTTCAAAATCATTTTCAAGATATTTTTGTAGAGCCATCAAATCGGACTATGTAAGGCAAGATTACCTTTCCCTTCTACCCACAACTATGCCTCAAATACTCCTGCATGTAAAGCCTCTTCGTCTTCGTCTCCATCTTCTATCTCCTTCTTTATCTCTTCTCTGAGTCTTAAAAAAACCTTTCAATGGCCACTAGAAACCCCAAAACTTCTAGTTCTCAAACCTCCAATGACGAGCAACTCACCTTCCATCCTTCCCATATTTTGACCTCCCACTATCAAAGAGCCTCATCCTTCACTAACCCTTGACCCCTCATCAAAGCAGCCGAGTTCCATGAGGATGCGGTCGTCACTATGATGGACGAACTAGTCTTTACTGATTTCTTCTACAAAGGATGGATTTCAATGTACGAATATCCATTTCAGATCGGACATCGTCTCCCTTTTTCGCCTCTAGTTGGCTCATTTCTATCCGCCTTAGAAATTAGTGGTTCCCAAATTCTCCCTCAAACATAGAGGATATTTCTCACACTTGAAAGAATAATACAAACCCTAAAAATTCCCTTCACGATCCAAGACCTCCTCTACTCTTACTCCGTGGCTTCATGTGGTCAAGGAATGATCACATGCAAATCTAGTTCGGGGAGACCTTGCCTAATGATCGATGCAACCAAGAACGACAGAGGGTGCTCCGATCGCTTCTTCTTCGTGAAGAGAGCATCCGTAGGGCTAGATTGCGAGTTTCTACGCCATGCTTGGTGTAAAGAGGGTAAATTTTGTTTTGATTTCTTTTCATATAATCGTCGTGTCTTAACTTCATTCTCACTAGCTCTTATTGACAGTGGATCATGAAGCTATCAATCCCAGGGACGAGTTAGAGGAGATCACGAGGCGAGTACTTGATTTACCGGCGCCGGAGAAAACCTTCGTTGAAGTTTCGATGATAGAACTCTATCCCGGTTGTATAAGTCAAAAGGACGCCATCCCCAAAGATGTGTAAGTTCCTCGAAACTCTATTTTCTTGACACGTTTATTCTTCATGATGTATCTAACTCATGTTGTCATGTCTTTGTCTTTCAGCATCCATGACAAGACACGCTGAATCCACTACTTAAAAGATCGCCACAAAGAAGAGGAAGCTGGTAGGAGAGAGCTCCTCTTCTGCCGCATCGGTCATGATTCCAAAAGAGCTTCCTATGGTGGCCAAGGTGACCCCTACTATGGACAACAAGGAGGACGCGATCAAGGAGAGAGTGTCGCCTTCCTTGAACGTGTCGGAGCTCCCCGAAATACTTGCCTCCACGACAATCTCCTTAGAGCGAGCCTTTTAAATGGGGCAAAGTGTCTGGTCACCCCTGGTGAAGGATCATTACGTAGGGGTCAACATAGTAGAGATGTTCAGAGAAATCGTACCTATGTAGTGGAAGGTAAGACGTGTCTTTCATTGTATACATGGCTTTTTCTTTCGAATGGTTCTGATGGTCTGGAAGACAGGGTCTTCAATCAACAATGTGTGCTTGTGAATGCGTCAAGGGGATCTCATCGCAGTTGGACACCATGGAGAGCAAGGCTGAAGCTAATCGGAACACGATAGATTCACTCTTTACCAAGAACTTCAAAGGTTCTCAGAGTGTCAAGGCTCAACAAGGAAAGATCAGGATGCTTGAATATGAGATGTTCTGTCTGAGATATGAGAAGACCAAGGCGATGGAGGATAATGACCATCTAGTGGCTGAACTCGACGAGGCAGAAACTTACTACTCTTGATTAGCCCGGGTTAAAGCCATGTAGGATTACGCCGCTAGAAAACACGTCAACTGGGATGCCATAGCCGAGTTGGAAGCCTTCCACGAAGTGTATTCGTCCCCTCCATTCTTCCCAAGCATGACCCCTAGGAAGATTAAGAGCTCAGATGATTTCGGCAAGGAGGAGATGATTCCAACAGCGGGAGAGCACAAGTAAGACCCTGTCGCTTCTCCATGAACTCTGTTTTTACGAATTTACTTGTGAATGGTGATCGCTTCCGGTAGAGGGGCGATGCTTTGAAATTTTGGGCCCACCCGTCGTGGTCGTTTGTCAATGTTTTCCCCCGTTCATGGGAACAAGTTTTAATGTATGCTCTTTTGCATAGTTTGCTTGTGCGTATGATGTATATATGTATCTATGATGGTGCATGTACATCATAACTGGATTAGCTTTGCTAGAGGAAGCAAGACATGATCGCGCTTCAAATGTTGCGGAGATGAACGAGATAACAGCTTGGCAACGCGTCATCGATAGCGAATCCAACACGACGAAGGCGATAGGAGTGACGACATCGTTTAGGGCGGAAGTAATAAGTGTAATAGGCTTGTCATACCATGTATGGAACACAATAGGAAAATGTATATTCCTAGAGATGAATAAAGGAAGTATCGCCTTTGACTGAAACTATTGCCTTACTCTCGCGTCTCTTAAATAGAATGCCATAATACGCCTTTGTGCCAAATAATAATTCCCTTGCTAGACGGCGTATTGTATCAACGATAAGTGCCAATGTCTATATGCCCAGGGCCTTACTATAGACTAAATGACAATGCAAGTTTTGCGTAGAGCGATGCTGACTCGTCGAGGAGAAGTGTTGGATCGTTAGTGTTTTGTCTGAGGGAACAAATACTTTGTTCCCACAGAAGGTGCAACGGAATATTAAAGCAAGAAAGAATTATATTTAGAACTCACGATTTAGAGTGGAAACCCCAATTAGTCAAATAACCAATCAGGGAAAAACCACTACCTTCAAGCTTCTTGCTAGAGAGGATTTTGAAGAGTCTACTTGTCTTATTGATATCTTGATCGGTTACACTTGCAGTTTGGACTTCAAACCCTAGCCTTTCCACCTAGTTTTGAATCTCTTCTACAACGATGAACACGATCTCACTCTCTAAGACGTACAGACTACTTCACTTTCTTTTCTCTCTCAATGGAATGCTCGGAGTTCGTACTCAAGAAGTGAATCGCTCACTTCTATTTATACGATCCAAAAATCCCACTAACAAATAAAATCTCGCTCACTTATTTTGAGTAACAAGAAGATATTATTTTGACTCAATAAGATAATATCTCAACCGATTCTATTATCTAAGGAAAGATCTCCTAAAATAATATAGTCGAGATAAGATAGAATCTTCTCTCTCCAAATCTTCTAGTTGGCGTGATCAAACCAACTTTTCATTTCCAACCACATGATCTTCAAGGATTATCTTCATACTTGACTTCCTTATGATTTTCGCAACTTGTTGTTTGTCACGACACTGTTGTTCCTTTGGAGGTAACAAAGCATTTAGAAAACTCTTTGTTCCCTCTACATAACTGCGCTGCCAATCGTTCCCTATGACAACTTTGTTTGATCATGAAATATTTAGTCACCACATTAGTTGAATGTTTGTTACCATCAAAACCAAGGAATTCAACAAATTTCCCCTTTTTGATGGTGACAAACATCCTTGAAAAGATAACACATACTTGAAATAAAGACAGTAGCATGAAAAAAGTTTCTGCTTTAAGACAGTACAGTTCCCGCAAAGGGACAGTAAAGATGAAGACGTGATAAGTCCCCCTTCAACTAGACTACCCATCATATTCCCCCTTTTGGCATCATCAAAACCACTTAAGAGAATTGCAAAAGGAAAGTTAACACATCTTGATAAGCAACCAACCCCTTTTTCATTAATATAAAATAAGCATGTAAAGACTACTGCACGAACAACTACAAAATAAGCAAACATGATCAACATGCCAATCAAGGCAAGCACAAGGAACATAAACAAAAGAAACACAAAGCAACTAAGGAGTAGATGAGCTGGGAGCAAAAGAGGGATTCGTTAGCCAGAGAAAGACGAATCAAGCACCATCAGTGCCTGTGGAGGGAGCAGAAGGACGAATAGCAATCGAAGCATGCACTTCCCCCATAAGACGCCTTTGCTGTTCCTCCAAAAGAGAAATTGCACGAGACAACCTCCTCACAACCGTTAACATGTCAGATCCATACTGGGCTCATTCTTTTGTCCCCCCTCAGAGTCTGCACCATTAAACTGTTCCTCATCAACATCCACCACTGGCTTGGGCTCGACCTTAACCCAACTGACTGCTTCTTTCAGATTAAACTGCATCTTGTGAAGATTACTCGCATCCAGACCTCGGTAAAAGAAAGAAATTTTAGTGTCCGCCTCATACACCTTGTGGTATTCCAGAATCTTCTTGATTGCGCTGGGATACGGTAATGCGTGTCGATCAATGTTCCTCACATGAGTCATATGTTGCATCATCACCTTGGACACATTGATGAACTCCTTATCAAGCAGTTTGGCGAGAAGTACAACATCCAAGATCAACAATTTGTCGCGCTTTTGTTCCCTTGGAGTGATGTTGCAGATGAGGAAGTGGTAAAGCACCTTGTTCACGACAGACATGGAGTTGGTATCCAAGGCTCCAGATTTGGGAGGGGAGGAGATCTCAGAGACGCGGAGGACCACTTCCTTGTAAGGATTATCCTTGGGCCAATGTCCATTTGGATACTCATCATAGCCAGAATGAGGAACCCCCAAAATGATGCTTAGTTCCATGCTAGAGAAGACATGAGTAGTTCCCTCCAGCGTGTAGCTTCCCAGAATGGCGTGGGGGCATACCTCAATGAAGAAGGAGGAGTAGAACGCCCTTAAATGTTCTTCATTAACAGATTATGCCTCAACAAACAAGTGGTCCCACTGCTGAACTTTCAGAACCGAGACAATCTCCCCCAAAGCATTCGTTTCCAAGAACTCATGATCCAGCAACAATTCTCTCACAACCCCTTCATGACTCATATCCTTCACCTCCTTAATATCACTCTTTGACTTGTATATCGCCCCTTGGAAACATTGGCTCTTGCGAACAAGAGCCGTGGACACCTTGGCGCGCTTGGGTTTGCGCTCAGACACTTGCTCAGACTCGTCGTCCGAGCTCACCGGAATGGCCTTGGCGGCTTGGGCTTGAGCCCTTGTCTTGGGTTTGGGAAGATAACCCATTTTGACTCTGCCCGAGAACTTGAGAACCGCAGACGGCGACTCCTCAGCCTCCTCATCAACCAGTTCCTTCTCTAAGTTTTGCACAACCGCTTTCATTTGGGCCGTGGTAGCATCATGAATCTCCGCCATGGTCGGCGTCGCTGTTGTGGCGTAGCCGAGGCACTCCTCTGTCTCCATCTCAGGGTGGGTAGGGTGGGTGGGAGAGAAGAGTACCCCCTCCTTGTCGTTGGAGGAGACAACAGTGGGGGCGAGAGGGTTAGGGTTAGGGTTTATAGAGGCAGGGGTGAGGATGGTGATTTGGGGGCCGAGTATGGCACCATTGCGAGGGTGGCCGGTGTAGGTGAGAATGGTGGAGAGGCCGGTTTTGAGGTGGTGGAGGGTTGGAAGCATCGAGACAAGTGGTGGATGAGGTGGCTTGAGAAAAGGAGGCGATGACAGAGGGGGGTTCCCATCGCATAGAGTTTGCGAAGGATGGTTTGGAGATTCTCGGTGCCGTCAATGGGGATGTTTGAGGGAAAGGCCATTTGTGGAGCTTGGGAAAGACGAGGAAGAGAGCAAGAGACTTGGAGACAAGAGAAGCAAATAAAAGCGGTAAAGAAGAATACCTTGGAGACGCCGAATATATAGATCCACATCAAATCTTTTCGGTTGCCAAAGATAACAATTAAGATCTTATCCTTCCATCTTTTCCAAAGATCACAGCCAGATTTTTCTTCCAAAATTAAATCTTGTGAAAGATTGTGTCCAAATTCATTAAAGCCCACAATATCTCAAGCAAATAAAACATCACAGAGCCATCAAATCAACCCTAAATGCCCAATTCATTTCCCACGCAGTTGTAGGTCATCATTGCACCTCATACCGCCGTGGACACCTTGGCGCACTTGGGTTTGCGCTCAGACACTTGCTCAGACTCGTCGTCCGAGTTCACCGGAATGGCCTTGGCGGCTTGGGCTTGAGCCCTTGTCTTGCGTTTGGGAGGACAACCCATTTTGACTCTGCCCGAGAACTTGAGACCCGCAAACGGCGACTCTTCAGCCTCCTCATCAACCAGTTCCTTCTCTAAGTTTTGCACAACCGCTAGCATCATGGTCGGCGTCACTATTGTGGCGTAGCCGAGGCACTCATCTGTCTCCATCTCAGGGTGGGTAGGGTGGGTGTGAGAGAAGAGTACCTCCTTCTTGTCGTTGGAGGAGACAACAGTGGGGGCGAGAGGGTTAGGGTTTGTGGAGGCAGGGGGTGGGGAGGGTGATTTGGGGGACGAGTATGGCACCATTGCGAGGGTGGCCGGTGTAGGTGAGGATGGTGGAGAGGCCGGTTTTGAGGCGGTGGAGGGTTGGAAGCGTCGAGACAAGTGGTGGATGAGGTGGCTTGAGAAAAGGAGGCGATGACAGATGGGGGTTCCCATCGCATAGAGTTTGCGAAGGAGGGTTTGGAGATTCTTGGTGCCGTCAATGGGGACGTTTGAGGGAAAGGCCATTTGTGGAGCTTGGGAAAGACGAGGAAGAGAGCAAGAGACTTGGAGACAAGAGAAGCAAATAAAAGCGGTAAAGAAGAATACCTTGGAGACGTCGAATATATAGATCCACATCAAATCTTTTCGGTTTCCAAAGATAACAATTAAGATCTTATCCTTCCATCTTTTCCAAAGATCACAGCCAGATTTTTCTTCCAAAATTAAATCTTGTGAAAGATTGTGTCCAAATTCATTAAAGCCCACAATATCTCAAGCAAATAAAACATCACACATCCATCAAATCAACCCTAAATGCCCACTTCATTTCCCACGCAGTTGCAGGTCATCATTACACCTCATACCTGTCAACTCCCAACCACATACCACATAGGCGACGATCCGACTTCTCGGCTTTTCGAAAAAATAGAAGGGTGTGATGCAGGGGTAACGTCACCAGAGAGGGTACAAAGAACACCACACAAAAACATACGATTTTTTTAATAATATATAATCATGAAAGAGAGGCTCCTAGTTGTGGATGATTAGAGGGGCTCATAGGGAGCATCAAGCTTGATGGCTAGGATAAGCTGTAGAGTCAACAATCATTTGGGCTAATGATGAGGGATCAATGCATCAAGTTGACTCTTTTGGGCCGAAAGAGAGCTGTTCCAAGTGTTATTATGAAAGCATAGATGATCATGTAAGAAATTTTCAAATCAGAGAAGTACAGAAAAGAAGCTAAGCATGTTATCCATACAATGATCAAGGGAGAGATTGCGTATCAAGACACGACACTTAGACTAAAGAAATTCACCAAGTATTTTTAGCCAGTTATTGTGGGAACAAAATAAGTAGACATTTAGTTAAGATAGATCATACCAAGTTCTATGCGAAATTGTTCAAAGGGTTCCCTATTGAGTGCCTTGGTGAAAATGTCAGCGTTTTGATCCATGGTTCCACAAAAGTCCATGGAAACCAAATCTTTCTCCACACAATGACGTAAAAAGTGATATCTTATCTCAATATGCTTGGTACGTGAGTGCTGTACATGATTCTTGGAGATATTTATAGCACTAGTATTGTCACATAGAATGAAAACAGAGTCAAGAAGAATACCATAGTCACTAAGTTGTTGCTTGAGCCATAGGAGTTGAGTACAACAAGTTGTGGCGGCTATGTATTTGGCTTCTGCGGTTGACAAGGCAACTAAGTTTTTCTTTTTCGACCCCCAGGAAACCAAGCACGGCCAAAGGAATTGAGCCATTCCTAATGTAGACTTCTATCCACTTTGTTCCCTACGAAGTCAGCATCTATGTATCCAACCAGATCGAAGTTGCATCCCTTGGGATACCACAGACAAAGATCATCTGTCCCCCTCAAGTATCTCAGAATCCTTTTCACTGGCTTGAGGTGTGTCTCCCTGTGATCACCCAGAAATCGAGCACATAGACACACTCTATACAAAATACCGGGTCTACTAGCAGTGAGATAAAAGAGCAAACCTATGATTCCTTGATAGAGTGTTGGGTCAACTCATTTTTCATGTTCATCCTTTCCCATGAGGTTGTTGGGAGATATGGGAATGGTGAAGGGCTTTGCATCGGTCATTCCAAACTTCCTGATACACTCCCTGAGATACTTCTGTTGATGAACCCTTGTTCTATCTTCTCCCTGAGAGACTTGGAGACCCAAGAAGAACTTCAATTACCCAACCATGCTCATCTCGAATTCGCTGGCCATAAGACTTGTGAATTTTTGAACTAGTTTGTCATCTGTAACCCGAAGATGATGTCATCCACAAAGACCAGCACAACAAGAGTGTGCTTTCCCTCCTTCAACAGGAACAAAGTCTTGTCAACCTTCCTGTGAACGTATCCATGTGACAAGAGGAACTGAGATAGCCTATCATACAAGGTCCTGGGAGCCTGCTTAAAACCATACAACGCCTTGTCAAGTATATAGACATGGTCAGGTTGAGAAGTATCTTGAAATCCAGGGGTTTGCTCCACATAGACATCCTCCTTGAGAACTCTATTCAAGAAGGCAATTTTTACATCCATTTGCTGCAATTTGAAGCCGTGAAAAACTGAGTATGCAATGAGTAGTCGGGTGGCTTCCAAACGAGCAACATGAGAAAAGGTTTTGTCATAATTGATCCCTTCCGGCTGGTTATATCCTTTCACCACGAGCCTTGGTTTGTTCATTGTGATTTGTCCATGATCATCCAACTTGTTCCTTAAGACCCACTTGGTTCCTATCACAGTGTTGTTCCCCGAATGAGGAACGAGCATCCAAACCTTATTCCTTTCGAATTGATGGAGTTCTTCCTGTATAGCACTTATCCAATATGGATCCTTCAACACTTCTCCTACAGTTTTTGTTTCTTGCAAAATGAGAAAAGCATTGAAGTCGCATAAATTTTGCAAAGAAGAGCGAGTGCATGTTCCCTTTTGATAGTCTATAAATATTTGATCCACTAAATGGTCCTTATTTTGTTGGTAGTTAATCACTTGCAGAGTAGTGAGATCAAAATCATCGGTTTCGGCATCACCAACACCTGTACTGTCTTCACATGTCCCTTCAGCATTAGGACTTGGACTTTGTTCCTCGGGCGGGACCTGAGGAGAATCTGACGCGTGAGCATCATCGCTAGATGCAGTAGAACCAACAATGTGATGAGCTCTTGGAGTTGATGAGTCATCATTATTGTCTTGTCTAGGAGATGCCTCGTTGATGTCATTATTGAGCATCTCTTCCATAACATTGCTTTTTACGAGCTGAAAGCTGTCATCCTCAGGGAGATACCAGTCCCTTGTTTCTGCACAAGGTTACCAGCCATAACATATTCATCAAAGACCACATCAATGCTTTCCTCTACATTTTTTGTCTTCTTGTTGAAAACTTTGTAGGCCTTGTTGTGGAGAGAATATCCTACAAAGGTGCCTTCATCACTTCTCGGATCAAACTTTCCAAGAGAATCAGTCCCATTGCTGTGGACGAAGCACTTGCAACCAAAAGTCCGCAGATGAGAGACATTTGGCTTTCTTCCCCTTAAGAGTTCATAAGGAGTCTTGTTTAGCAACGAGCGAATGGTTTCCCTGTTCAACACATAACAAGTGGCATTCAAAGCTTCAGCCCAAAAACTATTTAGAAGACCACTGGCAATAAGTACGCGTCATGTCCTCTAGAGTCCTGTTCTTCCTTTGCATACACCATTTTGCTACGGATTTCTGGGTGCTGATAAGTTATGACTTATGCCATTGTTCCGAAACAGGGATAAGAACAGAGAATTCTCAAATTCTATCCCATGATCAGTACAAATGGAGCCAAGAGACTTTCCTAAACTCTTCTCAAAAGATTTGAGCCAAGACTCAATCTCAGCAAACACTTCGTCCTTTAAGGATAGGAAGAGGGTCCATGTATATCTGGAAAAATCATCAACAATAACAAACACATAGAGACTACTACGACGACTCTTTGTGCACATAGGCCCACAAAAGTCCATGTGGATTAGTTCCTAAGGGAGACTTATGCTTACCTCTTTCTTGGAATTGAACGAAGATCTCACCTGTTTACCTTTGGTACAAGCATCACAAACATCATTCCTTGTTGATTCGATCTTAGGAAGACCGTTGACCAGTTCATGCCTATGAAGTTTGGAAAGAAGCTGAAGACTTGCATGTCCAAACCGCTTGTGCCACAAATCTGTTGTCACATCAATGGACGACAAACACAGGTCCTTCTCAGGGATAAAAGCAGGATCAAATTTATAGACGTTGTTTTCACAGATCCCTTTGAGTAAAATTTTCCATGTACTAATACACTTACCAAGACCACAAACCTCTCCCTTACTCTTATTTCCAAAGGTTATAGAACCTCCGAAGGCCTGTTAAAGTGAGGTGAACCAACTTTTGTTCCCTGTCATATGACTTGAGCATGTACTATCGAAGTACCAGGAACCTTTCCCCACTTCAGCCTGTATTGAAAAGATTAGTTCTTATGAGCCCAGACAAGCTTATGCTTTCTGGGTTTAGGAGTAACATATTTGATCTTAGCAGGTTTTTCATTTACATTTCCCCTAACAATACGGGCAATCTCCTCATTGTCTCTTTTCAAAAGACACTCTTGTTTGTAGTGACCCGAATGACCACAGTACCAACAAACCCTATGACACTTTAAATCCACATACTTGCTCTGTCCAGGCCAAATTGGTTTGTTTGCAACCCTGGAATGAAAATCAATATGTTTGGGCTTACCATTCTGTGCTTGCTTTAGCCAAATGGAGTTAACCTTTTGTCCATGATACTGAGGTTTGTTCCGATCAGTCGAATTTGCACAGTCTTTCCGATTGTTCCCACAAGAGGAACTTTCATGTTTTCTCAAAACACTATTTTCCTTCGACTATGGGGCTTTGGACCTGGGTGTCATCAACAAGAAGCTTAGCTTGGTATCCAATTCCAAAGTGAGGCACATGTTTCTTCCCTTTCTTCCTTTCATTCTTGGATGCAACAAACTCAATGCCTTTAGCTTTTCCTTTCTGCTCCTCATTGATTTCGGACACATCACTAGACAACTTGACGTTTCTTAGTTTTAACATAAAGGATTCCGATTCCAATGAGGTAATAGAAGCTTCCAGGGAAGTAATCTTCTCAAAGAGCTTAGGACATTTATCACAAGAATTAGAGAAAGAAGATGAAACTTTCTCAAGATTGGTCACTTTTTTTACCCAACCTTTGTTCTCATCGATCAAACTTGAGATCGTATCATCCTTTTCTCCAATCTGCTCACTAAAAAGACTATTCTCATGAGCAAGTTTCTTAATGATAAAGATTAATTGTTCTTTAGACTTGCTTTTCGAACTTGAAATGAGTTCAGATTCATTTACCTCAGAGTCATTTAGACTACCTCCAACCATAAGGTAGAACGTGCTGGAGACAGAGTTGCAACCTTTCAAGTCATGAGGACTCCGTATGGCCATCAAGCATACACCCCTTGAATGAGAAGATTCTTCATCATCTGAGTTAGAGTCTCCCCAAGTTGCCACCATTTCTTGCTTTTCTTCACGAACCAAAGGAAGACCTGCCTTTTTCTTGAAGCAGTTTTTGGCAAAGTGTCCCTTGTTTTGACAATGGTAACACACGACATCCTTTAGATCTTTGTTCCCTTCAGAGGAACGAGGGGAGCTTTTGCTTCAGGACAATATTCTCTTCATCGCTCTAGTGATGAGAGCAACATATTCATCTCCATCCTCATCTTCATCTTCAACTTGAGAAAAGTCAAAGGCTCTTTCAACTTTTAAAGTAATGCTTTGAGCTTTCTCAGCTCCCCTTTGGCTCATCTTGGAGTTATGGACGGAGGAGTTGCTTTCTAGCTTGGCAACAACTTCTTCCATAGTGAGAGCTTTGACATCAGTCTGGGCGTAAAAGGCAAGAACAATTGTGTCCCACTGAGGATTGAGACCTTGCATGAAGTGATGACTGAGTTTCCAATCAGGAAGCTTCTCGCCAAGGAACTCTAGTTAGCCAACTACTCCTTAGAAGCGGGAGTAGAAGTCTTGAATGTGTTCACTTTTTCCTTGGGAGATGTAGTCATACTCCTTCATCAGGACAAAGATACGATTCTTTTTGACATCCTCGTTTCCTTCACGGAGACACTTCAAAGCATCCTAGATCTCCTTAGCTGTTTTATAGCCGATGAGCTTCTGAAGATCAACATGGAGCAATGCCATATGAAGGATCTTCTTGGCCCTGTTGTTCTTCTCCAACTTTTTCCAATCAACATCATCATAGTTAGCCCTTGCTTTTGGTTTTGTTGCATCCTTATCATCCATAATTGGAAGGGGACCGACTTTAATGATTTTTCATATATGTCCATCAAGGGAGCAAATGTGGGACTCGATTTGCTCAACCCACTAATCGTATTCTCCAACCTTCAGAGTTGGTGGCTTCCAGAATGAGTCACCGATAGCATTGCTTGATGACATCTTTCCTGCAAAGTCTTAACGAAAACAATCTAGAGACCATGCTCTGATACCAATTGTTGGATCGTTAGTGTTTCGTCTGAGGGAACAAATACCTTGTTCCCATAGAAGGTGCAACAGAATATTAAAGAAAGAAAGAATTATATTTAGAACTCACAATTTAGAGTGGAAACCCTAATTAGTCAAATAACCAATTAGGAAAAACCACTACCTTCAAGCTTCTCGCTTGAGAGGATTTTGAAGAGTCTACTTGTCTTATTGATATCTTGATCGGTTATACTTGTAGCTTGGACTTTAAACCCTAGACTTCCCACCTAGTTTTGAATCTCTTCTACAACAATGAACACGAACTCACTCTCTAAGATGTACATACTACTTCACTTTCTTTTCTCTCTCAATGGAATGCTCAGAGTTCGTACTCAAGAAGTGAATCGCTCACTTATATTTATACAATCCAAAAATCCTACTAACAAATAAAATCTAGCTCACTTATTTCCAATAACAAGAAGATATTATTTTGACTCAATAAGATAATATCTCAACCGATTCTATAATCTAAGGAAAGATCTCCGAAAATAATATAGTCGAGATAAGATATAATCTTCTCTCTCAAAATCTTCTAGTTGGCGTGATCAGACCAACTTTCCATTTCCAACCGCATGATCTTCAAGGATTATCTTTATTATTTTCACACTTGACTTCCTTATGATATTCGCAACTTGTTGTTTGTAACGGCACTGTAGTTCCTTTGGAGGTAATAAAGCGTTTAGAAAACTCTTTGTTCTCTCTGCATAACTGCGCTGCCAATCGTTCCATGTGACATCTTTGTTTGATCATAAAACACTTAGTCACCAGATTAGTTGAATGTTTGTTACCATCAAAACCAAGGAATTCAACAAAAAAGACTGCTTTAAGAGACATAAAAAATAGTAAAATTATGTTAATCGAACATGATAGTACACAAGATTCGTAACCTGGGGTGATAATATCCGCGTCAAATAAAGACGAAAAATTTTGTATCAATCTCGTTGATGGAGGTGATGACGGTGACAATGACGTCAGTTAGAAATCTAGGAGTCAGGACGACCATCATCATGGGGTCATTGTAGACGTGATTAGTTGATATGAACATGGACTTGTGAATAATAATGACCACATTAGTTGTATGAGTGTATCAACAAGGTCGAAGGTGGCGTCACGACGTAACTCACGGGGAGTGTGATCTGTATAGCCTATGTTGTAATGTAGCTCGACCTTGCATAAGTAGCCACATGGGCGTGTAATAGCAAGATAGTAAAAGTAGTTGTCTTTATTTTATTGAATGAATTGAATTTCAATAAATGACATGCATGAATGGAAACTAGATTAGAAATAGTATTTCTTGAGGTAGGTCGCATTCAAGCTTCAGATGACGGACACTCTATTACGAGTAGTGAGATCGTATAATCCTTGTTGGTATGTCACCATCCAGGTGGCAGCATCATCGCGTAGCTCATCGACGGTATCTAATATGAACGTCATGAGCGACATGTTTCTTTCCTCGGTGGTGAAGCGATAGTGGGAGGTATGGATTTGAACTTCGACGGGCAAGACTGCTTCGCTTTCAAAGACTAAGGAAAATCATGTTTTACTTATCTCGGTCTTGGGAGTAGTGTGATCTGACCATAGGATGGGTAGTAACTCGTCTGCCCATAAGCCCTTTGCTTTCTTGAGCATTTTCCTTAAGTTGATGATGATGACCTTGTTACTAGACTTGGATTAACCGTTGGCTTAAGGATACCGGGGTGTCGACATGACTAGCTTGATGACCAACTCCTGACAGAACTCGTTCTTGCGATTGCTATTGAATTGCGATCCGTTGTCGCAAACAATGGTGTCGGGGACGCCGATTCTGCATAAGATATTCCTTATGCCGTAGGATATAACATGTGTGTCCTTGATTTCTTAGAACGCCTCTACTTCGATCCACTTAGAGAAGTAGTCCGTTATAGCCAACATGAAGACTCGTTGCCTGAAGGCGACTTGCAACTTCCCAACGATATCCATCCCTTACTTCATGAAAGGCCATGGGGACGAGATTGGGTGTAAAACTTCAGATTATTGTTGAGACACATGACCATGCCTTTGACAGGCGTCACATTTCCTTGCATAGTCGAAAACATCTCTCTTCATAATGGCCCAGTAATATCCTGATGTGTGAGCGCACAACGCTAGATTCCTACCTCTTAAGTAGCATGTCGTCCTTTAGAGTGAGGATGATGCCTTAGCACGAAGTCTTTGTGCTTTAGTCTTGTCGGTGGGTGTTTCGCCATGTTTGAGCCAGTTATAAAGTGGGGTAACTGAGGATGTAGATTCGTTAGAGTAGCTGACCTGCATAGGGAGTGATGTGTTGGCCAACTTGTTGATGGCAGGGATCTCCATGTGCATGAAATGGATCTTTTGGTATGGGTGACAAAGATTGGAACGGTATCCACGTCATTTATGTGTGACAACATAGCAAGAATGTTATCCGTCCCCTTAGAAGAATTCTATGAGCTGCCATCAAGGACTATTCCCAAGGATTAGATAATTGAGAGTGTCAAGCGTGTTTTTGGCGAGGAGTTAGCTACTTACTACTACACTTCCGATCTTTCTTTGATTGGATGCCTTGCCCATCAGTACATCATCAAGGTTGTTGTTCCTCGAAAAAAGAAGAGGAACGCCATCACATGCATTGATATTCTATTGCTTGATTGTTTTTTGAGCAAGGAGAAGATAGATCTTCCCAATGTGGTAATCCAACACATGGGGAAGTACACTAGAAAGAACCACTTAATGCCTTATCCTGAATTAGTGAGGTTGATTCTAGAAAGGGAACAACTCTACAAGGCTGAGAATGGAGTTTTTTGGGGCTGAGACTTGGAGTTGGTAAATATCTCCAAAATGAAACATCAGGGAAATGACAAGGGAACGACGACTGTACATTCTTTTAAGAAGAAGGAAATCAGGGAAGGAACGTCAAAGGGTGATTCTTGGAATCAAAGGATTCTTTATAAGCTGAAGAAGTTGAACCACAAAGCTGATATTCTGATCAACTTCTTCTTGAATAAGGAAGAGACTAAGAACCATGACCTTGAAACTTGAGTGGAATCCCCTCTTGTTTCCTAGCCAATATTTTTCTAGTCTTTGTGATTTTCATGTTTTTGTATGTTTTTTTTGCTTTATGTTATCTATGATTTTTTCTGTTATTTTGTAATGTTCCTTTCTATGTTTTAATCAATTCCTTACTTATCTAATGAATTATTATTTTGATAATAATTTGCGACTTTGTGTAGTATTTCTTTGTATAAAATTGATCTTTTGATGATGCGAAATGAGGGAAGTGTGGAAAATTGTGGGATGAATTGAAATCATGACAGGTAACACTCTCGTTGTTCCATATTTTTCAAATCATTGAACAATGCTATTGATGAGAGGGAATTTGTGTATAACTTGAGGTAAGAACTATGATAGTTTATTGAGGGGGAACATTGCTTGGAATTTTGGTTTATAAATGCATATTGACTGATGTTGATTGAATCTATACTTATTTGTTTTATGGACAATTTTCAGATGGGTTTGTCATCATCAAAATAGGGAAGTTGTTGGAACAATGTTGTTCCCTCTAGTTTTGATAATGATATACACCATTAGGTTTTATGGTTTTCTTGTTCCTATGTGTTTCAGGTTAAAGACTGGATACGAGAACAATGTAAATCAAGAAAAGAAAAATGGAGAAGTAAACAAACAAAGAGTCAACAAAAGAACAAAAGTGTTGAGCGATGGAACGAAGAAACTGAGACCATGCGCTATCTGTATTATGAAGCTAAGGAACTTCACTGAGCAACAAATTGAAAAGAAAGAGAAGAGGCGATGAGAGAATTCAATGAAAGATTAGTCAAATAAGGAAAGAAGATCTTTTAAAGTCTTGAGCTGCAAAGATTAGATCAGATAGAAGTTTGAATAAGTCTTAGTTGTGAAAATACTATATTTTGTTATAAGATTGTATTTATGGAAATACGATTAGATGGAAACATATTCTTTTAAGTGACGTGTATAATATAGGTGTTAGAGATTTTACCCTATGTCTATATATACATAGAAGTTAACATCAGGTTTAACACACAATTGACATCATTCGAGCTTACGAAGAAACAAAGAGAGAGGAAGATCAAGATATGAGTTGTATGAGTATTCTGATATAGGTTGTGTTCACTTAAGTCATTAGGTTATAATCACTTGCTTATGAGTCTAGGAAATACAGGAACTATGTGTGACTAGGTTTGAAGTCCTTACTGATTTGATTGTTTGTGACCGAATTAAAAACACAATTATGCGTTTGAAATCCTACTAGGTTAACCATTTAGGGCTAGAGATTTGTCTTGATCAACTTATAGGTTGATTGGGCTTCCTCTCTAAGAAATTGTGTCAATGTTTCTTTGTTACCTAAGCTATCTTAAGTATTCCACTACTCAGGGAACTGCAAAACAGTTCCCTTAACTTATACACTAACGATTCAACATAAACCTTCAAGAACATGTTTAGTGAGTTCTTCAAAATCAATTGCCTTTCCAAGAACGGCCAATTCCTTATCCATTCATTTGACGAACTTCATACATTTAATGACTGAGGACGGGTGCTTCATGTTGTTGTGAAGTTGATCCTTAAGCCGCTTGATATGGCCCTGGGTGGTATGAGCAAATATGTTGGCCAAGATCTCCCAAGCAGCCTAGGATGTGGTGGTTCCAGATAGCAAGTGACCATGTGTTGGAGACAATGTCCAGACAGGAGCTCCGAATAGAAGCTTATCATGTCGAATCCAAGTTAGATACACTGGATTGTAGGTCGAGTCTGGTGGAGTTGCAGTATTGACAATTGGTGGAGGGCATGGATAAGTTCCATTTATGAACCAAAGGGACCGTAACAAATAAGCATAGCTTTAATAAGCAATATCCGAGCAAGCAAATTTATGGTGGTAAGCTTGTTGGAGGTTGGAAAGGTGACAACAATGAACGAGATTGTTGGTTCGTACTCGTTTGGATGATGGTCGAGTGATCGGCCTTTTTGAAAAAAGGGAAAACAATGTGTTGTTGGACAATATGGCTCTGTATACTATGTGAAGACTGATTTCAATTCATTAATGTTTGAACATGAGCATATAAGTATATATACAAGCGTTTATCAGTAACTAAATCCCATAAAGAAAGGGATATACAATCTTATAGTTACCACAACTAGATAATAAGAAATCACATGAAAATAAGGAAAATAACAACTAATGTATTGAATCGATGTGTGTTAGACAAGGAACGGTGATACTGTTCCCTGGGTAGCGGAAATAATATAGATTCAAAGAGTAACAGCAAGACAGTTCCTTTATAGAGGAAACTCAATCAACCAAGTAGTTGAAAAGAGAAAAACCTCTACCTCTAGGTGTACCTTAGAAGGATTTCAAACCGTATACTTGTATTATTAATAAGTTGTACAATCTCACAAGTCTTCTCTTCACCTATTCTCACATAGATCCTAGGCTTCTAGACCTTGAGTGTAATCAACTCACAAATAAACAAGAACACAAGAAAACCCTAAGAAAGAACTAAACCCGTAACTTGCCTTTGGATCTCCTGATCTCAACTTGCAGTATGCTCCGGTGTGATAGCTAAGATACCTTACCCTAAGGTATGCTTATCGATATATAGTGTTAGCAAAGATCTCTTACCAAATACCCAAATAGCTAGAAAATCGCTATACAATGTAACAGTGAAAGATTTCTTTCTAAACTCAACGTTTCAGCTTAACAACTCATTGTTTCCTTATATAAAGTTTCCTAAGACATCCTAAATACGATTTCTTCTTTCAAGGGAATCTTCAAATCTTGTTTCCATAAATAGCATTCTTCACATGGTAACAACTAAGTAATTTCTGCTTCTCGGTATTGATCCTTATCCGGCTGTTTCCTTGTATAAAACTCTTCACAGCACACGCTTCACATCTTCAGGTTGTTTCAGCGTAAGTGTTCCTTGTTGTCATAATGTTCCTTTCACTCCTCTTATTTCTCTTCTTCATATGGTTTTCATTGTTCCCTAATTCTTTCATTAAACCTGAAACTCATAGAAACAATATAAACCATAAAACCTAATGGTGTTTATCATCATCAAAACTAGAGGGAACATCAAGGTTCCAATAATTTCCCCCTTTTTGGTGATGACAAACCCATTCAAAAATTCTTCGATCAAAACCAAAGAGTAATAAGTAAGTCAATATAAATCATCATGCATCTAAGATCAAGTGTTAAGCAAAATTTTATATCAAATGAATAAATGCAGTTCATACCTTCAAGTTGCATCATCGTTCCCCTCAGCACTAGCATCGTTAAAAAATCATAAAGAATTAGAAACAATAAACTATTACCTCTCTTTACTGAGTTCATCTCACAATTTTCCACACTTTCCCCTTTTGGCATCAACAAAATATAAAAAGTAACCAGTGGAACAACATAACTAGCGCAACAAATTAATATCAAAATGGAAATTCAATATTATCCGCAAGGAGATTATTACAATCATCATGGAAAAACTTGAGAAACAGTAACACACAATCATAGAGCAATCAAAGCAATAAGACAACATAAGAAAAACAAGAGAAGATTGGAATAATGGGCTAGGAATGAAAATGAGTCCACTCAAAAATCATAATCCTCCTTCTATTCTTTGTCCTTGTTGAGGAAGTGTTCAAGAAGCATCGGCATGATGTTCTTGATTTCACGCAAGGAAGCCTAGGCCCTCCAAGCGCCCCAGTCGCCGCCACGCCCTTGCCTCCCTCGGCACCTGAAGAGTCACCGGAGGCCACCACGCCACTGCCGCCACTTTGCTCGGACACCAAGGGTTTCCCAGAGGCCCTAGATGCTAAAGAGTTGAACCAAGCCAAGCACGATGTAGAAGCCTTGACTAAGCTAGATGATGGCCGCAACTCCTTGCCTTTGGCCGGCTCGTCCACGGCACCAGCGGCCAGCCTTCACGATGGCTGGGCCATCCAGAGCTCACCTCACTCCTCAGATCATACCAAAGACTCTCACCCCAAGTTGGCCGATGAAAGTCTCAAGGAGCCGCGCCATCGCCACTCACCTCCCTCCACGCGCGACCAAGCTAGGGTTTTGCCCTTGGACCACAGCGACGACCCACCACCTGGAGCCATTACTCGCACACGAGCTAAGAAGCTTCAAACTAAGCTCAAGTAGGGTCTTTTGAGCCTAGAAGTCCCGAGACAAAACCTTGAGGGCTCGACGACATTGCTCGTCGCACTTCGAACCACCAAAGGAGCCTAAACCGTCGGCAATTTTCCCATGCCTTCTAGAAGACTTTGCATCCGGCCCTCTTCTAATAATTTAAGATTATTCTTAAGTATTTAGTGAATTAAGAGTGTGCTTTTAATAAATGTTTTTTCTTGGGGAGGGGGAGAGGCTAGGAGTTAAAACTTGTTGGCCATTTGAAGGGTTGGCTGAGTGCTCCTTGGGGGCCTATATAAGGCTTCGGCCTTGGCCTTGTAAAATCACTTCCAACTTGAATCAAAACCTCTCTAAGAGTTCTATTTCCCCTTGGAAATATCTCAGCTTCAAATTAGTTTGTGAGTTACATCAAACTATCTTCGATCTTCCTCTACGGGTGTGTTGCATCCCCTAGGTGTTGATCCCCTTGTTCCTCTTAGTGGTGTGTTATATCCACTCAAGAAGATCACTTATCCCTTCACTTCCACCACCAAACCCATCACCATCCATTCCCCTTTCACGTTCTTCAACCAAACAACTCCTCTCGCCGAACTTCTGTCTCGGTTCTCTCTGCGACCCCTCAGTAAATTCACCATATCGTTCGACTCCTAGATCGGTTCACGCTCAAATTTGGAGGGCATAAACTAGACTTCAAGATCTAAGTTCTGGCATTGGAATCATCCAATGTGGAGTCCAGAGCAAACAGAACGAGGCCATTGAAAACTGAACAAAATTTTGGAAATAGACTGTCGTGAAGGATCAAGAGTCATCCTTGCTTGGAACCCACCTTGGCGTCTACCTTGCACCGAGGCTGAAGAGATCGTCGATCCTATCATGTGGTATCAGAGCCATGCAAGGTAAATGCGCGAACTTCATTATAAACGTTGATCTTAGTTCAAGTTGCAAGCCTTCATGCTATTTCGTGACTTGTGCGATCGATTGGCTGAATTCCGATCGTGTTGTTTGAACTTTGGTTGCTGGAAAAACACTCCAAAATTTTGTTTTTCTAAGGTAGAAGACGACCTTTGAATTTTCTTTAAAAAAAAAACACAAAACCGGCAAACCTTTCATTGTGTCACTCGCCAAACTCATTGGCTTCATCTTCCCTTCTCATTACACCTTAGTTAATAGCTTGCTTCTTTCTTAATTTTTTCTACAATTAATTTGTGTGGCTTGTAGAGTTTCTTGAGATTAAAAACGAACCAATTAAGAGGCAAGGATACGGGAAAATACTTGAGAAAACTCAAAGCCAACTGAAAGAAAAACAAAATTGAAAGTCCAGCAAATTGTAGACTTGTTCTCGCCTTAGTCAAGAAGTTTGTTTTATCATTGTTATAATTCTCAAGCATAATCAAAGGCATATAGCCAAGGAAACTCGAGAAAAAAGGGCTAAGTAGCCAGAAAAAGGCGAGTAAGAAGTGAGAAGTTCGAGAAAGAGTGGAAAAGCCAGAAAAAAGCAAACAAGTTGAATTTGAGGACCTTGTATTAGTACCTTCCTTCACTCTTGTGTTGGTTCGTGTTTGATCAAAAAGATTTAGCAAGTTCATACAAGTTTTGTGGCTTAATTTTTTTGCTTGATTGAGTCTACCCTAAGCTACCCTAAAACTTGAAGCTTGCAACCTGAATTTTGTGAAAACTTTACAATCAAAGTTGTGGCACTTGCTGGTTCAAGCATCCATTGATCGAATTGTCTCTCTTTAGTTCTCTTTCTTGGTATTTGCCTTGGTTGCTAACTTGCTAGGGAGTATCATGGATCCCTCCAACAAGCAAAAGGGAGTCACCATCCAAGAGCCTATGCCCTCCGCACCAATCACTATGGAGACTCTCTTGAAAGCTTTCCAAACAAGCAAGGAAGAACAACAAGAACAAGTGCGGCAACAAATCCAAGAAGTGAGGGCGGAGACCGTCGCCTTCATACGAAGCATGGAAGACAAGATTGAGAATTCCCTTAGCTGGATAAGGACAAGTGGCCAGCATGAAGAAGGAGGTTCCATACACTCACCCTGTCAAGATGGAGACCAACTTGGAGCTATGCCCAATGCCTTTTCTAAGATGGCCCTCCATGAGGAAGCTACTACGTCTCAAGCTCCTCCTATTGCTTCCATCCGCCAAGATCAAGGATTAGGTGAGGACCCCTTATCTCATGTCAATTCTTATCCTCCCATTCGGACTAACCATGCAGGAATTGGAACAAGAAATGCTCCACTTCGTCCCTTCTCTCAACAAGTTTACTTGCCAAGGAGGAATGTACACAGGAATCCCCTTCCTAGAGACCAACCTAGGGAGAGAATGGGACAATTTCAAAGGGAACATCGCCAAGGTCCACGGGGGTATTTTGAAGATGACTATGAAAGACCTCAAGGGAGGGAGCAATACCATGGTGTGAAGATCCACGTCCCACCTTTTCAGGCTCCTCGAATGTTGAATCATACTTGGATTGGGAGTCCAAAAGCGAGTAAGTTTTTGACTTTTACAACTATGGAGATGCCCAAAGTGTGGCCCTCACTACCATCAATTTCACGGAGTTTGCATACCAATGGTGGCAAGAGGAGAAGGAGGAACGTGTGTATGGAGGGTTCCCGACCATTGAAACTTGGAGGGAGCTCAAGACTACCATGAGAGCTCGTTTTGTGCTGGAGGATTACTTGGCCCGCATCCATGTCAAGCTAGAGCGTATCAAGCAAGGACCAAGAAGCCCGAATGAGTTTTATAAAGAGCTCCGTACACTTTTGTTTAGATCCAACATAAAATTTCCTGAGGAGTATGTAATTTCTAAGTTTGTTGGTGGTTTAAATCTTGAATTGGCTAACATTGTAGAAAACCAGAGATTCGTTAGGGGCACACCAATCGAAGAGGTCCTCCACTATGTCAACCATGTGTATGGCAACTTGCAAAAGAAGAGGACTAGTTCAAGCTCCCGCCTATGGACCACCTCAAGCTCAAGTACCTCTAATGCTCAGCCAAGACGCCAAGAGCCAAGAGTGGAGCCCTACAAAAGCCAGCCAAAGAAGGAAGCACCTCCGCCACCATTCAAGAGAGAAGGAGAATCTCGCACTAGGGATTTGAAGTGTTTTAAGTGCCTAGGCCGAGGGCACTTTGCCAAATATTGCCCAACCAAGAAACAAGTGTTGCTTAACACTCATGGGGAATATGAGTCCGAAGATGAAGACGTGGAGGAAGCCGTGAGGGCGGAGGCACAAGAAGAAGAGGAACTTCACCTAGAGGCTTCCGTGGGAGATTGTTTTGTTGTCAAACACACTCTAGTTGCCAGTGAAGCCCCAAGCATGCCTAACCAATGTGAGACCATCTTCCACACGAGATGCTTCATTCAAGGTAAGGTTTGTAGCATGATCATAGATGGAGGTTCATGTTGCAACATAATCGACCAAGAGGTAGTCTCCCGTTTCAAACTCTTAACTTCACCTCATCTTCAACCTTATACTTTATGTTGGCTTAACTCTTCTACTCCACTCAAAGTCAAAGAGAAAGACAAGGTTAAGTTCTCCATTGGAGGATATGAGGATGAAGTCCTTTGTGATGTGTTGCCTATGACCGCTTGCCACATTTTGCTTGGGAGGCCCTGGCAATTTGATAGAGGAGTCATACATCATGGCGTCACCAATGAATACTCCTTCCATTTGAAAGGCAAACGGATCACTCTCCACCCCTTGGCACCACATGATGTGAATCCCTCACATCTTGAACCAAGCATGGAAGCCAAGCCATTGCCAACTCAAGATCCAGCACCAAAACGCATCACTCGGTCTAAGGCCAAGGAACTACAACAACTTCTCGACTTGGGCCTCCTCTCCACACAACTTGGGGCCGAGCATGACAAAGGCCCATTTGTCATCTTGAAGGCCGAAGGAGGCCAGCCCAAACCAAGCCCATGAAGAAGCAACTTGGCCATGTGAATGCCGTGTGGAAATTTGAAGAGTTATGCATTTAGTGCATTCACCTAGTTGTCTTAAACACTTGCTTTCATTTTGCATTTAATCTTAGTCTTTTCCTATGCATCTAGTTCATGCATTCCAACCCTTGATATCCCTCTTGGGACGTGGAGAGTTGGCTTTAATTGCCTTGCTTTTGCTTTCGGATTTGGCTATATAAAGCCTTGTAATCCTTGATGTAAAACTCAACTTTTGATCAATCCAATTCACTCCTTTGAGAGCATTTGATCCAGAAGTTCACCCTTGGTTCATGAGTCATATTGAACCCTTATCTATCCCTCTTCAACCTTGGTGAGTCATATCCTTGGTTGAGCCCCACGGTTTTCTCTTGGTGGTGCGTAATATCCACCTAGGGCAGCCGATATCCTCCACCACCACGATGCCTCACTCCCACCACCACCACCACTCAGTAACACCCCCTTTGGGCCCTCCAAAGCCACCATCTCTGCCGCAGAAAGAACCACCCCCAAGAAGGCCGCCTTCCTTCTTGCCGCTTGCTCCCTTTGGCGACACCATCCGATAGGGCAGCCCGTTTCTTCCACCACCACCACGACTGACTCCGACCACCACCACCACTCTCTTCCACCCCAGTTGTGCCAACATCTCCCCAAGAACCGCCGCAGAAGTCGCCGCCTTCAAGGAGAACGCCGGCCCACTTCTTCACCTTCGCCGGTTGTCGTTGCCTCCAAATTGTGGATCAAACCTTGCACCGCTCCCAATCCGATCAAGGGTCTATCAAGTGGTATCAGAGCCACGTAAGGTTTGGTCATCTAAACTGATTTTTCTTTAGTCCAAGATTGAGTTTTGAATGACAAGTTTCAATTGGCCCTAAAACCGGAATTTATTTGGTTGTTGTCCGATTGCTTTGCTTGCCTCTTTGAGTTCTGAATTTTCTTGTCTTGATTCAGCCGAACCTTGACCCTTCATTTCAACTTCTTTCTTGATTACTTCGTGCATTACTTGCTTGTTCATTTGTTGCATAAATCAAGTGAAGGCATTCGGGGTTAAGGGAAAAGAAAATTTCGGTTGTAAATTGAAAAGTCAAGTGCAAAATCACAAAATTGTTGAAAATTTGTGTAGTTTTGGCTCAGAAAAACCAGGTCTAAAAAGGAGAGACCTTAGAAAAATTGAGCCGCTCTTGGAAGAACACTCGAGAAAAACCCGGTCTAAAAAGGAGAGGCCATAAGAAAAAAGCGAGTTGACCAAGAGCAAATTCTTTCAAAAGATAGTGAAGTGTAATCGTGTTTGCATCTTAGTACCTTCTCCGCACTTCACTTGTTGCAACTTATTGAACATTTGAGTATTGTACTTCTTTGAACCTTTCCTTGTCTTGGCTAGCTCGTAACCCTAAGTGAACTTGTTATTCTTACTTGCCTTGTACTTGGAAAATTCAGTTTTGGACCCCTAACTTGTGCCGGGTCCAATTGTGGGATTCCTAGTCGCCTTGTTGTATTGCCTTGGTTTGTAGCTCACGATCATGGTGGATGACAATCGGGATCCCTCCCATTCGGCTTCGGTGAACCAAGAAGGTGCCAATACCAAGGACCCCGTCATGGAGGCCATAGCACAACTTGGTGCTCAACTTAGTGCTCAACTTGCAAGTTCTCAACAAGACAACCAAGCCAACATGAGAAGACTAGAGGCACGAATGGATGCCACCGATAGCAAGATGTTGGACGTGACGCGGTTGTGTGGGGCCTTCCAACCCTCTCTCTTGGAAGGTAATTCCTCTCACGCCATGCCTAGGGACATGACCTTCCCTAATCTTCAAGGAATCAACCCTTCGGCCGCCCCGGCCCTCACTCTCTCTAGTGGCCATCCAGGTATGAGTTCCACCTATACTCCTCCTATTGTGACACAATATACTACTATGCCGCCTGTGGTCCCTAACCTTTCAGGGCAAGACGCAAGGCTCTTCAATGAGGAGGTGCAAGAGGCTCAAGGACACCAAGGGGCCAATGCGGGGTATGTGGCGCCCTTGACCCAGCCCATGCGGATCATCAACGACCAAAGGCAAGGATATTGCAATAGGTTTGCAAGGGAACAAGGCCGTGGGCGTGGGCACCAACAAGAGACCTATTTTCAAGGTTTTCAACCCCAAGGTGCTCATGGCTATGAGCAAGATCGTGTGAGGCTCCCTAACACCAAGCTTGAAATAGAGAAGTTTGGGAGCACGACTGACCCTGAGGAGTGCCTAACTTGGCTAAGCAAGACAGAGCAAGTCTTTGACTTCCTCAACTACACCGAAGCCCAACGTGTGGCCGTGGTAAGCATCAAGTTTGAAGGGTTTGCGGATCAATGGTGGACTGAAGAGAAGGCGGAGAGAGCTCGAAATGATTACCCTCCTATTGAAACATGGAACGAGCTCAAGGATGCCATCAAGTTCAGATTTGTGCCTACCAACTTTTCAGCCAGGATCCATGAGAGGCTTGAGCAACTCAAGCAAGGAACTCGTACTCCTGATGAGAATTACAAGGATTTGAGGACTCTTTTGTTTAGAACGGAAATCAAGTTTCCGGATGAGTATGTCATTTCTAAATTTGTTGAAACTTGAATTCTGACCTCAAATCTATTGTGTCTATGCAACACTTTGCTAGGGGAACTACGGTGGAAGAAGTGCTTCACTACACAAACCATGTGTATAGGAACTTGCCTACCAAGAAGAGCCATCCTACAAGCTCACGACCATGGAGCAATCAAGGCGCCAATACGCCCACTTCAAGGCCATGGAACAACTCAAGCTCCGGCGCACCAAGCTACCCTCCCCGACGCCAAGAGTCAAGGATGGATGCCACGCCGATACAGCCAAGACATGATCCATCTAGGGTTCCCCAAGGACAAAGAAGAGATGGCGAGCGCCACTCTAGTGATATCAAGTGCTTCAAGTGCTTGGGCCGTGGGCACATGGCCAATGCATGCCCTTCTCGGCGCCAAGTGTTGCTCTCCAGGGTGGGGGACTACTATTCGGATGAGGAACAAGAGGAAGAGCCCACCAAGGAAGAAAATGAGGAAGAGGAGCTCCATGTGCAAGCTGAATTCCAAGGAGAGTGCTTTGTGGTGAAAAGAACTCTCATGACCAATGAAGCTCCTACACCTCCCAATCAAAGGGAAACAATCTTCCACTCAAGGTGCCTCATTCAAGGTAAAATCTACAACTTGATTATTGATGGGGGCTCATGTTGCAATATCATAGACCAAGAGGTGGTCAAAAGGTTTGCCCTCAACACTATTCCTCATAAGCAACCTTACACTCTTTGTTTGCTTAATTCTAACACACCTCTTAAGGTCTCGGAACAAGCTAAGATTAAGTTCTCTATAGGAGGATATGAGGATGAGGTTATTTGTGATGTTCTTCCTATGACAGCTTGCCATATACTTTTGGGACGACCTTGGCAATATGACCGTGGGGTCATTCACCAAGGGGTGTCTAATGAGTACTCTTTTCACCTCAATGGCAAGCGGATCACGTTGCACCCCTTAGCTCCACATGAGATCATGGCTGACCATATAGCCAATGAGCAAAGGAAGAAGATGCTCCTTGCCAAGCCAAGAGAAGTTCGGAAAGCAATCCAGGGAAGCCAAGTTTGCCTTTTGCTTGTTTATAAAGATGTGCTTTTCTCAACTCAATATCTAGATGCTTTGCCCTCACCTATTGCTTTGCTTTTGCAGGAATTCGAAGACCTTTTCCAAGATGAGGTGCCGGCTGGACTTCCACCAATTCGAGGAATAGAACATCAAATCGATTTTGTGCCCGGAGCTTCCATCCCTAACAAAGCTGCATATAGAGCCAACCCCATGGAGACACAAGAGCTACAAAAACAGGTTGTTGAACTTCTAAACAAAGGCTATGTGCGAGAAAGCTTGAGTCCTTGCTCGGTTCCCGTCATCTTAGTTCCTAAGAAAGACGGATCTTGGAGAATGTGTGTGGATTGTAGGGCTATAAACGACATCACCATCAAGTATATGCATCCTATACCTAGACTTGATGATATGTTGGATGAGCTCTATGGTGCAAGTATATTCTCCAAGATAGACTTGAAAAGTGGCTATCACCAAATAAGAATGAAAGAAGGTGATGAATGGAAGACTGCCTTCAAAACCAAGTATGGTTTGTATGAATGGTTAGTCATGCCATTTGGGCTAACAAATGCGCCTAGCACTTTTATGAGGCTAATGAACCATGTTCTTAGGGCTTTCTTAGGCAAGTTTGTGGTTGTATATTTTGATGATATCCTTGTTTATAGCCATAACTTGCAAGATCATGCTAAACACTTGAGGTTGGTACTTGAAGTCCTTAGGAAAGAAAAGCTTTATGCAAACTTCAGGAAATGTCACTTTTGCTCGGATCATGTGGTTTTTCTTGGATTTGTAGTGAGCAAGGAAGGACTCAAGGTGGACCAAGAGAAGATCAAGGCCATACAAGAGTGGCCGGTGCCCGTGAGCATGACTCAAGTTAGGAGCTTCTTGGGCCTCGCCGGTTTCTACCGCCGGTTCGTGAGAGATTTCAGCTCAATTGCCTCACCTCTCACTGAATTGACAAAGAAGAATGTCCCTTTCCAATGGGGGCCCACGCAAGAGGAGGCGTTTTGAGACACTTAAGGCCAAGCTCACACATGCTCCTCTCCTAGTGTTACCCGATTTCTCAAGTACATTTGAGATTGAATGTGACGCTTCGGGAGTGGGGCTAGGAGGCGTGCTCATGCAAGGAGGAAGGCCCATTGCCTACTTTAGTGAGAAGTTGAATGAAGCTGAGCTCAAGTACCCCACCTATGACAAAGAACTTCTCGTTTTGGTAAGATGCCTCAAGGTATGGCAACACTACCTCCTACCTAAGGAATTTGTGATTCATTCTGACCATGAGGCATTGAAATACCTCAAGGGTCAACATAAGTTGATGAAGCGCCACGCCAAATGGGTTGAATTCATTGAGTCTTTCCCTTATGTGATCAAACACAAGAAGGGAAAGGACAATGTTGTGGCGGACGCTTTGTCTCGGAGGTATGCCCTCATCACTTCTATGGATGCTAGAATGTTGGGCTTTGCTTTCATTAAGGAACTATATGTCTTGGATGAAGATTTCAAAGACATATTTGAGGCATGTAGTTCTTTGGGAAGCAAAGACCAATATTATTTGCACGAAGGATACCTTATGAGGAAAGATAGATTGTGCATACCTAGTGGTTCAACTAGGAAATTGCTTGTGCAAGAAGCACATGGAGGTGGCCTCATGGGTCACTTCGGCATTGCTAAGACGTTGCAAGCCTTGAAGGAACATTTCTTCTGGCCGCATATGCTTAGGGACGTCGAACGTTTGTGTGCTTCGTGTGCCACTTGTGTTCAAGCTAAGTCCAAATTGAACCCTCATGGTTTGTACATGCCTTTGCCCATTCCCCGACAACCTTGGGAAGATCTATCCATGGACTTTGTTTTGGGTCTTCCTAGGACCAAAAGGGGAAAGGATTCTATATTTGTAGTTGTGGATCAGTTCAGCAAAATGGCACACTTCATTGCGTGTCACAAAACCAATGATGCAACTAATGTGGCTAATCTCTTCTTTGACTTTGTGGTTCGCTTGCATGGGATTCCAAAGTCCATAGTGTCGGATAGGGACGTCAAGTTCCTTAGTCACTTTTGGAAAACCTTGTGGGCCAAGTTGGGTACCAAGCTTCTCTACTCAACCACTTGCCACCCCCAAACTGATGGGCAAACGGAAGTGGTTAATAGGACGCTTGGCACCTTACTTCGTGTTGTGCTTAAGACTAACCTCCGCAGGTGGGAAGAATGCCTCCCTTTCATAGAGTTTGCCTACAACCGCTCCACACATTCCGCCACCAAGAAGTCTCCTTTTGAAGTGGCCTATGGTAAGAACCCTACTACTCCCTTAGATCTTGTTGCTCACCCCATTTTTGCTTCTCTTAGCAAAGAAGGCTAGGAACTAGCGGAGTATGTCAAAAGGATGCATGAAGAAACTCGGCGGCAGCTGGAGATGCACACGGCCCAATATAAGAAGCAAGCAAACAAAGGCCGCAAGGAGTTGATTTTTGAGCCCGGTGACTTGGTGTGGGTGTACCTCCGCAAGGAAAGGTTTCCCCTACAACGAAACTCCAAGTTGAAGCCTAGGGCGGAAGGACCATTCCAAGTGCTCGAGCGGATTAACAACAATGCATACAAGATAGAGTTGCCGCCCACCTATGGAGTGCATGACACCTTCAATGTGTCGGATTTGAAGCCCTACTTGGCGCAAGATGAGGAGGACACCCTAGATGAAGATTCGTGGTCGATTCCTCTCCAAGAGGGGGAGGATGATGTGAATCCCTCACATCTTGAACCAAGCATGGAAGCCAAGCCATTGCCAACTCAAGATCCAGCACCAAAACGCATCACTCGGTCTAAGGCCAATGAACTACAACAACTTCTCGACTTGGGCCTCCTCTCCACACAACTTGGGGCCGAGCATGACAAAGGCCCATTTGTCATCTTGAAGGCCGAAGGAGGCCAGCCCAAACCAAGCCCATGAAGAAGCAACTTGGCCATGTGAATGCCGTGTGGAAATTTGAAGAGTTATGCATTTAGTGCATTCACCTAGTTGTCTTAAACACTTGCTTTCATTTTGCATTTAATCTTAGTCTTTTCCTATGCATCTAGTTCATGCATTCCAACCCTTGATATCCCTCTTGGGACGTGGAGAGTTGGCTTTAATTGCCTTGCTTTTGCTTTCGGTTTTGGCTATATAAAGCCTTGTAATCCTTGATGTAAAACTCAACTTTTGATCAATCCAATTCACTCCTTTGAGAGCATTTGATCCAGAAGTTCACCCTTGGTTCATGAGTCATATTGAACCCTTATCTATCCCTCTTCAACCTTGGTGAGTCATATCCTTGGTTGAGCCCCACGGTTTTCTCTTGGTGGTGCGTAATATCCACCTAGGGCAGCCGATATCCTCCACCACCACGATGCCTCACTCCTGCCACCACCACCACTCAGTAACACCCCCTTTGGGCCCTCCAAAGCCACCATCTCCGCCGCAGAAATAACCACCCCCAAGAAGGCCGCCTTCCTTCTTGCCGCTTGCTCCCTTTGGCGACACCATCCGCTAGGGCAGCCCGTTTCTTCCACCACCACCACGACTGACTCCGACCACCACCACCACTCTCTTCCACCCCAGTTGTGCCAACATCTCCCCAAGAACCGCCGCAGAAGTCACCGCCTTCAAGGAGAACGCCGGCCCACTTCTTCACCTTCGCCGGTTGTCGTTGCCTCCAAATTGTGGATCAAACCTTGCACCGCTCCCAATCCGATCAAGGGTCTATCACCACATGAGATCATGGCTGATCACGTTGAAAGAGAGCAAAGGAAGATGGCTAAGGAAAAGGAAGCCTCGGCTAAGAGCACGAAGTTGGCCATAGGGAGAAAAGGAGGCGCATCCAACCATATGCTTCTAGCCAAACCAAAAGAAGTGGTTCACGCCATCCAGGGAAGTAAAGTTTGCTACCTCCTCATATTCAAGGAAACTTTGTTTTCGTCCCAAGAGCTAGATGATCTCCCTAAACCTATTGCTCGTCTTTGGCAGGGGTTTGAAGACTTGTTCCAAGAAGACATTTCTAGTGGGTTACCACCCATTAGAGGAATAGAGCACCAAATTGACTTCATCCCCGGAGCCACCCTTCCAAACCGTGCAGCTAGTGGTGGCAAATGGGCGGATCAGGCGGATAATTCAGATTTCGGGTCACTTCGGGTTCAGATCAATGTCGTGCATGATTTAACATCGGGTCAAGATGGGTCGGATCGGGTCGGTTCAGATCGTCCTATAGTCGGGGAAGTCGGGTTATCGGGTCAAACTCGGTCGGGTTGTTTCAGATTTCAGTTGAGCCCGGTTTTGGCTATGTCGGTTTTCGGTTGATTCGGTTTATTTGATTTCGGGTTGAATCGGATTTCAGACGAATAAGATTTCAGATGAATCGGATTTCGAGCGTAATCGGATTTGGTCGAATCGGATTTCGAGCGTAATCGGATTTTTATAACCAGATTTCGGTCGAATACGATTTTGGTCAACCGAATCGGTTTTTGGTCGAATCGGATTTTGATCGAATAAAAGATGTGACACGTGGCGGTCGAATCGGATTTCGGTCGAATAAAATTTCTTATTAATACTTCATTTTTATGGATGATTATTTTATAATAATAATTTTCTAATAACAAAATGAAAATATTTTTTTAAAATAAATTATATCCATTAACTTCAAATATTTTATATATATAATATTTTAGAATTTGTAATACAACTTAAATAAGAATATCGATATATGATATCGGATTTAGACTAGTTTCCATTAGAGCACCACCATGTGATGCTAAAATTCGTAATGAAGATGATCTACTATGAAGTGATAATTGATAGTTTGATCCATTCTATATACTATCCTAGTTATATATATCGGGTCCTAAAAATTCGTAATGAAGATGATTTAGGCTAATTTCATGTAGATTGAATTCAATGGTGGAGCCAAGATATTTAGAAATGGGGTCACATTGAACTACACCAATTTAAATAAATAAATTATATAGCTATCCATGTATTTAGTCATTTTTATAACACGACAAAGCTAATTTATATTATACGTGTATCTTTTAGATGGTTTCATATCTAATTAAATATTTATCATAGCACATTAAAAGTATTTTATATATTTATTCGCTTTGCTTTTGTAAGGGGATTAACCCATGCTAAATTACTAATGATTAAAAAGTCTCGTATGTATAAAAGATGAGACATTAATCAACATAATATATTTTTTATTGATTTTTTGAATTACTACTTTTATCATACGTGAACATAGATTTTAATATATAATAAATAAATTATTTTAGTTTCACTAATAATAAAAAATATTACAGTCAATATATATCATTTACTAATAATAAAGAAACTTAAATTAATTTATATAGTAAGTCATGTCAAATGTTTATACATAAGTTATTTAACATTATTTTTGATGTTTAGACATTATAATTTTTGGGCTTTGAACTCATGTTGTGTTTGAAAAATTAGTTTTGATATCTAATTGTCTATACACTATACAGTCTATACTCTATACATGAATAATGAAAAGTAACTTTAAGTTAAATAATATATTACATATCTATACATCCATTACATATTTACATGTATTAATTATTCTTTTAAAATGTATAGTACTAATTATTAGGTATAATAATACAATATATTAGTCTATTGCACAATGCGTTCTATATTTTTATATAGTATAATATTAGTAAGAAAATAGTACATTACATATATACTAATTATAATATATATTGTACTACTTTAATACTTCACTAGGACACTATCATATATTCACCAACTCACAATTATATACAATATACAGTATGTCTGTGTATATATACCATATGTTATATGCTATATACTATATACGTAGTACATATACACAAAATGCTATATACTATATATATAGTATATATGTAGTATTTATTCATATACCATATGCAAATATGTTATATGCTATATATTATATATACAAAATGTTATATGCTATATATGTAGTATATATAATATATACAAAATGCTATATGCTATACAACTAATACAAGTAGTATATATATACAAAATGCTATATGCTAGTGTATATATATATATCCAGATATGCAGATATGTTATATGTTATATACTATATATATACAAAATGTTATATGCTATATATGTAGTATATATAATATATACAAAATGCTATATGCTATCACTAGTGGAAAAAAACACTTTTTGCTGCTCCCTTTTAGAGGCGTACATAGTTCAAAACGCCTCAACAACGACTTAGGCAATCCCTTTTTTTGGTTTTTGAGGCGGATAATTAATTTATACGCCTCAAAAACATCTTTTGAGGCGGGCAAATTAATATACACCTCAACAAGTATCCGAAAAAACATTTCCCGCTAAAGTATTAGAGGCGGGCCAGGGTAAGGCCCGCATCTAATGCTAACTAATTGAGGCGGGCCAAGTAGCCCGCCTCAATTAAAGCTTGTTGAGGCGGGCCTCTTAAAGCCCGCCTCAAAAAGTATGTCCAATAGAGGCGGGCATGTAAGGCCCGCCTCTATTAGACCATTACTCGGCCGAGTCGTAATACTTATAGAGGCGGGCGTGTTAGGCCCGCCTCTATAAGCTCAACCCTAATTAAAAAAAAAAACAGCTGCGAGCGCCTTCATTTTCCTCTTCGTATCCTCCTCTTGGTCTTCAATTCGTTCGTCCCGAGCTCCGACTTCATCGATCTCCTCCGTCTTCCCTACTTCATCGATCTCCTCCGTCTTCCCGACTTCATCAATCTCCTCCATCTTCGCCGAGCTCCGTCTTCCCGAGCTCCGACTTCATCTCCCTTCGCCGAGCTCCCTCCAATACTCCCTTCAACAAGTATCAACAACGCACTCGAGGTTTCACCAAAACGAGCTCCCTTCAACGCACTCGAAGCCAAGTCAGGTATTATTTCAGATTTCTACCCTAATTCCTTAGGCCCTTGGCGGGATAGAATTCATAATTTAGGCCCTTGGCGGGATAGTTGAGTTTGTATTTTTTCTTGCTTGGTTGCGTATTATTATCTATTTAGGCCCTTGGCGGGATAGTTACTAGAAATGAGTATTTAATCTTCCTTGCATGTTATTTTGCATGTATTACTAGAAATGAGTCATCCTTGGATGTACGGTGACCATACTACGACACAATACTTGAGTGGGGTTGAGGAGTTCATTAGATGTGCTTTAGCACACCAACGGAGTACGAAAGCCGAAAAAATCTATTGTCCATGCCGTGATTGTAAGAATATAAGGTGGTTAGATGATATTGATGAGATTGAGGATCATTTATTTCATCGTGGTTTCAAACAAGATTACCATGTTTGGTTTTGGCATGGTGAGAAAATACCTGATCGTCCAAGTTCTAGTGTCAATGAGTTTGATGTTCGGGTAGACACTGATGATAGTGATGATGATATTGCTGAGAATAATGAGATGGATGATGATGATGACCAAGAAGATGATGAAATAAATGGGATGATGGATGGGGTGAGAGATCACTTGAACGAACGACCTTAGATGTTCGAATAGGTATCAAAGGCTGCAGAGACTCCCTTGTATCCCGGGTGTACACAATTTAGCAAGTTAGAGGGTGTGTCAATACTTTACAACTTGAAATGTGCTTCTAGTTGGACTGATGGAAGTTTCAACACCTTATTGGAATGGTTAGGTGCATTTTTACCAGAAGGCAATGAGATGCCTATCTCTACTTATTATGCCAGGAAATTGATGTGTCCCTTAGGCTTAGAGGCCGTCAAGATAGATGCTTGCCCAAATGATTGTATGCTTTACAGAAACGAACATGAAAATTTGGATGAGTGTCCAAAGTGCGGTGCATCTCGTTATAAGCGTAAAGGGGTAAATTCGGCTAAGAGGGGCCCATCAGCTAAGGTTATGTGGTATCTTCCGATAATACCTAGGTTTCAGCGTTTGTTTTCGATAAAGAAGGAAGCAAAAAATCTGAGGTGGCATGCGGAAGGGAGGAAGAAAGATGGACTCCTTAGACATCCTGCTGATTCTCCTCAATGGAGAAATATTGATAAGAAATATTATGAATTTGGTGAGGAGGCTAGGAATCTGAGACTTGCTTTATGTATAGATGGTGTGAATCCGTATGGCACTCTAAGCAGTCAACATAGCACATGGCCAGTTCTTCTAGCGATTTATAATCTTCCTCCATGGTTGTGTATGAAGCGCAAGTATATCATGTTATCACTCCTCATCTTCGGGCCTAAGCAACATGGGAATGACATAGATGTGTATCTGGCTCCACTTGTTGATGATTTGAAATTACTGTGGAATGAAGGTGTTCCAATGTTCGATGCATACACCAACTCAAACTTTACCTTGCGAGCTATGGTTTTTTGTACCATAAATGATTTCCCGGCATATGGAAACTTGTCTGGGTACAAAACCAAAGGAGAACAAGCATGCCCTATATGTGAAGAAGACATGAAACCCGCCTACTTGAAAAATTATAGGAAAAATGTGTATCTAGAGTACCGGAAGTTGCTTAGTCGATATCACCCTTACCGTAAAAAGAAGGAGTTCAATGGGTACACCGAGGAAGGAGTAGCTCGTACACCATTGACAGGATCACAGATTTATAAACGGATTAAAAATGTTGACACCAAATACGGCAAGGGCTTCAAGTCCGTCTCTAAAAAGGGTGTTTTATGGAAGAAAGTGTCTATACTATGGGATCTTTCTTATTGGAAAGACTTGTTGGTTAGGCATTGTCTCGATATGATGCACATTGAAAAAAATGTTTGTGATGATATAATTGGGACTTTGCTAAATATACCCGGAAAGACGAAAGACAATCAAAAAGTTCGTTTTGATATGAAAGAGAGGAATATTCGACCAGATTTGTGGCCCGTGGTAAAACCGGATGGTAAAAAGATTTTTCTGCCTCCGGCGTGTTACACAATGTCAAGAAAGGAGAAAAATGTATTTTGTGAGTGCTTACATGGCATTAAGGTTCCACTTATCGAGTCCAACGACTCGTACCGTCTTAAATGACTTATTTCTAATTTAAAATCCTCATATTCCTCACACAATCTACTATCCATCCAGGACTTAATCACATCATTTCCTTGTTTTACCTCCAACGAATCTCAACTAGATCTCCCCAAAGGATACCTATGATTTCGTACACTTGGCTTTTCCAAAAGCTTTAACCATTGGTCATACATGGGTCATACTTACTTATGAATCCAATCACCATAATTCTTGATTCCACAATCTTACTCAAGATTACAATAGAGGAAACGAGTTCTTATAGAACTATTTCTTTAATCAACTTATTCCTTCACAACACTTTATCCACACTAATGCCTATAGCATGATTTCACTACTAGACATTCCGGACTTTGCACTAGTCCACCTCTATATACTTCTAATGGAACAAAATCCCAAGTACACAAGTGAGATATAACTCTTAATCTCATTAACTCCACATAACCTATACCTCCAAACGCTAGAAATATGATGTCTCAAGAAGAAACAAATCTTTCCATAACTTCTCACAATATCCTTATTTCCTAAAAGATACTCATAAATGAACACTTTAGGCATCAGACTCTTCTAGCCTTGCCTTACGAGGTCTTCCTCCGGGTTCTCATCGGAAGTTCCCTCCGGATCTTCCCTCGGATCTTCCCCCTCTCGAGGATCTTCCTCAGGGTTTTCCTCTGGATCTTCCTCCTTCTAAGGATCTTCCGCAGGATCTTCCTCCTCTCGAGGATCTTCCTCCGGATCTTCCTTCTTCTGAGGATCTTCCTCGGGATCTCCCCTAGGATTTTCCTCTCCTTGAGGATCTTCCTTAGGATCTTCCTCAGGATTTTCCTTAGAGTTCCCTTGGAAATCGCTTCCATTAAAACATCGTTATTACAATATTTCATTGGCCTACCTTAACGGCTCAACGAACTCTACCATAGGTTCATCCCACGAATTCTCATACGGAGGCAAATCCTGACTGCATCGAGCATTAATCCTCTGTATCCATTTTCTCAACAATGAATGCCAACGACTATGACATCATACTTAGACATCAAAACTCCTAAGAGTGATTCCTTAATTATCCCATATATCAATGTAATAAAATCACTTAGAATGGATCAACTTGGTAATTCTATAGATGAATTATGAACATAGAGCACAAGATTCATTTACACAAATCTCCTGAGTGTTCACACCAAATTACTCGGAGATTACAGCACTAGGATATTAAGTACTACCAATACAGGAAGTACATACTTGATACCTTCGAGGGAACTACTAGGTCTTCCAACCTCGAAATATCTCTGAGAAACAGGGAAATCTAACCTTACTAGAGATGATAGAATCATCTCGGCATCTTCCGAGTCCTTTCAAAAGAATAGACAAACACCTATGTCTTACAACAACAAGAAGAAATCAGTCTTTCTAGATATAGAGGTAACCCCCATACCTCTCATATCAGACTAAAGAAGACACGACTATGAACTGTATTTATTTCAAATTCGTTTGGAAGACATTTTCCAGTTCAAAACGGGAAATAGTTTTAGAAGGATAAAACCTTTCAAAATACCCAACCTGTTTTAAAAACAAACTTTAGCTCTGATACCAAATCTGTAACACCCCCAAATTTTAACCCATTTGGAAAGGTATTACCGCCAGTGACCTCGGTTTCCACACCGAAGCCACCCCAGGCTTTACCATTGAAACACAATTCATAAAGAACAATTATGATACAAAATTACCATAACTTTCATTTAAACATAGTCGCGGAATTTCAACACAATTCCAAATGCGATAAAATACAGAGTTATTACAATACAGCGGAAGACTTAAAATAAATTACAAGAGTATTGACTTCAGTAGTCAACGCCCAAAGATCGTAGCCTGATTAAAACATTTTCAAATACCGTTCATGTTCATAGTCGATCTAGCCTTCATGGGTCCTCGACTCATCTAATGTGCCGAATCGAACGGATGACACCAGCCAACCATACAGAAAACAATTACGGTTGGTTAGTCTAATGAAAGACTATGCAAGGGCTAAAACAGAGTGGTTCGAAGTAGTCATATTACGTTAGACTCAACGTTTCTCGAATAATAACCGATAACGATAGTCAACCACCATACTTCCACCAGAATACAACAAGAGGCATGAACACGAGAATACTCCAACTGAATTGAGTCTTATGGGAAAATCCAACAACAAAGACTCTAAAAGATCGAGTCTTTACCACCAAGCATGACAAGTATCTGGAACCCTTTTCCACACATAAGTTTAAAGGTCACCAAAGAGCATATTAATTATGTGCACACAAGGCACTTATCTTCTTTAGTCATAAAACTCTCAACCAAGTTATAAGCTTTTACACACATGCCTAGCAAGGCATGCATACATATGTTGCACCGAGCAACATATGCTACAAGGGATCTTTACACACATGCCTAGCAA